>CM030359.1:189535271-190135271 GCA_017893485.1 Hemerocallis citrina | reverse complement strand
GACGATCCGTATCTCGTGCTCATAACTTGTAACACAGGAATCTTTAGGGGTTCTTGGTTTAATCAACTTGAAGGATCTAGATCTGATACCAATTTCTAGAACTTTGAGTGTTTGTTCGTTTCCATTGTTACTATGCTTCCTTTAAGTGCAACTTAGTAGATACCATGCTAAATACTTAAGGAAAGAAACGAATTAGAGTAGATACCATGCTTAATTCTTGGCCTAGGGAAACATTAACTTTAAGGAGTAGATACCATGCCCTTAAAGGAACAAACATGAGTAATTAGAGTAGTATAGACGGTGACTTAGCATTATTGGATATAGGTGGAAATCAAAGCCCAACTACTTAATAGATATTTGTGATTCAGATCTACTTGATCTAGTTTAAATCTTGTTATTTCTTTTAGAACAACACTTTAAGATTGTTATTTCTGTTTTATTGATTAGTAAGTTAATTTCTACAATCTCTGTGGGATCGACCCTTGCTTGTCACTACGCTTCTATAAACGATTCGTACACTTGCGAGGTTTTAATTTGTGTCTAGTTTATCTATTTATTTAGATGATCTAGATTGCACAACAGAAGCTGCCAGTATTTGAGGGGAAGTCAGACCCAGATGCAGCTGACAATTGGATTAGGCAAGTCGAGACTATTTTTGAAGTCTTAGAAACTCCAAAAGGTAGCAAGGTGAAGCTGGCTCCATTGCAGCTTGAGAAGGACGCAGCTGTATGGTGGCAGTCCAAGAAGCAGACTATGGGAAATGGTGTTATCGGCTGGGAGAAATTCTTGGAAGAGTTCCACATTCACTACTTTCCATCCGACGTCCAAGAGAAGAAAGCGATGGAGTTCCTGGCACTACAGCAGGGAGGCATGTCTGTCAGAGAGTATGAGACAAGGTTTACTCAACTTTCAAGGTATGCACCCGAACTCGTGATGGATGGGGCAAAGAATGCTCGGAAGTTCAAGCATGGATTGAGGCCGAGTCTGGGATCAAAGATGATACCTCTTGGTATCAGGAGGTTTGACAAGCTAGTCAAACGAGCCACAACTACAGAGGAGGATATGGAGCAGTTTCATGCCGCCTTGAACTGGAGGAACAATTGGAATGTTAGGAAGAGGCCTGCAGTACCTGAAAATGTCAGGGGATAGCCGCTAGCTCAAAGGTTCAAACCTACGGGGACGAACACTGTCAATGTGGCTGGAAGGCCCAGAAATGGTTGGGTGAGACCTCCTGTGACTTGCTACAATTGTGGAGAGTCGGGCCACTACAAATCTCAATTCCCCAAGCTGCGAGATGTCGCTCGAAATGGACCACTGCAGCAGGTTGGGAAGAGGCCGTACCAGTAGGGACAAGTATTCGGTTTGACTGAGACCGACACTGATGAAGTGGATCACGTCATTACTGGTACGGGGGCGGATGTTTAGATCTTCTGTTGTTCTTTTTCCCTGTTTATTTAGTAAAGACTGTTATGTAATGGGAGTTTTATTATGTAACAGGAGAACTTTTATTAAATGGAAAGAAAGCTGTTATTCTATTCGATACTGGATCCTTTCATACTTTTGTATCTCCTAAATTTGCTAAAGTCTTGGGAGTCGAACTGAAGGTCTTCTAGGCAAGGTCCTAGTAGTAGCTACTCCATCAGGGGAGACTTTAACCACTGATCGGTATTACGCAGAATGCAATATCAAAATTGGAGACAGGATTTTCGGGATTGATCCGATCGAGCTGAATATCCTAGGGATCGATGTTGTCATTAGCATTGATTGGATGTCGGTGCATAGTGCGAATATCGAGTGTAAGGCCAAAGAAGTAACAGTGAAGGTTCTAAGAGTAACTGCAGTCACTTTCCAGGGGAAGAAGAGATGTTCAGGTTTGGTGGCAGCGATCAGCAAGAAGAAGATTCCTGTAGAGGTGCAGTAGATTCCGGTGGTTCGGGATTATCCGATTGTGTTCTTGGAGGATTTGCCCGGACTACCCCGCATCATGATGTAGAGTTCAACATCACTATGTAGCCAGGGAGTGCACCTATTTCCAAGGCACCGTATTGGATGGCGCCTGTGGAGCAGGATGAAGTTAAACGGTAGATTGAGGGGCTTTGGGGAAAGGTTTTATTTAGCCGAGTATGTCACCTTGGGGAGCACCGGTATTTTTGGTGAAGAAGAAGGATGGGTCGATGAGGATGTGCATCGATTACTGATAGCTGAATAAGGTCACTGTTCAGAATAAATATCCAATTTCGCGAATCAATGACCTGTTCGATCGTCTACAAGAAGCAGATGTTTTCTCTAAAATAGACCTTCGATCGGGATACCATCAGCTTCGAGTGAAAGTAGACATGTGCATAAAACTGCATTCAAAACTCGACATGGGCATTACGAATTCTTAGTTATGCCATTTGGAGTGACGAATGCACCTGCAATCTTTATGGACATGATGAACAGAGTTCTGAGGCCGTTTATTGATTCTTTCATCGTGGTGTTTATCGACGATATTCTTGTGTACTCCAAGTCAGAGGAGGAGCACACTAAGCATTTAGCTGAGGTTTTGAAGAAGCTTCAAGAGCATGAGTTGTATGCCAAGTTATCCAAGTGCTATTTCTAAAAATCTGAAGTGGCATTCCTGGGTCACATCCTTTCTAAGGAGGGGGTGACTACTGATCCTCAAAAGATAGAGGCAGTGAAAGATTGGGCAAGGCCTACTACAGTGAAAGAAATTATAAGTTTCCTTGGGCTAACTGGATACTACAAGAGATTTATTCAAGGCTATGCTCAGATAGCCATGCCGCTCACTGGTCTGACCAAGAAGAATGTGAATTTCAAGTGGACTGAACAATGTGAGGCAAACTTTCAAGAGTTGAAAGAGAAATTGACTACTGCTCCCATTTTTGCTTTGCCTAGAGCAGGTGTTGAGTATGATGTCTACAGCGATGCTTCACATCGTGGGCTTGGATGTTTCTTGATGCAAGAGGGAAAGGTAATCGCTTATGGGTCTAGGAAACTAAGGCCGCATGAGAAGAATTATCCGACTCATGATCTGGAGTTGGCTGTGATTATCTTCGTCTTGAAGAAATGGAGGCATTACATGTACGGTGAGAAGTTAAACATGTATACGAACCACAAAAGCTTGAAGTACATCTATCAGCAAAAGGACCTGAATCTGAGGCAACAGAGATGACTGGAAGTACTTGAGGACATGCGTCCTGAGATTAAGTACCATCCGAGCAAAGCTAATGTTGTTTCTGATGCACTTAACCGTAAAAGCAGTTTGGATAGGTTGATCACAATCCAGAGGCATCTTGTAGAGGAGTTAGATCAGGCTAGTATTGAGGTAGTTTTGTAAGGTTTGGGAGCATCTTTGGCTTAGCTGAGGCTTCAGCCCACACTGAATGAAAGGATTATAGCAAGTCAGAAGGAAGATGCAGAGATTCAAAAGATGAAGAAGCAGGTTGGTGCAGGCAGATTTTCAGAGTTTCGGATCAGGGATGAAGTGTTGTGGTTTGGAGAGAGGCTATGTATTCCGGATCAATCAGATTTGAGGGATAGTATTCTTCAGGAGGCACATGCTACTCTTTTGTCTGTACATCCTGGGAGCACCAAGATGTACAAAGACATCAAGCAATATTTCTGGTGGTCAGGTTTGAAGCGGGATGTGGTTAAGTTTGTTGCGAGGTGTGAGATTTGTCAACAGGTGAAAGCCTAGAATCAGAAACCCGGAGGTTTATTGCAACTGTTATCCATTCCGGAGTGGAAGTGAGATAACATCAGCATGGATTTCATCACGGATTTGCCCAAGAGTTCAAAGGGTAATGATGCGATTTGGGTCATTGTCGATCGACTAACCAAATCAGCTCACTTTTTGGCAATGAAACTCACTTTGTCTATGGACAAGTTAGCCGAGCTGTATGTTGGGGAGATCGTCAGGCTTCATGGTGTTCCGTCAACCATTGTGTCAGATCGAGATGCGCGCTTCACTTCGTATTTCTGGATGAGTCTTTAGACAGCTTTGGGTACTAAGACAGAATTCAGCACTGCTTTCCATCCTAAGATTAATGGGTAGACTAAGAGGGTCACTCGAATTCTTGAGGATATGCTTCGGTGTTGTGTTCTAGATTTTGGAGGCCTTTGGAGAGGCATCTAGCTCTGATAAAGTTTGCCCACAACAACAGTTTTCAGACTAGTATTGGGATGACGCCATATGAAGCTCTGTATGGCAGGAAGTGCAAAATGCCTGTTTTCTGGTTTGAAGTGGGAGAGCGGCAGATGTTTGGGCCCGAGATCGTGCAATAGACCTCGAAAAAGATCAATTTGATCAGGAAGAGGTTAATGGATGCTCAGAGTAGGCAGAAGAGTTATGTCGACAATCGGAGGAGGGACCTTGATTTCGAGGAAGGTGACTTTGTCTTCCTGAAGGTATTACCTAGTAAAGGTGTGGTTCGTTTTGGCAGAGGTGGGAATTTATCCCCAAGGTTCATAGGCCCTTATAAGATATTGAAGCGGATTGGGAAAACTACTTACCGGTTGGATTTATAGGAAGAGTTGTCTCAGGTGCACAATGTCTTCCATGTGTCTATGTTGAGAGGTTACATCCCAAATCCAAGTCACCATTTGCCCAAAGTGCCGGAGGTTTTGAAGTTCGATCTGAGTTACATTGAGCGGGCGGTTGAGATTGTAGATCGTCGGGAGAAAGTCTTGAGGAATAAGACGATACCGATGGTCAAAGTAGTCTGGAGAAACCAGTTGGTTAAAGAGGCTATTTGGGAATCCGAAGAGAGGATGCTGAAAGATCATTCCGAGCTCTTTGTTTGATTATCTTGTTTTTCTTTCTTCTTTTATGTTTTTTTTCTCACTCTTTAAACGTAGTTCCGGGGACGGAACTATTCTAAGGAGAGAGTGTTGTAACATCCTGAATTTTCAAATAGTTAAAAATAAAATTTTTGTTTGTTTTCACGTGTTTTGCACGTGCAAATTAATGTATGATTTTGGCTTTAAAAATTATTTTAATGTCATGAACAAATATTTTCTTTCTCTTTTAAAAAGCCTATTATTATTTATTATTAATTCTTAGGCCTAATAGTTTAATTCTAGCCCATCTGAAATAAATTAATCAATTAATTAAGAGCCCATGGATTTTTAGGCCACCTGAACTAGCCCACTAATTAATTCTATTATTAATTAAGACAACTTGTAGGGTGGACTTGATCAAGTAACTAATTAATTAACAATTAAATGAACAAACAACTAGGTGTGCATGTGATGGCACGTGCATTGCACAAGCACGTGCAATGGGACAAGACTAGGCTGGCCGTATGCTTGGAGTGGAGGAGATGGAGTGAGTGGAGAGTTGGTTGCTTGATAATGGGTAGTTCTTCTAACTCCCAAATGTGTAGCGCCCTGATTTCCAATACAGGGAAAACCGAGACACGAGCCAAGACCTTTTCTTCAATTAGTCACAATACACAGAAAAACAGGAGAATTTAAAACTTTTTGTTCAACACCCAATGTATTACAAGTCTGAATATTATACAACTGCAATACCTTACAATAGAGTTACAATATTACCTTTACATTCCTGAGTATTACAACCTTCAACATCTTACATCAGAGTACAAGTAATGAAGAACAACACTTGGTAACTCTCACTTGAGTACTTCTCAACTAATAGATAATCAACACACATATTACAGCGGAACTAACATGACATTGACTCCTTGCTTTCCTTGCCTTGAGTCCTCCTGAATCCCGCACCTGTACTTCGGCGATCCAGTACCTATGGAAGTGGGGACGTCAGTATTCACTGACGCTTAAAGGCTGATATCAAAGCAGCGAATCTCCCAAACAACATACAAAACATGGCAATGGTGTTGGTGTAGTTTAAGTGTTCGTGAGTGCTATGACTAGACTCTAACGTGATATTTAAATAGAACTAGGATGCTCCTATTCTAATGTCAGCGAGTCTCCGAAGCAACATGCAGCCCATACTACATGCAACCCCATCTCAAGCCATTTCTCCATATATAGGGATTTGAACCCGCGTTATGAATTCTAATTGTACACAACCTGTTCCTGACACCTACACGTGACTAATTGAGGTTGCAGACGTGGTCAAGTCCCACTAATGCAGTCCGCCAGTGGTGTCCATGTTCGCCACTGCTACCCGGCTAATCGGACCTCACTCAAAAACAGACGAACCCAATGTATCGGGCGTCGTTCCAAAAACCAAAATCATAGGGTCTCGCAAGCGCAGGGTAGCGCGAAGCCTACCCTGTGGCACCCTCTGGGGTCTCGCAAGCGCAGGACTGCACAATGCATCCTGTGGCACCCCCAGCCACGACACTTCAGGAATTAACAGCGCGAGATACGCAACCCGTGTCCTCAAATTGTGACGGCACCGTACGTATCCCTTTGACGGGAAGGTACAACCCAATATCACCACCTAAGGCCTGCCTCAAGGGACAAGTTGGTCGCAAGGCGCCCCCTACAACCAACTCCTCTCTTTTCGACAAGGGTCTATGTAAAATGATCTTTATAAGTCACTACCTTAATGATGTCCCTGACTCGAACAATCCTAGGGATGACAATATTATAAACACAACATGCTAGGCCTTAAATTAGACTTCGCAAGACAACTCTACTAGTCTGCTCAACCTAGACTTACCAGAACCCTTCAGGATCCGGTTCGTGGCTGATCGATCCAAGACCTCGGCAATGTGAATATATATGCATGCCACTACCCTAAACTTGGATTCTGTCTATACTCCGGTCCTCGATCAACCTACACAGGTTAAGATCCGATGGTACCCGAGGAGTGACTCCTCCACAGTTCCTTAGGGTAAGAAACCACATGTCCTGATGGTCGATAGCCCTAGGGTAGTAATATTACCCTAGATGAGCACAACAACTGTGTACTAGCTAATAAGCTACACACGGTAACTAACCACATACGAGCCAATAAGCTACGTATGATACAATAGCTACCTACGAGCCAGGCGGGCCTCGTAGGAGATAACAACGTACATACCAGCCAAATAAGCCGCGTATGAGACCAACAGCTACGCACGGGCCGGTCGAGCCGCGTACGAGACAACAACCTACATACGAGCCAAATGAACTACGTATGAGACCCACAGCTACATACGGGCCAGTCGAGCCATGTACGAGCACAACCATATGCAAACAACCATACAGGTAATCAACCTAGAAGCAACCAATCGTGCTTACTAGCAAACTTGATTTTTTATTTATTAGAAGCAATAGAAGGATCTACTAATAGTCTATGATCGGTATTCTACCAATGAAAACCGAATGCGACATAACAACCTTTATCAAACTAACTATTACTAGTGATCTTCCCGATCCTTATTACCCCTACGGGTGAGGAATGTCCCATGATAGGGTCTAATTCTAATTTGAACCTTACGCACTAGAACTCACGGTTTCCTCTCAAAACGAACTAGAACAATATAGAACCTACGTTCGTTCAATATTCCACTAGGATGCTACACTATACTCTTCAAGCATTTGTGGGCTCCCTACTAACATTAACTACCACAAGGTAGTTGTCATTACAATTTCAGCATGATTCTTTCCTTATTACCTCAACCTATAGCACTTTAAGCATGGCATACAATTGCAAGCATCTACCTACGACAATCTAATTATGGTACATAACACAACCACTCACCACAATACTCCTAAGTACGAATATGATATAAGCATGTGCTTATATCAAGCTTAAGTATGAATTATCACTATGATCTAAATATGAAGTTTACTATAGTCAAGCATAAGCTACAACTGGGCGTGAATACTTACTATTTAGAGTATATATCTCTACTACCACCTTAAACATGGATCTTCATTACTTAACATGATTAATCATCACAACCTAAGCATAGATATCATCTAAGCATGATCATCTACTAACTTAGCATGAACAACAATTAAGTATGACATCTACTAACTTAGCATGAATAATGATTAAGCGTGATCATCTACTAACTTAGCATGAACAATCATTAGCATAGTCATCTACTAACTTAACATAACAATCATTAGCATGGTCATCTACTAACATAACATAAACAATCATTAGCATGGTCATCTACTAACTTAACATAGACAATAATTAGCATGACATCTACTAACTTAGCATGAATAATGATTAAGCATGATCATCTACTAACTTAGCATGAATAATGATTAAGCATGATCATCTACTAACATAGCATGAACATATACTTATCTAAGCATGGATATCATGTAAGCATGAATATTTATTTGATCTAGCATGGTATATAACTTTCCTATAAGCATGTAAGCATGGATAAATTAATATAGCATGATATACCACTTTCCTACAACTATCTAAGCATATTATACAACTTTCCTACAATTAAACTAACATGGTATACAACTTTCCTACCATTAATCTAGCATGGTATACAACTCTCCTACAATTAAACTAACATGGTATACAACTTCCCCACAATTAATCTAGCATGATATACCACTTTCCTACAACTATCTAAACATAGATAAATTAATCTAGCATGGTATACAACTTTCCTACAACATCCAAGTGTAGATATATCAATCTAACATGGTATACAACATCCCCACAATTAATCTAGCATGATATACCACTTTCCTACAACTATCTAAACATAGATAAATTAATCTAGCATGGTATACAACTTTCCTACAACATCCAAGTGTAGATATATCAATCTAACATGGTATACAACTTCCCCACAATTAATCTAGCATGATATATCACTTTCCTACAACTATCTAAACATAGATAAATTAATCTAGCATGGTATACAACTTTCCTACAACATCCAAGTGTAGATATATCAATCTAACATGGTATACAACTTCCCCACAATTAATCTAGCATGATATATCACTTTCCTACAACTATCTAAACATAGATAAATTAATCTAGCATGGTATACAACTTTCCTATAAGCATGTAAGCATGGATAAATTAATCTAGTATGATATATCACTTTCCTACAACTATCTAAGCATAGATAAATTAATCTAGCATGGTATACAACTTTCCTATAAGCATGTAAGCATGGATAAATTAATCTAGCATGATATACCACTTTCCTACAACTATCTAAGCATAGATAAATTAATCTAGCATGGTATACAACTTTCCTATAAGCATGTAAACATGGATAAATTAATCTAGCATGATATAATAATTTCTACAACATGATACCTACTTCAAGAATGTATTTCCTATAATAAGATACACATCATGGCATGGTTTATAATTTTAACATTAATCCTACACATTCCTAAGCATGAATGTCTATTAACCAAGCATGAACAACAATCAAACATGGTGCATGATTTTTCCTACTACTATCTAGGCATGATACTTACTTCAATATAAGCATAAACATCTATTTAATGTTCATATGTATCTACTACAATTTAATTAAACACAATATCCACTACAACATAACATCTACTACCAAAACTTCTACCAAAAATCTTTATCTAGACCTAAACATCTACTACTAAACTACTTTATTTTAACACATAAGCATCTACCACCACTTCCATAAAACAAAAACATTTTCTACAATTTTGTGTAGACATCTACTACAACCATTTTATTTGGAACATACACATCTACTACTATTACTTCATTTTAACCATAAGTGTCTACCAAAATGTACATAACATCTATAGCCACTTCATTTTAACATCTACTATTACTACTTCATTTAACCATACTACTACTACTTTATTTGAACATACTACTACTACTTTATTTTAACATACTACTAATACTTTATTTTAACATACTACTACTTAAATATCTACTAATCTTTATTAGCATCGATTTCTTATTATTACTAGTGATCATAAAAAGAGATCTTTTTAACCATTCTACAACTAGTGATTTTAGATTAGTTTCTTTTTCATATCTACAATGAGTTCTTTCTTACTTAAGATTATAAAAGAAAATAACAATAATAAAAATAAAGTAAGAACCTTCATTTGGTTCAACCAACCATATGCATTCTTTCTAGTCTAAGTTCAAGTTTATGTTCTACAACCACAAAGTGGTGTATGCACTATGTCATATGATTATGTATGAGTCCTCATTCAAGTCCTACAACCCCAAATGGTTGTATGTACAAGTCTATATGCATATGTTTATTTTAGTCCAATTCACAACACAAAAACAACAACTACAACTATAATGATTTGATCTTTTTGTTCTTTACTACTACTATTTATTTCTTTTCTTTTGATGTGGCTATTATTTTTAACCATCCATAACCATACAAAAATAAGAACTACACACCACAACACTATTACAATAAACCATTCTCAAAGAACAAAAGAAACAAAACAAGGAGGATAAGAAGAAGAAGTCAAAACAACAAATCAACAAAGAAAGTGGAGAACCCCCACCTAGTTTCCTTTGTTGGAAGAACTTGCTAGCTTAAGCTTCTCCTTCCCCTAAGCTCTTAGAACTCCTAGGAAAAACCTACAAGAAAAACTCTCAAGTTAGAATGAGGTTCTCTCTTTCTTTTCCTTTCCTTTCTTTTGTTTTGTAAAAATGAGACAAGTGGAGAAGGAGGGGGTATTTATAGGTGGAGAGAATGGTGGAGAGTGCTAAAGTGCACTCAACATTATGCACAAAACCCCCCAAGAAGAAGCAACCGGCCATGCTTGTAGGAGGGTAGGGGTGAGGTGTAGGGTATGGCCTAGAAATGAGGTGGAAGCATGGTAAAAGGATAAGGTTTCTAGAAGGGATTTTTACTTAATCTCCTCATGCGTACAAAAATCCTAGATTAAGCTTCCTAATAAAACCCTAACCATCTAATTAAGTTGTCATGACAAGAATGAGTACATTGTCCAAGAGTACATACTACATATTTTGTATGATGTACTAAGTATAATACAAATGTATGTATATGTATATGTATGTGTATACCAAAATTCCTTATATAATTCTCATAAAATAGTTTAATTTGAAAATAATAATAAAATAAGTTTTATTACCAATTCGGAGGATCGCGCTACCAATTTGATGTACTTCTGATGTACACCGACCGATATATGCGCGCAGACAATGATTGTGGACAAACTGGCAAAAATTACCAAAATAATTTGATTTTGGAATTAAAATAAAATAATAATAAAATAATAATAAAATAATAATTTATACGAGGTAATATCCGTCCGAGATATTACATTACTCCCTCCTTAGAATAGTTCTGTCCTCAGAACTACATTAAGTTAGGAAAATGAATCGACAAATATGAAATAGCATAGTCATAGAACAAGAAATGAATAGAAATTTTTCTTTGAACAACCATTGAATGGGTTACACCTATACATACATACCCACTGGGTTACAAAGTGTCACATCTTCCTAAGCAATATCCTTCCTTACAAAGTGGGTTTTGCCATAGGGTATGGATATGGGTGTGAATTGTGTTGTGATGATCTAACTTTACCCTCATTTTGCAGTATTCAGTAGAATGGCAGGACCTAGAACCAGGAATAGTTGTAATGGTGATGGGGCTGAAGGTTCCCATGGAGCAGGACTTGATCTTGAGGCTGAGATTGCCAGGGTGTATTAGACCTTGCACACATTCAAGGCAGCTAATATGGCGCAGAATCAGAATCAGAATCAGGGCGCTGGACTACTGTTTGTTAATGCTGATCCGATCAAGCAAGTAGAGTCCTTCAAGCAGATGAAGCTGCCTGTGTTTGAGGGGAAGTCTGATCCAGAAAGGGCTGATGGTTGTATTAGACTGATGGAGATGGTCTTCGAAGTCTTGGAGACTCTAGCAGTCAATAAGGTGAAGTTGGCTGCGATGAAGTTAGAGAAGGATGCTGGCGTTTGGTGGCAGTTAGTGAAGAGGACGATCAGAGATCAGCAAGTGACTTGGGAGGTTTTTCTGGATGAGTTCACGGATCGTTTCTTTCCTATGGATATTCAGAAGAGGAAGGCAATGAAATTCTTGAACCTGTAGCAAGGCAACATGACAGTGCACGAATATGAGACCAAATTCGCTCAGCTATCAAGGTATGCATCGGAGCTGATTGTTGATGAAGCATAGAAGGCCAAGAAATTCGAGCTGGGCTTGAGGACGAATTTGAGGTCGAGGATGATTCCATTGGGCATCAGGAGGTTTGATAAGCTGTTCAGGAGAGTAGCTATGACAGAAGAAGATATGGATCAGTTCCAGAAGAAGCAGGAGACCTGGAACAGGAACAAGAGGCCAGCGGATAGTCAGAGTGGAAAGGAGTTCCCAGTGAAGCAGGGCAAGTTCAGTGGGCCAGTGCAGAAGGTGCCTGTGATTCAAGGCATGAATTGTTTCAACTGTGGAGAGGCAGGTCACTACCAGGCAGCATGTACCAAGCCTCGGAGGGCGATTTGTTATCAGTGTGTTCGTGAAGGGCATATCTGACCAAACTGTCCGCAGCTGAAGAAAGATGGTGCAGGTGGAGGCAAAGTTATGAGGCAGGGACGAGTGTTCGCATTGACTGAGAAGGATGCGGATAACTTAGGGATGTGACCGGGGGTGTGCAAGAATTTTGAATTCATTCATTTATGTATTAAGTAAAATTTTATTTGAGAATAAATTGGAGGTTTGAGTATCAAACTTCATGTAATAGAATTTTTTTTGGTTAATGGAATAAAAACAAAAGTTTTATTTGATACTGTTTTCTTGCATACATTTGTGTCACCCAATTTTTGCTAGTCTTAGGTGTGGAGCTTAAGGTGTTTCCAGGCAGAGCCTTGACGGTGGCAACACCATCAAGGGAAAAGTTGATTTCTGATCGATATTACAAAGAATGTGATATCGAGAGTGGTGGGAGATCATTTAGTATTGATCTCTTTTGAGCTACAAGTTTGAGGTAGCTTTTCTTGGTCATGTCCTTTCTAAGAAGGAAGTGGTCACTGATCCTCGAAAGGACGAAGCAGATAGCGGAAGGTAAAAGCTAGATGCATGGATTCAGAGGTTGTTGCAGCAGATTTCCGATGGCAAGTTATCAGAGTTGCGCAGCGAAAGGTTTTTCCTAAACTTTTGTATGATTGTGTTCTTTTGTATGATTATGCTCTTTGATTTGAATTGCATTTCTTTTGTTAGATTACATTCTCTTGTGTGATTGTATTTCTTAAACTATGTTTTCATTTATGAGATTTCAATTTCTTTGCTTATTTTTGTTTGGACCCTATTAGTAGTAGTTCTGAGGAACAGAACTATTCTAAGGAGGGAGTGTTGTATTACTCCATATTTTTAAATATTATTTTAAGATTTATAAATGAATTAAAATGATTTTGGGGATTTAATAAATATACTCTGAAAAATTTATCTTTTTACACGTGCAGAACAAGTGCAAATGTTTTCTTGGGAAGTTCAAAATCAAAAATTATTTTGGGAAAACTCATTATTTATTATTAGATATTATTTTTGAATTTTCTGGATTTTTCTGATATTTATTGGACCTATTTGCAAATATTACAAAAACAATGATTTTTGTGCAAAGTTACCAATTTGAGTGAAAACTCCAGATTTTTGGATTTTTGGGCTGGGTATAATTCCTAGTCAACTCATGGTTAAAAAGTTTACTTTTTGTTTTGATGAATTTGATTTATTTTACAAGTTTTGATAAAAGGGGATCTTTTTGCAAAATTGCTATTTGAGGGGGGTGAAAATGCAAAATCATTTTCTGGGTTTCTAAAACAGTGCCGGCTGATGCTAGTGGGGGACTTTTTGATTTTTTGAATTGGGTTAAATTGGTTTTATCAAGTTTCCAAGTATATGGATCTATATATGTAAAGATGTGTTTTAAAAGGAGTATTTTGCAAATATGTTCAAAACCCTAATTATCTTGATTTCCGGCCTATTTAAAAAGGTGGAGTGCAGCCGTTTTTCGCTTCACAACACAAAGGTTTTATTATTATTATTTTCTTGAAGTTTTAAAGAGGAGATGTTGGATTTCTTGCGAAGGATGGATTTTTCCTATTGCTTTATCATATTCGTTCGATTTCTTCAACAAGGTGAGTGATATAATTATTTTATTTTGTTCTTTGAATGTTGTATGTGGTGTTTCATCTACTAGAAAGCATGCTAGGGTTTGGGTATGAATTTATATGATGGATTGAATGAATTGATGAGTTAAAATTGGATCTTTCATGAAAACCTAGATATTTATGTTTGGAATTGCATGTGGATGATTCAAGATTGATAGAGGACCTACTATAAATCATGAGTAGACTATTTCTTTTGGATTATTGCTGATTTGATTGGATATGATGAATGTTATGCATAAATAGATTAAAGACGAGATTTTTTTGACTACTGGTGAGTTGGATGAATGTAAATTGGTCATGTTAATGTTAAATTTGTTTATGATTCATGAGTTAATAATGGTAATTTAGTTGAGGAAGTTTTGAGGAGTACTAATGAATTAATAGATCATGTCTTGAGAATTGGATTTGGGATAAATTGAATTGGATTGATGTAATACAAATAAATTGGGGATTTTGTGAGTTGTGAAAGGTTTTATTTGAAATTGGATTTCTTAATACTAAAATTTGAATCTAAATATGTTGTTATTTCTAATCGATGGATTTGTGAAGTTTTCTTTGGTGCACGAACATGCACAATCATTTTACATGAATATCGTATTTCATTGTTTTTGAAGAATTGAGTCTTTATCTATTTTCGAAGGATTTGACTATATCTCAACTTATTTCGGTATTAATATGGTTTGGAACATAATACGAAGGTCTTTTGATGTATTATTGATTCTTAAAAAAAAATCTTTATTTTGATATATGCACATATTCTTGTTTCAATTTGAAGGTATTCATCAAAAAGCTATTTTTATCAATTTAAAGGGGTTTTGATTGGTTTTGTGGACTCTTATATACTCTATAAGTCGTATTTGAACATATCAGAATTTTACCGTTTACAGATTTGGTTTTTATAAAGTAAAACTCTGTATCGGTTGAAATGTGCACGAACTAAAACTGCAGTCTGTAGGAGTAATAGTCGACCGATCACTATCGACAGTCGGCCGTCGCTACCTGGCTGCTGTGTTTTCTTGTTTTCTTGAAATTTCGCGCGGAACAGTTGACTGACCCAATTTTACAGTTAACTGACTCTGCTCTGTTTTGGTGTTTTCTCGAAGTTTTGGATTTTCACTCTTGACAGTCGACCAATGACTTTTATAGTCGACTGCCAGTACTTAGAATTATTTTCTTGATGTGTTGGGTTTTCGCTCTGGACAGTCGGCCGATGACTTTTTTTTACAATCGACTGCTACTACTTAGATTTTTATTTTTTGAAGTGCTGGTTTTTTGCTCTGGACAGTCGACCGACTCCAATTCACAGTCGACTGTTGCTGAGGTTTTCTTGAGTTATCCTGATGTTCTTTAAACGATTGTTTCTTTAAAATTTTTTGGATCTATAACTTACTATTCTAAATATTATCCTTACTGCAGAACATGTTTTCAAGATGTTTTATTGTTGGGTTTGGATTCTGGAATTTTATAAAAGATTTGGGTTTTGTTGATTGGATAAGTTTCTTCATATGATCGTTTTGACGATGGATTTGTGAGTTTTGGTCTTGATCATATCTCTAGGAGTTGAGTAGGAGTCCTGTGAACCGGCTGTTGAGATTTGTTGATTTAGACCAGTTGGGTCTTGGGGTTATTGTTGAGTATTTAAGTCCGGCAGGATACACTAACTCTAGAGATAAGGATTTTTGTGTTTAATAATAACCAACTTAAGGACAGACACTAGTAGAGATGTGATGGAACTTGGGAAACATAAGTATATGCTCTTGGTTTTGTTAGTCCAACAAATGCATACCAGGACTGTTTGTGGTCCTATCTCGAGAAGACATTTTTATGTTCGCGTGTCGAGGGTCTACAGGCCTATTCACGGAGCATGCAGGGTGCATTCGCGTGCCGAGGGTCGGCGGGCTTATTCACGAGATGTACTTGATATATCTGCACGTCGAGGGCCTCACAAGTCTATTCACGGGGTACACAGTTGGGAGGTGATTCTCCGGTTTGTGAGCTATTCTTACCTAATGTTTGCGCGTCGAGGGCTGTGGTGCCTATTCGTGGAGTATTCTGGATCTTGTTTCCATCACCGTAGTAGGACTAGTTGCATAACGAGGGATCTAACCCTATAAAGTGGAGATCGATAAGGGCTTGCACCGGACCTATGTATTATGGAATGCATAGAATCCGACAAGTATGCATTAGAGAGTCAACATATAGAGATTGTGTTTTCTTGACTTGGTTTTATGCTTGTGTTTTCCTGTTTTTCCTACAATTGACACTTAGTCTAGATTCACTTGATATTTTCATGTATTACTATTTGCTATCTTATATTTCTTGATATTTTCATGCTTTACTTATTGTTATTTCTCATTTCATTTATTCTTGCTGTTAATACATGTTGCTTATGACTCTATGTTTTATGATTTATTTATGTTGTTTTCTTTTTACGTCACTCACACCGTTACGGCTGACCCCTGTAGTTTTGGGGGTTATGGTTATCTCTGGCCTCATATTTTACAGGTAGGTGCTGATAGCTTAGGATTTGGATGCTTGTGCTAGAAAGATAATAGAGCTTGTGTAATTTTGTAAAAAAAAGTGTTGTAAAAAAAAAGTTTGTAATTCAAGGTATTTTGTATTCCGCTGTGTTTTGTAAACAAGTGATGTAATAAAAGTTTGAAATAAAAATTATCTATGCTTTTGGCTATGTTTACTATTGCAATTGAAGTTGATTCTGGGAATTGTGCCAAATATTTCTAAGATATCATATTGAAAATTCGGGGCACTACAGGTTTCTACGGGTCTCGCTCAGCCTTTAGATTCCAACATCTCAAACTGAGATCACAAAGGTTATCTCTAACCTCATTCATAAGCATTTCATTCATTATTCATCATTTCTTCTTATTCCATTTTCCTTATGTTTATCATCTAAATATAACACTTATTATAGTAGCATTCCATAATACTGGATGAGTTAAAACCCTTATAAACATCACAAGTTTAATATTCCAACTTCATCCTTTAATTACCTCTTAATTCCTCATAAGGTACATCTTACTAGCATTCCAATTTTAATTCCAATTTTATACATTGTAAAAGTTTTAGGACAACTAGATAAAAGACATCAATCCAGCGGTATTGAAAAAAAATCATATAAATTCCAATACTACTCCAAAAATAGATTTCTTAGTTTCATAGGAAACATAAATGATTCTACTAAAACTTTTTAGTTAAGATCATCTAAATTCATCCTCAATTACTTCGTCTAAATTCATTTGCAAAACAATAGAATCAAAATCCGAAAACTGCATTTCTTGCTACTTGTAAAAATCATAGAAAATTATATACTTCATGAAACTTTGTGTTCTAAAGGTATACAAATCTACTATGACTTTGTAGTTATAAGTTTCCCTAAAATATTGTGTCCATAATCCTGAAATATTCGAAATCTACAGTAGGGTCAAAATGAAACTGTCACGTCCCGCTTCCTAAAAAGGAATACGGAACACGGATACGCGACAAGGTCCAGCGGATGGTTTTCACCATTCATGAGCTGTAATGATCTTTACAACAATACACAGGAATAAACAAAAAATACACAGGAATAATCATCCACGCATGCATGAAAAAAATTAATATAACCAACATAATTACTTGAAAACAAGAATACTTAATCTCAAATAAACCAAATCTGGAAACAACAAGTAATAATTTCTGGAAACAAAATGCCCAATACAAGATCCAAGTAGCAATGGATACAATTTATTCAAAACAGGAAATAACTCAAGCAGGAACTCTAGCCAAGCCTAGAACACTTGGTCACTTACTCCCTCGGGCAGCTGATCACCGAAATCTGCAAATTTGATAATTTGCAGGAAAAGCGTAAAAGAAACATCACGCCCATCAGTGCAAGTTACGGGCCGTATGTAGTGCAGGAAACAAAATACGGAAAACAAATAAACAAAATATAGAGTAGCAACAAGAAGCAAGTACTGAAGTAAGCATGGAAGGAATGTAACAGAAAAACAGAGCAACAAACTCTAAAACCAAGGGTCAGAATCAAGTGACATGATTAGATAACAGGATACAGGTAACATGTAATAGGTATCAAGTAGCATGCAAGCAGGTAAACAAGTAACAGGTGTCAGGTAGCATGTACAGGTAAACATGTAACATGAATGTGCAAGTGATCAGGTATTATCAAGTCTTGTATTTATTTCTATCTAAGTAGCACTTATGTGTCCCAAATTTTACCACATGGTTGCTACATTCAAATCAGTTGCATTTAGATTTCGTAGTTGATTGTATAGGGCCGTGTACTCAGATATCAGGTAAACAGGATCATATATCATGTATTCATGTAATTATATAACAGGTAATCAGGTATCAGGTAGGACCTACGGGTCCCCTTCTGAGTACACCTTCCTATAGGATGTAGCCAGGTAATCAGGTAAACAGGTAATCAGGATCATGTATCATGTAATCATGTGACATGTAACAGGTGGGAAACACAGGCCCCCCTTCCAAGTGAACATTTCTATATTTTCCATTGCTAAATCTTTCCCTTAACCCCGGCTTGATTACTTGTCATTATTATTAAAGCAGGCATATACGTGCACAAACAGGACAAGAAAACCGTGGCAAGAAACACGGAACAGACTCAAGTTGGATAGAAGACATGATCGGGTGACAAACAACTCAATAGATTAGGACAATAAGACTTTCAATTCTGGACAACAAGACATTACTGCACCAAATCTGAGATTCCCGTTGCCACAAAAATAAAAATATGAATCCATAAGAAAATCTAGAAACTAGACTCTCAGATGAATCCAGCGCATTTACACAAGTCATATAACAACTACAGAAATAGGGCTCAAAACAATGTTTTATACAGAATTCATATTCCGCAAGAATTCGGAAAGTTTTATTTATAAGTATGAAAATGGTATAAAAACACACTAATTAAATCTAGGAAAAGTCAGGAAGGTTCCCTAGCATGTCTAGTATCAGCATATAAAATTTTATAAAATTCCATTACAGGTAGCATAGTCTACTTAATTTGGAAAACAGAATGATGCAACAAATTTATGAATCTGAAATTTTAGACACAGCAGTACCAAAACAGCGATAATTCACAAATACAACTCGAAATTCAAATCTGTCAAAAGGGTTGTAAAATAGACATATCAGGCTATATTTCATATTCACAAGGTTGACAATTATATGATTAGTGTCTCAAGCATGAAATAAGTTGTAAAAGTCATTAAACAATTCTACAAAAATTAGGGGTTGATCCTAGTCATGTCTAGTCGTACCCAGAAAAATACTAAGTCCATATTTTACTTTTAACATTAGTTTTAAAATAATAGACCGTGTAATGATCCTATAATTCAGAATCTAGAAATTATGACACAGGTGTAGTAAAACAGCGATAACTCACACATAAAAAATCGAAACTGTGATCCCTCAAAATTTTTGAAAAATAGACATCGAGGCCTACGAATCATATTCACAAAAAAATTTATTTTACCGTACTTAAAAGGGTATAAATTGTTGTACCAAATTAGGGCAGCAACAAAACCAAATTCCTTTCATACATTTAATCAAACAGCTCATCTATAATAGATCCAAATTAGAATATGATGTAAAACATGGTGTATTAGATATTCAAATCAACATGGTAGGGGTAATAACAAGTCTACAACGAGATAAAACATCTAGCATATCAGTCATGTAACAAAATCCACAACATACAATAGATCACGAACAAGCATATATATACATCAAGAAAAACTATCTAGATCTAATTTATTTTCATGTAGTGTGTGTGTGTGACAACTTATTATGATGGGTCAAGACTATGAATGGAGCAAACAAATGAGATCAAGATTTATCAAGAGATCATCATGAGAACGAACACAAAAACGAGAGCGAGACTACATACGGTATTTTGTACTTATATACAAACAAAATAATATACAAGTTACTTGCCTTGGGTGAAGATGACGAATCCGACGAAAGAATAACATGAATGGATCCCAGGAGACGAACACAATACAACGACACACGAACAAGCGGACTTTGCGAGATAGGAGAAGAGCGGCGGGATGGTGGTGAACGGCAACGATGGCAGGCGGCGGGGCAATGGGGAAGTCGACGTGCGGATGACGGCAGACGGTAGGCGATGGAAGACGCCGATGAAGAAGGAAGGGGGTTACGGTGTGGAAATCTCGAGATAAGGAAGAAGGCTGAGGAGGGGGTTGCTGGTGTGGGCGGCGTAGGGCGTGGCGAAGGGACGTCGGGGCGGCAGTCGCGAGGGGGTGCGATGGTGGGAAGGGCCACGAGCGGCGGTGGCCGGAAGTCGGGGGTCGGGTGCACAGGGAGAGAGATAGAGATGTGGTGATTAGGGGTTGATTAGGAGATAATGACTGTAGGAGGAATATAACAAATTTGGTTGCGATTATAATGAGATTTTGGCAAGTTAGGATTTTGAGGAATCAAGGAAAATGATCTGCTTGTTAGACAGATATGGAGAACATGAGGAGAGATTTGAGGAAGATTAGGTAAAAAAGGGTACTGGTTAGCAGGTTTAAGATCCAATAGGGCGGATTATAGGGTTTAGGGTCTAACTAGGGTAGATTGGGTTAGAATTTGGATCCAACATGGTAGGAAGTCAATTAATAGACCATTAGGCCATGAAACAAATAGATTAGAATTTAACAATTCATCAAGAGATTAAATATTGGCTGAAGAATTTGAATCAAGAAGATTGAAAATCACAGAACTGAATTGACGACAAAAATAGATGGATTTTATTGATAATAAAGAAACGATTACATGGTTCAAAATCAACAAAAGGATACAATCAGAATAAATACTCAGGAAAAATAAATACATACAAAAATATAAGAAAAGAGAATACAGGAGTCACAAATCCTACCCAACTAACAAGAAAAATTTCGTCCTCGAAATTCAAAACAAGAAGTGCACAGGGTAACCCCGAAAGAAAAGAAAGAACAACAACAAAACAAAAGCTACTCAAACAGATGAGGGAACTTCCGCTGGATCTCCTCCAATTTCCAAGTCGACTCACCCGGTGAGTGAGGATTCCAAGAAACCCTAACCAGCTTGATAACCTTTTTCTTCAACACCTTCTCCCACCGGTCCAGGATAGCAACTGGCAGAATCTCACAAGTCTGATCCAGCTGCACGGATAACTCTAAGTATTCGATCACGTGGCTCTCATCACGGATATACCTCCTGAGTTGTGAGACATGGAAGACGTTGTATGCTCCAGATAAACCCGGTGGCAAAGCAAGATGATAGGCCACCTTGCCTACTTGTTCCACGATATCAAACGGTCCAATGAACTTGGGTCTTAGCTTGCCCCCACTACCAAACTGAATGACACCTCTCCACAGCGATACCTTAAGGAAGACAAGGTCACCCACCTCAAATGTAATATCCCGGACGGATATTAACTCATATAAATTATTATTTTATTATTATTTTATTTTAATTCCAAAATCGGACTATTTTGGCGATTTTCGCCGGGTTGCCCACAAACAGTGCCTACGCACATCTATCGGTCAGTGCGCACCCGAAGCGCATCAAATTGATAGCGCGACTCTCCGAAGTAATAATAAAAATTTATTTTACTATTATTTTCTAAATTAAACTATTTTTGGGAATTTTATGAGGACTTTATAAGAAGATTTTTTGCATACACATACATGTACACATACACATAATTGTATGGTACTTAGTATATTATACCTAGTATATGGTATGTACTTTAGGACAATATACTTATTCTTGTCATGGCTACTTAATTAGGAGGTTAGGTTTGATTAAGTGGTTTAATATAGGATTGTATGCATGAGAAGAGAGTTAAACCCTTCTAGAACCCTTATCCTTCCACCTCACTAGCCTACACCATACTCCCCCCCCCCCCCCCCCTACAAGCATGGCCGGCTCCCCCTTTTGGGGTTATTTTGTGCCATTGGGTGCACTTACCACTCCCATCTCCTTCTATAAATCCTCCCTCATTCTCTTCCTTCTCTCATTTTAGAAAACAAAAGAAAGAAAGAAAGAAAGAAAGGAAAAGAAAGAGAGAACAAAAAAATAACTTGAGAGTTTTGTTTTGTAGGTTAATAGAAGCTTTCAAAAAGCTAGGGGAAGGAGAAGGAAAACCAAGCTAGTCCTTCCTATAGAAAAAATAAGGTGGGGGTTTCTTCACTTCTTGATTCCTTGTTTGTTTGTTTGTTTGTTTGTTTGTTTGTTGTTTGTTGTTTGACTTCTTCTCCTTGCCTTCTTGTTTTGTTTTGTTTTTGAGTTGTTGTATGTGGTGATGAGTAAAAAGTAAATAAGTAGTAGTAATATCTACTAAAGCACATAAAGATTACATCTTTGTTATGGTAGTTTTTTGTTTGTATGTCATGGGACTAAAAACTTACATATTGCATAATGTTGGACATACAACCCTTATTGGTTGTAGGACTTAAAACATAAGCATATGAGCATTCATTTTACAACCATTGTGGGTTGTAGGACTCTTTATGGAACTTGGACAAATAAAAGCATAGGTTCTAATAAAAAGATATTCTCTTTGTAAACACTAGTTGTAGAAATAATTAAAAGGACCTCTTTTTGTTAAACACTAGTGGTAGAAATAATTAAAAAGATCTTCTTTTTCTAATCACTAGTTGTAGCTAATTAAAAAGATCTTTCTTTTTATTTTGATCACTAGTTGTAGCTAATTAAAAAGATCTTTCTTTTTATTTTGATCACTAGTTGTAGCTAATTAAAAAGATCTTTCTTTTTATTTTGATCACTAGTTGTAGCTAATTAAAAAGATCTTTCTTTTTTTTGAATCACTAGTTGTAGCTAATTAAAAAGATCTTTCTTTTTATTGTAATCACTAGTTGTAGTTAATTAAAAAGATCTTCTCTTTTTATTTTTATTTTTTGATCACTAGTTATAGCTAATTAAAAAGATCTTTTCTTTTATTTTAATCACTAGTTGTAGTTAATTAAAAAGATCTTTTCTTTCACTAGTTGTAAAGAAAAATAAAATAAAAATAATCTTTCTTTTATCACTAGTAATAATAAAGAACTAAGTAGTAGTAAGCTAAAATAATAAGTAGTAGTAGGTAATAAAATAAAGTAGTAGTAGCATGTATGTTGATTAATAAGGTAATAGTAATAGTAGTAAGTTGTATGTTGTGATTTTTTTATGAGAATGAAGTAGTAGTAATAATAGTAAGTTGTATGTTGTGATAGTAGTAAGTTGTATGTTGTAGTAGTAGTAGTAGGTAATTATGTTTTGATTAAAATAGGAGTAGTAGTAGTAGTAAAATGTTGTAGGATTGCTTCTAAAAATATTTAGAAGCCATATTTATGCTACAATTGTTGTAGGATTACTTCTAAAAATATTTAGAAGCCATAATTATGCTTCAAGTGTTGTAGGATTGCTTCTAAAAATATTTAGAATCCATATTTATGCTACAATTGTTGTAGGATTACTTCTAAAAATATTTAGAAGCCATAATTATGCTTCAAATGTTGTAGGATTGCTTCTAAAAACATTTAGAAGCTATATTCATGCTACTAATGTTGTAGGATTATTTCTAAAAATATTTAGAAGCCATAATTATGCTTCAAATGTTGTAGGATTGCGTCTAAAAACATTTAGAAGCTATATTCATGCTACTAATGTTGTAGGATTATTTCCAAAAATGATTAGAAGCCATATTCATGCTACTTATGTTGTAGGATCTTTTATAAAAAAGTTTAGAAGCCATTTTTATGCTACTAATGTGGTAGGACCACTTCTAAAAATGTTAGAAGCCATGTTCATGCTAAATTAGTTCAAAAAAAATATCCTACATGTTTCCATGCTTAGATAGTTGTAGGAGATCTTCTAGAAATATTTCTTCTTGTTTTATGTTTAGATAATAGTAGGATGTTTTCTAAAGAAGTTCTATCATGCTTATGTTTAGAAAATTGTAGGATTACTTCTAAAACATATTTCATCATGCTTTATGTTTAACCATGTTGTAGGATTTCTTCCCAAAATATCCTACCATGTTTCATGCCTAGTTAGTTGTAAGATTGATCCTAAAAATATCTAGCATGCTTAATGATGTTAGAATGTTGTAGGACAAAATCTAAAAGTTTCCTACCACATTTAGATTCACTCATTCATGCTTAGAATGTTGTGGGACAAATTCTAGAGTTTCCTATCATGCTTAGATTCACTCATTATGCTTAGAATGTTGTAGGATGCAATCTAAGAGTTTCCTACCATGCTTGGATTAATTTCATCATGCTAGGGATGTTGTAGGATCCATAATAAAAATTACCTACCATGTTAGTTTAATTGTAGGTATGTAATATACCATGCTAGTTAATTATAGGTATGTAATATACCATGCTAGTTAATTATAGGTACGTGATATACCATGCTAAGTTAATTATAGGTATGTGATATACCATGTTAGCTTAATGGTAGGTAAGAAATAGACCATGCTAGTTTTAATTGTAGGCAAGATCTAAGCCATGCTAGCTTAATTACAAGTAAGGGTATGCCATGATAGCTTAATGGTAATTAAGTTGTATGCCATGATAGTTTATATGAATACTCATGTTTACATGGTACCCAAGCTTAGATAAGTGTTTGTTCATGCTATAATAGTAGATGATCATGCTTCATACTAAGTAAGTAGGTACCATGCTAATTATTGATCGCGTTAAGTTAATGATATCCATACTATGATATTCATGCTTAGATTAAAAGAAACTACCCATGGTCAGTTGTAGTGACCTTATGTTAGGTGCTATGCCATGCTAAAGTTCAAGTATATGCTTAGAACGTTGTAGGAATAATGTTAGAATACCTACTATACCTTGGAATGTTGTATGTTATATTAGTTATCTATCCATGCTTGGGTGGTAGTGATTGGTTATGATAAGTAGTAGGCTTTCATGCCCAATTAGTAACCTATGCTTGACTATAGTGGACTTCATGTCTAGGTCATAGTGATTTTATGCTTAAGCTCGATGTAAGCATAAGCGAAATCACATTCATACTTAGGAGTGTGATGGTGAGTAGTTCTGTTTTGTAATTGGATGACCTTAGGAAGATGCTTACGAGTGTATGTCATGCCCAAGGCATTGTAGGTCGAAGTGATAAGATCGGGAAGACCACTAGTGATAGTTAGTTCGATAAAGGTGGTTATGTCGCCTTCGGAATCGTCCCTAGTACAATGCCGATCATAGACTACTAGTAGATTCTTTTGTTGCTTCTAATAATAGAAAATTAAGTTTGTTAGTAAGCACGTTTGGTTGCTTCTAGGATTGATTACCTGTATGGTTGTTTGCACACGGTTGTGCTCGTACGTGGCTCGACTGGCCCGTATGTAGCTGTGGGTCTCATACGTAGCTTAGTCGGTTCGTATGTAGGTGGTTGTCTCGTACGCGGCCCGACCGGCCCGTACGAAGCTGTTGGTCTCATACGCGGCTTATTTGGCCGGTATGTACGTGGTTGTCTCCTACGAGGCCCGCCTGGCTCGTAGGTAGTTATTGTTTCATGCATAGCTTAGTTGGCTCGTATGTGGTTATTACTCGTGTATAGCTTGTTAGCTAGTACACAGTTAGTTGTGCTCGTCTAGGGTGATGTTACCACCCTAAGGGCTATCGACCATCAAGACATCTGTTCTTACCCTAAGGAACTGTGGAGGAGTCACTCCTTGTGTACCGTCGAATCTTAACCAGGGTAGGTTAGTCGAGGACCGGAGTATAGACGGAATCCAAGTCTAGGGAAGCGGCGTGCATGTATATTCGCACGGCCAAAGTCTTGGATCGATGAGCCACGAACCGGGTCCTGAGGGATTCTGGTAAGTCTAGGTTGAGCGGCCTAGTGGAGTTATCTTGCGAAGCCTAATTTAAGGCCTAGCATGTTGAGTTTATAATGTCGTCATCCCTAGGATTGTTCGAGTCAGGGACATCACTAGGATAGTGACTTATAAGGATCAGTTTGTTTAAACCCTTTTGCCGGGAGAGAGGGGTCAGTTGTAGGGGGCCCCTTACACTAACTCGTCCCTTGAGGAAGATCATAGGTGGTGTACTGGGTTGTACCTTCCCGTCAAAGGGATACGTACGGTGCCGTCTCACAAGTTGAGGACACGGGTTGCGTATCTCGCGCTGTTAATTCCTGAGGTACCGTGGCTGGGGGTGCCGCAGGATGCATTGTGCAGTCCTGCGCTTGCGATACCCCAGAGGGTGCCACAGGGTAGGCTTCGTGCTACCCTGCGCTTGCGAAACCCTATATTTGATTTTGTTGTGACGCCCGATACATTGGGTTCGTCTATTTTGAGAGAGGTCCGGTTGGCCGGGTCGCAGTGGCGAACATAGACACCACTGGCGAAATGCAACAGTGGCACATGACCACATCTGCAACCTCATTAGCCATGTGTAGTTGTCGGGAACAGGTTGTGTACAATTAGAATGTGTAACGCGGGTTCAATCCCTATATATGGAGAAACGGCTTGAGATGGAGTCGCATGTAGTATGGGCTGCATGTTGCTTTTGGAAACTTGCTGACATTAGAATAGGAAGTGTCCTAGTTCTATTTAAATATCGCATTAGAGTCTAGTCATAGCACTCACGTACACTTAAACTACACCATTGCTATATTTTGTATATTGTTTGGAAGATTCGCTGCTATATGATCAGCCTTTAAGCGTCAGTGAATACTGACGTCCCCACTTCCATAGGTACTGGATCGCCGAAGTACAAAGGCGAGATTCAGGAGGACTCAAGGCAAGGAAAGCAAGGAGTTAGTGTTATGTTTAGTTCCGCTGCAAAATATGTATTGATTATGTATTAGATGAGAAATACTCTGATGAAAGATGTTGAAGGTTGTAATACTTAGAATTGTAAAGGTAATATTGTAACTCTATTGTAAGGTATTACAGTTGTACAATATTCAGACTTGTAACGTATTGTGTATTGAATAAAAAAGTTTTAAATTCTCCTGTTTTTTCTGTGTATTGTGACTTATTGAAGAAAAGGTCTTGGCTCGTGTCACGGTTTTCTAGTATCGGAAATCGGGGCGCTACATCAAACTCCAAGGCTCTCCTATGGACATCTGCCCATTTCCTCTGCCTTTCTTGTGCTGCCTGAAGATGCTTCCTGATCTGAGTCACCGTATCAACAGTCCTGGTGATCAACTCCGGACCCAAAAACTTCCTTTCACCAATGTCATCCCAGAACACTAGTGATCTACACTTCCGACCATGTAATGCCTCGAATGGCGCAACTTTAAGACTGGCCTGATAGCTGTTATTGTACGAGAACTCTATAAGATGCAAGTGATCCTCCCAAGATCCACCAAACTGTAGCACACAGAACCTCAACATGTCCTCTAGAGTCTGGATGGTCCTCTCTGACTATCCATCTATCTGAGGATGAAAAGCTGTGTTGTACTTCAGTTTACTTCCCAGACTACTCTGAAGACTCTCCCAAAACTGAGACCTGAACCTCATATCCATGTTGGATACAATACTGACTGGAACCCCATGAAGCCTGACAATCTCTTACATATATATCTTTGCTAGGCTCTCAGTAGACTGTCCGACTCTGAAGGGAATGAAGTGAGCACATTTCGTCAGTCTGTCCACAATCACCCAAATGGCATTGTGACCCTTGGAACTCCTCAGCAAGGCAGTCACAAAATCCATCGTGATGTGTTCCCACTTCCACTCCGGAATGGGAAGAAGCTGAAGAAGTCTAGCGGTTCTCTGATGCTTTGCCTTCACCTGATGGCAGATCAAGCACTGAGACACAAATCTTGCTACGACCCTCTTCATACCATGCCACCAGAAGTGAAGTTTCAAGTCCCGGTACATCTTAGTAGCACCGGAATGAATAGAGTTTGACGACTGGTGGGCTTCCTCAAGCAGTTTCTGACGAACTTCACCATTCGGGACACACAACCTGGACCCAAAACAAAGCGATCCATCTTCATGAACAACCATATCTGTTCAGGAACCTTCCTCAACCTTTGCTCTGAATATCTGCAACTGCTCATCACTAGCCTTAGCCTCTTTAATCTGCTCAACAAGAGATGACTGTAACTGAAGCATGAAGCAACTCTGATCAGAACTCGGAAAGATCACATCCAATTCCAACCTCCTCATCTGCTCAACCAATTCCCGCTGCTGAGTCAGGAACATGATGACTGGTCTCCTGCTCAAAGCATCCGGCACCAAGTTGACCTTACTGGGGTGATACTGCAGATTGATATCATAGTCGGCTATTAAATCCAACCAATGCCTCTGCCTCATGTTCAATTCTTTCTGGCTGAAGACATACTTGAGACTTTTATGGCCAGTAAAGATTTCCACTCAGTCTCCAAGTAAATAGTGTCTCCACAGCTTCAAGGCAAAGATCACCGATGCCAATTCCAAATCATGAGTCAGATAGCTCCTCTCATGTGGCCTCAACTGCCTAAATGCATAAGCAACTACTAGGCCCTTCTGCATCAATACTGCACCAAGACCCTTGCCAGAAGCGTTATAGTGAACCACAAATCCACCTGAACCATCTGGAATAGTTAACACTGGTGCCAATGTCAACCTGCTCTTCAACTTTGCAAAAGCTTCACTACAAGCTCCATCCCAGATAAACTTCTGATCCTTCCCTGTCAGCTTAGTCAGCGGCCCAGCTATCTTCGAAAAGTCTTGGACGAATTTCCAATAATATCCTACTAGTACAAGGAAACTTCTCACCTCAGAAATTGACTTAGGCACTATCCAATCTTTCACTGCAGCAATCTTGGATGGATCTACTTAGATTCTCTGGCCCAAGATGATATGCCCCAAAAGGTAACTCGGTCAAGCCAGAACTCACATTTGCTGAGTTTTCCATAGAGTTGATTCTCCCTCAGAGTTTGCAGAACCAACCTCAGATGCTCATCATGTTCCTCCCGGTTCCGAGAATACATCGGAATATCATCTATGAAGACCACCACGAATCTATCCAGAAATGGGGAAAAGACCATATTCATCAGACTCATGAATATAGCAGGTGTATTTGTGACTCTAAAAGGCATCACAAGGAACTCGTAATGCTCGTACCTTGTTCTGAAGGCTGTCTTCTGCACATCATCCGCTTTCACCTTGACCTGATGATACTCTGAGCGAAGATCCAACTTCGAAAAGACTGCTGCATCGCCCAACTGGTCAAACAAATCATCGATCCTGGGCAGCGGATAAAGGTTCTCCATAGTAACATTGTTTAGTTCTCGGTAATTAATGCACGGTCTGTGGCTTCCGTCCTTTTTGCTGACAAATAGGACTGGAGCTCCTCACGACGAAACACTGGGCCTGATGAATCCCAAATCTAGGAATCCTTGAATCTGCACCTTCAACTCTACTAGCTCAACTGGTGTCATCCTATAGGGACTTTTCGATATCGGTGCAGTATCGGGTTGAACCTCAATACCGAATTCCACATCCCTATCTGAGGGTAGCCCAGGAAACTCCTCCGGAAACACATCCGAAAATTCCCGCACTACTAGTGTAATGCCCCTGCCCCTGCTCGGATAATTTATACAATTCCCGCACTAAATTATTTATAGTATAGTACAACTACCCACCACAGGCTGCCTCTCAAAAGGTGGTTAACCGGATTGGTGACTCTTGATCATAGGCTATTATATTTATAGTTGTTTTATTCTAATGTATTCCCGACGTGGGACTATCCAAATCACTTCTTTTTTCTCAAATCCCGTGAGCACACAAAGAGACCCGTGGCCCCCTCGTGTGCCACGTCAGCATGCTGCACAACGCAACTGCTTCACTTGAATCGGGTGGGCCCCATGTGTGCTAACGTCACATGACGTCAGCCTTCATAACAAGCCAACGTTGCTGTCTCTTTTACCCATGGGCCCCCCATCACAACTTCAATATATATATATATATATAAGGCTTCTTCGATTGCAAACGGGTCTGTGTGCACAGCCCCGTGCGAACGTTGATCTGTGCCGTTGGATCTTATATATATATTTTTATAAAATTTTTGCCTTAACCCGTCGTTGGCAACGCCGGGTTAAGGCTAAATTTTATTAAAAAATATTGCCTTAACCCATCGTTGCCCGTCGGGTCTGTGTGCACAGCCCCGTGCGAACGTTGATCTGTGCCGTTGGATCTTATATATATATTTTTATAAAATTTTTGCCTTAACCCGTCGTTGGCAACGCCGGATTAAGGCTAAATTTTATTTAAAAATATTGCCTTAACCTGTCGTTGCCAAGGACTGGTTAAGGGAAATTTCGAATTTCAGATCTGTATATAGTTCTTCTTCCTCCTCGATCTCTCACCACTCACTATTTCGTTTTTTGGCTGAAAGCAAACCCAAGAACCCCAACCCTATTCCAAACTCCTCCATTTTCTCCTCCGTTTGCGGCTCTGTTTGCTCCTCCTCCTCCTCCTCTTCCATTCTCATTCAATCTCTCTCTCCCAATATCTACATCGAAAGCAAATCAAAACCCTAGTTCGGCCACAAATCGATCTATTGGCTAAATTCGGAGTTATTTTGTAAGGTATTGACTAATTCTTTGCCTTATTAGTTTTAATTATGTTGAATTTTCCATTTTTCCATAGTAAATTATTTAAAAAGTGGTTAAAAAATTCTTTGCCTAAGTAATTTATAGATGTAAAATTGTGAAAACTTTTAATATATTCAAGTGCCCCAAAAATTCGTTGTGTTAGTAATTTATAGATGTAGAATTTGGAAGACTTTTAATATATTGAAGTCCCCCAAAAAATCTACATTTAGGATTAATATGTTCAAGTACCCAAAAACTTTAAAAATTTGTAAATATAGAAATGTTTGACTTACTAATTTAATTTTATCTGTGTTGATTTTTCACATTCGATTTATACGAAAATAATTAAAAATGTTTTAGTGCGGTTACAATAGAAAACCTTGCAAACGGCCTCCAAAAAATACGAAACTTTGCGAGTAGGTTGGTCTCACGCAGCAGAAGCCACCCCAACTTGTAGAAGTGGGTTTCGATTCACGGTTCAAGATATACGGCCGTGTATCGTTTTTGGTTTAAAAAAAACCAAATAAAACGGTACAGGGTTGTATCTCACAAACCGTGAGTCGAAACTCATTTCTACAAGTTAGGGTGGCTTGCGCTACATAAATTCGACCTAGTTGCAACGTTTTATAAAATTTAGATGTCATTTGTGCAGTTTTGTCGCGTTCCTCGCATGAAGAAGTAATTGAGTTAGAATTTTTTTAGTGCGGTTAGACTAGAAAACCATCCAAACGAACTTCAAAAAGTATGAAATTTTGCAAGTAGATTGGACTCATGTAACACAAGTCACCCCAACTTGTAGAAGTGAGTTTCGACTAACGGTTCGAGAGATACGGCTGTGTGTCGCTTTTGGTTTAAAAAAACGAAATAAAGCGGTACACGGCCATATCTCGCAAACCGTGAGTCGAAACTTACTTCTACAAGTTAAGGTGTCTTGTGCTAGGTGAATTCAAGTAAGTTGTAAAGTTTTATAAATTTTTCATGCCGTTTGTGTGATTTTCTCACGTTGCTCGCATTAGAAGTAAATGACTTAGAAAGCGTTTAGTGCGGTTATACTAGAAAACCCTTCAGACGGGCTAGTCTCACGTAGCTCAAGCAACCCCAACTTGTAGAGGTTAGTTTCGATTCACGGTTTGAGAGATACGAGCATGCATCGCTTTTGCTTGAAAAGAACCCAAATAAAGCGATATACGGCCGTATCTCTCAAACCGTGAGTCAAAACTCACTTCTACAAGTTGGGGTTGCTTGTGCTTCGTGAATTAAGCAAGTTGCAAAATTTTATAAATTTTTTATGCCGTTTGTGTGGTTTTCTCATGGTTCTCGCATTAGAAGTACATGACTTAAAAAGCGTTTAGTGCGGTTAGACTAGAAAACCGTTCAAACAACCTCCAAAAAATACCAAAATTTGCAATTAGGATGGTCTCATATAGCACAAGTCATTCCAACTTGTGGAAGTGAGTTTCGACTCACGGTTCGAGAGATACGGGCATGTATTGCTTTTGGTTGTAAAAAAACACAAATAAAGCGATACACAGCAGTATCTCTCGAACCGTTAGTGGAAACTCTCTTCTACAAGTTGGGATGGCTTGTGTTAGGTGAATTCAAGCATGCTGCAAAGTTTTATAAATTTTGGATGCAGTTTGTGCGGTTTTCTCACGTTCCTCGCAAAAGAAGTAAATAAAGTTAGAAATTTTTTAGTTCGTTTAGAATAGAAAACCCTCCAAACGGCTTTCAAAAAATACGAAACTTTGTGAGTAGGTTGGTCTCACCTGGAACAAGCCACCCCAACTTGTAGAGATGAGTTTCGACTCACGGTTCGAGAGATACGGCCTTGTATCGGTTTATTTGAGCTTTTTCAACCAAATAAAGCGATATTTGCCCGTATCTCTCCAACCGTGAGTCGAAACTCACTTCTACAAGTTGGAGTGACTTGTGCTACATGAATCCGACCAAGTTGCATTGTATTGCTATTTTTTGTTGTCATTGTGCTTTTTTTCTTCACAATTTCGCTATATTTATTGATGATAGATAAATGGATGTAACGCATATCAACTAAGCTTAATTTTTTTTGTTCATAGATAAATGGCTAGAACGAAGCGACCGAGAAGTCCTTCCGGTAGTGCTAGTGGCACACCAATTACAGAGGAAGATTGATTATTATTATTGGTTTTAAATACGAATATGCAATATTATTTCAATAATAACAACATTTATCTTTGTTCGTGTAGGTTGGTGGCCGTCAATCTACATCTACTGAGGAAGGTCCTTCGTCCTCAATTTCTGTTACACCTCCTGTACCGTTGGACTCAAGCTTACTCACGTTGCAGGACATACACCGATCTGAAGCCGTGTGGGATGGGTCCGCTAAGAAATGTAACTTCCGAAAGCACGTGGTTCTTCCTTTTGACTTGCGTATCATGCAGTACTTGGTTAAGGCCGGTTTCTACGGAGCTAGATTCATGGGGGTAGTGAAGCTGGATCGGCCGTTACTTACAACTATTGTCGAGCGATGGAGGCTGGAGACACATACATTCCACCTACTCGTGGGTGAGATGACTGTCACTCTACAAGATGTAGCCCTCATAACTGGGCTACCAATAGATGGGTTCACCATAACGGGAAACATGGTCTTTGGCCGAGTAGAAGTTACTCGTGATTTGCTAGGTATCTACCTCCAGGTGTTGGTGGCCTAAAAAAAAGAGGACGTTGAAAAAGAAATCCTCGAAAATATTCCCAAAGATTATGATGAAGATTTATTATATCAACAAATAGAAGCTGCGAAAGATAAAACAGAAGATGAATTTTGAAATGAAATTTTTGACGGGAAATCACTGTATATTAGTTGGTTAAAATTGCATTTCGAGGAGGATTATTTGACCCTCCGATTCGGACGAGGAAACCATAATCTACTATGCTCGTGCGTACATCTTTAGTATGATCAGGGGAGTGATCTTTCCTAACTCATCCGGTTCGACTGTGCCGCTAACGTATCTACGGTTCTTAGAAAATTTTCGTTATGCGGGCCATTTCAGTTGGGGGAGTGCGGCATTGGCGCTACTCTATAGGAATTTGTGTGCATGTTCTTTAGGTGCCGTACAAATGGTTGGCCCGATGATACTACTGCAAATCTGGTGTTGGGAATGCATCCAAATCGGACGTCCCCGTATTATTGAACCGACATCGGATTGGTTGGCCGACCCGGGGGTGCCAGAGTTGTTACCTCGCTTAGGATTATATTGGGCGGGGCGGCACTCATGGGTCGATAACCCACGCCAATCTCTTACCTACTATATAGATGAGTTGGATAACTTGCGGGACGAGTTCGTCAATTGGGAACCATACTCGACCGCCAAGTTGCAAAGGGTTCCACTGGTTTGTTTGGTTGGTGTGCTATGGTTGACGGCCTCACCACTTGTGAATTTTTCTGTTGTTGAGTTCTAGTATCCGGATAGAGTGATGTGGCAGTTCGGATATCAGCAGAAGATTCCCGATGTCTGGGTTTATAATAAAAAGTTGCATGGGGTGAGAGGTACGGGTCGAGTGCCCAACTTCGATTGGGCTGATTACCACTGGGTCCATGTGGCCAACTGGAACACCATGCGGTATCAAATGACACCGAACATGATGTACTTCGCGATACTGTATTATGGGTCCTACCAACAGATTTACATGATGTGGTACAAGAGGATTACACGGTTGTATGTTTCCCCACGGGCCGTTGTACCAGCCGGTGTGCAGATTTCGATTCCCCCAACCGAGGTAGAACCACCTCCAGCATATTCCTCTTCCCAGCCGATGTACCAACCAAAGGCGTCGACATATCGAAACTTGGTTAGTCAAATTTCACCCAATTTATTTATTATGCATGTATTGTTATTTGATGAGGTGGGTGATATATTTAGTATGCATGTTGTTTAAATTGAAATTTTCAACCTAATGCAGATTGAAAACACATGGGAAAACATTCGAATAGCTACTCGCGTCTTGAAGAGTAAGGTACCCGAGAGCGTTAAGGAGCTAATGCAAGAGATGCTACACGCGTACCGCCATAGTCTTGAGGGCATGGGTGAAGGTCCGCAACTTGATGCGTATTTGAAAGCCAACATGCCAACAACGGGTTCTAGGCAAAAGAGCGTGACAAGGCAGGGAATTCACATCACCAAGCCACAACTATTCCAACAATAGCAACCACCTGAAGAAGTTATGGAGGAGCAGTGGTCGGATGACCCTTAATCCCCAGGGACACAAGGCAGACGGCAAAATCCTCAAAGGAAGCGGAACCCACCTGATCAATTCACACTAAGCGGTCGCAAACCGCGTGGCCGTAAAAGGTAGTATCTAACAATTGGTTCTTTATTAGTAGCTTAGTATTTGGTTGATGATTTTATTCTTCAAATAACTAATGCATAGTTTGTTTATATGTTGATAAATTATTGTAGATAAATACCGTGCATGCATGGAAGCCAACATGAAGAAGCTGTTGATAAAGTTATTTAAATTTACAAAGTTTCAGGTTGTATAATTGATGTGAAAATTCTTGAGAACTGAATTGATTTGAATTTGTTGTGAACATTTTGACATTGTCAGTTTTAGCTTTAAAATTGTTGTGAAGTTATCTGTTCTACTATATACATTGTTGTGAAGTGGACTCATGGCTTTTGGTTTGTGAATGAACGTTATTAACTTTTTGTGGATGAACATATTCTTTGAATTGATGTGAATTGCTGAATTGGTGTGAATCATCTGGAGAAGTTGTTGTGAATGAACTAAATTTGTGAAGAAGTATTTGTATCAACCAAAGCACATAGAGTCCACACATCCGAAAGTTCTGCCAAAATCTCTCTACTTAACTCGTTATTGACGATAACGGGTTAAGTGATCTTAGCCCATCATCGTCAATAACGGGCAGAGTTATGAGATATCGGTAGGCCTTTAGCCCCTACAGAAAAAGTTTTCAAAAAGTTGAACATTTTACACTGTCAAAATTCCTCTACTTAGCCCGTTATTAACAATAATGGGTTAAGTGATCTTAACCCGTCATTGTCAATAACAGGCTAAGTTGTGAGATATCGGCAGACCTTCAGCCCCTACAGACCAAGTTTTCAAAAAGTTAAACATTTTACACTGTCAAAATCCCTCTACTTAACCCGTTATTGACGATAACGGGTTAAGATCACTTAACCCGTTATCGCCGGGTTAAGATCACTTAACCCGTTATCGTCAATAACGGGCTAAGTTGTATGATATCGGCAGAGCTTCAAATAACAAAAATAATTTATTTGTAAAAATCAATTTTTTAAATATATTCTTGCCCCTAATATGTAAATTCTTCTGCAATGCGTACACATATCCGGTTACTGCTGAGTATAGGCTTTCAACCCAAATAGTAACTTCTAGGTTGTTTAAGGATAGGGTTAGGGTTATGTTTTTTATGCTTTTTACAACAGTCTCTCTACTCTTCATGAATATTGTCTCCTGAACTCTGCAAAGTAGACATTCATATTCTTGTATGTCGTTTATATCTTTTATTAATTTCCATTTATAGCCACTTAACTAACCAATATAAAATTTTTAAGGTTAAATGTGAAAAAAAATCCAGAAAATAAAATATGATATTTTCATTCGTAAAAATCATTTTTTGATATATATTTTTATCCTAAATATGTAATTTCTTCTGGAGTGCGTATACCTACACAGTTAGCACCTAACCCCTAAACATATCCCCCAAAGTGGTAATAATAAATCGGCTAGGGTTAGTGTAACGTTAGGGTTAGTGTTAACAAGGGTTAGGGTAGGGTTAGGGTAACCTAGGGTTATGGTAGGGTTAAGGGTTAGTGTAGGGTTATGGGTTAGGGTTAGGGTTATGGGTTAGGGTTATGGTTAGGGTTAGTGGTCCCTTCCAATTTTCACACCCATCTGAATATTTCAAAAACGGCCTATTAACCGTAACCCTACTCATAAGTAGGGTTATGGTTGGGTTAGGGTTGAGTGTATGGTTATGAATAGGATTATGGTTGGTTCACAAGAATTTTGCTGCTTCAGTATATTCTTTGTAGGAAAATTTTAATGTATATAAATCATATGTTTACTAATGAAATTCAAACATTCTAAATTCTGTAAGAATCAAACTTGTAGTAAGAGGTTATTTTGGATTTTCATTAATTAGGTTAATATTTGTAGTTAGAAGTAGTAAAGTGCACTGAATCTTTTCCTTTATTGGGTTCTACATGTGGGGATCTACATGTGGTGCCCACTTTATAGAGTGAAATGTAATAGTATGCAAGTTATGGACTTGTTCTTTTCCCCAAGTTGGATCTGATGACTCTCCGCTCTAACGCGCACTGAATCATTTTTCATATTGGGTTCTACATGTGGGGATCTACATGTGGTGCCCACTTTGTAGAGTGAAATGTAATAGTAGGCAGGTTATGAAATCCATGACTTGATAAAACTCCATTCCATTCCCATTCACATGATCCTTGTAATAATGCTCTTTGTGGCTTTAGGATGCAAAATCTGTGACAAGTACAAAGAGCATTATTACAAGGATCATGTGAATGAGAATGGAATGGAGTTTTATCAACTCATGGATTCCATAACTTGCACTACATGTAGATCCCCACATGTAGAACCCAATAAGTGAAAAGATTCAGTGCGCTTTAGAGCGAAGAGTCATCAGATCCAACTTGGGAAAAAGAACAAGTCCATAACTTGCCTACTATTACATTTCACTTTACAAGGAAACTATATTACACTCCCTAAAATCTATAACATGATTTCACATCAAGGAAATAGCTATATATTAACTTCACATTGGAGGTTTATCACTTCATATAGCATCCAAAACACTATTCATCTAAAACACTTCACTTGCCAAAACATTGAAGGAAGATGCTATCCAGCTTAACTCAAAATACACATACACAAGATGGTAAATATCATACATACATGGACATATTCAACTACCTAAGTTAGCTTGAATCATCTGGTTCTTCTTTTATATCCTCGGTCCTTGCACTTTTTCTCTTCATAGTTTCTCCTTCACTCGGATAGATTTTGCTAAGTCTATGTTGAGGAATGGAGTGTTCATTTTGTTTAGGATAACTTTGCCTACTATTACATTTCACTCTACAAAGTGGGCACTACATGTAGATCCCCACATGTAGAACCCAATAAGGGAAAAGATTCAGTGCGCTTTAGATCGGAGAGTCATCAGATCCAACTTATGGAAAAGAACAAGTCCATAACTTTGCCTAATATTACATTTCACTCTACAAAGTGGGCACCATATGTAGATCCCCACATGTAGAACCCAATAAGGGAAAAGATTCAGTGTGCTTTAGAGCAGAGAGTAATCAGATCCAACTTAAGGAAAAAAACAAGTCCATAACTTGCCTACTATTACATTTCATTGTACAAAGTGGGCACAACATGTAAAGATCCCCACAAGTCCATAACTTGCTTTTACAATAGAAGAACAGAGATGGCAAATCAGCCGCGGGGGGGGGGGGGGGGGGGGGGGGGGGGAGGGGTGAGAGGAAGGGAGAGAAAGAGTTTTAAGATATAACCCCTAACCCTAACACTAACCCTAACCCATAACCCTATACTAACCCTTAACAACTCATTTAACCCTAGCTTACCCTACCCCTAGCTTACACTAACCCCTATTAACACTATATATATGCTGTTGGTTTTTTTTATTTGTGAAAATTTGTGAATGTTTTCTTTTGTTGTGCACTATATAAATTTTGAAGATAAAATACTGCCAAAATCTTTCAACCTAGCCCGTTACTTAGAATAACGGGTTAAGATAACTTAACCCGTTATCCATAATAATGGGTTAGGTTGATTGATATTTGCAATGTCTTCGTCTTTGTGATACAATCTTCAAATTTTGAAGATAAAGTTCGGACAGTATTAGGCTACTTAACCCGTTATTGGAGATAAAGGGTTAAGTGAGCTTAACCCGTTATCGCCAACAACAGGTTAAGGTAGAATATATTGGCCGAACATTATCTTCAAAATGTTAAGTTTGTACAACTAAAAGCAAATACACTGAAATTATCTTCCAACCTAACTTGTTTTTGGAGATGACGGGTTAAGCTCACTTAATCTGTTATCTCCAATAACGGGCTAAGTAGCCCAATACTGTCCAAACTTTATCTTCAAAATTTGAAGATTGTATCACAAAGGAGAAGACACTGCAAATATCAATCAACCTAACCCGTCATTATGGATAACGGGTTAAGTTATCTTAACCCGTTATCCTAAATAACGGGCTAGGTTGGAAGATTTTGGTAGTATTTTATCTTCAAAATGTATATAGTGCACAAAAATAAAAAAAAACATTCGCAAATTTCCACAAATAAAAAAAAACCAACAGCATATATATAGTGCACAAAAATACACAATTTCCACAGATACATAAAATTCACAAATTTCAACAGAAATAAACATTCGCTAACCAATTACAACATCAACATCCACAACAACATATATAGTTCACAAATACACAAAGTGCACACATACACAAATTGCACTAAGATTGAATACACCGGTAATCTATTTATAAATAAAAAAATGTTGAATTGAGCATATATATACAGTCAATAGTGTAGAACTTTTCAATAATTGATTCCTTCGATGGGCACGATCAGCTTTCATTCCGGACCTATACAAAAAAAAAACAAATAATAAAGTTCAAATTAATAATTCTCTTCACATCAAAAAACAAAAATAAGCAAGTACAAAAAGTTTATCTTCAATGTTTAATATGACATACATAATATGGAAAACCCCGTAGCACGAATCTTCACTTTCATCGTCATCACTCTCTCCAGCGATTGGACCTTCTTCATACGCTACTAATCCACTAAATAAGGGAGAAGAATGGGTTAGTGTCAACAACAACAAGTTCAGATTGATTGAGTCAAATTAATAAATACTTAGTCTTGGATATATTACCTTGCCATATTTTTTGGGCAATTTCGTGAATCGTAACATACGACACGAAGGCATGTCCTGCAAAGTCTAGGTCTCTTCGTTTTTTGGGATTCTCTTATGGACTTCAACCTCTTTCCTTTAGGCCTTCCCTTTGTGGTGCACTGCACAGGGTCCCCCACCGATGCATGTGCATGTGTATGTCCACCACTCTCCGGTTGTGTGCTACTTTCGTGTGGTGTGCTATTGCCGGATTGAATGTGAGAAAAGCATTCGATTCCCTTATGCATGTGGTCGAGCATGTACTTGTACGCTCCCTCTGATGAACAACCAAGATCGACCAACTGTCTTGAGTGCATACTCAATTCACAATAACGAGAGGCAAAAAATTGTCGCCCATACTATTAAGAACGGGTGTACTGCTTCTTGTCAGTTAATCCCGGGTCCATCGTCTACAATATATTGCTCCGGTAGTGCGGTGTGATCGGTGAACCGAAGAACCGCCAATAGATGTTTGCATGGAATGCCTACGAATTCATACATGGAATAAGGGCATTTAACCAATTGACAGAGTTTGCAAGAAGAAATCACCTTCCCCAATTCTGAATTTTCACAAACTGTTACAGAAAAAGCTGAACTATCCGGTGTATCCATACTTGCAATGACACATTAAGTAATAAGCTTTTTATGACTTCTTGTTGGAATTTGTAGAAAGTCTTTAGTGTGTATATTCCCGCCATTTGTGACTCCCACGCTCATTCGGTCTTCAATTTTTGCCTCTTCTCGTGATTACGATGAGTTTCTTTAAGTTCTTCGTGTCTTTGTTTTACTAAGACTCGGTCAAAGATGACGGCAAATTCATGCAATGAGTACTTCTTATAAGTATGTTGCTTTAAGGATGAATGTAGCGATTCGCTACGTTGGGTACTCAACATGCCGCCCCAAATATGAGTCTCTTGCATACACGGGAGCCCATTTCTTACGAATCTCAAATTTATCGTTCAACCATTTGTTGTTCTCAAGTTTGTATTGCGAAATTAAATTTTTCCACTTCTATTCAAATTCAGTTTTACATTCCGTCGTGTAGATGATAGTATTCAAAGCATCCCTAAACTTATCAAGGTTATTCGACATACGCTCTTCATGCAGTAACTTATCCATAATATGCCAAATGCAATATCTATGATCAGTGGCTAGGAAAACTTTCTTAACTACAGAACTTATTCCACGATCCTCATCTGTCACGATACCCACCGGATCACAAGCCATTACTACTCGCCACTTTTCGAAGAACCACTCAAATGAGGATGCCTTCTCATTTGGAATAAACCCGCAACCCAAGAATATTGATTGCCAATGATGGTTGACTCCAACAAATGGTAGGAATAGCATCCTATATCGGTTTATGTTGTAGGTAGCATCAAAACAAACAACACTTTCAAATACTTCGAAATTCTTTCGAGCGATACCATCCACCCAAATACAATGGGATAATTGACATTCGGGATCACATTGGTAATCATAAAAAAATAAAGGATCGGTCTCCGTTTTGGATTCAAAGAACTCAAGTAGCATTTTCCCATCGTGTCCTTTTAAACCTTCCATCTCGTCTCTCCTTAGATTTCTAACATCGGTTTCAGTGAATCCAATTTTCTCATTACCTCCACTTGCACATTCGAAGAAAAGCATTTGTTTGCATATGGGGACATTAGCTTCGGTAAGTTGACCAATTACTTTTTTATCTGTATTTGTCAATACACGGTTTCGAGGTAGCAAGTGACGTCTACAGGGTGAAGTAAATTCGTAATTGTGTCGTTCATTAAATGAATAAATAATCCACGAATTACTTTGTGAGTTTAGTTTGACACGAATGAAAGCTTTGCAACCCGTTCTAGAACTAGTTCCCCATCTAGCTTCATTCTGATTATTCGGTGACTCCACGGCTTCATTAAATATATATGATTTATCCACTACATCATTTCCCTTGTATTTATTTTCACCCTTACGCATAGCGAAACCTGCACATTTACACTATGATGAATAAAATTTTTCCGCTTCCTCTAAAGTGGGAAATATCATACTAGTCTTCGTTTTTAGGTGCTCGTCAACATGAGGAAAAAACTCGCCAAGTTGTTGTGCACTCACAAATTTTTCTCCGGCAGCAGAACTTTCTTCAAAACTGTCTATATCTAAGAAAACAAAAAGAAGAACAATTATGGCTACTAAACCCGTTACGGAATGTGATGAAAAATTTCTAACTTTATTTACTTATTAATAGAGTAACATGAGAGAACCGAACAAAAGACATCCGAAATTTATAAAACTTTGCAACTCGGTTGAATTCAAGTAATACAAGTCACTCCTACTTGGAGAAGTCAGTTTTGACTAAGGATTCGAGAGATACGGGTGTGTATCACTTTATTTGGGTTTTATCAACCAAAAGTGATACACACCCGTATCTCACCAACCGTCAGTCAAGACTAACATCTACAAGTTGGGGTTGCTTGTGCTACATGAGACAATCTTACTCGCAAAATTTCGTATTTTTTGGAGGTCATTTGAAGGGTTTTCTACTCTAACTGCACTAAAAAAGTTCTAAGTAATTTAGTTCTTCATGCGAGGAATTACAAAACCGTACAAATGGCATCCAAAATTTATAAAACTTTGTAACTCGGTTGAATTCACCTAGCACAAGCCATCCCAATTTGTAGAAGTGAGTTTCGACTCACGGTACGAGAAATATGGCCGTGTATCGCTTTATTTGTGTTTTTTACTACCAAAAGCGATACATGCTCGTATCTCCCGAACCGTTAGTAGAAACTCACTTTTACAAGTCGGGATGGCTTGTGCTACATGAGACCATCCTAGTCGCAAAATTTCATATTTTTTGGAGGTCGTTTGAAGGGTTTTGAAGTCTAACCGCACTAAATGCTTTCTAAGTCATTTACTTCTAATGCAAGGAACGTGGAAAAACCGCACAAACGGCATCCAAATATTATAAAACTTTGCAACTTGCTTGAATTCACCTAGCACAAGCCATCACAACTTGTAGAAGTGAGTTTCGACTAACGGTTTGAAAGATATGGCCGTGTTTCGCTTTATTTAGGTTTTTTTAAGCAAAAGCGATGCATGCCCGTATCTCTCCAACCATGAGTCAAAATGCTACTCTCAATTTGGGGTTGCTTGTGCTACGTGAGACTATCCTACTCGCAAAGTTTTGTATTTTTTGGAGGTCGTTTGAAGGATTTTCTAGTCTAACCGCACTAAACTCTTTCTAAGTCATTTACTTCTAATGCGAGGAACGTCAGAAAAATACACAAACAACATCCAAAGTTTATACAACTTTACAGCTTGCTTGAATTCACCTAGCACAAACCATCCCAACTTGTATAAATGAGTTTCGACTTACGGTTCGAAACATATGGCCGTGTATCGCTTTATTTGGATTTTTTTCAACCAAAAGCGTTACACGACCGTATCTCTCGAATCGTGAGTCGAAACTAACTTCAACAAGTTGGGGTTGCTTGTGCTATATGAGACCAACCTACTCGCAAAGTTTCGTATTTTTTGGAACCCGTTTGGAGGGTTTTCTAGCCTAACCGCACTAAAAGATTTCTAAGTAATTCACCTATTATGCGATGACCATGAGAAAACCGCACAAACGACATCCAAAATTTATAAAACTTTACAACTTGCTTGAATTCACGTAGCACAAGCCACCGCAACTTGTAGAAGTGATTTTCGACTAACGTTTCGAAAGATACGGCCGTATATGGCTTTATTTGTGTTTTTTCCAAGCAAAAGCGATACACGCCCGTATCTCTTGAACCGTGTAGAAACTAACATCTACAAGTTGGGGTTGCTTTTGTTACGTGAGACCATGCTACTCGCAAAGTTTCGGATTTTTTGGAGGTCGTTTGAAGGGTTTTCTAGTCTAACCGCACGAAATGCATTCTAAGTCATTTACTTCTAATGTGAGAAACGTGAGAAAACCGCACAAACGACATCCAAAATTAATAAAACTTTGCAGCTTACTTAAATTCACCTAGCACAAACTATCCCAATTTGTAGATCTGAGTTTCGACTCACGATTCGAGAGATACGGCCGTGTATCACTTTATTTGGGTTTTTTTGAACCGAAAGCGATACATGGTCGTATCTGTCAAATTGTTAGTCAAAAATAACTTCTACAAGTTGGGGTTGCTTGTGCTATATGAGACCATCCCACTCATAAAGTTTCGTATTTTTTGGAGGTCGTTTGCAGGATTTTCTTGTCTAACCGCATTATAAATGTTCTAAGTAATTTAATATGTACAACACGATTATAAATATAACCCAATCTACAATATCGTGGACCGATCAACAACTATTGCACAGTGTAAATTTATCAAAATACTACTTACAAATTTCTACATCTACAAATTTTTTAGGCAATTTTAATATATGGTAAAATATGAGAAAGAGACAAAAACAATTTAAAAATCAACACAATTACAATTACTCAGGCAAAGATTTAATCATTACCTAACAAAAGAAATCTGAATTTCACCAATGTAGGTCTCGTGGCCGAACTAGGATTTCGTTTTTGGGATGACAGAGTTAGGTTTGGAAGTTTGGAGTAGAGATTAGGAGAGAGAGATTATATGGGAATCGAAGAGGAGGAGGAGCGGACTGAGGTGGAGGAGCGAACGGATGAAGAGAGGTTTCAGTTTGGGGATCAATGGACGGAAGAGAGAGAGAGAGAATCACCTGAATGACAGAGGAGGAAAGTGAGTGAGGAGTTGCCGGAGTAAGAAATTCACAATTTCGGAGATTGTAATATCCTGATCGACTATTAATAATATTATTTTATTAACGTCCGACTACTTGATTATTTTATTTTTCTTTCACCATTGTGTTATCTTTTAGCCATGACAATCTAATGAATAATTAGGAATTGTTGTAGCTAAACCTAGAGTTACAAAGACATAAGGGATTAAGAATTTCTTCTAGAATAATTCTCCTCCACATCACCCTCCACCTCACCAAAAGGACCATACCCTCACCATACCTCCACCTTACCACCCCCTCCACTAGGTGAAACCGGCCCCAAAAGAAGGAATGGCTTTTGTGCAATTGTGTGAGTGCACATTTGCACTTTTCCCCACTCTCTCCTCCTATAAATACCTCCTTCCTCCTCCATTGTCTCACTTTAGAAAGATCAAAGAAAAAAAAAGAGAAAGGAAAAGAATGAGTGAACTAACTTGAGAGTTTTTATTTGTAGGTTGGTAGGAGTTCTAGGAGAAAGAAGGAGAGTAGTCTAGTCTTCCATCAAGGAAAGAAACAAGGTGGGGGTTTCTCTAGGTTTGTGTTTGTTTAATTGTTTGTTTGTTTGTTCATTTGAATGATGATTTTGATGTTCTTCTTCTTCTTACCCTCTTGTTTACTTTTCTTTTTGGTGTGGTTTTTAAGTGAATTTTTATGTTGTATGTTAAACCACCTAAAAAAGAGTTCTTATATTGTATGTTGTTGTATGATAAAGAATTAACTACTTGGACTAAAAGGATACATGCACATAAACTTTTACATACAACTATGTATGGTTGTAGGATTTGAATGTGAACCCATACATAAGGCATATGAATTTGTTTACAACCATTTCGGTTGTAGGACCTATGTTGAACCTTGGACTAAAAGAGAGCATATGTTGAAAAATGAAGTGTTCTTACTTGTCGTATTAATTGTTTAGTTTTAAATCTTAAAGTATGAAAAAGAAACTAGCTAAATCACTAGTTGTAGAATAAATAAAATAAAAAGATCTTTTCTTTTCTAAACACTAGTTGTAAAAAGATCAAAAAGATCTCTTTTATGTCCACTAGTAAGAAACCTATGCTAATAAAGATCTTTTTTGTAGTAATTTAGTTGTAGATATTTATGCTAAATTTTAGTAGATGCTTATGGTAGTAGTTGTAGATATATATGTTCAAATAAAGTTGTTGTAGTAGTAAATGTGTATGCTTCAATTAAAATAGCAATAGTAGATGTGTATGTTTCAATTGAAGTGGTAATAGTAGATGTGGAATTTATTATATCATATTTAGGAATGAGAATTATGCTTCAAATGTTGTAGGATTCCTTCTAAAATTACTTAGAATGTTGTAGGATTCCTTCTAAAATACTTATCATGTTTAGAAGCAATATTCATGCTTCAAATGTTGTAGGATTCCTTCTAAAATTACTTATCATGTTTTATTCATGCTTAGAATGTGGTAGGATTCATTTTAAAAATCCTACCATGGTTAGATTAATGTAATTGTGCTTAGAATTTTGTAGGATCCATTCTAAAAATCCTACCATGTTTAGATTACTTTGTTTATGCTTAGAATGTTGTAGGATCCATTCTAAAAATCCTACCATGTTTAGATTAGCTTATACATGCTTAGAATGTTGTAGGATTAATTCTAAAAATCCTACCATGTTTAGACTACTTTGTTTATGCTTAGAATGTTGTAGGATTCATTCTAAAAATACCTACCATGCTTAGAGTAATTTATTTGTGTTTAAAATGTTGTAGGATTCATTCTAAAAATACATACCATGCTTAGATTAATTTATTTGTGTTTAGAATGTTGTAGGATTCATTCTAAAAATACCTACCATGCTTAGATTAATTTATTTGTGTTTAGAATGTTGTAGGATTCATTCTAAAAATACATACCATGCTTAGATTAATTTATTTGTGTTTAGAATGTTGTAGGATTCATTCTAAAAATACCTACCATGCTTAGATTAATTTATTTGTGTTTAGAATGTTGTAGGATTCATTCTAAAAATACCTACCATGCTTAGATTAATTTATTTGTGTTTAGAATGTTGCAGGATTCATTCTAAAAATACCTACCATGCTTAGATTAATTTATTTATGCTTAGAATGTTAAAGGATTCATTCTAAAATTCCTATCATGTTAGGAATGATATATATGCTTAGAATGTTGTAGGATTGATGTAAAATTACTTACCATATTTTAGGGATGATGTAGAAGTATATAGGCATGCTTGAGAATGTTGTATGTTCATACTAGTTATATGTATGGACGCTTGAGAGTGTTATATGTTCATACTAGTTATATATGTATCCATGCTTGGGAGCGCTACAAGTGCACGCTAAATCACATTCACAATCAAGAGTGTTATAAGTTGATGGTTATATCACATATACCATGTTTTAGTGGTGGTAGGTCGATGCTTGCAATTGCATACCATGATCGAATTGCCATAGGTTAAGTAATAAGAAAGTGCCATGTGGAAATTGTAGGAGTAACTACCTTGTTGTAGTTAATGTTAGTATGGAACCATAGCATATGAGCACCCTTCATTCAGAGCAATAAGGGTTGAGAAGTGCTAATAGTTGTAGCTTGAGAAAAAGCTGATTTAGGGTCTTCAAGTACCCTAAGGGTCATCGACCATCAAGACCACATCCTACCCCCTTAGAGTAAAATGGATAGATCTCACCTCGGGCATCGACGGATCTTAACCAATGTAGGTTGACCGTGGACCGAGAGTGTTGGTAGAATCCAAGTTAGGGGTAGGAATGAGTGAGAAAAATATTATTACCAGAGTCTTGGATCGAGGAACCACGAGTTGGACCATGATTGGAAACTATGCAAGATTGCATAGGAATAATAACCTCATTAGGATAGTGACTTATAAAATCATTCCTTAACCTTTTGCCCGAAAGAAGGGGAGTTGGTAGTAGGGTGCACCGTACGACCAAACCTTTCTTTAGGGCCGATCTTAGGTGGTGTTATTGGGTTGTACCTTCCCGTCAAAGGGATACGTACGGTGCCGTCTCACAAGTTGAGGACACGGGTTGCGTATCTCGCGCTGTTAATTCCTGAGGTGTCGTGGCTAGGGGTGCCACAGGATGCATTGTGCAGTCCTGTGCTTGCGAGACCCCAGAGGGTGCCACAGGGTAGGCTTCGCACTACCCTGCGCTTGCGAAACCCTATAGTTTGATTTTTGGAATGACGCCCGATACATTGGGTTCGTCTGTTTGAGTGAGGTCCGGTTAGCCGGGTCGCGGTGGCGAACATAGACACCACTGGCGAAATGCAACAGTGGCACATGACCACATCTGTAGCCTCGCGAGTCACGTGTAGGTGTCAGGAACAGGTTGTGTGCAATTAGAATTCATAACGCGGGTTCAATCCCTATATATGGAGAAACGGCTTGAGATGGAGTCGCATGTAGTATGGGCTGCATGTTGCTTTCGGAGACTTGCTGACATTAGAACATGAGCATCCTAGTTTAGTGGACATGGCATTAGTATCCTAGCTTAGTTGACAGTGCATTAGTATTCTAGTTTAGTCGACAGTGCATTAGTGTTCTAGTTTAGTTGACAGTACATTGGTATTCCAGTTTGATTGACATTTGTTAGGTTCTAATCATTGCACTCACAAACACTTAAACTACACCGACATATTTTACTATTGTTGTATATATATTGTTTGGAGATCCGCTGCTATATGATCAGCCTTTAAGCGTCAGTGAATACTGACGTCCCCACTTCAATAGGTTGTGGACACAAGATCGCGAACCAGAAGGACTCTAGCCGAGGCATGATCTACAAGTGAAAAAGCAATGCTTATCTTTTATTCATGTACACTCTGATGTAACTTATTGTATTAGTGGAAATACGTGGCCTGTAATATTATGTTAATAAAAAGTTTTAAATTTTCCTGTTTCTGTGTATTGTGACTAATTGAATGAAAAGGTCCTGGCTTGTGTCTCGGTTTCCCAGTATATGGAAAACGGGGCGCTACAGAGATAATGGGTTTGGGTTCATCTAAAAACGAAATAGAGAGTGGGGAGAAGTCGATGAGGAAGAAGAACTGTATACAGTTCTGAGATTATATCTATGCATTAACCCGTCCTTGGCAACGACGGGTTAAGGCAATATTTTTTTTATAAAATTTATCCTTAACCCGCCGTTGCCAACAATGGGTTAAGGCTAAATTTCATAAAAAAAATATATGGTGATCCAACGGCCCAGATCAACGTTCGCATGGTGCTGTGCACACAGACCCGTTTGCAACCGAAGAAGCCTATATATATATATATAGGGAAATGCTCCATTGGAAACGGGTCTAGTTTTCACGGGTTAGAAAACACCAATCTGAGCCGTTGGATCGCTCATGATCGTAATCAGCGGCTCAGATCGAACTCCCAATAACCCGTTTCAATTGATCAGCGGAGGGTTATTTTGGGAATTTCGTCCCAAATAACTCTTCGCTGAACAGATTCTAAAAAAATTGATATAACCTAGGCCGTTTGTTGGGAACAACGGCCTAGGTTATAAAAAATTGAATTATAGGCCGTTGTTTGGGAACAACGGCGTTATAAAAATTTAGAACAAGGATGTTGTTCCAAACAACGGCCTGTAATTCAATTTTTTATAACCTAGGCCGCTGTTCCCAACAACGGCCTAGGTTATATTCATATTTTTCAGAGCGAATCAGACAAAGAGTTATTTGGGACGAAATTCTCAAAATAATCCTCCGCCACTTAAGTGATATTGGGTGATGGGCGGAGGCGATCTGAGCCGCTGATCACGATCAAAAGTGATCCAACGGCTCAGATTGGTGTTTTCCAACTCGTGAAAACAAACTCGTTTTCAATGGAGCATTTCCCATATATATATATATATATATATTTATATATACTAGCTCTTTTAGAAATTATGGGATGTTACATACACCCCCCCTTTAGAAATCAGCGTCCTCGCTGAGTACGGGGCATGCACAATCTAGTGCAGGGTCTACTTTCTAGCCATTGTGGAGCATCTGCACATCTTTCTGCACAATTAATCATGATCCTGAAATCCAATGCCTGATCAATCATAATTCCGAATTTAATTGAGCTACCCTCCTATCCGCCCAACTAATTATGATCTCGGAATCCAATGCCCAATCAATCACAGTCCCGGATTTAATTAGGGGCTCACCATAGTCCCGAAATCCACTGCCCCAACTAGGTCTATAGTCCCAGAATCCACTGCCTGACTATATAGACATGCCCCACACTTGGTGTCCAAAATTGGCTCTAATACCATTTGTAATGCCCCTGCCCCCTACTCGGACAATTTATACAATTTAGAAGACAAATTATTTATAGTATAGTACAATTGCCCACCACAGGTTGCCTCTCAAAAGGTGGTTAACCGGATTGATGACTGTTGATCATAGGCTATTATATTTATAGTTATTTTATTCTAGTGTATTCCTGATGTGGGACTATCCAAATCACTTCTCTTTTCTCAAATCCCGTGAGCACACAAAGAGACCCGTAGGCCCCTCCTGTGCCACGTCAGCATGCTGCACAACGCCACTTCTTCACTTCAATCGGGTGGCCCTCATGGTGTGCTGACGTCACATGACGTCAGCCTTCACAACAAGCCAATGTTGCTGTCTCTTTTACCCATGGGCCACCCATCACAACTTCAATTAATTTACCATATTGCCACTCTCCATATATATATATATATATATATATATATATATATATATATATATATGGGAAAAAGCCATTGATTGGAAAAGCCTTAAAAGGGTTATGTGTCCAATGTATCACATGCATGCCACATAATCAATTGCTCATTTACTAAATGAGCAAGTTGCTCATATCCCTTTTACCATATATATATATATATCATACTAGATGTTTTAGAAATTACGGGATGTTACAACTAGAGGCTCAGCCTCACAGCCTGTGTACAGCTCCATAGTACAAGTCTCTTGATCAACTGCAGTCTTAGCTCGGCCAAGGGGTGTCTCCCCAGTATGGAACTCAAACTCTGCATAACCTAGGATTCTGAATACGTCTTTCCTGACTCGGCAATCTATGACAACATGGGACTCACCCAACCTATTCATACTGAGGATAACGTCGAACCCAGAATTCTCAATTACGATCAGGTTAGCCTAGAAATATGCGCCACCAATAACCACGGAACTCTGCTGACACTTCCAGGAACATACGACAATACCGCCACCTGTAGCAATGTTCTAGGCCACTGGCATGACACTGCACTCCAACTGATGCTGATCCACGAGGTGGAAAATACAAAGGAATGGGTCACCCGGAATCTAAGAGGACATGAGCAGGAAAAGAACAAACTAGGATAACACCTAAGATAGTGTCAAAAGGCATGTGGAGGAGAATGACGATTAAGGAGTAAGGAATAACAATGCAGAAAAGATAATATGAATGAACAGTGCAAGATAATGAAAGAATCAAAGGAAATAACAAAGCAATAAAATGCAAAAATACCTGCAATGACTCCTTCTGCCGTCTCAACTTCTTTAGCTGTCAGGTTGTAAGCCTGACCTCTCCTGGGAGCAGCGGTCCTCTGACCGACGATCTGATGCTGAGGGGGAAGCGGTGGCCTGACCAGACCATGAGCTGGTGCTTCCGGCTGAACTAGTCCCCTGGTTGGTAGATCCAACCTCCTTTGCAGGCAATCCGACACTGAGTGGTCACCAACGCCACACCTAAAACATCGGTGGTTAGCTCGCCTACATTCCTTGCACTCATGCCCAGCTAGTTGGCAGAAGTCACAGAAACTAACTCCCCTAGGAGCAATAGAAGAGTAGGAAGCCGCCCTAACAGGATGGGCCAGGACTGGCCTCCGAATCGGCCCACCGGAAGGCCTAACAGCAATAGCGGGGTGCTGAACAGTTCGCTGGGAGTCAATCTGTTGCAAGCCTGCTCTTAGGCTCGGGCTGCCTCAAGAGCCTCAGCGTAGGTACGAAAGATGCATTTGAATATCTCGATCAAGCTCCAGTAGAAATCTTCGGGCTCTATCCTCTTCGTTCGCCACCAAGGTGGCTGCGAAGCAGCTAGCCTTATTGAATTCTGCTGCGTACTCGTCCACTGATCTGGCACCTGTGTCAAGAGAGTCTCATGTTACAACATCGCATAAAAAATATGTAACAAAGTTCCAAAACACAGTGCAAACCGACCAACCTGCTTTAGGGCAAGGAATTGTTGCTCCATCTCAACCCGAGTGATGCTAGGAAAGAACTTCTCTAAGAAGATCCTGGTGAACGTGGTCCAGGCAACGGGTCACTCGAGCTGCTCAAACTCATCCCTCCACCATATGTGGGTGAGGTCTACCAACTGGATGCTCACCACATCCACACGATCGGCATCAGCAACTCTCACTGCCAACAGCAGCTGCTCCATCCTGATCAACCACTGTTCGGCCTCTAGTGGCATCTCAGTGCCAGAGAATTTGTCAGGGTGCAGTGTCATGAAGTTTACAACTATACCCGGACGAGGAGGAAGAGCTGCCTAAGTGGGCACAACGGGAGTCGGGTTCCGGGCAGCTTCCAATGCGGCCATCTCAAGATCACTGTGATTCTGCTGCATGTGAACCAGCCGCTCCAACACATGCGTAACAACCTCGAGTCTAGGTTGTTCCTCTTGAGGATGGGAAGTGGAGGGACCTCTGCGAGCCATGGTCTGCATAAATCCAAAAACAATTAGCATCCAGATCAAGTTGATTATCATTTGTTCATGTTACTGCATGGTCTGTTTACTTTTAAGTCAATCCCTGATCGAGCCAAACTTGTCTAACATATTAATCAAACTAATACATTAGCCAAACCTGGGCTCTGATACCACTGAAAACCCTGTCACGCCCTGCTTCCCAAAAAGGAATACGGAACACAGATATGCGAGAAAGTCCGGCAAATGATTTTCACCATTCATGAGCTGTAAGGATCTTTACAACAATACACAGGAAGAACCATCCACGCATGCATGAAATAAATTAATATAACTAACAAAATTACTTGAAAACAAGAATACTTAATCTCAAATGAACCAGATCTGGAAACAACTAGTAATAAGTTCTGGGACACAAATACCCAACACAAGATCCAAGTAGCAATTGATACAATTTAGTCAAAACAGGAAATAGCTCAAGCAGAAACTCTAGCCAATCCTAGAACACTTGTTCACTAACTCCCTCGGGCAGCTGATCACCGAAATCTGCAAATTTGACAATTTGTAGGAAAAGGAAAAAAGAAACATCATGCCCATCAGTGCAAGTTATGGGTCGCATGTAGTGCAGGCAACAAGTATGAAAAACAGATAAACAAAATATAGTGTAGCAACAAGAAGCAAGTACTGAAGTAAGCATGTAAGGAATGTGACAGAAAAATAGAGCAACTAACTCTAAAACCAAGGATCAGAATCAAGTGACATGATTAGATAACAGGGTACATGTAACATGTAACAGGTATCAAGTAGCATGCAAGCAGGTAAACAAGTAACATATGTCAGGTAGCATGTACAAGTAAACATGTAACAAGAATGTGCAAGTGATCAGTTATTCTCAAGTCTTGTATTTAATCCTATCTAGGTAGCACTTCATGTGTCCCAAAATTTACCACATGGTTGCTACATTCAAATCAGTTGCGTTTAGATTTTGTAGTAGATTGTATAGGGCCGTGTACTCAGGTATCAGGTAAACAGGATCATAAATCATGTATTCATATAATTATATAACAGGTAATCAGGTATCAGGTAGGACCTACGGGTCCTCTTCTGAGTATACCTTCCTATAGGAAAGTATGTAGCCATGTAATCAGGTAAACAGGTAATCAAGATCATGCATCATGTAATCATGTGACATGTAACAGTTGGGAAACACGGGCCCCCTTCCAAGTACACATTTCTATATTTTCCACTGCTAGATCTTTCCCTTAACCCCGACTTGATTGTCATTATTATTAAAGCAGGCATATACATGTAGAAATAGGACAAGAAAAGCGTGGCAAGAAACAAGGAACAAGCTCAAGTTGGATAGAATACATGATCGGGTGACAAACAACTCATAATAGATAAGGACAACGAGACTTTCAATTCTGGACAACAAGATATTACTGCACCAAATCTGAGATTTTCGTTGCCACAGAAATGCAAATCTGAATCCGCCAGAAAATCTAGAAACTAGACTCCCAGCCGAATCCAGCACATATACACAAGTCATATAACAACTAAAGAAACAGGGCTCAAAACAACGTTTTATATAGAATTCATATTCAACTAGAAATCAGAATGTTTTATTTATAAGCATGAAAATGCTATAAAAACACACTAATTAAATCTAGGAAAAATCAAGAATGTTCCCTAGCATGTTTAGTATCAGCATCTAGAATTTCATAAAATTCCATTACAGATAGCATAGTCTACTTAATTTGGAAAACAGAATGATGCAACAAATTTATGAATCTGAAATTTTAGACACAGTAGTACCAAAACAGCGATAATTCACAAAATACAACTCGAAACTCAAATCCGTCAAAAGTATTGTAAAATAGACATACAAGGCTATATTTCATATTCACAAAGTTTTAATCAACAGTGACTGGAATAAGTTTGAAAATAGATTTCTTTACTAAAAAACAATTAGTTTGACAATTATATAATTAGACTCTCAAGCATGAATTAAGTTGTAAAAGTCATTAAAAAATTCTACAAAAAATAGGGGTTGATCCCAGTCATGTCTAGACGTACCCAGTAAAATACTAAGTCCAAATATTAATTTTAACATCAGTTTTAAAATAATAGAAATATCTTATAATTCAAAATCTAGAAATTACGACACAGCTGTAGTAAAACAACGATAACTCACACTTCAAAAATCGAAACTAAGATCCATCAAAAGTTTTGAAAAATAGACATCGAGGCCAACGAATCATATTCACAAAATAATTTATTTTACTGACCTTAACCGGGTCTAAATTGTTGTACCAAATCAGGGCAACAGCAAAACGAAATTTCTTTCATACATTTAATCAAACAAATCATCTAAAATAGATCCAAATTAGAGTATGATGTAAAACATGGTGTATTAGATATTCAAATCAACATGGCATGGGTAATAACAAGTCTACAACGAGATAATACATCTAGCATATCAATCATGTAACAAAATCCACAACATACAATAGATCACGAACAAGGATATATATATATGTTGCCGCTAAATTCGGTGTGGGGGCAAACAGATAGTATTTGTGGATTCTTAGGAAAACTGAATAGTAAACCTGTATACCTATTCCGTCGGAGTTTGACGCTGACTCCTGCCGTACACCTGCAATAAGTGCGAGACACCGGGGTTGTTCCCGGCGACGCACCCTCCGATGCTCAAGTCAGTAATCAGGGATGATTAAGAAAGAGCGTGAAAACTGGCAAAAGAATGATTACCTCTTAATGGAGATGGATGGGGGGTTTTATAGGCGTCTTAGGGATTAGATTAGGAATGTAATCCCCGTGATCTGATAAGGAATATACTCCCTGTAAACAGATTAGGAATGTAATCCCTAATTCCCAGTGGAAGGATAGGCATGAATCAGGGCCGTTGATTAGGATTTAATCAGAAACCCTAATTCTATCTCTCTGGATCGGGCTTTCCGCTGGTTGAAACCCACACCCAATTGAGGTGGATCTGTTCGCGAGTTATTGGATCTTTGATAAAGAGATCCAGTACCCATCTCAGACCCATAGGTAGGTAAAATTACCGTTTTACCCCCGGGCTTCAAGATTCGTGCTCGATTTGGACGGTTCCGATTTAACCCCATTTTTAGCCATATCACGAGCCCCCCACTCCTAAAGACTGAGTTTGATCAGCCTTTGAGGAGTAGTTTAACTGTTTTAATGGCTAGTGGAGTTGTGTCGGAGTCCAATATGGGAGGTTTTGAATCTTGAAGGAGGGAGTGTGGTAATTTTTCAAGTTGGTTGTACTTTGAGTTGTTCCTAAGTTCTACGGATCATGTGCTGTTCTCGTTCACCTTTGCGACGTGTCAATTCGTCGTTCTGGGGTCTTAGAAGATTGTTCTTGGTAATAATTGCTTGTTTGGGGACAAGGAAATGCTTCCCCAACTTTACAATTGCTTTCCAGGAGTTCTTCCTTAACTTCCTGAATTTTTAATTGTTTTTTCACGATCACTTGGTGGATGGCTCAGCCGTTTTCCTTCGTTGTGTGGCCTACATGCTTATTTCACACTTCCGACCCCTTCCAGCGCTCGCTGCCCAGCAGGCCGAGGTCCGTAGGTGGTTCGACACCTTCTTCCGAAGAAGAGAGGGACCTCGGCTAGGTTGTGAGTGCTGAGAGGAAGTTCGGCGAGGTCCGAGGTCCAACTTTCCATGTAACATGGTCGGTGTCAAGAAGGCTCGGCAGCTGGTGCCGAACCCCAATTTTTCTATGTAACGGGGTCGGTGTCAAGAGCGCTCGGCGGCTGGTGCCGAACCCCAATTTTTCCCTGTAACAGGGTCGGTGTCAAGAGCGCTCGGCAGCTGGTGCCGAACCCCAATTTTTCCCTGTAACAGGGTCGGTGTTAAGAGCGCTTGGCGGCTGGTGCCGAACCCCAACCTTCCATGTAACACGGTCGGTGTCAAGAGCGCTCGGCAGCTGGTGCCGAACCCCAACTTTCCATGTAACACGGTCGGTGTCAAGAGCGCTCGGCAGCTGGTGCCGAACCCCAATTTTTCCCTGTAACAGGGTCTGTGTCAAGAGCGCTCGGCAGCTAGTGCCGAACCCCAATTTTTCCCTGTAATAGGGTCGGTGTTAAGAGCGCTCGGCAGCTGGTACCGAACCCCAACTTTCCATGTAACACGGTCGGTGTCAAGAACGCTCGGCAGCTGGTGTCGAACCCCCAACTTTCCATGTAACATGGTCGGTGTCAAGAATGCTCGGCAGCTGGTGCCGAACCCCAACTTTCCATGTAACACGGTCGGTGTCAAGAACGCTCGGCAGCTGGTGCCGAACCCCCAACTTTCCATGTGACACGGTCGGTGTCAAGAATGCTCGGCAGCTAGTGCCGAACCCCCAACTTTCCATGTAACACGGTCGGTGTCAAGAACGCTCGGCAGCTGGTGCCGAACCCCCAACTTTCCCTGTAACATGGTCGGTGTCAAGAACGCTCGGCAGCTGGTGCCAAAGTCCTTGACTTTGTCACTTTCTGGTGGAGAATGAATTGCTGTGTGGTGGCTTTTGCGCTCCTGGCAGTTGTGGCAGTCATTAAATGTGATGGCTTCTGAACTTCTGACAGCTCTGACGGATGAGACACTCATTTAATGCAGTGACCTTTGAGCTTCTGCCTGATGGGACAGTAATTAGTGCGATGTATGGCTTGGCGTAGCACACAAGGCGACGATTGAGGTCGCTTTTGTCGTTTTGTGTGAATGGGCCGGTAATATGGGCCCATTAACCTCGTTTTGCGCACCTCGCTCTATAAAACCCCACCCCCCCTCTCTCATTTTTCACTTCTCTTCTCTTTTAGTCAGGCGGTTATTTGTGCTAAGCGAGTGATTCCGGTGATCGTCGTTAGTTTTCCGGTGAATTCTCCGACAACACGTTTTTTAAGGTAATTTATACTTAGTCTTTTTCCAAGTATAAATATGTCTCTTCTCTCTGTCTCCGAGTCGTCTTCTTCTTGGTCCGAGCCCTCCCTTGAAGTGGCCGAATCCCAGACTCCGAGTCGCCCAGATAAGGGCAAGAAGGTATCGGGCCGGGACACAATAGTGGAGGACCCGAAACGCATGGGGGAGTTCGGCAGGTTGCCAGGGCCACTGACCGGGCTTCATAGAGTTCGGGAGCTTCCAGAGGAGCATGCCGAGCAAATTGTTCAAGGGAGGGGGAGGAGTTTCGAGGAGAATGCGGCGAGGGAGACGATCGAGGCGGATGAGACGGTGTCGATCCTCCGCGAAGAAGACTTGGGAGTGATTCGAGACTGTTTCCACATCCCGGAGGAGTACGAGCTCATGCTGCCGGGTCCCGGGGTTAGGGCCAACTCGCCGCTACCAGTGACCATGTGTTGCTGGCCGGTTGACACCTTTATCGCCGGGGCTCGGCTACCTCTCCATCCGTTCTCTATCCTCGTTCTGAGGTTGTTTAGGGTCAGCCCCATCCAACTTATGCCGAACACATGGAGAGTCATAAACGGCTTCATACTTCACTGCCAAGCTGCTGGGATCGAGCCGGAGCTGAATGTACTTCGGACGATCTATCGGCTTCATCAAGGGAACTAGTCGGAGTTCCGGTACTATTTGGCTCCGAGGCATGGCGGTAGGCTCGTCAAATGCCCCACTCCATCAAGCACTGACACGAAAAGTTCTTGATAGTGCGGAGTGCGGAGGCCTGGCCCATCCCTTCCAATTGGGTGGAGGAGGTGCCGAAGAGGTTGAAGGCGCTGCCCAAGCTTCGCCCTGAAGAAGAAGAGGCAGTTCGGACACTTCTCGATCGGCCGAAGTATGATTGGAAGGAGCTGACCGAGGATGTCTTGTTCAGGGGAGGGCTCTGCCGCGTAGATCCCAGTACGTGGTTTCTTTTTTTGTGCTTTGTTCTTCATACTTTATTTTGCATGAGTTGTATAGTGCTAACAAACTTTGTCTTTAATGCAGAGGCGATGGACTACGACGCGGTGCTAGCTTTGAGAGCAGGCCTCGCCAGTAAGGCGCCGAAGAAGCGCAAGAGGGTGGCCACCAAGTTGCCGACCCCGAAGACTCCGCGGGTCACGGAGGCGGTCGAGGAGGTGGAGACCCTTAGTAGCCCGATCGTTGCCGGTGCAGGTGCCTCGACATCAACTGGGGTTGGCGAGTTCCCCATCGCCGCAGCCCTGGGGATGACGACCCCCCTATTGTCCGTGGCGGCCGAGGAGCTCCTGACCGAGGAGCACAAAAGGATCCATGTTCCGGACTGGCATGTTCGGAAGCATGATGGATTCCTTGGCAACTCCTTAGCGAGTATGCAGGCCGTCAAGCATCTGGCGACGCCGAAGGATCACACCGCCATGGAGGCTGGGCAAGAAGGCGATGACGTCATCGAGATTGCTCGCTCGGCCGTCTCGGTAATTATTGAACTTCTGCTGTTCACTAATTCTTCGTAGGCCTAATTTTACTAACTCCTTTAATGCCTCGTCTCCTGTCGCAGATCATCGTCCATTTTGGTCACCTCAGGGAGAGGTTGACGGCTCTGGAGAAGGAGCTGAAGCAAGAGTCCGACCAAGCTTGGAAAGAGAAGGCTCAGATGGGGAACGAGCTCGACAAGCTCACAGTCGAGTTCGAAGGGAAGAAGGTGAGGGCCGAGTCCCTCGAAGCTCAGGTCACGAAACTGGAGGGCAATCTTCTTCGCCAGAAGGAGGAGGCGACCAAGCAATTGGCTGAGGCGGCGGAGGCCAAGGCTGCCACTGTGAAGGCGGCGGAGGACGCGATGATGGAGAAGGCGCAGGGTTTCCTCGCCCAAAATATGGCCAGGGCCTACGCCGAAGCCATTGCCCGGGTGACGAAGGCGTACCCTGACGTGGACTGCTCAGGATGGAGACTATTCCTGGGCCACATCGAGGGCTTCGACCCCGAATCCGAGGGGGAAGAAGAAGAAGTCGAGACTGAAGTCGAAGTCATCGCCGAGGCCCCGGAGTCAGTGGTAACCCCGCTGGCGGTGGTGCCCCCTTTAGAGACGTCGACCCCCACCCGCTCTCGCCGCCCTGGGAAAGAGGTCGCGCCCTGACTCCGCTCGCTTTTTCTTTTCTTCTGTTCTTTTTTTTTTAACACATAATCGCGGACTGGCCACCGCTTTTTTGTAATGAATGAAACTTCGTTTTGGGCTCGACTGTGTCTCTCTATCTTTTCTCGAGAATCTTTGAAATTTGGCTAAGTGTAGGAGTTTGGCACTGTAATTGAGAATTTGTTGTTTGCTTCGACTTCTTTTCAGCTTGTGGTGGTGACTCAGGCCGTCGAGCCTACTGGTTCGGGGGACAACGCTAGTCCCGAGGTCGGCTTAGGAGTGACGAGGTTGTGCTTGGCGAGGTGCCGGGAGCGGCTCTACGAAGTCGAGCTGGGATTGCGCAGGGCCGAAAGCGAGCGGAACCGTCTTCAACTCATCTTGGGTCGGCGAGACATCGAGATCCGGCGACTGGAGAGCAGGATCGCCGAGATGACCCCTTTAGGAGAGGATGAGGGTTCGTCTACTGCATTTAGCTATGGCTTTCGGATCAAGTGCATTCGCCACACCTTATCCAAAACAACAGCGGAGAGGGATGATCTGCTTTCTGAGATCCGCCACCTGCAAACTATAGAGGCGGAGCTTCGGATGGAGGGAGAGGGACTGACGGCCGAGGTGGCCAAACTGACGACCGAGCGGGACGAACTGACGGCCGAGGTCGACGCACTAAAGAGAGCCACGGTAGACAAGAGCATCGAAGTCACTCATCCTCGCCGTCTTATCGCGAGTCGCTCCGGCGTCCCGAGCTCCGCGATACCTCCTCGCTTCGAGGTCGATGTCAAGGATGACTCTCTGAGGGAGCAGATCTCAGAGCTAGAGGCAGAGGTGGCTCGCCACAAACTGTGCTCGGGGCCAATCAACGTCAGGAGCACTTCGTGTACTCATGCGGAGAGCGATCGAGGCATCACGTTTTATGAGCTCGCGACCCGTCCGCCTATCAGCCATCCTAGCCCGGGGGATGCGCAAAGCTCGGTGGCCGTTTCATCAAGCGGGGCATCCGTCGGTGCGGCTGCTAGGGGCAGTGCCGAGGATACGTCCCAATTTGCTGGTTTGGGGTCGAGCTCCGGAGGTAAACATTGCCGCCCTCGAGTGTCCTTGAAGCGGAACATCCCTGCACCACGGAGGCATTGAAGATCTCTCTTTTTTGTTTTTTCCTTTTTTGAAGTCTCTGTATTTAGCCTAAGTGGCGCAAGTCGGCATTGTAATTTTTGCCGTGTAATCTTGTTGTATGGAAGAGGCGCGTTGTACTGCATCCCAATTCTTAATAATATTTCTTTCTCAGGCTTGCATGTTCTTTGCAGCTTTGTGTAGGTTTTTTGTTTGTGACTATGTTCGTCGTGCCGAGGTCCCTGAGCTAGTCTTTTGCTCATTTGGGGGTCGGCGACATGAGCATTCGGCTGGTGGTGCCGAGCTGCGCTTCGGTCACTCCATCTTGCGAACTTGCGAGATGAGTCGGGCTTCGTTCGACAGTGAGCTCGCAGAGCGCAGTCGAGCCATGTGTTGGACCCCGAACCATCGTTAGAGTAGTTCAACGGTTGTGGGAGCAATTCCGAATGGCGAACTACTTCTAGCTCGCTTAGAAGCGATCTTGCAAAGTAGAATCGAGCCAAGTGTTAGACTCTGAACCATCGTTAGAGTAGTTCAACGGTTGTGGGAGCAATTCCGAATGGCGAACTACTTCTAGCTCGCTTAGAAGCGATCTTGCGAAGTAGAATCGAGCCAAGTGTTGAACTCCGAACCATCGTTAGAGTAGTTCAACGGTAATGGGAGCAATTCCGAATGGCGAACTACTTCTAGCTCGCTTAGAAGCGATCTTGCGAAGTAGAATCGAGCCAAGTGTTGGACTCCGAACCATCGTTAGTGTAGTTCAACGGTTGTGGGAGCAATTCCGAATGGCGAACTACTTCTAGCTCGCTTAGAAGCGAACTTGCGAAGTAGAATCGAGCCAAGTGTTGGACTCCGAACCATCGTTAGAGTAGTTCAACGGTTGTGGAAGCAATTCCGAATGGCGAACTACTTCTAGCTCGCTTAGAAGCGAACTTGCGAAGTAGAATCGAGCCAAGTGTTGGACTCTGAACCATCGTTAGAGTAGTTCAATGGTTGTGGGAGCAATTCCGAATGGCGAACTACTTCTAGCTCGCTTAGAAGCAAACTTGCGAAGTAGAATCGAGCCAAGTGTTGGACTCCGAACCATCGTTAGAGTAGTTCAACGGTTGTGGGAGCAATTCCGAATGGCGAACTACTTCTAGCTCCCTTAGAAGCGAACTTGCGAAGTAGAATCGAGCCAAGTGTTGGACTCCGAACCATCGTTAGAGTAAAGAGTAAAAGCAGAGAGATGTAAACAATTTCTTCAAGTAAAACATGAAAAATCTTTCTTTATTGATGACTAGTGATCGGCTGCTTCTAAAGTTGCAAGCCATCATTACAAGAGAGAAATAAAAGAAAAACAGTACAAGTAATAGGAGAGGAACGGTTCGACATCTTAGAAATACTTAGAGAGGCGTTGGTGCTCTCTCTTGGTATTTTAGAAGATGGTCGGCATTCCAGGTCCTAGGGATCTCTTTGCCTTCGAGGTCTTCTAATCTGTATGTCCCGGGGCGGATTACTTTGGCGATCTTGTAAGGTCCCTCCCAATTTGGGGCCAATTTGCTCTTCTGACCTGGGAATGAGATGGCTAACTTTCTGAGGACTAGGTCCCCTTCTTTGAGGTCCGTAGGGCGGACTCTCTTGTTGTATGCCAATTCGATCCTTCTTCGGTAGCTTTGTTGATGAATGGCGGCTCTTTCTCGGATCTCATCTATCAGGTCTAGATTTGCTCGGAGCTCTCTGGCATTTAGTTCTTCTTCATAAGCCATTAGACAGGGAGAAGGTATTCCGACCTCTAGGGGGATCATAGCTTCGGACCCATAGGTGAGGTTGAATGGGGACTCGCCTGTGGGGGTCCGTTTTGTGGTGCGGTAGTTTCACAGCACGTTGGGGAGCTGATCGACCCACAAGACTTTGGAACATTTATCCAACCTCCTCTTAATGCCGGAGAGGATCTGTCGGTTAGCATTCTCGACTTGGCCATTCGACTGGGATGGGAAACGGAGGAGAATCGGTGTTGGATGGCGAGGTCTTCACATAGAGCTTGGAAGGCGGCCCCCGTGAACTGGGTTCCGTTGTCTGTTATGAGGACCCAAGGGATGCCGAATCGGCAGATCACGCTCTTCCAAAAGAACTGAACAACCTTGTTCTCGGTGATCGTGGCCAAGGGCTCGGCTTCTATCCATTTTGAGAAGTAGTCGATTGCCACGACTATGAATTTGAACTGGCCCGGAGCTGGTGGAAATGGCCCTAGTAAATCCATCCCCCACATTGCAAAGGGGATTGGACTTGATAGGGAAGTGAGTGGAGCTTGTGGGAGGCATCGGATGTCGGAGTACTTCTGGCAGGAGCTGCATTGCCGAACGTGCCGTTCGGCGTCTCGTAGGAGAGTGGGCCAGAAATGTCCGTAATTCAAAACTTTGCGGGCTAGAGCTCTGGACCCCGAATGTGCCCCGCCGAAGCCCTCATGAAGTTCTTGCAGGGCGTAGTCGGCTTGCCCGGGGGAGAGGCATCTTAGGTACGGCCTGCCGTCTACCTGTGTGAAAGAGCGTTTATATAGGATACCTCCGATTAGTGTGTAACTCTCGGCTCGGGTTCTCACTCTTCGAGCTTCCTTAGGATCTTCGGGGAGGAGCCCGTCCCTCAAGAATTCAACAAGGGGTTTCATCCAGTTATCTTCAAGCAGGGCGGGCAACGACTCCATAGAGTCGGGAGTTTCGTCCTCTATACTTGGCTTCAGAAGGACCTCTATCAAGACGGTCTGCTCGAGACCTTGAAGGGAGGAAGAGGCTAGTTTGGAGAGGGCGTCGGCCTGAGCATTTTCTTCCCAGGGTATTCGTTGGATGTGGGCTTCTTCAAACAGTGCCATGAGGCTCCTGACCTTGGCTAAGTATTTAACCATCCTGTCATCACGTGCTTCATATTCGCTGAGGACCTGATTCATGACTAGCTGAGAGTCGCTAAAGATCCTGAGGCGTTGCGCCCCTGCGTTGCGAGCCATTCCAAGGCCGGCTATGAGTGCCTCGTATTCTGCTTCGTTATTAGAGGCCTTGAAGTTGATATGGAGGGAGTATTGGAGGATAAAATCATCTGGGCCTACCAGAATGACTCCTGCCCCACTTTCCTCATTGCAGGAGGATCCATCTACATAAACTGTCCAGACGGGTGGTCCCTTCACTGTTTGGCTGGACTCGGGGATGGTACTTTCAACTATGAATTCTGCTAAGGCCTGAGCCTTGATCGTGGTCCGAGGCTGATAAGTTATATCGTGCTGGCTCAGCTTGATAGACCACTTTATAAGACGACCGGAGGTCTCCGGCTTGTGGAGCACTTGCTTCAGCGGTTGGTCGATAGAACGACCACCGAATGGGACTGAAAGTACGGACGATGCTTTCTCGCGGCCATCACCAGGGCATAAGCCATCTTTTCTATCTTCGAGTAGCGGAGCTCGGCATCCCGAAGTACTTTGCTCACATAATAGATGGGCTTTTGAGCCCGGTCTTCTTCCCTTACTAAAACGGCGCTGAGGGTCTACTCGGAGGTTGCCAGGTAGAGGTAAAGGGGTTCACCAGGAATGGGTTCGCTGAGAAGAGGAGGGTTGACGAGGTAAGCCTTTAGCTGTTCGAACGACTCCTGTTGCTGCTGTCCCATTCGAAACCTTTAGCCCCCCTAAGGGCCTTGAAGAAGGGGAGGCATTTCTCCCCAGACTTCGAGAGAAAACTCCCTATGGCGGCTAGGCGGCCTGTTAGCCTCTGAACTTCCTTAACATTCTTGGGAGGGGCCATGTCTAATATGGCCTTGATTTTCTCAGGGTTTGCTTCAATTCCTCATTGGCTGACCATGAAGCCGAGGAACTTTCCTGACGAGACACCGAACGCACACTTGTTCGGATTGAGTCTCATATTGTGCTTTCTCAAAACATCGAACGCCTCCTGTAGGTCAGTTATATGATCGGCTCCTCGGATGCTTTTTACAAGCATGTCGTCGACATACACCTCCATATTCCAGCCGATTTGAGCTTGGAAAACTTTGTTGACGAGGCGTTGGTATGTTGCCCCTGCATTCTTCAAACCGAAGGGCATAACCATATAGCAGTAGAGGCCCTGATCGGTCATGAATGAGGTCTTCGGGATATCCAGAGGAAACATCCGAATCTGATTGTAGCCTGAGAAGGTGTCCATGAAGCTGAGGAGCTCATGTCCCGAGGTGGCATCAATCAGAGTGTCAATACTCGGAAGAGGGAAGGGATCCTTGGGGCAAGCCTTGTTGAGATCAGTAAATCGATACAAATCCTCCAAGTCCCATTGGACTTCTTCACCATTACTACATTCAACAACCACTCGGGATAATTCACCTCTTGTATGAACCGGGCCTTCAAGAGCTTGTCCACCTCATCTTTTATGGCTAGCTGGCACTCGGAGGCAAACTTGCGCCTCTTCTATTGAACCGTTTTGGACCCCGGAACAACGCTGAGGTGGTGGACTAAGAGCTCTTCGAAAATTCCGGGCATGTCTGCAGCTAACCAAGCAAAGAGGTCTCGGTTCCTTCGGATGCACTGTACAATGTCCGAGCATAGGGCAGACGGGAGGGTCTTGCTAACAAAGAACTTTCGAGTTGGATCCTGCTCTGAGAAGAGCACTTCCTCCAATTCATCCACCGGCTCGGATGTCGGTCGGGGCAGCTTCTTGGGGGATTTCCAGAGTTTCTAGGGAGAGGATCGGACCGAGGGTAGAGGTCATGTAGCACTTGCGGGCCGTTTCCTGATTGCCTTTTACCTCCCCTACTCCTGCCTAGGTGGGGAACTTCATTTTGAGGTGATAGGCGGAAGGGGCGGCTTCAAGGGCAGCCAAGCTGGACCGACCCAGAATGACATTGTAGGCTGTGGGGACATCTACGACCATGAAGTCCATCGACTCCGTTCGGGTAGTAGGAGTTTTGCCAACGGTTACGTCGAGGGTGATCACCCCTTCAATAGTCACTGGCACTCCCGTGAACCCATAGAGCGTGTAGCCGGCGGGCTTGAGTCTGTCTCGGGAGAGCTTTAGGCCTTTAAAAGCGGTGAGGAAGAGGATGTTAATGGAGCTGCCATTGTCCACTAGGATCCTCTCCACTTTGAAGTTCGCCATGTGGAGGCTGATAACGAGTGCGTCACAATGAGGGGTGCGGACACCTTCAAGATCTTTGTCTGAGAATGTGACGGGCACTCCGAGGCCTTTGGGAGGAGGGGTGACGCGAACCGAATTGACTTCTTTTATAAATGCCTTTCGAGAGGAGTTGGAGGAGCCCCCCATTGGGCCCCCATGGATGAGGTGTAGGACACGCTCCTCTTCGAAGTCGGGCGTTTCATCGCGCTCTGGACGCTTGTTAGCCCCCCGAGGCGGGGGAGGAAGGTCGGCTCGGTCCTTTCTCACGAATCTGGTCAGCTGCCCCCTCTGGATGAGGGCTTCTATCTCATTCTTCAAGGCCTGACAATCGTTGGTGTCATGGCCGTGGTCCCGATGATAACGGCACCACTTCTCTTTATCCCTCTTCTTGCCAGGGGTGTTCATTTTTGGTGCAGGAGGTATCACCTCCTCCTTCTCAATTTCCATGAAAATTGTGGAGATATTGGCATTAAGGGGAGTAAAATTTTCAAACCTGGGGGGAGGTCGGCGCTGGCCGGCATTATCCTTCTGGAGCTTCTTGGCTCCTTCCTCTTCTGTTCCTTTTCTCTTAAACCCAGAGGAAGACCCCTCCAAGTTGGGGCGGTGCTCAGCTTCTTCCGCCCGAATATACTTTTCGCTCTGGAGGAGGAGGTCAGAGAAGTTCTGTGGGGGCTTCTTGGCGAGGGAGGAGCGAAGGTTGGAGTTGAGGACAATGGATTGAAAAGCTGCTGCAGCGACCGACTGGTCGAGGGATGCTATGGACCTGGCTTCATCCGTGAACCTCTTCACATAGTCTCTCAACTTCTCACCCTTCTTCTGTTGGAGGTACAGTAGCGAGATGCTGTTCTTCTCAGTTCTACGGATACTTACAAAATGGGTGACGAAGAGGATCTCGAATTGCTCAAAGGAGAATATTGAGGATGGGGCAAGACGAGAGTACCATTCTCGAGCCGGACCCTTGAGAGTTGCGGGGAAGGTTTTACAGAGCAGAGCATCAGAAGCTTGATGGATGAGCATGAGGGTTTTGAAGCTCTCGATGTGATCGACGGGGTCAGTCTCCCCGGAGTAGGTCTCAAACTGAGGAGGCTTGAAGCCAATTGGTACGGGTGCATCCATTATGGTTCGGGAAAAAGGAGGTATGCTAGGACGAAGAGTGTAGCGCCCCAAATTTCTAATATGAGAGCTTAGAAAATAAGTGGCGAAATCCCAGTAATCCACTTCAATAGAACAATAGGCACCAACAACACCACTAAATTTTTTCTTCTTTATTACAACAATTATTACAAATCACAGCGGAAGTCTAATCATCTCAACTCAATTTAATCTTTCATTAACAGCTCAATAACAACACAATATGTCTTTACAATTCTTTTACACCAATCACTAAATAATCCAATTATCTCAACCTGCCCACTCAAGCATCCAACCTCCAATCTAAGCAATAACCTGCAACATGTGAGCCTAGAGTTGAACCCTAACCCCCAAACTAAAGGGGTCAGCCATAAAAATGGTGTGAGTGGTGACAAATCAGACAAAACATCATAAATGAACTGAAATAATAATATCCAACAAATAATACTCGAATACTAAAGTATGAAGTAACGACCGAAAGAATAAAGGGTGATATCAAATCCAAAAGCCAAGTGTGTAAAAAAATAGGAAATCCGAATGCATAAAAGTGATTCAAGAAAACATCATGACTACATGCTGACAACGATGACTACTAAGAGATGAAGATAAACTATGATAATTTGCCCATGCTTGATCATTCCGAAGATTGATCCCACATCACAGGTATTTTTCCTGGATAATTCAGGAGATCATCCCACATCTAAACATAGACTCATCACCACAATAATACCCCAAAAGTGTCGCCTCGACTCCGATCATTCCGTAGGTATCTCAAGATAATTACTTGGATAATTCTGGAGAAGTACCTCACATCTCAGGTTAACTACCTGGATAATTCCGGAGATAAATCACACATCACAAGTTAATTACTTGGATAATTCAGGAGATTAAAATCCTACATCAAAAGCCGTACTGAGGTGCATAACTCATGTTCTCATTCATCATGACACTACTAATGCCTGTCCTTATCAATTTGGGTTACTGAACAAATCTCCTAGAGTAGTGTACCCTACCGGACTAAAAATCTGATTACTGAAAATGTGCCTCAATGGGCCTCAACAAATAACTGAACAAACACCGGTATACTAGGGTCACATACCTCTAGAGACTCGAAAACAAATATCTGAACAAATTTCCACTAAACAAGTGGCTCAACAAAATATCTCAAAGTCATGTTCTTAACGGAACATCTCAACATCAAACACTAAACAAAATATCTCAAATCAAATACAAAGATCCTTCAGGATCAGTCGACTGCATATCAGATCAGTCGACTGTCCAGAGGACATAATCCAACATTTCTCAAAAATAAACTAAGGCATAATCAGTCGACTTACCAAGGGGTCAGTCGACTGCCCCGAGACAAAAACAAATAATTCTCATCAAAATATTCTAAGTATTTGAGTCGACTGAAGGGTCATAGGTCGACTGTCCCGAAAGGACTGAACAAAATCACAAACAGAGGATCAGTCGACTGACCTCAGTCTAGGTCGACTGTCCCGAACAAATCTCAAGACTCAAAAATACACAGTAGGCTCGTACCAGTCGACTGCTTCGCAAGACAGTCGGCTGTCGGCTACAGATTCCCAAAAGATAGGTCTGAACACAAAACTAAACTGGAGTTTTTCCAAAGATCCAACGATCCCAAAAATTAATTTGTATCCAGGCAAATGAACAACTCTCAAATATCTCTATCATGGATACATTATTCAATCAATCAAATACTCAAATCTCATATCCTCATGATCCAAACTCTTAATCTTTCTATTAGGGTTTTTCTCGGCAATCTTCTTTCACCACACTATCATAAAATCTGAACTACAATCATGAGATCCAGATGTTTATCATCTGATCATAACACAATAAATTCTTAATATGTCTCCCAACAATACGATCTCATAATTCCACATTTCCTCAACAAATCTTAATATTTCTCATACATGATCCAAATATCATTAAGAGTTCTCATCCTCCATATCAACTAATAGATCCATATCATACATACAATGAGACTAACATAATAATGGCATAATGATTCACAAACAAGCATTACAAAGATCTTACGTCATCCATCAATCAAACAAAGTAAACAAAACAAACAAAACAAACCACTCACCTTTGATTTGAAGAAAAATCCACAAAAAGCTTCCTCCTTTTGCTAGATCCAAGAATCCTCCTTTGTTCTTCAAAATCCAAATCACCAAAAATCTGTATTCTTTTACAATGACGGCTGAAAGAGAATTTCTCTTATATATGCCGGATAGAATATTAGGGTTTTATTCCCACTTTACAAAATAATCCTTTCCAAAAGTACATCTCACATATATAATCCTTTTCTTGAAAATTAAACCAAATATCATTTAAATTAGGATCTAATAGAAAAATATATTTTTAAACCTCAACAAGTGCTGATCGGAATGTCCAGCAAATACATTCTGCACTCTAACCCTCAAAATGTCAATTTTGCAAATAAGTCATTCTTTTCTCAAAAATTGCAAATAGGCATAATTAATTTCAGAAAAATCTGGAAAAATATTAAATAATTTTCAAATAATAAATAATGATTTTTCATAAGGAAAACTAAAATTTTCAAACTTCTAAAAAGTCATTTGCACGTGTTTTGCGCATGTACAAAAGATAAATCTTTTAGAAAATATTTATCAAATATTCAAAATCATTTAAAATTCATTTTCAAATAATTAAAATAATATTTGAAAATACGGGGTTCTACAAAGAGTCCTTCCTCTAAGCTCTTCTTCTCGGTCTAACTGACCCAAGCGCCTCTCCATCTCATGGAGACGGCGGTATACAGCGTCGTCCCTATGGAGACGGAGGTTCACTCTCGGGCCCGCTTTTCATCCAGACGGAGCCGAAGATCCTCATCCTTCTGCCGATTGAGGACGGTGTTGCGGAGATTGGAAGCTCGGGGATGATGGGAGGCCATAGAGTCCGAGGAGGCGTTGTGGATGGAGACGTGGTCCGGATAGAGGGGCTGTTTCTGCGGATTGGGACCCTTAGGAGGTTGTTGGTTCTGAGGAGCGGGCTGGTCCTGTTGGAGTGGACCCTCCGCTTGAGGAAGAAATTGCCCCTGCTGTTGAGCGGGCTGAGGGGGAACTTCCTGTTGCTGATCGGGGTTGGGTCCTCGGTTGGACCCTCTGGATCTGACTTTCCTAGGAGGCATGGCTGGAGAAGATCTGACCAACGGAAAGAGGGGAGGTTGCTATTCGTTACTTTCCCACAGATGGCGCCAATCTGTTGCCGCTAAATTTGGTGTGGGGGCAAACAGATAGTATTTGTGGATTCTTAGGAAAACTGAATAGCAAACTTGTATACTTGTTCCGTCGGAGTTTGACGCTGACTCCTGTCGTACAGTTGCAAAAAGTGCGAGACACCGGAGTTGTTCCCGGCGACGCACCCTCCGACGCTCAAGTAAGTAATCAGGGATGATTAAGAAAGAGCGTGAAAACTGGCAAAAGAATGATTACCTCTTAATGGAGATGGATGGGGGGTATTTATAGGCGTCTTAGGCATCAGATTAGGAATGTAATCCCCGTGATCTGATAAGGAATATACTCCTTGTAAACAGATTAGGAATGTAATCCCTAATTCCCAGTGGAAGGGTAGGCATGAATCAGGGCCGTTGAATAGGATTTAATCAGAAACCCTAATTCTATCCCTCTGGATCGGGCTTTCCGCTGGTTGAGACCCGCACCCGATTGAGGTGGATCAGTTCGCGGGTTATTGGATCTTTGACGAAGAGATCCAGTACCCATGTCAGACCCATGGGTAGGTGAAATTTCCGTTTTACCCCTGGGCTTCAAGATTCGTGCCCAATTTGGACGGTTCCGATTTAACCCCATTTTTAGCCATATCAATATACATCAAGAAAAACTATCTAGATCTAATTTATTTTCATGTAGTGTGTGTGTGTGTGTGTGTGTGACAACTTATTATGACGGATCAAAACTATGAATGGATCAAACAAACGAGATCAAGATTTATCAAGAGATCATCGTGAGAACGAACACAAAAACGAGAACGAGACTACATGCGGTATTTTGTACTTGTATACAAACAAAATAATATACAAGTTACTTGCCTTCGGTGAAGATGACGAATCCGAAGAAAGAATAACAAGAATGGATCACGAGCGACTAACATAATACGACGACGCACAAACAAGCGGACTTTGCGGGATAGGAGAAGAGCGGCAGGATGGTGGTGAACGGCGATGATGGCAGGCGGCGGCGCAACGGGGAAGTCAACATGCGGATGACGGCGGACGGCAGGCGGTGGAAGACGCCGGCGAAGGCGGAAGGGGGTTGCGGTGTAGGGGTCTCGGGATGAGGAAGATGGCCAAGGAGGGGGTTGCTGGCGTGGGCGATGCAAGGCATGGCGACGGGACGTCGGTGCGGCATTCGCGAGGGGGTGCGACTACTGGAGGGGCGACTGGCAGCAGTGGCAGGAAGTCGGGGTTCGGGTGGAAAGGGAGCAAGAGAGAGAGAGAGAGAGAGAGAGAGAGAGAGAGAGAGAGAGAGAGAAAGAGAGAGATGATGATATTGATTAGGGATTGATTAAAAGATAATGACTGTAGGAGGAATATAAAAAATTTGGTTGTGATTATAATGAGATTTTGGCATGTTAGGATTTTAAGGAATCAAGGGGGAAAAGATATGCTTGTTAGACAGATATGAAGAACGTGAGGAGAGATTTGAGGGAGACTGGGTAAAAGGAGGTAGTGGGTAGCGGGTAGCGAGTTTAGGATCCAATTAGGCGGATTATAGGGTTTAGGGTCTAACTAGGATAGATTGGGTTAGAATTTGGATGCAACAGGGTAGGATATCAATTAATAGAACATTAGGCTAGGCCATGAAACAAATAAGTTAGAATTAAACAATTCATCAAGAGATTAAATATTGGCAGAAGAATTTGAATAAAAAAGATTGAAAATCACAGAACTGAATTGAAGACAAAAATAGATGGATTTTATTGAGAACGAAGAAACGATTACGCTGTTCAAAATCAACAAAAGGATACAATCAGAATAAGTACCCAGGAAAAATAAATACATACAAACATATAAGAAAGGGGAATACAAAAGTTAGAGTTACACTGACTGCCTTTGTTCAATCTTGTAAAATTCACTACAAATTCTATTCTTCATACAAAAATTGATTTCTTTGATTCTAGAGAAAGGTTAACGAGTCTGTTTCAACTTCTTAGTTTTGACATTTCTCAAAATACTTCATATAAGATGCCGAAATGATCAAAATCCAAAATGTGTACTAATTTCCAGCAACTGGCTAACTGTCAACCAGTCCTAAGTTTGGATTTGATTAAAATAATAAAAGACATCTAAATATTATTAAAATCTTAGGAGATGTTCTTGACATATACGTGATGCTCTTATATATTTTTTTAGCTTTATATTAGATTTAGTTTAATAGATATGATTTTCTGAAGTGCAACAAAAACATAAAACAGAATCTTATAAAAACTCCCCCCAAATCAATCATTTCATAATTTCACACCTTTAATCAACAACACATAATCTAAACACGAATACTCAATTTATATAAGTTAGTATGTATCTAACAATTCAGACATATCTAGCATTCTATTAATAAAATTATATTAGAAAGTTGGAGAAACACTCACCTCAAAAAGAGAATTCCTAGTAGTAGAATCCCTAGAAGATAATGCTCTAATGCTCCAAAGCTCATCAGAGAGAAAAAAAAAAAAAAAAACCGCTCCTCCTTGCCAAAACCTAAAAATACAGCAAAAGTCCCTCTCTTGACTCTCTTTTGTTCAGTTTAATTTTGTGTTCATTTGGGTTACATTTGGGGGGGGGGGGGGTATTTATATGGAAATTTGGGAGTAGTTTTAGCAACTAACCACCCCACTAACCCACTCACACACTCACACAACTCACTCACCCCACTCTCTCCATGTGCAGCCAACCATTGGAAAGAGTGCACAATGCACATGTGTACGTGTTGTGTACATTTTTCATTCTACTCTTATTTCATTATTTTATTTCATTTTAAACCCTCTTCTTTAATAAATAATTATATTATTTTTCTTAACAATAATTTAGTATAATTTTCTTAAATTAATCTTAATAAAATTTTAGTGCACAAAAATAACGTAATTAGCACGTGCACAGAAAAAGCACTTGTAAAACAGATGTAGCAAAAATATTTAAAAATACATATTTCAAGTAAAACTAGTTTACAAAAAAAATAAAAATAAACATATACACTTCATAAAGTTTTATTTTGAAAAAGGATATAACCAACACGTGCATTGAAAACACGTGCGTTGCACGTATCAATACAAAATAAATTCGAGAGAACGAAAAACATCCATAAATTAAAATAAAAAATACGCAAAAATATATTTTATTAATTCTATATATGTATACAACAATATAATCAATATGTACATAGAAAATACGTGCACCCCACATATAAAAATATGTTGGAGTCAAAATATGGGAAAAATAAATTTCAATTTATGAAACCAATTTGAAAAAGTTATAAAATAAATAATTTAACACGTAGAAATTTTGTAATATTACATGTAATGGTAGAATATACGTAATCGACACGTGTATTAAAAATACGTGCAATGCACGTAAAAACCCAAAGATCATAATAAATATCCAGGTTGGCTCGGAATAATATAAAAAAAAAATTTGAGAATACGAAAAATATATAAATAAATAAAATGCAGAAATACGTAGGACATTTATATTAAAAAACGTTACGGTTACTATTCGTAATAGTACAAAATATATGTGCATAACACCCTTCAGCAAAATTTTCATAAATCAATTTTGCGGGGTGTTACAGTCTCCCCCCTTAGAACAGTTCTGTCCTAAGAACTTACTACGGTAAAACCTATATCGTGTACACACCAAAGAAAAAAATCATTATTGTATATAGAAAAGATGCTAATACCAAGGAAAGAAATGTAGCATGTAATGTGAAAAACAAAGTAAACTTATATAGGAAAACTATGAATATCAAAGTTAATAAAAATGAAACAAGAAAAACTAGAAAAAATAGTAGAAAAGAAACGTGACCAGGAAAGATATTATAGATTGAAAGAAATTTTTATACAAAGTAATTTTAGATGAAGCATTAGATAACATAGTATAAAGAAAATACAAATTAAGTTATCAATTATGAAAGAAATTGGAAAACAAAATAAATGGAAAGAATTAAACAAATCATAATAATATACATATGCTTTAAAGCAAGTATAGTATAAAAAAAAAAGTAGTAAGAGAGAGACTAAATCAAAATTGAGATTATGAAAATAAATAGGAAGGAAAAGAAATTTATGAGTAAAGCATAAATGCGTCAAAATAATATAGATAAATTATAATGCAGTATTTGAATATATATATTAGGTAGCAAAAAAAAAATTGCGATAAAAGGATATTATGATGATAAAGAAACAAATAGTAAAACGAAATGAAAGGAAAAGTATCCAAAATATAAAGCAAACCGATAAATAATTTGGAAAAGCATAATAATTAAAAAGTAGTTAGCACTAGCTAATATGAATTTGAAAATTTTAAGGAAAGATAAATTAACTAAAAAAAAACGGAAAGAAATAAATGATTAAAATCGTAAACTAAGAATAGATAAAAGACGGTAGCAATTGAAGAGAATACTGTTTTATGAAAAATATGAAAAATATTTGAGTGTTAAATTTTAGTTAAAAGTACAAACAATATAAGATAGATATAATTATGAATATCAAATTAATATCATGACAAAAATAATTTGCAAGGTAAATATAATAAATGTATTCATGATTCAAAATTAAATACATAGAATAGTGATTAGTATTTATTAAATATCTATAAGTTGTCAAGTATAGCAAGAAAACTAACATACAAAATTATACACGTACATAGGTGTAAAAATATATGATGAAACAAGCAATACTATAATAGGAATGTTATAAGCAATTGGAGATACAAAATAAAATAATAGTAAAAGTAGCAATATATAATTGATATAATATATAATATTTATTGGGATAGAAATAATATGTAGATAGTAAACAAAAGTATAAATTATAAAAATCATATTATACGAGTAGCAAACGTATCGAAGATAGATTAGTAATAAAATATAAAAATAGAATTGTATAAAAATACAATGTAATAAAATAATTAATAGTAACCAGTAATATAAATTGAAAAATAAATAAAATAATAGTAACACATATATGATAGATATAGAAGCAAACATAAATAGTAAGGTAATTAATTAAATGCGTATATAAGTTTATCTGTATTATAAATAATAAAGTTGTAGTATAAGCTAAGTTGTAAAATATTATAAAATGGTATAAACTAGTACAAAAATGGAATAGTGGTAAGTAAATATTTACAGAAATAAAAGTGGGGTTATTAAAGTAGAAAAATCTCTTTTGTTGTGGGTTCGCCTCGTTGGTGTCCAACTGTAGGCTTGCCTCCTTAACATCAAGTTGCAGATTTGCTTCCACGACATCCAGTTGTAGTTTGCCTTCTGGACATTCGGTTGCTGATTTTGTCTCCTCGACATCTAGTTGCAGTTTGCCTCCATTGATATCTAGTTACAGACTTGCCCTCTCAACATCAAGTTGCACCAAAACAGTGAATGGAATGATGTAATCTTCCATAAGTACTTGGATATTGGATGTTTAATTTTAAGTATAATGTTACATTTTGAAATTCATGATATAAAAATAGAAGTAAAAGTATAAAATGAACTAGAAAATAGCATAAACGAAATATTAAAATAGATTTATACAGTATAATTATCAAACATAAATAGTAGAAATGATTAGTAATGAAAATAATTTATAGAAGTAAGGAGAAAAATGGAATGAAGTACATGCATAAGCTTAAATGCGAATGCGAATGAGAAAAATAAACATGTAGTGTAGTAAGTCGACATAATAAACATATATTATAAAATATATAGTAATGTAGTATTTTGATAGGTGTAGAATAATATGCATAGTACGTATTTTGGAATATATGGTATATATATAGTAATTAGTTGAAAGTATATGTAGTAACAAATAACGTAAAGATAATAAAAAGTGAAATAATGTAAAAATATAAGTAGTGAGTGTATATAGTAATTAAATTAGAGAAATATGAACCAACAAAATTAATAACTAGCTATTAATAGTGAAAAGTAAATATAACAAAACAAACTAGAAAATAATATGTAATAACAATAGTGTCGAATATAAGCTATAACAAAAAATAGTAGGAAAAGAAGATTTATAATGTGTAGAAGTATGTTATATTTATATAAGTAAAATATTACAATCATGTTAAAAATATACTGAAATGAATAAGACAATGTAAAATAATGGAAAAATTATAGCATCGTAAAATCAAAGCATATATAAATTAAAAGTAAATATGAAAAAACCAAAATTTAAAATATCATAGAAATAATAATGAAAGAAAATTATAGTCCAAGTAATAAGTTAATAAGTGGTAATTTAAAATTTAATACAACACATAAAGTAATAGCAAATAAATGAGTAACGTAAAAGCGCATAAAAATGAGAAGGATAAAAACAACAAGAAAGAAAAATGAGTAAGTCAAACTTAAAAGATTAAGATTAAGGAAGATAGATAGAATAATAAATATCCAAGTAAATTAATAGTATAAGAAAATAATTCATTAGAAAAAATATTAAACGTTCAAGATGAAAAGTATTACAAGGAAAATCCACGAAGAAAAATTAAAGAGAAAAGTTAGTCTATGTGTAAGGTATCATGAATGTAGGTTCAACCAACCATAGCACTTGTGATACAAAAAAAAAAATCGCATACAATATCACATCAATGTATACGATGAGAGTATCATGAATGCAAGTTCAATAACCACATCATTCATGACTCCAACTAACACTCAGACCTCTAATGTCCAACCTAATGTGTTTTTCTTATAGTTTTATACTACTTGTTGAAGTCGGCTCTGATACCATTCTGTAACGCCCCAAATCTCAAACACAGGTAATTTGTAGCAAATACAAGATCTTTTACTTTAATCCATACAAATTTACAAGGAATTTAAAACTTTTTCATTTACAACATTTTTCTTTACAATAACACAGTGGAAATAAATAAGTACAATATGATAATGAAAGCTCTTCAATCTTGTGACATCTCTCATAGTGACTTCAAATCCATGCCAAAACCAATCCTGCAACTGAAGCAGTGCTATAATACTGCGATACTTCTACTTTAGCAAACACAAACTTGAATGCGAAACAAAAAATATGGGAAGTGACTATCCTAAACATGTCAGTATATGATATGACCTAATGCCTAATGCAGACGTTACTCTACGATGTCACTAATATATACTTGTTCGGATTCTATGCATCCCATACTACATAAGTCCGAGGGCAAGCCCTTATCGTACTCCTCATTATAGGGTTCAATCCCTCGTTATGAAATCTACTACGTGACTAATGTAAAGTTTAGATATCCTGTGAGTATCTAGTACCACCCCGATAATTCTTGAGAATCGCTCTCCTATTGCGAGTCGTAATACCGATAATTATGGAGACAAAACCCACACCGCGAGCCATGACCCGATAATTCTTGAGAGTCATTCTCCCACCGCGAGTGATTTTCGGACATCACGCCTCACACCCCGATAATTCTGTAGACGAAACCCACACCGCGAGTCATATGGTTCCTCATTACACAAATATATCACGAGCTTCGCCTCGATCCTGATAATTCTGAAGAAGTATCTCCTAACGCGAGCGATTTTGAACATCACGCCTCACGCCCCGATAATTCTAAAGACAATTTTCCACCGCGAATCTTGATCTCGATAATTCTGAATAAATATCTCCAACCGCGATTGCAAATATTCCAATTTTAAATCCAATTTTATACATTGTAAAAATTTTAGGAGATACTTTTACAACAACCCAATAGTATTGAAAAAAAAATCATATAAATTCCAATAATATTCCAAAAATAGATTTCTTAGTTTCATAGAAAACATAAATGAGTATACTAAACACTGTAGTTAATATCATCTAAATTCATCCTCAATTACTTCGTCTAAATTCATTTGCAAAATAGTAGGTTCAAAATCCGAAAATTGCAGCTCATGGTACTTGTAAAAATCATAGAAAATTATATACTTCATGAAACTTTGTGTTCTTTAGATCAAGTTAAAAGTATACAAGTCTAATATAACTTTGTAGTTATAAGTTTACCCAAAATATTGTGTCTACAACTCTGAATTCTTCGAAATCTACAGTATGGTCGAAATGTTATATTGACTGCCACTGTTTAATCTTGTAAAGTTCACTATAAACTATATTCTTCAAAAAAACTTGATTTCTTAGAATCTAAAGAAAGGTTAATGAGTCTACTTCAACTTCTTAGTTTTGACCTTTCTCCAAATACTACATCTAAGATGCCGAAATGATCAAAATCCGAAATGTGTACAAATTTCCAGCAACTAGCCAACTGCCAACCAATCATAAGTTTGGATTTTATTAAAATAGTAAATGACATCCAAATATTATGAAAATTTAAGGAGATGTTCTTGACATATACGGGATGATCCTATAAAAAGTTTAGCTCTATGTTATATTTGGTTTCATAGATATGATTTTCTGAAGTGCAACAAAAACTTAAAACAGAAACTTATAAAAATGTCCCCAAATCAATCATATCATAATTTCACAACTTTAATCAACAACACATAATCTAAACATGAATACTCAATCGATATAAGTTACCATGCATCCAACAATTTACACATATCTAGTATTCTACTAATAAAATTATATTAGAAAGTAGGAGAAACACCCACCTCAAAAAGAGAATTCCTAGTGGTAGAATCCCTAGAAGATAATGCTCCAAAGCTCCAAAGCTCATCACAAAAAAAAAGGGCCTCTCCTCCTTGGAAAAACTGCAAGACACACCAAAAGACTCTCTCTTGGCTCCCTCTTTTGTTTAGTTTAATTTTGTGTTCATTTGGATTAGATTAAGGGGGGGTATTTATATGGGAATCTGGGAGTTGTTTTAGCAACTAACCACCCCACTAACCCACTCACACACTCACACCACTCACTCACCCCACTCTCTCCATGTACAACCAACCATTGGAAAGAGTGCACAATGCACAATGCACGTGTGTACGTGTGCACGTGTTGTGTACAATTTTCAATCTACTCTTATTCATTATTTTATTTTATTTTAAACCTTCTTCTTTAATAAATAATTATATTATTTTTTTTAACAAAAACTTAGTATAATTTTCTTAAATTAATCTTAATGAAATTTTAGTGCACAAAAAATAACGTAATTAGCAAGTGCATAGAAAAAGCACGTGTAGCAGAAATATTTAAAAATACATATTTCACGTAAAACTAGTTTAAAAGAAATTTAAAATAAACATATACACTTCATAAAGTTTTATTTTAAAAAGTTACAACCAACACGTGCATTGCACGTATCAATACAAAATAAATTCGAGAGAACGAAAAATTTCCATAACTATCGAAATACAAAATAAGTAAAAAATATATTTTATTAATTCTATATATGTATACAAAAATATAATCAACACGTACATAGAAAATACGTGCACCACACGTATAAAAATATATTTGAGTCAAAATATGAGAAAATAAATTTCAATTTATGAAACGAATTCGAACAAGTTATAAAATAAATAATTTAACACATAGGGAATTTTATAATATTACACGTAATAGTAGAATATACTTAATTGAAACGTGTATTAAAAATACGTGCAATACACGTAAAAACCCAAAGATTAAAATAAATGTCTTGGTTGGCTCAGAATAAGATAAAAAAAGTAAATTTTGAGAAGACAGAAAATGTATAAATAATTAAAATGCATAAATATGTTGGACATTTATATTAAAATGCGTTACAGATATTACTCGTAACAGTACAAAATACATATGCGTTACACCTGTGAGCAAAATTGTCATAACTCAAATTTGCAGGTTGTTACAAGTCCCATTGACCGGTCAATGGTTTTGCTTTATTTTTTTATAGGAGATATGTTTGTTCAGTGCGTGGATTTGAGCTACTTCGATGCTTCAGCTGCGTGACACATGTCTCGTTCAGTGGTCAATGGTTTTGCTTCATTTTTTTATTGGGGACATGTTTGTTTGGCCCGTGGATCCGCTACTTCGATGCTTTGGTTGCGCGAGTTTGCTTCAGTTTTAGGTTGGGGACACGTTGGTTTGGAACGTGGATCCAAGCTACTTCGATGCTTCAGATGTGCGACACATGTCCCGTTGACCATTGACCAGTCAACGAATTTGCTTCATTTTTTAATTGAGGACACGTTTGTTCGGTGCGCGCCACCGAACGTTAGTGATAGTTCGGTTAGGCGCTACGTGTACCGTTGACCGTTGATAGTTGACTAGTCAACAAGGTTTGCCATTTGATCTTCCCGACCGTTAGACTCCCCTGTCTCTTGGTCTTCCCTATCAGTTGGGAGCCCATTTTCCTCGGGAGCCCAACTGTCGCTTCGCCTCTATAAAACACTCCCCTCCCCACTCCTTCCTCACTCTCATTTTCTCATCCTCAAATTTTTTTCTCTCCAGCGACGTTGTCAGAGCACTCCGACGGTTATTTTCTTTTTCCGGCAAACTTTCCAACCGTAGCAGTCACATTGAAGGTAATATATATATATATATATATATATATATATATATATATATATATATATATATTATTTATCAAGATGTCTAGGGTTTCTTCAGGTGATGAGACCTCCCCTTCTATCCATGCTGAAGATCAACCATCAGCTGCGCCTTCTAGAGCAGACATGGGGAAGGAGTGGCTGAGTCAGTTGTTATTGAGACGATTGTAGAGAGACCAAGAGAGGTGGGGGAGTTGGGTACGCTTCCTATCCTGTTGTCGCATCTCGGCGGCATTCGAGATTACTCCGCCGATCTACTGAGGCGAGTCGAGCATGGGATGGCACCACTATATGAGGGTAATGAGCACTTGGTGGTGGACGACATATCCTCGATGCTTACAGAGTAGGACTTAGGTAGTATACGAGAGTGTTTTATGATTTTGAGGGAGTTCGATCTTGTATTGCCAGGCCCTGGTGTTAGAGCTTGTTCACTGACCTTCCTTGATATGTGCTTCTTCTCATTCGACGCTTTTCTTACGGGGCTCCATCTCCCCTTTCCCCCATTTTTGAGTGAGGTTTTGGGGTGGTATTCTTTGATTCTTATTCAGTACATGCCGAACATGTGGAAACATGTAAAGGGCTTCGTGTTGCACTGCCAAGAAGCAGGGATCAAGCCACGATTGATTGTTTTGAGGACACTCTACAAAATCCACTAGAAGAACAAGTCAAAGTTCAAATACTATCTCACTCCTCCTCGGGGGGTGAAGCTGATTGACAACCCCGACTCGATCAATTATTGGAGGGGAAAATACTTTATTGTTCACAGTTGTGAGCTGTGGGGGATTCCCACAAGATGGTAGGAGGATGTGCAGAAGAGAGCGAAGGATAATCCAGTTTTGAGTCTCGAGGAGAATAAGATGGTTAGAGTTCTTTTAGATCGGCCAGCTCTGAGTTGGAAAGAGGTGGCAGAGGAGTTTCTCTTCCGGGGGGGGCTCAGTCCGATTAACCCTAGTACGCTTCTTTGTTTTTTCTTTGCACTTTACTTTCGCTTTTGTAGTAACTTCCTCTTTCCTTTTCTAATCACTTAATATTTTATTTGGTAGGAGCAGCTGGCATGGTTTTTGATGCAATCATCGCCAAACGTGCGGGGTTAAGTCGCAAAGTCTCCGAGGAGACGAAGAGGAAGAGAGCGGCCACTAGACCTATGGTGGCGAAGGTTGTGAGGGGATCTGGGAGCGTTGCCTCGGTGGTGAACTTGGAGTCTCCACCCACTCCTTCAGTTGCCCCGACTGCGGGTGGATTTTCTTTGGTAGTGGCTCTTGCGGTTGAGGCTCCTCCCCTTAGCTTAATGTTTTTTTTTTGCTTTTTTTTTGCTTTTAATTTTGTGTGGATGCATAATAGTGGATTGACCACCACTTGATGTATCTTTACATTGCAATAAAATCTTTTTTATTCTTTCGCATTTTGTGTTGGATTTCAGCTCTTGAGTTTTGGTGTATTCTGTAATCTTGGTTGTTTCTGTTAGAGTGACCTATCGTTCTTTTTCATCAGCAGGTTGTTGTGTATGATGCACGTGACTCTCGTGACCACGAGATTTCCCATCTCCGTTCCAAGCTCCAGGTGACAGAGCTGAGGCTCGCTTGTCCACGGGAGAAGCTTTTTAAAGTGGAGACAGAGCTTGGCCACTTGAGGAGAGTGTTGACCCGAAAGGATACCGAAGTAAGGCATAACAAAGAGATCCTCCGAGAGGTACCTCCGGTTGGTGTGGAAGACCATTCTTCAGTAGAAGCAACTGCTAGAAAGTCATCGAAGCTTAAAGTCCTTCGTCTCTCTTTACTTGCTACTATTACTGAAATAGACAAGTTGAAGAATGTGGTGCTGAAGAGAAGCTTAGAAGTGGCTCATTTGAGAAGAACTATTCTTGAGTTTTCGGAGGGGACTCGACCGAGTGGTTCGTCGTACACTAGTGTGCCCTATTTGAAATTTAAGGTGAATGATGAATCTCTCAAAGAGGGGCTCATTGAATAAGAGGTAGAGATTCATTAGTTGAATCGACTTATCGAAGGAGGTAATATTAGGAGCACTTCTTGTTCTCACGAAGAGTGCGCTCAGGGGAGATCATTTCATGAACTAACTTTACGTTTTCCTGGGGTCCACGGAATCTGGGAGATACCCAAAGTAGGGTGGCCAGTTCATCTAGGGGCTTCGGTTTTAGGGACGGCACGAGCAATAGGCCCTGAAGGTATGACTCAATTCGCAGGTTTGGACATCCCTTCAAATGATTCGAGGGAACAAAATAGTGATCAAGTGCCTGCTGGAAATCGTAGACTGCGTGTGTCCCTTACGAAGAACATCCCTTTACCACAAAGGAGTAAAGTTGGCGTTGAGTGAGATTTTTTAATCTTGTAGAGACTATTTCTTCAATAAAACTTGTAATCGGCAGAGACTTGTTCATCAATAAAACTTGTAATCAGATTCTTATTGTGAAATAAAATTTTCCTAAGTGTTTGAGCATTGTCTTCTTGAATTACGTCTCTTTAAACTTGTGGTTGTTTTTGGAGCACTCGAACAGAGAGCCATGCCCCGTACACTTGCTAAGGGGTGAGTGGCTGTAGCAACTCCATGAACTGTGAGTGGATTCCGAACAAGGTGACGATGAGTTCTGGTAGCACTCGAATAGTGAGCCGAACCCCGCCCACTTACTTAGGAGCATGTGGCTGGAGTGACTCTACGAACTATGAATGGACTCCACACTTGTTCGGGGTTGTTTCAGGAGAACTCGAATAACGTGCCAAACTCCGCGTGCTTGCTCGGGAGCAAGTGGCTAAAGCGGCCCTATGAGCCGTGAGTGGACTCCAAACAATGGTGACGATCAGCTTTGGGAGCACTTGAATGGCGAGCTGAACCCCGCACAATTGCTTGGGAGCATGTGGCTAGAGCTCTATAAACCATGAATGAACTCCGTACTTGTTTGATATTGATTTAGGAGCACTTGAATGGTGAGCCGAACTCCGCGTACTTGCTCAGGAGCATGTGGCTAAAGCAGCCCCATGAACCGTAAGTGGACTCTAAACAATGGTGACGACAAGTTTTGGGAGCAGCGAGCCGAACCCCGCACACTTGATTGGGAGCATGTAACTCGGGCGGCTTTATGAACCATGAATGGACTCTACACCTGTAACATGCCTGAAAATATTTATTTTAATATTTTCTTTGCAGGTAACTTGGTGCACGTGTCGATTTTCTCTTGAGTCGTGAAATTTTTTCTCTCATTTTGCAAGTCACAAATGTGTGGTTTATTATCAACTAGATTTAAATCTATATTTTATAACACATTAAAACTATTATAAATTAAAGCCCCTAATTAATATGTGTGCATTCAACGTGCATGAACTCTTATTTAAAATTTTAGATAAATTAGTACACATTACAATGTGTAACATACACAACTAATTATATTAAAAAATAATAATAAAATTGTATGAAGAAGTGTGTACACACATCATGTCCATGTGCACGTGTTTCCTTTCCTAGTGGTTGGTCGGCCATTTTGAAGAGTGGGAGAGTGGGTGAGTTTGTGTGTGGGTGGGGAGCTCTTTTAGGAGGTGGGGAGTTATTAAAACTACTCACTATTTCACCCTATAAATACCCCCCTATTCTAACCCCAAATGAACACAAAATCAAAACAAGAAAAAAAAAAGAGAAAGAGAGCCAAGATTGCTTTTGGGATTGCTAGGAGGGCTTGGGATTTTTGTGCTTGTGGAGCTCTTTGAGGCTTTTTGCTAAGGATTCAACTACTATGAGCTTTTTGAGGTGGGTGTTCTCATTGTCTTGTAATTTTCAATAGATTGTGCATACTTAGCCATAACATGTGTAGATGTTAATTTAATTAGTGTGTATAAGTGTAGAAGTTTATTAGAATTTTAATTGGGCATTCTTAGATGTAGTTAGCATGTTAATATATGGGTGTTTTATTATCTTCTAGTGTGTTAATAAATATTCATGTCAAACTAGAAATGTGAAGATGATAATTAGTAGGTATATGTGGAGGAAATTTCCTGGAAGTCTTATTGGTACATGCTTAATTATAACCATGTGGTAGACAATTGAAGTAATGTATGTGTAAGAGTTTTATGGAATTCTTAACTAGACTTTTTAATTATAAAAGAAACCCATGCAATTAATTTCTTTATATACAATGTAAAAACTCCTAAAAAAATATATGTTGCATACGGATCAATAATTTATATAGTTCAAGTTGTAGAATTATGAACAATTCATACAAGTTGGGTAATAATTTCATATGATCCAAAATAGATGGATATAGGATGTATTTCGGGCTAATACACTAATGTCGAAGGAGCTTATACCCTGGAAATGATCAGAAATAATATTGCATAGAGAATATGAAATCGAAATTTATTTTGAAGAAATTTAGAAATAGAAGAGTTGCAATAAAAGAATTACCATAGTATTATAATCAGAATTCGAGGCTTGACTGCCTAGCTAGCGCGTGAGGTTTAGAGCGCTGTGTATAGTACATAGGTTGTGGGTACGAGTTCTGGGAGGCGCTGTTCTTTTTTGAAATATCAATTTTAATTTATTAACATTTGGCGTGATATAAAACCAACTGAGTGGGATTTTATTCACAAATTGTGAGTGGCTCACTGACTTTAGGTTGCGGTTTGGCTTGATGAGCGACCTAGGTTCGATTCTGGGTGTACACATTTTTTAGTTTTAGTTTTATTTTTCATTGTTTTTCATGTTTTAAAAATTGGGGAAAATAGTAGAAATATTTTAGAATATTATTAGAACATGTGAGAATAATTCTACACTATTTTAATATGTATTTTGGAGATTTATAAGTTACATTCGACAATGTACTAGATGAATCTATTCTAGTCTAAATTCGAGGGTGTTTATTTATGTTAAAAATGAATCTAAATTTGGGAGTACATTACAAATTTAGAACCTACCTTTGGAAAATTACATTGGGATTAAATTAGTGAAAGAAGTAAATGGTTGGCATATTTGGTAGTACGATAAAAGCATGGTTAAGAGATTGTCCTAAGAAGCTTATGATGCATAAGGAAGTAGATTTGAAATTTGACAATTCAAAATGAATGTATGAACAAATCAAATGAATTATGGAAGAGGAATTGTGTAATTGAGGTTAAGATATCCTATATGATCTCGGTTTGAGATGTTGGAATCTAGAGGCTGAGCGAGACCCGTAGAAACCGGTAAGTTATGATAAATAAAATTTGAGAAGTAGCCAGTGTGGGCTAACATTTCACTGTGTGTTGATTTAAGTCCGGTAGGGTAAGCTAGCTCTAGGTTGTGATGATTATAATCAAACCTAAGGACAGACACTAGGGGGAGATGTGATGAAATTTGGGCAAACGTAAGTGGGGTGTTTCTATATAGTCGGGCAGTGTATACGAGGACTATAGACCCAGTCGAGCGGTGGATTACGGGAGTGAGGTTGCTTGCGGAGCGAGAGAAGTCTTAATTAAATCTTGGACTATGATTGATCGAGCGGTAGATTCCGGGATCATGAATAGTCGGGTGGATAAGAGGCAAATCTTCAACATATTTCGGGGCTAGAGCAGAAATTGCGGGATGTTCGCACGACGAGGATTCTGTATAGTCGGGCGGTGGATTCCGGGACTAGAATCCATACTCGTGGAATGTCTAAACCTTGTTTTGTTACCGTAGTAGGATTTTCATGGCGAGAGATTGAACCCTATATTGAGAAGTACGATAAGGTCTTGCCCTCGGATCTATGTAGTATGGGATACATAGAATCTGAACAAGTATGCATTAGTGTCACCGTCATGTGAATTTCTGCATTAGGAATTAAGTCATATCATGCACTGATAGTCACTTTTCACATATTTTTTCTGCATTCAAGTTTGTGATTGTTAGATGGTGAAATCGCTATATAATTGCATTGTGTCAGTTGTATGCAACTGACATGCACACAGTTTCCTAGTTGCAGGACTTGATTTGGTATGGACTTGAAGTCACTGTGATGGGTTGGCATAGGATTGAAGAGCTTTCATTAACATATGTTGTATTGTACTTATTTATTTCAGCTGTTCTATTGTAAAGAACAATGTTGTAAATGAAAAGTTTTAAATTCCCTGTAAATTTGTATGAAGTTGAAGTAAAAGATCATGTTTATGCTACGAATTACTTATGTGTAGAATTCAAGGCATTACCGAGTGGTATCAGAGCCGACTTCAACAAGTAGTACAAAATTATAAGGAAAACACATTAGGGTGGACATTAGAAGTGTGTGTCATTTTTTCTAGAGGTCTAAATGTTATAATTATATCAACTTACATTTATGTAGCTCTAAATATGTATCGATGGTGTTCTTCCACTTTCGCTGTAGAATGGGGGATAACCAAAATGCTATGGAAGAAGTAGAGGAAGAAGTATTCTTGGAAGACCTGAAAGAAGACCCTGAAGAAGAAGAAGGCTCGGAAGAAGAACCTGAAGAGGAAGAATACCCAGAAGAAGAGGAAGAATTTCTAGAATCTCGGGAAATCACTCCACCTCCACCTGAATCCCAAGATGAATCCTTAGACGAAGAGCCAGTTCGAAACAAGAAGGATCATATCATCACTTCCCTCTGTAAGTAGCTGATTATCTACAAGTGGAGAGTAACCCACATGGAGGCGCATCATGCAGAGGATACGCGAAACATTGCCGCCCTGAGTCAACAAGTATGGGAACTGGAGAAGTGTTGTCACATGAATGCTCTGCATTTCACCCAGCTGGACAACAAGGCCCGTTAGGCAAAACAAGAATGCCATCAATGGTATGAGAAGATGCAGAAGGAAATAGATGATTTATGGGAATAGCTCAGAGAAGCCAAGAGAAACCATAGAGTCTAAACTGCTTTATGCTTGTTTAAAACTCTGTAGGAAGATTTGGGATTTCCTTGTGTTCTTTATGTATGGATGTATGGACCAATTTTATTTCTAGATGTATGGAGTTTATGTTGGAAATGAATAAATTGTGTTGAAAGTATATATTATTGTTACACCTGATGATTGATGAAGTTCTCCAAAGCAGAAATGGCTAGAAAAAGGACTAGAAATGGTGAAGGATCAAGCGGATATGGTAACCGACTTGATCTGGAGACGGAGTTGGCCTACGTATACCATACCTTTAACACTTTTGTTGCAGCAAGTGTGAACCGGAATACGAGGTCAAGGCAAGCCATACAAGTTCCAGAGGCTATCAAGTTGGTGGAGTTCTTCAAGAGAATGAAACCACCCATTTTTTAAGGCAAAGCAGATCCTGATGCTGCCGATGATTGGATCCGGCAGATCGAAATGGTGTTTGAAGTGTTGGAAACTATAGAGGCTACTAAGGTGAAGCTAGCAACTATCTAGTTAGAGAAGGACGCCGAAGTCTAGTGGCAGTCTATGAAGATGGCTCTAGGCAACGAGCCTATTACTTTGGAAGACAGCTTATCGATTGGAATTACCGAAAGAGCTAGCTCAACTGTACAATGTTTTTCATGTGTTCATGTTGCAAGGCTACATTCTATATCCAAGTCATCACTTACCAGAAGTACCAGAAGGTTTGCAGATGAGCTATAAGGAGCTTCTAGTGGAGATCGCGGATAAACGGGAAAAAGTTTTGAGGAATAAAACTATACCCATGGTCCCATGGTCAAAGTAATGTGGAGGAATCAGCTAGTCGAGGAGGCATCATGGGAATCGGAAGAACGGATGATGAGCGAATATCCCGAACATTTTGCTTAAAACCTTGTATTATTTCCTTTTACCCTGTACTCTTTAAGCGTAGTTCTGAGGACAGAACTATTCTAAGGAGGGAGTGCTGTAACATTGAATATGTGGGTGTTTTATTATCTTCTAGTGTGTTAATAAATATTCTTGTCAAATTAGAAATGTGAAGATGATAATTAGTAGGTATATGTGGAGGAAATTTCCTACAAGTTTTATTGGTACATGCTTAATTATAACCATGTGGTAGATAATTGAAGTAATGTATATGTAAGAGTTTTATGGAATTCTTAATTAGAAAAGAAAAATTATAAAACAAGCCCATGGAATTAATTTCTTTATATAAAATGTAAAAACTCCTCAAAAATATAAGTTGCATAAGGATCAATAATTTATATAGTTCAAGTTGTAGAATTATGAACAATTATACAAGTTGGGTAATAATTTCATTATATTTGAGAATAGATGGTTATAGGATTTATTTCGGGCTAATACGCTAATGTTGAAGGAGCTTATTCCCTGGAAATGATTAGAAGTAATAAGGCATAGAGAATACGAAATCGAAATTTATTTTGAAGAAATTTTGAAAGAGAAGAGTTGCAATAAAAGAATTACCATAGTATTATAATCAGAATTCGAGGCTAGAGTGCCTGGCTAGCGCATGAGGTTTAGAGCGTTGTGTACAGTACATAGGGTGCGGTTTCAAGTCTTAGGAGGTGCTGTTCTTTTTGAAATATCGATTTTAATATATTAACACTAGCAAATATAAAAAAAACTGAATGAGACTTTATTCACAAATTGTGAGTTGCTCACTGGCTTTGGGCTGCAGTTTGGCTTGCTGAGGAACCTGGGTTCAATTTCGGGTGTACACATTTTAGTTTTATTTTTATTTTAAATGGTTTTTCATGTTTTAATATTTTGGAAAAATAGTAGAAATGTTTTAGAATATTATTAGAACATGTGGGAATAATTCTACACTATTTTAAGATGTATTTTGGAGATTCAGAAGTTACATTAGACAATGTACTAGATGAATCTAGTTTCTAGTCTAAATTCGAGTGTATTTATTTATGTTAAAAATGAGTCTAAATTTGGGAGTAGAATACAAATTTAAAACCTACCTTTGGAAAATTACATTGGGATTAAATTAGTGAAAGAAGTAAATGGTTGAGATATTTGGTTGTAAGATAAAAGCATGGTTAAGAGACTGAAATACGAAGAATCTTTATATTTAGTTTTATCCTAAGAAGCTTATGATGCGAAACGAAGTAGATTTGAAATTTGACAATTCAAAATGAATGTTTGAACAAATCAAATGAATTATGGATGAGGAATTGTGTAATTGAGGTTAAGATAACATATATGATCTCAGTTTGAGATGTTGGAATCTAGAAGCTAAGCGAGATCCGTAGAAACCGGTAAGTTATTGATGTGAATTATTTGTAACTGTACAAAATCGCAACAAGTAGTATACATAAGTGAAAAGAGTGTCGAACCCACAAGGACTAATTATTTTATTGAGTACTGAAATTTACTAGATTAACTACTATTTGAAAAATCAAAATTCAATAAAGAAAACAACTAAATTAAATTAATCTAAAGAACTAACTAAATTTATTAAAATAAGCGAAATATGAAATTTTGGTGTTTATTAATTGCAAAACTAATTCTAGACTTTTGATTTGACCTAGTTAATCCTAAACAATTTATAACTCCATGTGAATAAACAGATTATTTTTCCACGTTGTAGACCAAAATCCCCAAATTATTCAATATTCTCTCTCAGGCAATATAAAAAATATTCTTAACTAATTATTTGCCATAGTTCGTGCACAAATTACTAATTGAAAATTCATTAAGATCTACGGATTTCTTAACGGTCACATTAACAGCAGTTCGCTCCTTTAACGGTGTTTAATTTTATTAATTCAAAATCACAAATTACCAGTTCGGTCTCCAAGATTTAATAGATCATACAAAAGTTGGTCAACCAATTGCAAGCATTACGAACAAAAATCAAACACACAATCATGGAAAAATAGAAAAATAATATGGAATTTAAAAATTATATTCTCAAAACTAGGCTACATCAACACCCTAAAAAATTAAATTTAGTTCATAATAAAATTGCAACTAACAAATATTGTCTTGGATTGCATAATAAAATTAGAAAGAGAAAAGAGAAACAGAAAGAACTGTTTTGTAAAAAAAATAAAAAATTTGCAAACCGAAGCCTCGAAAATCGAGCCGTCAAGTCAGATCCCATGCTCTGTCCTTTCCTCTCTCTCTCTCTCTCCTTGCTTCGATCCGCATGCCAGTCAAGTTAGAATGACGCTGACTATCGCTGACGTCACTGCACAAAATGCCACGCCCCTTCTCTCTCTTTTCCTTTTTTTCTGTGTCGTTTTCGTCCTTTCTCCTTTTTTTGTTTTTTTTTCTTTTCCTTGGATCTGGCGCCACCGACCTCTCCCTTCTTTTCCTTCATGCCCTGTAGCTGCCCCCAATCACAGTTCACGCCTCCCTTCTTTCCTATATATATATAGGGGTAGGTATATATATACAGGGGGTAGGTAGTATTCGGGTTTAATTAAATTAGATTAGGATTAGGATAGTTAATTAGGATTAGTTAATATTATTCGATAATTAATTAATTAATTTAAAAATTAATAGATTAAAATTAATCTATTAAAATTTTAAACTAATTAAATTAACTAACCCTAATTTAATTCCACTCAACTCTGAATTCTATTACAAAATTTCATTCCACCCCCTAGTTGACCGAAATATTTTTTAATGATTCTTCCATGGGCCAATTTGTAAAACCGCGGATTCAAGTGCTCAAATTTTAAAATCTTCATCCTTGTTTTCTTCCTTGATTTCACACAAAATGCCCACTTTTTGCACTTATCCATCTCATTCTTACAAAATCAAACAAACAAATAAATATAAGTAGAAATAAGATAAATGTTAAATAAATAGACGAGAACTTGAAATTTTAATGCATTGACGAGTAATAAAAATTATAAAAAAAATTGCACTCATCAAATACCCTCAAAATTGAGATTTTGCTTGTCCTCGAGCAAAAAGTAGAACCATGAATAAAGGAATAATAATCAATAATAAGCTCAACTCATCACACCAAGAGATCGCATCATGCAAGCATCAAAATTTCAATTATAAATATAAACAACAGCCAAAAAAGTAAAACTAAGCATACTCACTTTCTCCAGTGCAATTATTCCTTCATAATTCCAAACCCAATCATATTTGTTATACAATTAATGTAATTATAGTATGTAACAACTTCATTTGTGATTTCTCCTTCTCACTACTACAAACCGAGTAGCAAACTAGCGTTAATTTTTTTTTTTGGTCTCTTCTCTAAGTTTTCACTTTTCTTTTGACGCGAATGCAAACATTTGTGATGAATTCACACGGTTACTCAACAAGTCACAAACTTAGAGCGCTTTGCATACTCATATTTCAAGTTGTCGTTTGACGTAAAAGTAAATATTGGTGATGAATACCCCTAGTTACTAAGCATCTCGAAATATTGGAGTAGATAGACTTTATTCATATAATTTATTTTTCATATTTTATAAATCATTATCACTCTATTTACTTAAACTCTATTTAGCACTAGATCAAAGGGGATAATAACAAGAAAAAGCATCACATTTTTCTTTTATGTATAATCACATGACTGACACATTGTGTAAGAAATTTTGAAATTCAATAATCCTTAAGTAAATAACTATGCTTACTCTTGCTTTATAAGATATTGTCTATCCTAAAAAATTATTTCAATGCTTTAGCACAATAAAGAACTCAAGAGTGTACTGGTGCGCCCAATTGAAATCCCTCTTGTTTTGTTTTTCTTTTCAAATATATATAAAATAGAAAATAAATTCGTACTCCTTCACCCAAACTTGAATATCACATTGTCCTCAATGGGAAAGGAAAAAACAAAAACAAAAAGAATGCAAAAGTTCAGAATTTCTCCCCTAATTAGTGTTAAAATTCTGCACGCGCGACGTTCATTGTTTAAGTGATATCTAGAGCTATAGGTGTCCAAATGGCCTGATTCATTTTGTTCTGGAAAGCTAAGACAATTGCCTACGATCGGTCTTTGAAATACTTTTTCAGATTATGACTCCATCCTGCTAAAAAATAGCCATCAATTCAAGTGTAGAAAACAGCTCCCCCGACGACTTCCAAACTCATGCAATCATACAAAAATAAAATTAAAAAATTAGAATTAAAGTAAACTAAAAAAAAAGGAAATCTAAATGCAGTAAAAGAAAACATGGGTTGCCTCCCGAGAAACGCTAAGCTTTAAGTCTTCAGCCAGACATGGTAGTTGCGATGGTTATGTGACGCCAACATCCAACAACATAAGAGCCTCTTTTGTAATAATTCCATTCATGCGTGGATTATGTTTTCTCTGTGCATCCCTTAAGCTAGATGACAGTGATCTAAACTCGTTTTAAAGGCATTTCTTTCTTGAAGATGGAGTCTTTGATATCCCTACCCCTTTGAATTTCTGCTGAGAATGGATAAATAGATGGTGCAACATCCAAATACATTAACATATTTCAAAATCTTTTCTTTCTCAGTTTCAAGAGTTGCTGAATTTGTTAGACATACTTTTATAGGTAACTTTTCAATTTCAGCACTATGTTTCTTGCCCAAAATTAAATCAGTTTCACTTATTTGAACACACACTGTTCTTCGGCAGAAAACTTCATGAATTTAAAAACATCAAATGTTACTTGCTCATCCTCTACCCTCAAAAAAAGTTTTCCTTATTGGACATCAATCAAAGCTCTTCCCGTAGATAGAAAAGGTCGCCCCAAAATCAATAGAATTTGTTCATCTTGCTCCATGTCAAGCACAATAAAATCAGTGAGAAATATGAACTTGTCTACTTTCACCAAAACATCCTCAGTTACTCCTCTTGGGTATTTGATAGATCTGTCCACCAATTGCAATGAGTTTGTGGTGGGTTTTGCTACTCTAATACCTAATTTTCTGAAAACAGACTAAGGCATAAGATTAATACTTGCTCCTAAATCACATAAAGCTTTATCAAAATAAAAATTTCCATTAGTGCAAGGAATCGTAAAACTCCCTGGATCTTTAAGTTTAGGAGGTAGCTTCTTTTGTAAAATTGCACTACTCCCTTCGGTTAGCATCTCCGTCTCATGTTCCTCCAATTTTCTCTTGTTTGATAAAATATCCTTAAAAAATTTAGCATATTTAGGCATTTATTCCAAAGCTTCAATAAGAGGAATATTAATATGAGATTTCTTAAAAATATTTAAAATTTTAGAAAATTAATTTTTGAGATTGTTCTTTTTAAGTCTTTGTGGAAAAGGAATAGGTGGTTCATAAGGTGAATTAGGATAAGTGTCAGAATTAAACTCTCCTGAAATTTTTTGGCTTGAAACTCCTTTATCTTTCTTAGAATGGTGATTGGCCACCTGTTGCGTTTGTTCCTCCACAATTTGCTCGATCTCACTTTGCTTTTCAACCCCATTTTGTTCGGCATTTTGAGTTTGTGGCTGCTCAATTGTTGTCCCACTTTTAAGCGTTATTGCTTTGACATGCTCCTTGGGATTAACCACTGTGTTGCTGGGTAATGTTACTGCCGTTCTTTTTGTAAGAATATTTGAAATTTGACCAATTTAAGCCTCAAGATTGTGAATTGAAGCCGTGTTATTTTGTATCGCCACATCTGTCTTCTGCATGTATTGCATAAATATCTCTTCAAGTGTCAGCTTCTTTTCTTGCTGTGGAAAATTTGAGGTGGTCTAATTGCTCCTTGATTGTTGTTCCAAGAAAAATTGGGCTAGTTTCTCCATCCTTGATGATACGTGTTCAAATAAGGATTGTTTTGATGTTGAAAATTGGACACATAATTTGCTTGATTGAAACTTGATTGAGCAAAAGGATTTCCCACTTGGCAATCAATACTTAGGTGATTTCCTACACAATGATCACAAATAATATTAGTTTGAATAGAGTTAATATTCATATTACCTAATTGTTTAGATAATATATAAATTTGTGTAGTCAATGTGGTAATAGGATCAAGCTCAAAAACTCCAGCCACTTTTCTTGACGTTGCTCTTTCTGAAGACCATTGGTGATTGTTGAATGGCGTTGTGATATAGCTCTATGTCATGAAATATAGCTACTAAACAACAGAAAACTAAAAAAAAAAAAGAATTAATAGAAAAAACCAAATTAGTAACAATCTAGCAATTATCAATATCAATAAAAGAAGAATTAGTCCCCGGCAATGGCGCCAAAAACTTAATGTGAATTATTTGCAAGTGTACAAAATCACAATAAGTAGTATAGATAAGTGAAAAGAGTGTCAAACCCACAAGGACTAATTATTTTATTGAGTACCGAAATTTACTAGATTAACTACTATTTGGAAAATCGAAATTCAATAAAGAAAACAACTATATTAAATTAATCTAAAGAACTAACTAAATTAATTAAAATGAGCGAAATCTGAAATTTTGTTATTTATTAATTGCAAAACTAATTCTCTGGCTTTTGATATCACCCATGTGAATAAACAGATTATTTTTTCAAGTTGTAGACCAAAATCCCCAAATTATTCATTACTCTCTCAAGCAATATCAAAAATATTCTCAACTAATTATTTGTCATAGTTCATGCACAAATTAATAATTGAAAATTCATTACGATCTATGGATTTCTTAACGGTCACATTAACAACGGTTCGCTCTTGTAATAGTGTTTAATTATATTAATTCAAAATCACAAATTACATCTTCGGTCTCTCTATGATTTAATAGATCATACAAAAATTGGTCAACCAATTGTAAGCATTAAGAACAAAAATCAAACACACAATCATAAAAAAAAAGAAAATAATATGGAATTTAAAAATTATGTTCTCAAAACTAAGCTACATCAAAGCTCTAGAAAATTAAATTTAGTTCATAATAAAATTGCAGCTAACAATTATTGTCTTGGATTGCATAATAAAATTAGAAGGAGAAAAGAGATACAGAAAGAACTGTTTTGTAATGAAAATAAAAAATTTGTAAACCGAAGCCTCGAAAACCGAGCCGTCAAGTCAGATCCCACGCTCTGTCCTTTCCTCTCTCCCTCCCTCCTTGCTTCGATCTGCACGCCAGTCAAGTCAGAACGGCGTTGACTGTCGCTGACATCACTACATAAAAGGCCACGCCCCTTCTCTCTCTTTTCTTTTCTTTCTCTGTCGTTTTCATCCTTTCTTTTCTTTTTTTTTTCTTCTTCTTTTCCTTGGATCTGGCGCCACCTACCTCTCCCTTCTTTTCCTTCACGTCCTGTAGCCGACCCCAAGCACAGTTCACGCCTCCCCTCTTTCCTGTATATATATAGGGGGTAGGTAGTATTAGGGTTTAATTAAATTAGATTAGGATTAGGATAGTTAGTTAGGATTAGTTGATATTATTAGATAATTAGTTAATTAATTTAAAAATTAATAGATTAAAATTAATCTATTAAAATTTTAAACTAGTTAAGTTAACTAACCCTAATTTAAATCCATTGAACTTTGAATTCTATTACGAAATTCATTCCACCCCCTAGTTGACCGAAATATTTTTTATTGATTCTTCCATGGGCTAATTTGTAAAATTGCACATTTGAGTGCTCAAAATTTAAAATCTCCATCCTTGTTTTCTTCCTTGATTTCACACAAAATGCCCACTTTTTGCACTTATCCATCTCATTCCAACAAAATCAAACAAACAAATAGATATAAGTAGAAATAAGATAAATGTTAAATAAATAGACGAGAACTTGAAATTTTAATGCATTAAAGAGTAATAAAAATTATATAAAAATTCCACTCATCAGTTATGATAAATGAAATTTTAGAAGTAGCCAGTGTGGGCTAACATTTCTCCGTGTGTTGATTTAAGTCCGGTAGGGTAAGCTAGCTCTAGGTTGTGATGATTATAATCAAACATAAGGTACGGAACAAGGGGGAGATGTGATGAAACCTGGGCAAACAATTGGGGCGTTTCTATATAGTCGGATGGTGGATTCCGTGACTATAGACCTAGTCGGACGGTGGATTCTGGGACTGTGGTTGATTGGGTGGTGGATTCTAGGATCTTAAATAGTAAGGCAGATAGGAGGCAGACCTCCAACATATTCCTGGGCTAGAGTTGCACTTGTGGGATGTTCGCACAACGAGGATTCTGTAAAGTCGGGTGGTGGATTCCGAGACTAGAATTCGTACTCTTGGAATGTCTAAACCTTGTTTTGTTGCTGTAGTAGGATTTTCATGGCGAGGAATTGAACCCTGTTATGAGGAGTACGATAAGGGCTTGCCCTTGGACCCATCCCCTTGGCATGAATTAAACTACCATCGATATTAATCTGAATGTGATAGAATAAAATCCAGCATTAAACAGAAGAAGATGAGAAGATGAAACCTAAACATGTCTAGCAACTCCCAGGGGAAAATCATGCATAATTCTACTGTTGACATTGTATATTAATTAGAAATCATGTCGGTGTAACATTAAACACCAAGTCTGGAAATCAAGAGTCGGCAGTACTAAAAGTACGATTACTTTCATGTTATAAGTTGGAATTTAGATCTGTCGAATGTTCTGGAAACTAGGCTCATAAGGCCACAATTTCTTTTTATATAGTTCTAACTTATTTTAACACCAACAGGGACAAAAGTTTAATACAACATGGAACAACCGGTAGAACAGTAGAACCCAATTCATATGTGATCAACAAAATACCCAACCCGCATGAATATATGGCATGAATTAAACTACCATCGATATTAGCAACTAAGGTGGATTCCTACAATCCACCCGACAAATCAACACTACTATAAATCAAGTCGCAACTACACATTCAATCGATATACATCCAATCATTGTATCACCTATATATATGAGCATTTCTAGTTTGTGTGCGTGTAGTGCATGCATATGGGGATAACAAAGCTTGAAATTGATGCAATGGTATGACACGAAAACGGAACTACTACTTGGTTTCGCCGATAAATCCGTAGTAGTCCCTTTGAAGGGTATCAAAACAATCCATATGCGATATTTGTAACGCTCCAGATCCCCGTTTCCGGACATCCGTAACACAACCAGAATCTTTTCCTTCAAATGCGTCTTAACACAGTAATAATACGGAAATTTTTATATAAATTTTTTTATTGCCATCAGAGTTATTACATCACTAGTTACAAATATTATATGGTCCTTGAACAAGGAATACAAATTATAATAACTCATTACAACTTATTACAAATGTTTATGGACTCCACTTGTAAAGCTATCAGCTGTCTTCCAGAATGGTAATCAGTTGATCAACGCCTGAACTCCGCTGAGTGGTCAATCTGCTTCCCTGGGACTTGGCCCTCGGCTTGAGCCTTCTGTTGTGCGACTCTGATATTTCTGCATCTGTTGGAATAGTAGGTAAGTACACTGCTTCTCCACTTAGATGCTTGCATTCTCGATCCAGTTTCCAGTGCCTAATTGAGTGGGCACATCAGTACATATACTGACGCAATGCTGATCAGAAAATAGCAATCTCTAACTAGCAGTCACAGTCAGTCTTTGACTGAAACCAGAAATGTGCATCCTAATTTCCTAGTGTCAGTGTATGCCAATGACCTGAAGTTTACTACATAGTACACAATATACATAAAACAGATGTACTTAGTCTAATGTCAGCAAGACTCTGGATACGCATGCATCCCATACACATACGTTCTAGATCAAGCTGTCTTCTCCGATTCCAGGGTTTTGAACTGTCGCCATGTAATGAACTCTACTATTGTACACTTCTTGTTCCTAGCAAGTACACATGATTAAGGATGTTATAAAATTTCGGGGTGCTACCCTGTTTGTCACTAATAATTCTCGTACCGGACCTCTCTCAAAAGCCATAACAAACTTACAGATACACCACAACATACCATTCCGTCGAAGATCCATGAGACCGCAGCCCCTATGGTCCGTTCGTGTCCACCAACATAGAACAAGGGAACATCCCGTTCTTACCACGATATTTCACGAAAGCAAAATAATTAATTAACGGTGTTACCGAAAGATGTTGTATATTCAAGACATGCACAGTGTTTAGAAATGATGGTCGAGCCTGACTGGTCTTTGAAAATAGTAAAATAAACACGGTGAATCAATCATGCATCGATTGCCAACACCTTCATAAATCTTTGACCATACCCCCGACCCGTGACCCTCAGCGAGCAGTTCATCGGCGCCCAAGGATGCATAAAACCGTAGATGAAAGTAAATATACACAAACTCCAACACCCGACCGTTGACAGACTCAGGACATCAAGATACCAATCATAATTAATTTCAGTAATATCTAGGTCAGTAATGGATCTGACATGATGAGGTCAATCAAACATCATCGACCGGATCTCCATCGTTTGCCACCACCTCTATCTCAGATTGCATTTAGTATCACGGTCCGAGATTGATTACCCATTGGGTAAGAGTTCATCGGTACACGAGGGATAACTATCCAACATTTTAAAACTTATATCACCTTTAGACATAAATCCTGTAGCATGTAAAAGATTCCATGATTGATGCTACACTGTCACGCCCCGCTTCCCAAAAATACGGAATACATGCACATGACATTGGCCAAGCGAATGACTACCGTCACCCATAAGCTGTTTATCCGATCAACTCAACAATATAATCAATATAGAACAATTGCGCAAGCAATAATAATAATCTCATGAACAATAATACATGGAATGAAGCAATATAAAATATCCAAATAAAATAAACCAACATCTTGAAACAATAGTAAAATTCGGGACATAAGCCCAAAACAATAATAATCCAATCACAAATAGATAATAAGTTTCAATACAATAAGTTCAATAAACAATAAGTAATTAAAAGCATTAAGTCCACAGAATCTTTGTTTTGCATTCCCAGCAAGCAATTCTCCTTCATTACCTGTGTACACTTAATCTAAAAAGAGGAAAAAAATTGTCCTTAGAGCAAGTCATGGACAACAAGTAGAGAAAGTAAGAAATATTGGAATAACGATATAACAGCGAATTCAATGGATCAATAGGAATCCATAACATGGGACAACAGCAATAATCAATATCATGGTAAACGATACAATGGTATAAACAATGATTCAATATTCAATAACAATATTCAATGATCAATAACAAACAATATTTGGTATCAATAGGAACAATGATGTGCAATATAGAATGTCGATATTGTGTCAATCCTTATGTCTGTTAATCATTTTAATCCTAACTAATGCACGTGCTACTACATCCCATTATATAGGTTCGATATATACAATCAATTTTGTTTAGACCGAGTGGTTAATTCTATAGTGTCAGTACGATAATCACTGATACGATACAATATTGTTGCACGATATATTATGATGATTCCCTGATTCACTGATACGATATATTGATACGTCATTGATACGATTCATTGATGCAATACACGAGAGATTGGGGTACCGTAGTCAGTGATCCACAATCAATCGATAAACACTGGCCGACACAGACACTATATTATTCACTACTCAAGTCAATCCCTTAAACCCCAGCTTGTTAATTATTTTATTAATGCAACAATACAATATGTAATTCGAGATATTGGATGAACAATAGTGACAATAGAGAAAAAATAAGATGGTAACATGAAATAGGAAAATTAGAATGAAGACATTAGGATATTAGGACCATGCAATGAAACATACATACTTCAATTTATGCAATACTATGATGTAGGATTAATTAAACTATTAAAAACTGGAATATAAAGTTTGTGGACAGAAAGAGTAGTCTGTACAAAAATACAGTTTTCCGCTGTTTCAGAACTCGAAAACTAAATCCGTTAGAAATTCTAGAAACTAGAATTCCTCACTGTTCCAACGCATATTTAAAGTTCAGTATCCGACAACAGTAGCTAGGTCAATCACATTGTTCTTTACAGATTTCATGTTCAGGCAGAATCTTGATATCATGTTGTTATAATTTTAGAATCAGTACAAACTCAATATTAAATTCATTAAAAATATTTATTACACTCCTAAACATGATTACTAATAATCTGGAAATTATCAGAGCAAATTGTTTTCATTTGATCAGCCATTTTACTGTTTAAACATGAAACGTACAATAATCTGAAAGTCTGAAATTAAAAATACAGCTGTAGTAAAATGAGCATAACTTTTGCTACACAACTCAGAATTTAGAATTTAAGATGTTCTGAAAACTAGAAAGATAACGCTATAATTCTTATTCAGAAAATAATTTGTTTTGAGATCATTACTGGGTCAAAAATAGTAGACAACATGCAGCCAACAAGCAAGATAGAGGTTTGCAGCCAACAAGCAAGATAGAGGTTTTAGGGTATTTTTCACGAAATAATTTAATTAAACATGATGGGTATCAATTCTATTAGTCGATAAATTATATAATCAGCATGATGGGTGCAATAACAAGATGAATAAAATTAGAATACATGTATACATCAATTTATCATCAACAAACATCAATCGATCAACCACGTACAACCTAGCAATTCCCTTGCAATAATTTATTTATGAGACAATTATATGAACAACCCTATTATTAATTCTATATGCACACATGAAAGATTGAATCTTTGGAGTCAAAAGTTGTACGATGTCAAGTAAATTGGGGTTAGCTCGTTTAAACCCTCAATATACCCAAGGAAAGAGATGAACAATGTATAATACGATAAACGAAGGGATCTACTTGGAAGTGTTTCAACAAAACTTGAATTTGATACAATTAATAATTCAAGAGGAAGTGACTTGCCTTATAGACGACGAAATTGAATACCAAGAATAACGGGATAAGGATCCCGAAGCAGCGAACACACGAATCCACAAGATAACATGTGCAATATACGTGCAAAAGAGAACCCAAAAGCAATAACAGCAAGTGGCAATGACGGCAGCAAGGAGGACCTCAACCTGGCCAATGCTGGTGGTCGACGTCGCAGGCGGAGGCACGAGGCATCGACTGGCGGCATCGAGGAAAGGAGCAGCGATAGCAGCAGCGGGGCTGGGGCTTGGCGCTGCTATCGATCGAACAAAGCAAGGGAAGGAGAGGGGTGTTCAGCCTAGTGGTGCGCGTCAGGGGGTGGCGCAACTGAGGGCGGGGACGGGGGGTCACCGGAGGCTGGGAGTCTCGCCGGAGAAGAGGAACATGAAGGGGGTCTCAGTGTTTGGGCGGGAAACACTCGGGGAGACAGAAATGGGAGGAGAGAGAACAGGAGAGAGAGAATAAGAGGATAGAGTTTCAATTTGTGCAATTTTTAGGGCTTGTACTAGGGTTGTATTTATATGGTACAATTAGCATATTGGGTTAGTGGTTTTGGGTCAAGAACAAATGAAATTGGGTTCTTAGGGTTCAATAAGAGATGGGTTTAAAATAATATGGTTCAATAAAAATACCCACAATTAAATAGAAGAAAATAGAATTAATAAGAACAGCTCAACAAGAAGAACATAGAATTTCATGAACAAAATCTTGATTAAAATAATCAAGAAAGAAAGAAATTAGAGTATTTTATTCAATTACAAATAAAATATTACGAAAGGGGGAAAAATGAAAATAGCGAAAATGGTAGTTACATACACTCAATGGAAACCAAGAAAATTAGGTTTTCTAGAAGGGTAGGAAACTCTACTGTAATTTCCTAGTTGACAATTCCCTCAATTTCCTTATAGAACTCAAGTTTCCTGATTTAACACCTGCTTGAAATCGACCAAGATAGCAGGTTGCTGAACTTGCAAACTTCGTATCCTTCAAAATACAACTTGGAATTGCATGATATTACCCATATGGAATGCTAAGACTCTATACTACAAGTCTCTAGTTAACCACTCCTTCATTTCCAGCCATCTAGAAGCTATACATTCCCTATATATTCTCAACTGTGCATTTCTTCATACACTTGCTGCATCTTGCCATCAACATAAAAACTTGTTTACTTGTTGGAATTACTCGATTCTGGATTCTATGGAAAGGTGGGAGTGTCTACTACAACTTCTTAGTTGAAACACATCCTCAGCTTCATCCATTAAAGTCTTCTAAAACTCCAATTTCTATCAGTATACATACAGGAAATGAGTTTCCCTTACAAAAGTCAAGTTCTTCAATTTAGACTAGTTCTGCCCCAATCTAAAAAAAATCATAACTTTTTCTACACAAACTGGAATTACATGATTTCAGATATTTTGGAAAGCTAGGATTCTCTACTATAAATCTCTTGTTGATCATTCTTCCAAATTCTTAACACATAATTCCAGATTTACACAAATTCACAGACTAGTAAACCTTAGCTAACCTGAACCTGGTCTACTTTAAAACTCAATAAAAAATCAACCCTAACTCCAAAGTTTATAAAAATTATTATTTTTCCAAAGATTGTCTTGTCAAAACAATCGAGACAACACACATAGTTTAATTGAGAAAATATCCCGAAAACCACATCGGGTTTAGAATAACTAATATATCTGAATTTTCTCAATTAAAATAATAATTATTAGAAGATATATATAATCACGTGTAATTCTCAACTGTGCACGGATTATGATGCAAAATAGCTATATGGTATTTTATGGGGTATTACATTAATCCATCCTTAGAATCGTTCCGTCCTCAGAACGACACTAGTAAAGAGGGAAAAAAAAACACAATACCCAATGGTTCATGAGACATTTCCCTGAACCATCTCCAGTTCCTGGAGTGATATTCTCGACAAACTGGTCTTCTACCAAATTGAATTGTTGTTCTTCAGTCTTCTGGACAGATCCATCATGAAGTTGATGCTGACACCCTCCTATTTCTACTCTGAATTAGACAACGGCCGCATTATTTTGCTTTTCTTTGTCCATAAGTGATGCTGATTCACTCCTTGATTACGACTTCCGCTGGTCGGTGACCACTCTTTCCTTAGAAAGGTCGAGGTCACAAATTGCTACTTCAGTCCTTTAGCAGTTTCTTTGATGATTTTGCCGAATGTTTGGCTTGGTCATCGCCTGTCTGGGTGAGATTTCCTCCTTGGCGTGCTCCTGGCGGCTGCTTTATCATAAGCTAATTTTGGAGAACCCTATCGTTTCTAGAAAATGATTGAGTTGGTTGTTTACGGATCCTTCCTTAAGTCTAGGTTATGATCTACTCCTGGCGATGGTGCCTAGTTTCTGCTGATTTCCACCAGTGCCTCCCTTGGTACATCGTGAATTCTGGTATCATATTGAGTCGTTGGTGCAGCTTTATTGTCCTTCCTCAACTCCTGTGCTGTGACTTACCCTCATTTGTTGTTCGGCTGAAGACTTGTTAGACTAATATCAGGTTACAGACATTCTCCTTGACGTCTGGCTGCATGTTATCTGGCAGATATTTTAGTTGCAAACTCGCCTTTCTAACATCCATTTGTATCACAATTATAAAGAAAAGTCACTCATCCTGGAAGTAGTACATCGAATAGTTTTCCAAAAATATAATATCATTCATAGCTGAGTTGAACATTCATAATACAAGGTAGATTACACCACACTTCGACTTCCAAAACGTACCAAAACATAGCCAGTTCACATATTAATAAACCCTGTTACTGATATTCTGCTACTTGTTTGCCGAGCATCCTTCTTGTAGTTGTGGGCAATTTGGCTAGATATGCCCCATTTTTCTGTAGTTAAAACATGTAACCTTATTCTTTGGGCATTGTGACTTATAATGTCCCTACTCACCGCAAAGAAAGCATGCTCCCGCATTGGCGTTGGTCTTCTTCAACTTCTGGTTCCCACAGTTGTAACATTTCTTGGTTGTAATTGCCTTCTTTGAGCGTTTTCCCTTAGAACATTTGGTTCCTTTCCCAGCTCTCCTTGTCCTGATGGTCTTCTCAGCGGTCCTTGTCTTGTTATTTTCCTGGAGTTCCCACCAACGGTCCTGTAAGCGTGTCATATCGGATTGAAGTTTCTCTTGCTCTTCTTTTAGGCGTGCAATTTGTGTCTGGTAAGTGTTGATATGCATCTTCAGCTTCCTCATTCTCAGATATAAGATTGATGTCATCTACTGTTCCGTGGTTGGGTCTAGTGATGGTGGAGGTGAGTTCTTATCTTTACTGGCCTGTTGTATCTCCTCCCTTATTTCTTCCTCCATTGTCATCTTTCCTTTGTAAGTATTGGCTCATCGGCTACTATTGACCCATCATTGATGAAGATATCTTCAAACACTATACTGCAAAACATAAACGAGTTTAGTTCTGGTTAGAGAGGAATCACAGATATATATCAATTACTCGAACTATCTGAACATAAACCTGCCTCTAACTGGCATTTTACGTTTTAATTTCATACTGTGTTAGATTACAATTTAAGGTCAGCTCTAATACCAACTGTAACGCTCCAGATCCCCGTTACCAGACATCCGTGACACAACCAGAATCGTTGCCTTCAAATGCGTCTCAACACATCAATAATACGGAATTTAAAATTAAAAAAAACTTTTATTGCCATCAGAGTTATTACATCACTAGTTACCAATATTATCTTGTCCTTGAACAAGAAATACAAATTACATTAACTCATTACAACTTATTACAAATGTTTATAGACTCCACTTGTAAAGCTAGCAGCTATCTTCTAGAATGGTAATTAGCTGATCACTGCCGAAACTCTGCTAAGTGGTCAATCTGCTTCCCTGGGACTTGTCCCTCGGCTTGAGCCTTCTGTTGCGCGACTCTGATATTTCTGCACCTGTTCGAATGATAGGTAAGTACACTGCTTCTCCACTCGGATGCATGCATTCCCGATCCAATTTCTCGCACCTAATTGAGTGGGCACGCCAGTACATATACTGAAGCAATGATGATAAGAAAATTGCAATCTCCAACTAGCAGTCACAATCAGTCCTTGAATGAAACCAGAATCGTGCATCCTAATTTTCTAGTATCAGTGTACGCCAATGACCTAAAGTCTAATGCATAATACACAATGTATAGGTAACAGATGCACTTAGTCTAATGTCAGCAAGACTCTTGACACGCATGCATCCCATACTACATACGTTGCAGACAAGTCATCTTCTCCAGTTCCAGGGTTTTGAATCCTCGCCATGCAATGCATTATACTATTGTACACTTCCTGTTCCTGGCAAGTACATAAGATTTAGGAGGTTATAAAATTTCGAATTGCTACCCCATTTGCCACTAATATTTGTCATACCAGACATCGCTCAAAAGTCGTGACGAACTTACAGATACACCACAGCATATTCATTACGCCGAAGATCCATGAGACCGCAGCCCCTACGGTCCGTTCGTGTCCACCAACATTGAACAAGGGAACATACCGTTCTTACCACGACACTTCCAGAATCAACTGTGCTAGATACACTGTAATACCCCAGATTTTTAAATAATATTTTTAAGATTAATAAATGAATTAAAATGATTTTGGTGATTTAATAAACATTTTTTTCTATAATTTACCTTTTTACACGTGCAAAATATGTGCAAATATTTTCTTGGGAGGTTCAAAGTCAAAAACTATTTTAGGGAAACTCATTATTTATTATTAGATACTATTTGTGAATTTTCTAGATTATTCTGATAATTATTGGACCTATTTGCAAATATTACAAAAAGATGGACTTTTGTGCAAAATTGCAAGTTGGAGTGAAAACTCCAAATTTTTAGATTTTTTGACTGGGTATGATGCCTAGCCAAATCAGAGGTAAAGAGTTTACTTTTTGTTTTAATAAATTTAATTTATTTTACAAGTTTTGTGCAAATTTGCCATTTAGAGGGGTAAAAGTGTAAATTCGTTTTTCTGGGTTTGCAAACAGTGCCGGTTGATTATAGGGTAGTTATTCTTGTTTTTCAAATCTCAATTAAGATGGTTTTATTTAATTTCCAAGTATAAGGATATATATATGTAAAGTTATATTTAAAAGATGTAATTTGCAAATCTATTTACAAAACCCTAAACCTAATATTTCCGGCCTATAAAAGAGTGGGGTGCAGCCGTCTCTTGCTGTGCTACACAAAGGATTTCTTATTATTATTTTCTTGGAGTTTTCAAGCGAGGATTCTTGGTTTTCTTGTGAAGGAGGATTTTTCCTGTTTCTTTATTTTTCTTTGGTTGATTTCTTCAAACAAGTGAGTGACAATGTTTTTGTTTTCTTTTGTTCTAAGCATGTTGTATGTGATGATTTGTTGATTAGAAAGTATGTTAGGGGATTGTATGTTGATATGATGAATTTTGATATGTAGATGAATTAAAAATTGATTCTTTTCATGAAACCTATTCTTGAGGATTAAAACCTAATTTTAATGACTTGAGATTGTTAAGAAACCTAATAGAAATCATGAGTGGGATGTCTCGATCATATTTTGCTGATTTGAGCATTATATGTTGAGTTGAGTGATGTGGTCGTATGAAAAGTAAACAAAATTGATTAAAGGAGAACTCACTGTGTGTATATATTGATATATGCTTTGTTATGGATTTTATTAGAGAAGAACTTGATAAAGAACTTGCTGTTTTCACATATATTCATGGGTAATCTGATGTTAGTAAGTGTATGTGAAATTGATGAGTCCAAGAGGAGTTTTTGAACAAAAAGGTGTGACAATTTATTGCACAGAAAATGCATGATCTATGGTAGTTCTGCACAAAATAAAGAAAATAAGGTAAGACGGGTTGTTTCTGATGTAATTGTAAGATTGTATCGTGTTTTCATCAGATTTACGTGTTTGAATATGTTGTGATTTGGCTTTATATATTGATAAGTTGAACCCTTTTGTTATAAACTTATAATTCATCAAAGCGTGATTCAGTTGGAAGACATTAAGAAAGAAAGAAATAAAATATTTTTGAGTGGAGATATTTTTAAGATAATCATCACTGTTTTAATAATTTACAGTTTGCACATAGCCATCTACAGCACTCAAAAAGCTCACAAACTTTAATAGAGCAAACACTGTTAAATTTTTGGTTAGTTGACCTAAAGCTCAAAGGGTATAAAGGTTATAAATGTATAAAGACATAGAACACCAAGAAAGGAAAGTTGCATTAAATTTGCTTACACATTCATTTTCAGTAGATATATATATATATACCTAAACCTGCATATACACTTCAACTCAGTAAGGAGGAATTTCTATATATCATATATTTGGTATCAATGTAAAGGATTTCTCTCTATATCAAATACTCCTATGTTCATATCAGTATGGAGACTATATGTACATCCTGCATATAGTGCAATTTTCTACATCCTGCATATAATTCAAATTTCTATATATCTGCATATGATCTATTCTGCATACGCTTTCAAACCCAATAATGTGCATCTGCTATATCCTGCATGTGGATCAGTTTTTATACATAACCTGCACATACATCTCATACTCAGTGAAAGGGATATCTTCTATACTTATCAGTTATCTTATATATATATATATATATAGTAGGTTTGCCCTAGGGTTGGCATTTGGGTCGAACGGACCGGGCCGGGTTGAAAATTGGAAAAGGCAACCCGCCCAAACTGTGAACCCTTACGGGTCCAACCCGGGTCGGGTCGGGTCGACCCGTGAGTTGGCCCGTTTAGATAGATAGGTTTATTTTTTTTGTTAACTTATAATAATAATAATAATAATAATAAACTTTAAAAATCGTAATAATAATAATAAGATTGAAAGAGTGAAATTGGCAAAAAAAAGTGAAATATTATTCATATGAATTTAAGTTATACAAGCTTCACAATTTCTAATCAAATGAAGAATTCAATTCACAAATATGTTTTATACACTAACATATTCTTAAAGACAATTTCAATTTACTTTAATTTTTCTAATTTGAAATTTGAAATAACAAGCACAGATATAATACAAAAATATTATCTATTTACAACTGTCTTCAAGTTGATGGCCTTTATTTGTTGTTGTTGGTCTTGAATTCTTCATTTTGGTTGCTATTGTTGTTGTTGTTCTTCTTCCAGCGAGTTGCTCCCACTTGTGGATGTTGATAACGCTTTCCCTTGTGTCCTATTGTCAGCCTTCAGCCAGTCTTCTGTGCAAATGAGCATCTCTAACATGTCGGGCTAAAAGCGATTCCTGTAATCAGTTAGAACTCTGCCACTTGAAGAAAATACACTTTCAGAAGCAACTGTAGAGACAGGAGGAGTTAGTAACTCTTTAGCCATAATTGACAGAATACTATAAGTGTGTTCATGGTCTTTCCACCATTGTAAAATATCTAGTGGAGAAGAAGAAGACTCAGAATCTTGTTAGTTATACCAATTTAATTCATTTGGTTGATTAGTCCTAAGTTTTTTGATTGAATTTGTGCAAGTAAATTAAATGTTCTATCATCAAATTTACTCATACCCATACCTTTAGAAGTAGCAGAAGAAGAACTAACTACAGAAGTTGTACTACTAGAAGCAAAACATCTATCATAATAATCATACAAGTTATTTGAAGTAGATTCAAATTGAACTAAAAAGTACCGCAATCAATTACTAATTCTACATTTTTCCCAAGTAATGCAAAAAACATTTCAATCAAACTCTCCGTACCTTCTAATTTGATACGAGGTTCCATAATGGTAGCAACACAAATCAACATAGGAGGAGGAAAATAATACTTCAAAAATTTTTGGTATGCAGGTTATACAATCTCGCCAACATAAGTATCATTTAACATTTCGTTAAATATTTGCATCATGCTAACTAATGAAATAAAAATGCTGCTAGAAGTAGATTCATATGTTTTTGAAAATTTTAAAGTTGCGGTTTTAAAAGGTTCTAAAAATTTCAACAAAGTTTTGGCATAATACCAATCGGTGTGAGTCATTTCAAAATTGTGCATATTTTTTGCGATACAAAAATTATTTACAACTGCTTTATATTCGGTAACAACATGTAGTAAATCAAAAGTAGAGTTCCGTCGGTGTTTAACATCCTTTGGAAATCTTCTAAAAGGTACATTTGAAATCCGACACCATTTTTTCCATTCTTGAAATACACTAGGACTTAATGCAATGAAATGTACATAATTTCTAATTTTAACTATATATGGATCGGCTATTTTTAATGCATATTGAACACATAAATTTAAAATATGACATGCACATCTAATATGAAAAATATTGTCAGATGGAGGGTTTAATGCGGTTTTTAAAATACTAATTGATGCATTGTTATTAAATACATTATCAAAACTTATACACATAATTTTATCTCGAATATGAAAAATATCACAAATTTCTAAAATACGGTTTGCTATTTCAGCGCCACTATGGGGATACGACAATGCCGCAAGTGATATGATTCTTTTTTGAAGAATCCAATCATTGTCGATCCAATGACAGGTTATTCCCATCGTTGGAATATTGTTGACACCCGTCCAACAATCCGAAGTTAAACTAACTCTACAAGTTAAACTCCATAAATTGCAATTAAAGCATCCTTCATTTTATTGTACACTTTAAAACAATCCGATTTGCAAGTATTTCTCGGAATTTTTGTAAAATAAGGGTTTAAGGCCGTTTGATTAAAATTTTCCAAGTCCCTACTCTCGGGATAGGAAAATGGTAACTCTTCCTTTATTACTAATCGGGCAATTTTCCGACGAACAAGATCGGGATCATAAGGGTGGCTATCAACTAGACCGGTCCTAGGGTTGATTTTTTGTTGGCTTGGTAGGTCAGCAAGAAGTTCTTTATGGTTATTTACAATGTGTCTACTAATTGTACCGGTGCCATCACCCCTCTTGAATTTGTATGCCATAGAACATGTTTTACAAACTTTCAAACCTATACCCGGAGTTTGTTCGTTCGGGATATAATCGTAAAACTAATGCCAATCACTACTTTCTCCTCTACTTTTCCTACTACTACGGGGTTGTGTGGTTTCGGATGGTTGTTGTTGTTCTTCTTCTTCTTCTAATTGTATGTCACCTACAACCTTGTCGTGTGTACCCCATTGTTAGGTAGGAGGATCATGGTACTCTTGGGTGGGCTCACTAATTGGGACAATTGGTGGCCTACGGGAAGAAGAGGAGGAATCTTGCCCACTTTGGCTACGACCGCTACCGCATCTAGACATAATGTAGTAATTTATGTGAAAAAAAAACTACACAATGTAGAAACGATGAATTATAAAAAAAAAATTCTAGAAAACAAGAGGGTTGAGATAGAGAAGATAAAAAAACCAACAATAATTATAACTACAACAAAAATAATATAAGAAAAAGGGTATGAAATTTTGATACCGTTCACCATGGATACGCGTATATAAAAAAATTCGTGAAAATAAGAATAGAAGTAGAAGTAGAAATAAGTGATTCTGGAATTGAAGAGTTGAGGAGAGCTTGAAGGAGAGTTGACAACTTGATCACTTGGAGTTGGACGAGAGTTGAAGAGTTGAAAACGTTGTTGAATTTTGATTTCTACACGATCGGAAATTGATCCTGTATATGACTTGAACACTTGTTTATTCAATACTTGAATTGTTCACAAATTACTTAGAAATGAGTAATAATAGTAGAGAGAGTAAGAAAGTAAGGTGTGATTTTTTTGATGGGGTTTTGGAGAGTATTTATAGGATCAAAATATAAAAAAACCCAAAAAACCAAAAAAATCCAAAAAAATCCAAGCAAAACGGCTATTATAGCCGTATTTTGCTCTTTGTTGTACTGTGCCCCCCCTCCCCCCCAACGGCTCGTTTGACCCCGCGGGTCAACGATCGAACCGTGACTAGTCGAACGTTCGAACCGGACGGGTCCAGCGGTTCGTAACCCGCGGGTCGACCTGTGGGTTGGCAGGCAGGTTGGGTGAACAGTAACGGGTTCGCAGGCCGGGTTATACGGGTTCGATTTGTTATTTACGCGACCCGGGTCGACCTGTTACTGTTCACGGGTTCGACCCGAACCCGCCAAACACTTTCACGGGCCGGGTTCAACAGGCAGGTCGCGGGCGGGTCGCCGGTTGACCCGGCCCACTTGCCATCCCTAGTTTGCCCATTGACACGTGCCTACGGTACGTCTTCGGAACGGTGCACCTTATTTGATCATATAAAATAGTTTTGGAGGTCTAGCAAATTAATTGAAGTAGCAAAAATATTATATGAGAAACTTTTGGGGGTCCAGCAAAAAACATATTATATGAATTTTTTAATTTTTTTTGAATTATTTTAAAAGTTTTTTAATTTTTAATTTTTTTAGTTTTTTAATTTTTAATTTTTAAAAAAATTTTAAAATTTTTATTTTCTTAATTTTTGAATAGAAGAGGGAGGAAGAGAGAGAGAAAAAAAAAATTAAATAAATATAAGAGTTATTTTGGGTGGAGGATTTGAATTTGAGTTTTGGGGAGAAACTTTTGGGGGGAAAAATATATTTTGTGAGGTTAGATCTGTGCCTTTATTTTTTGGAGAAATTGAATGAGAGCCACTTGATAGCTTTCTTTGTGTTTTATTATATATATATATATATATATATATATATATATTCAACTCCTATACCTGCATATGCTACATTTTTTTAATTGGAGGGCTTCTTCTATAACTGCATATACTTAAGTTCAATAAAGACTTTCTTATAAAGCTGCATATGTGTCAATTCAATAGAAGACTTGATTCTATATCTGCATATATATACCTTATATCTGTAAAAAGGATTTCTTTCTGTGTATCAGTGCATATATATGTATATGCACTTCATAATCAGTAAAAGGGGTTTCCTATATATATTAGTTATATATAATCTATATATGCTCTTTCCAACTTAGTAAAGAGGATTTTTTACATATAGTATATATATATATATATATATATACACAGATGCTCCATATCAGTAAGAGGATTTCTTTATATATATATTATACATTCACATTAACTTCAATCATAAAGGGGGGTTTTTCTATGATACCTGCATATGCTCATTCAATTAAATACCATATTTCTACATTGTCACGCCTCGCTTCCCAAAAATACGGAATACGAGCACGTAACATTAGCCCAGCGAATGGTTTTTATCATCATAAGCTGTTCAGGAATCTTTACAACATCTTCACAAGATAATCAGAGTCGGAAGCAAAAGAATCAACCACACATGCATAATTGAATCAATATACCAACAAAATTTACTTGAAACAAAATGTATTAATCTCAAATAAATCAGATCTGAACAAGTCAAAAATCCTGGGTCATACTGCCCAAACACAAAGAATACAAGTAACAGATATATTGACCAAAATGAGCAACAGGAAATAAATGAGACAGCAAAAACTCCAGCCAACTAGAACTTTAGATCACATACTCCATCGGGCAGCTGATCACCAAAATCTGCAATTCGTAAATTGCAGGAGAAGGAAAAAGAAAACAAGTACCCGTCAATTGCAAGTTACGGGCTACTTATAATGTACGATACAAGTACATGGGATAGGTAAATCTATGTAACAAGCATAGCATGGTATAAGTGTGTCAACAGGAATATAATATGTAACATGCATCAAGCAAATAGAATCAAACAACATGGTATACAAACAGGTACAGGTAACATGTATCAAGTGTCAAGTGAACAGGTAAACAGGTAAACATGTATCATGTAATAGGTAAATAGGAACAGGTAATCATGTAACAGGATAATCAGGTATCAGGTGATCAAGAACAAGTAATCAGGAAAACAGGTAATCAGTAAACATATACAGTAAATCAGATTATGTCATGTCAAGTCTTGTTTTATTACTATCTAGGTAGCACTTCATGCGCCGCAAAAACATAACACATGGTTGCTACAACGAATAGTTTTGCTTTAGATTTCGTAGTGGAATTCATAAGGCAGTGTACTCAGGGATCAGTATAACAGGAAACAGGAACAGGTAGAACCTCGTGGCTCTCTTCCAAGTACACCTTTCAATAGGGAAGTATGCAGTTAGGTACAGGAAACAAGCATAACCTAGTAGTTATCTTCCGAGTACATCTTCCTATAGGGAAGCATGCAGTCAGGTACAGATAGGATCGTGAATCATGTAGTCATGAACACATAACAGGCAGGCAGGACACAGGTCCTCTTCTCAGTACACGTTTCTATATTTTCCACTACTAGATCTTTCCCTTAACCCCGACTTGGTCATTTATTATTATAATCAGGCATGCATGCATGTGTCGCAAAACAAAGCATGGATAATAGGGTATAAACATGTATCAGGTTCACGGTGCAAGATAAACAAGTACAGGTACAAGATAACACATAACAGGGTAAAACAACTAGTTTTCTAATTCAGGACAGCAAGACAGTGTTGTACTAAAATAGAGATTCCCGCTACTACAACCATGCAAGCCTGGATCCGTCAAAAAACCTGGAAAGTAGACTTCCAACCGAATCCAACAAGTATATATAAGTCATATAGTGTTTCACAAAATCATAACTCAAAACTGAATCTAAACCAGGAAATGCGTTCAGCCAAGAATCAGTAAATTATATTCAAGTACAAGAAAATAGCAAAAAATCATAATAATAAATTCCAGGAAAAATATGGAGTATTCCCCTATATGTCTATCATCAAAATATAATGTTTGAAAATTTTCCAGCAAGATTAGTTTAGTCAACAAAAATCAGAAAATATCAAGAAACGGTAGTTTGGCAAATCTGGAATTTCCAACACTGCTGTATGAAAACAGTAATATCTCACAAACCATGAAACGAAATCCAGACCCGTCAATGGGAAATTAAAATAGATAAAATAATCTAACTTTTATATTTCAGGAATAATTTTCATACAGTAACAGAAAATAGGGTAAAAATACCAATCTTTACAGAACAGTGAGCAAAATACAACAAGTATAGCTTTCATAAACAAGCATGAAACGCCATATAAACTCATCAATAAAATCCACCAAAATTCTGGGTAATCCTTAGACAGATATAAAAATACTGACCAAAGATTCAGATTAAAATAATATGTTTAGCACAAGTATCAAAATAATTTAGTCATCAAAATCATCAAGAAATAAAATCTGAAAATGAACTATACCTCTGTAGTAAAACAGTAATATCTCACACATACGAAAATGAAATCGAGCAAGGCCAAAGGGGTTAGAAAGAAAACAAATTCTTCTAAAACTCATGTTTGATATTGAAATAAATATTCTGACCTTAATATGGTCTAAATTACTGATCAAGATAGATTATCGACAAAACACAGAATTTCCTTTAGGAACAAAACCCACATGAATCACACGAAATTTGATCGAAACAAAACTAAACATGAATTAGATTCTACTAAGTGTCCCAACAACATGAAATAGGGTATACAACATGTCCACAACAAGTTTATCACATGGATCTCACAAGCACACAAGTTCTCATAATTGATTCACATATACATCACATCAAGAAACGGGCAACACCTAGGTTGTTTCATGTCAAATTTTGTGTCGTGAAGCAACTATGGTCAAATAGCACAATAGAGACAAAACCCATCAAACATAACACACACGCGAGTTTTCTTTAAAATCCAACTACACTATAAGCGGTATTTTTAACTTGTATCATATAAAGGAATTTGAGTACAAGTTACTTGCTTGAGAGATGATGACGGAAACAAAGCAAACAGCAATAATAACGGGAACGGATTCCCGGGCACGAACACAAACACAACGAACGGATCACGAACCAATCACTAACACAAGATCACGAACAAGATAAAGACGATCGAGATCACGAACACAATCGGACGGTTAAGATCGAAGATCAAGATCAAGATGATCGGATCTGATCGGATGGTCAGATTTCCTTGATGATGAAGATAATGATGAACTTCAAGATCGATCGATCGACGGCTGTGATCAAAGGAAATTGATGATCATCATGATCAGGATGATCAAGAAGAGATCGGATGCTTAGAATCATAATCGGAAGATCAAGAGGAGATCGATGGCCCACATCCAATCAAGCATGATGATCAAGATCCAACGAATAGCCAGAATCAATCAATCAAGATCAAGATCACGATCACGATGGTGAACGGACGACTGACAATCACCAAGATCAAAACCCAACACAACCAGCAAAGCTTGGCGACAACCGGCGGCGGCACACGGCAGCTAGGGGACGTCAGAACTGTGCTGGATGGTGGTGGCAGGGAGACAGGCCAGGGGGGCTGCTGGGCTGTTGTGGTGGGCACATGAGGCACTAGCAGCCAGGGGGGCTGGCTCAGGCACTGTCGTCACGGTTGAGCGATGGAGAGGTTGCTGGGTCGCTGTGGTCGTGGTTGAAGATGGCAGGGGTTGCAGTCGTAAGTGGCTGCGATGGGGGGGCTGAACGCCGTCGACGGGCGAGCGACAGAAGGGATCGGAGGTGCAGGAGGCTAGGGGAAAGGGAGAGGCGACTGCACAGGGGGATAGCTGTGGAGGGAGAGATCAGGAGGAGGTCGGATTGCGGAGGTAGATGAAGGGGCGGCTGGGTGTTGCAGCGCAGCAAGGAGGAGACGGGGGTTGAGGTTGGGAGGAGGAGATGAGATGACAGGTTTAGAGGTAGACGGGCAGTCAAGGAGGCGAGCGGGAGAGAAGGAGGGAAGAGGAAATAGCACAAGGTTAATTGGTTGTGGCTGTAGGTGAAGATGAACAGGCGGGCAAACATGGGGTATTATATAAAGGCAGAGTGAGGGTTCTGTGCAGCGGATTTGGGTTAGGTTGTTAACGGGTATAGTATTGGGTTTTGGTTAATTTAAAATAGGGTAGTGTATGGTTAAATGGGTTTGGGTAAATTAATGGGTATTTGGGTTGATACGAAAAAAATACAATAACTAGTAAAATATAATTTTTTATAAAATAATGTAATCTAAATTACAATATAGAATTTATTTGAAATAATTACAAATATAATTAATACATAAAAATGAATTTTTAATAAACATTCAAAAACAACAATAATAACAAAATACGAATTGTATTACAATATAAAAATCATAGAAAATATTTACAAATAAAATTATTGATCAAATACAGAAAATTGAAAGCGGTAAAAATAATTTACGAAAATTTTAAATACAGAAAATATACAAAAATTACAATTGTGGGAAAACAGGGGTTACATATATACTATATATATGCTTCATGACAGTAAATGGTTTTTCTGTATCTTTTATATATGCATTTTAATCAAGGGCTGCATACAAGAAAGGGATTTATATACACTTTGTGCCCACTGCTTTTCAAATAAAGAGGATCTCCTCCTATATATATATATATATATATATATATATATATATATATAGATATAGATACTTATATACAAACAATATGAAAGAAACTCTCACTGTGAGTAGGTTAACAATGAAATAAAAGGAAGTGACTAAAATGAAACTTTTATTTTGTGTTGATGGTTGTGTTGTGAGTCTCTAGGAATTAAATGGGAGTTCTGTGAACCGGCAAATGTGATTTTGTGGATTTTGACCAGTTGAGGTCATTGGGGTTGTTTTGTGGATTTAAGTCCGACAGGATACACTAACTCAAGAGATGAGGATTTTTGTGTTTTTTAATAATAACCAACTTAAGGACAGACACTAGTGAAGATGTGATGGAACTTGGAGAACGTAAGTATATGCTCTTGGTTTTGTTAGTCCAACGGATGCATTCCAGGACTGTTTATTATTCTGTCTCGAGAGGACATTTGTATATTCGCGTGTCGATGATCTGCAGGCCTATTCACGGAGCATATTGGGTGCATTCGCGTGTCTAGAGTCAATGGGCCTATTCACGAGATGTACCCGGTGTATCTGCACGTCGAGAGCCTTGCAAGCTTATTCGTGGGGTATACGGTTGGGAGGTGATTTTCCTATTTTTGAGCTATTCTTACATGATGCTTGCGCGTTGAGGGCTGTGATCCCTATTTGCAGAGTATTCTGGATCTTGGTTCTATCACTGTAGTAGGATTAGTTGCATGACGAGGGATTTAACCCTATAAAGTGGAGAACAATAAGGGCTTGCACCAGACCTATGTATTGTGGGATGCATAGAATCCGACAAGTATGCATTAGAGAGTCAGCATATAGTATTGATGTTTTCTTGACTTGGTTTTATGCATGTTGTTTTTTGTTTTCCTACACTTGACACTTAGTCTAGTTTCACTTGTTGTTTTCATGCCCTACTATTTACTATCTTATATTCCTTGATGTTTTCATGTTTTATTTATTACTATTTCATACTTCATTCATTTTTACTGTTGATATGTGTTCCTTATGGTTTTTATTCTTCATGATTTATTTATGTTGCTTTTCTTTGATGTCACTCACACCGTTATGGCTAACCCCTGTAGTTTTGGGGGTTAGGGTTATCTCTAGCCTATATTTTACAAGTAGGTTCTTATAGCTTGGGATTTGGATACTTGTGCTAGAATGATAATAAAGCTTATGTAAATTGTAAAAGAAAGTGTTGTAAAAGAAATATTTTAATTCATGGTGTTTTATATTTCGCTGTGTTTTGTAAACAAGTGATGTAATAAAAGTTGAAATAAAAATTATCTGTGTTTTTTGCTATGTTTACTATTGCAATTGAAGTTGATGCTGAGAATTGTGCCACATATTTCTGAGATATCGTATTGGAAATTTGGGGCGCTACATACGCACACAGCACGTATCCCTAATGATAGGAAGAGACAACCCTGGTTATCACCGCTTAGTGCTGGCCTTTAGAACAAGTCGAATTATAGGGTATCACCCCTAACACCAACTCGACCCTTAAGCAGAAAGGAAAATAAATAATTAACGGTGTTACCGAAAGATGTTGTATATTCATAACATGCACAGTGTTTGGAAATTATGGTCGAGCATGACTGGTCTGTCAAAATAGTAAAATAAACACGGTGAATCAATTATTCATCGATTGCCAACACCTTCATATATCTTTGACCATCCCCCCGTCCCGTGACCCTCAGCGAGCATTTCATCGGTGCCCTAGGATGCATAAAATCCATAGATGAAGTTAAATATACACAAACACCAACACCTGACCATTGACAGACTCAGGACATCAAGATACCAATCATAACTAATTTTAGTAATATCTAGGTCAGTAATGGATCTAACCTGATAAGGTCAATCAAACATCAGCGACCCGATCTCCATCGTTTGCCACCACCTCTAACACGGATTGCATCCAGTATCACTGTCCGAGATTGATTACCCATTGGGTAAGAGTTTGTCAGTACAAGAAGGATGACTATCTAGTTATCGAGGTGGAAGAAATTCAATTACAATACTGTCAATAGTCCTAGGGTATCAACAACTCTATTCTAGCCCCAAACTATACTAGCTACGGGCACCATAATTACAACAAACCGACCGTAGATATTCTCCTAACTTACTCACATTTCCACCATGAGAACTAAGCACAAGAATCTCATATAAGTCCCAAATGAAGTATTTAATAGGGATAATCATCCAACATTTTAAAACGTATATCACTTTTAGTCATAAATCCTATAGCATGTAAAAGATTCCATGATTGATGCTACACTCAACGGAATCCAACAAAATTAGGTTTTCTAGAAGGGTAGAAAACTCTACTGCAATTCCTTAGTTGAAAACTCCCTCAATTTCCTTATAGAACTCAAGTTCCCTCAATTTCCAGTAAATATTTTAACTTAAAATACCCTACCATTTCTGAGTTATGATTTTTGGAAAGACACCAAGTTTTCACAAGAACAGCAGTTTCTCTACTGTATGCTGTCCGAAATTGAAGTGGTTGTTTGGGCTACTAAATAAACCCAGAAAAATATGACAAAAATAGAGGAAACTCTAAACTCATCTTAGAACATGCCACAAAATTTTCACAATCAAATTCTAAATAGTTTGCATGGTAGAAATTTCTAAATATAATATACAAAAGTTGAAGAACACCCACTTATAAAATTTGATGCACAAGCTTGTGGCTCCTCCTCCTTAGCTCCTAAGAAAACCTACAAAAACAAGTGAAGATCTTTCTTTCTTACACTCTTATATTTTCTTCTCACTTTCTTTCTTACACATATATTATTAAATTTTTTTTGAACTATAGAAACATGAGGAAGAAAATGGAGGATGGGTGAAGTGAATGGAGTTTTAATTGGAAAGGAAGGTGGGGTTTTCTAGGGTTGGCCGGAAATGGGGATGGGGAAATGGATGCTGGAGATAGGAGGGTGAGGGGGTGAGGGAAATTGTGTGGTTGGATTGAATGCCAACACAAAAAAAGTCTAGAAAGTTCAAGGAAGTTCTCATTTGTTCAAGAATTCACAACATGGCTCATTTCCAACCATAGGATCTCATCAAAATCCTACTCATGATCATCATGATGGGTAGGGTTTCCTAACCCTAGGTTAGGTCAAGTAACCCTAACCTTAGGTAAACAACCCTAACCCTAATGAAGAACAATGCATGATTAATTACAACTTAAATTAATATTTTGATTTCCATAGCAAAATATATTCTAACATTTATAGAATATACACGGGCATATTCATATTCAAAACAATTATAAATCACACATCATAATTTATCCAATACGATCCAATCAATGTATATATAGATATTCATTTATTTACTTTAAAATATGATATTTTGAATTTATAAAAATTATTATTTTCCCGAAGATTTTCTTGTCAAAATAATCGGGACAACACACATAGTTTAATTGAGAAAATATCCCGAATATACCTCATCGGGTTCAGAATAACTAATATATCTGAATTTTCTCAATTAAAACTAATAATTATTAGAAAATATATATAATCGTGTCCAATTCTCAACTGTGCACAAATTATGATGCAAAATAGCTATATGCTATTTTGCGGGGTATTACAATAATCAAGTGGAACTACTTGCAGGGATCAATATAATTTCTTGAACAAGAATAAAGAAAACTAGTTCAAGATGGGACTTGCCTTATACGACGATTAATCTGAATGTGATAGAATAACGAGATGAGGGTCCTGATGGCGACACACGTGCAACTCACGGAATGGCAACATGTGCACTCCTCGTACACTGTAACACGTGCAAGGCACAGAACGGCAACACCACGAGGAACAACAACAGTAAGAACACAACTGTAACATCTCCTAGTAATTTTAGAATGAAATACATTTTTTTCTTTTTTTCACGTGCAACGCACATGCAATTTTATCTCATTTTTGTTCTAAAAAGTTTCTTAAGTTATGCATAAGTTTTCTTTTATTTATTTTTATTTCATTATGTTGTTCTTTCTTAATTAAATTCCATAGGCCTAAAAGATGAATTTAAACCCATTAGAAATAAATAAAAATAATAAAAGCCCAACAAGAAGCCCACATAAAAAAATCATACATTTATTTTTCTACACTTGTCTTGTAACAAACACCTAAGGTATAACTAAAAACAATTAATTAAATAAATGAGGAGTGTGCATGTGTGGTACACGTGCACGTGTTTGTGCATGTAGAAGAGTGGTAGGCCGGCCTTTGGTAAGAGAGAGGGAGAGCGGATGTGTGAGTGCGAGGAGTGGGGTGGTTATTTGAGTAGTGGGATCATTTTCCACTACACAAATGTCCTATAAATACCTACAACTCTTCATTCACATTTGCACATAATACTAATCAAAATCAAGAAAGAAAAAAAAAGTGTAGAAGAGAGAGGCCATATTTCTTTTTTGAGCTTTTGGAGTTGTGGTTTTGGTGTGCAAGGAGGAGAGGAGCTTTCTGTTGGAGCTAGGATTTTTCGTTCTAGGAGTTCTAATTGCATTTTCATCAAATTCGAGGTGGGTGTCTCTTTTTATTTTCTAGATAATATAGATTTCATGCCTAGGTGATATGATTGATTTTTGTATTAGTTTAATGCCTCTTATTAGTGAAAATTGATGCATGTTGTGGTGACAAGAATGCTAGTAGAAAATTATGAAATTCAATGTATGTGGTGCTGCATATGAATTGGTTATAGGTTAGAATGGAGAAATTTAATAAGAAGCATGTGTAGAAATGTTAGGCTCAAATGAACAACTTGATTGTTGCATGCAATTTTGTGTCCCTTACAATTGGTTAAAATTTGTGCGTGGAATGTGGATAAAAAGAAAGAAAAATTAGTAACAAATTTTTGGGGAAGAAATAGTCATGGTAGAACAAAGGAAAATTCAAATTAAAGTGAGTAGAAAAATTGACTAGTTGAACCTTGTTTTATGGTTCATATAAGAAAAAGAAGAGATTAATTTGGGAAAAATGAAGTAAATTTTCATTCATATGATTAAAATAACAATTTTTGAGTTCTATTGATATAAAATAGTAGTATTTTTGGAGAAAAGAGTTAGTTTTTCGAAGAAATCTAGTTATATGTTTATATGTTCAAAAAATGATTATGTACATAAAATGAATATAAATACCTTAAATAACAATTAAAATCAGTAAAGAAGGAATTATGGAGTCTAGAACTTATTTTTATAAAAATAAATTTTGAGAAATGAATGAAAATCGAAATAGTTGAAATTGTAGAAAATATGAATTGTCGAAGATTAAATACTTATTGAATTTAAACCTATAGATGTTGTGAATCTGAGCTTGGCTCAGTGGGTAGGCGTTCGGTCGACTCTTTGTCTGCGCTGGTTCGAGTCGTAGGTCTTTCGTTGTAATACAAACATTTAAAAAAAAAGTCAGATAAAGGGAGGGTTTAAGTACTTAAAAATTATAACCCTTATATTATCAGTTGAGGCTCTTGGCCTTAGTGGCTAGCTAGGCGCGTTGCGCTCATGCGTTGCCACGTCGTGCACGAGCGGGGGTCTGAGGTCTCGGGGTCGTGCTGGGCTCTTTTTATTTCTTTTTTTGTTCTTTTATATTCTTTTGGAGGTTTTTAAAATCCAGAAAAATCATATAAATATTTTAAAACATTATGGGGACAACTGAATATATTTCTCACTGTTTTTAAATATATTTTGGAGATTTAAGAGTTGTATTCTTGTGATAAATGAGATTGATATTTAAGAGGAAAGTATATAATTAAGATAATAAAAGATTGAATTGTGATAACAGGAAGGTAATGAGATTTAGATAATGAGTTTCTAATTATGAGTCTCAAAGAATTTGTGTTTAATTCTTAGCAAACTTTAGATTGGGAAAGTTTAGATGGATATGGAAGAAAAGAGCTTTGTGAAAAAGAATAGTTTGAGATTGTTATTCATGTTTGATAAATACAAAGACAAGATGAAAGAATTGAATAAGATGTGAATAAAGTGTATTGGAAATATTAATTATAAGGGTATGAGTACCCATGATTATGGAACCTGAAAGGATGTGATCTAGAGGCTTAGTGAGACCCGCATACCGACAAATGCTGAAAGAATTAATTAATTTGAGAATTGGCTGTATGGATTATCTAGGTATTTTTGTTTAAGTCCGGTAGAAGGGGAAGCTAACTCTAGGTGGTGTAATTTATTCATGTTTTAAGCATAAGGATTAGGCACTAAGTGGAGATGTAGTAAGCTTGGGCAAAAGTAAGTGGGTTGTCTCTATATAGTTTGACGATGGACTCCGGGACTGTGGTTGCTTGTAATGGAGGCGAGCCTTAATTAAATCCGGGACTATGATTGGTTTGATGGTGGACTCCTGGATCATGAATAGTCAAACGGATGGGAGGCCGTGCTACAGGTATATTCTATACCGGGGCTAGAGGGACACTTGCGAGAAGTTTGCATGACGAGAATTTCCGTACAAGCTTGACAGTGAACTCCAGGGCTGGAATCCGTATTCGTGGAACGTCTAAAACTTGTTTTATTACTAGGTATTTTTCATGGTGAGGGATTAAACCCTTCAATGTGGAGTACGTAGGTGCTTGCCCTCGGACCTATGTATTATGGGATGGATAGAATCCAAATATATATGCATTAGTGTCATCTTAGCGTAAAACATCTGCTTTAGGCATTAAGGCATTGCATACACCGACATGTTTAGGATAGTCACTTTTCATACTTTTTTTTACATTCAAGTTTGTGTATGCTAAAATAAGTGAGTCGCTATATTATGACATAGCGAGGATGGCCGTGTATAGTATTGCGTCAGTTGTATGTAACTGACGTGCCCACAGTATTCAATGTAGGGCTTGGATTGGCTAAGACTAGAAGATGAATTTGAAGCTAAAGATTGTTTTAAATGTTGATGATTAAATTGTACATGCTTTGTAATCTTTATTTTTCTGCCGCGTTGATGTAAAATGAACAGTGTTGTAAAAATAAAAGTTTTAAAATTCCTTGTAAAATTGTACGAAATGAAGTAAAGATCCTGGTGTGCTACGAATTACCATATTTTGGAATTCGAGATGTTACAATAGCAATAATGGCAAGGTGACGGCGGCAACGACAGGGGCTGCAAGGGGACGGAGCTACTGTGATGGTTGCTGGGACGGTGAGGCCGCAGGCGTCGGTAATGGGAATGACAGTAGGGAGGGTGCTGCAGTGGCGTTTGGGATGGTGATGGGTCGGCGGTAGTTCGGCTTCGGTGCTGGCTGCAATTGGTGGCTTCGGAGGTGGAGATTGGAGGGCATCGTTTGGTGGCTGTTGAGCGGTGGTTATTGCGACGGGGAGGTCGCGACAGTGGATGACAAGATGGAGGTCGCGGGTGAGCGGAAAACTGAGGAAGGTGAAGGGTCGGGGTAGGGGGATAAGGCTGTGATTAGACGAGATGATTAAGTTAATTAATGGAGGTGATTAGGGGTAGTTAATGTATGATTTATTGAGAGATTAAGGGTTTTAGTTAGGATTTAAAGGAGTTGAGTAGTGGCGAGGCAGTAAAGTTGGGAATTGAAGGGGGTCAACGTGGAGAGGAGGTTTGATCTGGTCAATAGGCAGGTAATATGGGAATTGGGTTATTGGTTTTAGGTTAACGGATTAGGATCCAACAAGAAATGGGCTTGGGTTAACGAGTCTACGGGTTTGGGTTAGGATCCAACAAGGAAAATAAATCAACTAGCAGGTTAAATTGAAAGAACTAAATGAAATAATGTAATAGATGGATCAAACACCTCATACAAAAGTAAATAGAGTGTACAAAGATCCCAAAATTCAACAATGAAAATAATGGAGTGAAGGAAGATAAATAACAAAAAATATCATTAAATTAACAGATTACAGGAACGAGAATTGCAAAAATGAAAATCAGAAAAATCAGAAACATGGGTTACAAATCCTACCCACCTTACAAGAAGAATTTTGTCCTCGAAATTCATTTAAGCGGGTCATAGGGAAAACCCCGAGAAAAGGAAAAGAAACAAACAACAACAACAACAACAACAACAACAACAACAACAACAAAAACTAATCGAAGAGATGAGGGAACTTCTTCTGAATCTCCTCCTCAAGTTCCCAAGTCGACTCACCGGGTGAGTGAGGATTCCAGGAGACTCGAACAAGCTTGATAACTTTATTCTTCAAGACTTTCTCACGCCTATCCAAGATAGTGATTGGTTGGACCTCGCATGATAAGTCCGGTCTCACGGAAAACTCCGAGTAGTCAATCACATGACTGTCATCCCTGATGTACTTCCTGAGCTGGGTGACGTAAAATACATCATGGACTCCAGACAAAACCGGTGGCAATGCGAGTCTGTAATCTACCTTGCCCACTTGTTCCATAACATCAAATGGGCCGATGAATTGGGGACTTAGCTTACCCCCGCCACCAAAGCAGATAAAACCTTGCCATGGTGACACTCTGTGGAAAACATGGTCGCCTACCACAAACTCTAACGGCCTCCGATGGCAGTCAACCCACTTCTTCTACCTTTCCTGAGTTGCCTGCAAATGCTTCCTGATCCGAGCCACTACATCAATTTTCCTGATGATCAATTCAGGTCCCAAAAGTTTCCTCTCCCCGATGTCATCCCAACAGACTGGCGATTGACATTTGCGACCATAGAGTGCCTCGTACGGGACTGCCTTGAGACTTGATTGGTAGCAGTTGTTGTATGAGAACCCAACCAAGTGCAGATGAACCTCCCACGAACCACAAAACTGAATAACACAGAACCTCAATGTATCCTCTAGTGTTTGGATCGTCCTCTCAGACTACCCGTCAGTCTATGGGTGGAATGCAGTGCTGTAGTTCGACTTACTTCCCAGAATCTTCTGAAGACTCTCCTAAAAATGAGATATGAACCTCGCATCTCTATCCGATACGATGCTGACAGGCACTCCATGCAATCTCACAACTTTATGCATGTACTTCTCACCCAGACTTTCCATAGACTGACCAGCTCTGAACGGAATGAAATGAGCACTCTTATGATCCGTGAAGATCTCAATTCTATCCCAAAGCAGATAATGCCTCCATAACTTCAAGGCGAAGATTACAGTTGCAAGTTCCAGGTCATGCGTAGGATAGTTCTTCTCATGAGGCCTGAACTGCCTGGATGCATATGCAACAACCTTGCCACGCTGCATCAGCACTGCTCCTAACCCTCTGCTTGAAGCATCATAGTGGATCATGAAAACTCCTGCACTGTCTGGTATAGTCAGCACAGGTGCTGACGTTAACCGATCTTCAGTTCCACAAAGGCTTTATCACAAGCTTCATCCCTAACAAACTTCTGCTCTTTTCTCGTCAAATTGGTTAGGGGCCTAGCAATCTTTGAGAAGTCCTGGACGAACTTTCGATAATACCCTACCAATCCGAGGAAACTCCGCACCTCTAACGCAGACTTTGGTATAGGTCAATTCTTGACTGTAGTAACCTTCGACGAATCAACTGAGATTCCATCGACTGAGACAATATAGCCCAGAAAAGCAATGCAGTCAAGCCAGAACTCACACTTACTGAGCTTCCCATAGAGTTGATTCTTCCTCAAAGTCTAAAAGACAACCCTCAGATGCTCAGCATGTTCTTCCCTATTTCGAGAGTACACTAGAATACCATTCATGAAGACCACCACAAACTTGACTAAGAACGGCGAGAACACCTTGTTCATCAGACTCATGAATACCGCCAGTGCATTAGTGACTCCAAAAGGCATTACCAAGAACTCGTAATGTCCATATCTTGTGTGGAACATCGTCTTCTGAATATCCTCAGTTTTTTACTTTCATTTGATGATAGCCAGAGCGAAGATCCAACTTTGAATAAACTGAAGCACCTTCCAACTGTTCCAACAGATTGTCGATCCTCGGCAGCGGATATCTGTTCTTCACCGTGACACTGTTCAGCTCCTGATAGTCAATGCAGAGCCTACGACTTCCATCCTTCTAGTTGAAGAACAAAACCGGGGGTCCCCAAGGCGAAACACTTGGCTTGATGGAAACCCCTATCCAACAACTCCTCGACTTGCACCTTCAGTTTGGCTAACTCAACAGGTGCCATCCAGTATGGACTCTTGGAGATTGGAGTTGTTCCCAGCTGAACATCAATGCCGAACTCAATATCGCAGTCTGGCGGTAATCAGGGAAATTCCTTCAGAAAAATATCCAAAAAATCTCGCACAACCACGGGCGCAACATCATCATCCTGTGCATTGACTCCAACATGCAAGCCTTCTGATCTAATGGTGTTTCACCCACGAGAAACTCAAACTCCTAGTGACCTGGGGCCTGAATATGACATTCTTCTCCCGACAATAAATCACAGCATGGGTAATTCCCAGCCAATCCATCCCAAGGGTAACATCAAAGCCGGAGTTGGGAATCACAATAAGGTTGGCCTTGAATTCCACACCCCTAATCAACAAAGGGCTCTGCTTGCACACCTTGGAACAGATGATGATGCCTCCTCCTGTGCTAATATTCCACGCTACAGGTAGGACGTCGTTCGTCAAACGATGTTGGTCCACAAAGTGGGAAGAAACAAAGGAGTGAGTGACATCGGAATCAAATAAAGCATTGGCAGGATGGGAGTGGACTAAGATGACGCCTAAGGATGAAGGTGTATGACATAAGCACAAATAATTGTACAAGAAGAAAATAAATAGTGCAGGAATTGAATGCAACAAAAAAATACAACTATTGTGATATACCTGCAACCACATCTACAGGTGTCTCACTTCTGCTGCAATCAGGTTATAGGCTTGACCACGGCCTCCCATCTGTCCTCCCCTCAGAGCCATCCTCCTCTGGTCAAAAGCTTGCCTATGCGGAGGAAAAGGCAACCTACTCTGGCCTCGAGCTAATGCTCCTTGATGAGCTGGACCACCAATCGGTGTAGGGAGTCTATTCCTTGTGCAGTCCCTGACCACATGATCGCTCCCTCCACATGCAAGGCACAGGCAGTTTGCCAGTCTGCAATCCTTCTACAGATGCCAAATATTGTGAAAGAAGCTGCAGGTTTGGATCGCCCTCATTGCGGCAGGTACATATGGCAAAGCCCTCGCTGGAGGGATCGGCATTGGCCTCCAAATAGGTCCTCCAGCCGGTCGGACAGTAGTAGAAAACTGAACGACACGCTTGCTGGCACACCCACTTCAATGAGTCTGCTCCTAGATTTGGGCCGCATCGAGAACATCGGCATAGGTGCGCTGCCGGTGGGCAGCTAGTCAATCCTGAATCTCAAAACTCAGACCCATTAAGAACTTGTAGGGCCTATCTTCCTCATGGGCCACCAAAGTGGATGCAAATTGGCTGAGGTGGGTGAACTCGGCAGCATACTTGTCCACAGACTGATTCCCCTTGTCCAGGATAATGTTCTGATTAAAATCGAATATATGAAATAAACATCAATTTAAATGACATTATCCGACCGACCTAAGTCAATGAGATGAACTTTCGTTCCATCTCAAACTTGGTGACATTGGAGAAAAACTTCGTCATAAGCCACCAGATGTGAGTGAGATCTATAAGCTGGATGCATACCACATCCACCTGATCTATATCGGAGATCCGCACTGCTAGTATCAGTTTCTCCGTTTGAATCGGCCACTGCTAAGCTTCCAACGGCATCTTCATACCCGAGCATTTATCTCGGTGCAGCTCATAAGTCTGCCACAGTCCCGGGTCTGGGTGGCAGTAGCTTTGGTGCGGGTTCAGCAGCGGTTCGGTTAGCCGCCTCCAATGTAGCCCACATCAAATTATTGTGCTCTTGCTGTGGAGCCATCATCTTCTGCATCGTTTGGAGGATAGTAGCATTTTCTGGTTGTTCCTCCCTGGGTCGAGAAGTGGAAGAGCCTACGCGAGCCATAATCTGCAACATGGTCAAATCGGTGAGTATCCAGATTAATAGTTGGTTACTACATGTTCATGTGATAACGTGGTGTACATACTTGTTTAGTGGTATCAGAGCCAGGTTATACTCTAACCATGTTGGATTTTAGCCAGGTTAGCTCAACAAAGTACACACCGCATTAATCACATGAACATGTAATAACCATCATACAATCTGGATACTAGTCTTATTCAATCCATTCTGATCCCTGCATATAATTATTTCATTCCTTGTTTCCTTCTATTCCTTGCAATCGTCTTCATTCATTGATTCCATATTGGGTATAATTCCATTCTTTCGCACCTATGTTCTTTTGATTCTGGTGCTATCCCTGCTTTTATTCCAGGTCGGTTCGTCGATATGAGTCACTTGATCTACAACGACATGTCAATGGTTTGAATCTTCACCACGAGAGGAAGCATTGTCGTTGCTCCTAGGTATGCATGCAGAGTCCCAAATCACCTTTCTCACATAGTATTTAGAATCCTCAGTCGTCAGGAGTTTGAATTTTACGCTAGAGAGATGCCGTTTGGATGTGTTAAGGATTTGGTAAGCCAGGAGGCTGATTGCTGGAGCTAAGGGACGTTGATGGTGGAATCTTCCTGATCAGAGTAGCACAGTGGAAGCGTGGTGGGCCCATAACCCACATATTCCCGGATTATCATGTCACTTCTCCTCCTTCATTGTTTGCTTCCTTCCATTCCTTGCTTCCATCCTCATCCACTGACTCATTGTTTGGTTCAATTCTTCCCTATCCATTTTCTCTTAGATTCCAATTCTAGCTAATCCTTTATCTTCTTGGTTCGTTATCTCACAAGTCTTATGTTGTTTCTTCTTCTTTCTGATACCGTTTGCCTTCTCTGCAATTGCATTTGTCACCATTCATCGAATCTCTAATTCCTTGCATCATTTTACTTCTTTATTGTACATTCCATTCGCCATCATTCTTTGATTCATTATTCAAAATCATTTCTATCCATGTTCTTGCAACACCCTGTGTTAGGAATATATATAGAATTAATTAGAGGTGGCCTATAGAAGATTCTATACGGTGGATGTATGGAATTGGAGGTGGGCCCAGGGAGCAGCAGATCCTGCTTACTGCTTGCATAGATTCAGCCGTGTGACTAACATGGCAGGGGGTGGGGCCCCCGAGGGGGTGTTGCTGCTGCTGTATAGCTGGCAGTGGTGGGCCTAGGTAGATGTTGTGGTGTTGCTTGGCTGACGTTAGCACACGTAGGAGAGAAAATGATGTGGGGTTGATTAGTCCCATATCGGGGAGAATTGTAATTAATTGTGTATATAAATATAATTTATTGGGAATAGAGGTCACCAATAAGTTATAATACCTTTTATGAGGCAAGCCTGTGGCTGGCAGTTGTTAGAAAAATTGCTGAGCGGGGTTGGGGTGTTACAGAGTTGGTATCAGAGCGAGCTTCAATAGTAATGTTAAACATGGTAGAGGGAATGAACCTAGGTGTGGATACTAGAGCGTGAGTACCTAGGTGTGGACATTAGATTGTGAGTATTAAAACATTCAACTAAAACCAATAAAATGGTTGATGTGAATATGATTTATGTTGTGGTGCTCTAATATTTTCAAGTGTTTTGCAGTATTCAGTGAAATGGCAGAACCCAGGACCCGGAATGGTGGGAATGGTGATGGGGCTAAAGGTTCCCATGGGGCCAGACTTGATCTGGAGACGGAGATTGCTAGAGTGTATCAGACTCTGAATGCATTTATGGTAACTAGTGCAACTCAGAATCAAGGCGCCGGGCCTGTACCTACTAATGCTGATCCGATCATGCCGGTGGAATCTTTCAAGCGGATGAAGCTGTTAGTCTTTGAAGGGTAAGCAATACCAATGAGGCTGATGACTGGATCAGGCAGATGGATATGGTATTTATGGTTTTGGAAACCCCGAGGCCAACAAGGTAAATTTGGCAATGATGTCATTTGAAAAGGACGTCGGTGTTTGGTGGCAGTCATTGAAGAGGACTTTGGTAATGAGCATGTGACTTTGGAAGCTTTTCTTGGAGAGTTCAGGGATCACTACTTCCCCTTGGAGGCAGGAGAAGAAGGCAATGGAGTTTCTAAACCTGCAGCAGGGTAATATGACTGTGCGTGAGTATGAGACTAAGTTCACGCAGCTGTTGAGGTATGTACCGGAGCTGATCATTGATGAAGCAAAGAAGGCCAGGAAATTTGAGCAGGGTTTGAGGCCTGAATCTAAGGTCCTGAATGATACCTTTTGGGGATTAGGAGGTTCAGACAAACTTGTCAAGAGGGTAGCAATGACTGAATAAGACATGGATCAGTTTCAGAAGAAGAAGGAAACCTGGAACAGGAACAAAAGGCTAGCAGTAGCAAACCAGAGTGGGAAGAGGTTCCCAGAGAAGAAGGGTAGGTTTAGTAGACCTGATCAGAAGGCAGTGGCAGTTCAAGGGGAAGTTTGCTAAAACTGTGGAGAGGCAGGTCACTATAGGGCAGATTGTACCAAGCCAGCGAGAGGTCCGACTTGTTTCCTGTGTGGACAAGAAGGTCACACCAGGCCTTCTTGCCCTTATCTTAAGAAGGGTGGTGCGAATGGGGACAAATTTCAGAGGCAATGACGAGTGTTTGCATTGACTGAGGAGGATGCGAGAAACTCAGAAGATGTGATCCAAGGTATGCAAGAATATTAAATTCATTTATTTGATGTATTGAATAAGACTTTATTTAAGAATAAGATGGAGTTTTGAGTATCATTCTTCATGTAACAGGATATGTTTTGATTAATAGAATAAAAGCAAAGGTTTTGTTTGATACTAGTTCTTTGCATACATTTGTGTTGCCCAATTTTGCTAAGGTTTGAGGTGTGGAACTTAAGATATTTCTAGGCAGAGTCTTGTCGGTGGCAACACCATCAGGAGAGGAATTGATTGTTGATCGATATTACGAGGGTTGTGATATCGAGATTAGTGGGAGGCTTTTCGGTATCGATCTCATCGAACTGCAAGTTTTGGGTGTAGATGTGATCGTGGGCATTGATTGATGGAAATTTATGATGCTACAATTGAATGCAAGAATAAAGAAGTTATAGTGAAGGCACTGGGAGGACCCGCAGTGACTTTTCAAGGGAAGAGGGGGAACTCGAAGATGGTTGCAGCTATATCAAAGTTGGTGATTCCATAAGGGGTCAGGGAGATTCCAATTGTTAGAGATTTTCCTACTGTGTTCTTGGAAGATCTACCGGGGTTACCGCCGCAGAGAGATGTTTAGTTCTGTATCAATGTTCAGCCGGAAAGTGTTCCTATATCTAAGGCTCTGTACAGTATGGCGCTTATAAAGAGAATGAGGTTAAGAAGCAAGTTAAGGAATTGTTGAGTAAGGGGTTCATCAGGCCAAGTTCTTCATCGTGGGGTGCACCAGTGTTGCTAGTAAAGAAGAAAGAAAGGTCGATGAGGATGTGCATTGACTACCGGGAATTGAACAAAGTGACCATTCAGAACAAGTATCTGCTTCCACGGACTGATGATCTGTTTGATAGGCTTCATGGAGCAGTAGTATTTTCGAAGATTGATCTTCGGTCAGGATATCATCAGCTCTGAGTTAAGGAGGAAGATGTGAGTAAAATAGCTTTCAGAACTCGGCATGGGCTTTATGAGTTTTTGGTGATGCCGTTTGGGGTCACGAATGCGCCAGCAGTGTTTACGGATATGATGAATCAGGTTTTGCGGCCGTTCATTGATTCCTTTGTGGTGGTATTCTGTAACCTGTGTTTTCCATTTTTTGTATTTTTTGGATGTATTTTTTTTCTTTTTGGGTATTTATTCAGTTTGTATCTCTTTTTGGACCATGTTTTGGACCTCCTTCTTCAATATATTCATCTATCTGATTTGTCGTCTCCTTTATCTAATCTCTTGATTCTATTGTCTGCCTTTTCTCCCATTCTTGATTGATCGAGCTATTATAAATTTTTTTCCCCAATTAATTATTTGAATTATTCATATTCTTTTTTTTAATTTTGTTCATTTTACTCTATCTTAATTATTGGATCTATTCATACCCTAATTCTATGCTTAACCCATTTAAAAGCCTATATCCAAATTAAACCTACTGTTAAACTACCCAAAACCCAATATACTCAACCCGATACCCATTTCCACTATCAAATCCGTTGCTCCCCTTTCAGCCAAAACCCTAATATGCTCTTATATATACCACCTATTTCTTTCTTCATGATTACCCCTACACATCAGCCTCCTATACTCTACCCCTAACCTCCTACCTCCTGCACTCCTCCAAAACCATCCATCCGAGCCATTTGCGCACCTCCGATCACCTCCTGTCTCTCTCTCCCGTCCATCCCTCCTGCACCTCCTCGTGCACCTCGACGCATTGCACACCTCGACACCAGCAGCAAGCCATGACATCCCCAGCCACTGCAGCGACTCCCTGTGCTGCCTCCTCCCGAGCACTGCACCATTGCAGACCCCTGTGTCCTCCCGATAGACCGCAGCAACAATGCTGCACCATGCTGCCTCCCCTTGCCCGTTGTCCCACCATCATTCCACCGCAGTGCTCACACCCCCGCCGCTGCCTCTCTCGCATGTGGGTGTGGTTTGTGTGCGTGTGTTTGATTTCGAGTTGTGACCGCTTGTTTGTGGTTCGTGTTCGATCCATTCGTTGAATTCGTTGCCCTGAAATCCGTTCCCGTTATTCTTGCTCTTGTTTCGTTTTCTTCGTCGTCTCTCAGGCAAGCAAACATGTATTCTTCTCTTTGTGTAATACAAGTACTAAATACCGCCAGCAGTGTAGTTGTTTTCTAGAGACAATTCTTGTGTAAAACCCCTATTATGTGTTGTTTCTATTGTATTGACCCGCCCGTAGTTGCCTCATTACACACATGATATGAATAACTTAGGGATGACCACTTCTTGTTGTATACATGCTTTTTATTTATGACTTGTTGTATGATCTCGTATGCTTGATGTGTTGATAGTAAGTATAACTCGTTGTAGACTTGTAAAATACTATATACCATGTAGCTTGAACATCTAGTATACCCTGTTTCATGTTAGGTTATATTTTGGGTGAGTTTCATATAAATTAGTTGATCTTGTGCATGAAGAATATTTTCTGTTATGCCGGTTTCCCATTTTCATTCAGTATTTTAGACCCTATTAAGGTCCGTATATGAAAATTATTTGTGAATATGAATTATATAAAATTCTGTCTACTTTCCAGATTTTCTGACAGATCTCCGTTTCGATTTATGAGTTGCAAGTTATGACTATTTTACTACAAATGTGTTTAAAATTCCAGATTCAGTTTTATATAAATTCTGTTCTGTATGGTAAATTATTTTTCTACTGATGCTAAAGATAATATTTTAATTCAATATTTTGCTGGTTACAACTAGACTTGATTAGGATTAACCCCTGATTTTTATGGATTTAATTAAAAACTTTTATAAACCAACCTATGCATGCAAACAACGACTATACACGCAGAATTTTCTTACTGTTCAGGAAAGAACCTTAATTACGATCTGATTCTATTTGTTGTTTATAAAAATTTTGTGAACAGGAATTGTAGCCTACTGTATCTATTTTACCATCCTTTTGACGGATCTGGATTTCAATTTATCGTTTGTGAGATATTGCTGTTTTAGTACTGCTGTGTTTATGATTCCAGATTTATAAAACTGCTATATCTTGCTGCTTTTTTATTTTAATTGAGTATTCTATAAATATTAGAAAATTATGAAACTTTATTTCCTGTTACTAAACATACTAGGGAATACCCAAGGTTTTTCGTGGATTTAATCAGTGAGTTTTTATGCTGTTTTTCTTTTTATGATAACAAACTTGTCATTTCTGGCTGAACACGTTTTCTTGATACAACCCTATTTTGAGTTATGTTTTTGTGAAATACTATATATTTATACATATTTGCTGGATTCGGCCGGGAGTCTATTTTCTAGATCTTTTGACAGATCCAGGTTTTACTGTTTGTGGTAACGGAAATCCCAGATTTAGTGTAGTACTGTCTTGCTGTCCTGAACTAGAATTCTCGTTATCCTAATCTTTTATGTGTTGTCTTTCACCTGTGCATGTTTATCTTTCAACCTGAACTTGTTACTCGTAAATACCATGTTATTCTAGCCCTGTTTTTGACACATACATGCCTGTTTAATAATAATAATAAATAACCAAGCTGGGGTTTAAAGGGAAATATCTAATAATGGAAAATACAGAAACTTTTACTCGGAAGGGGATCTATAGATCCTACGTGATTACTTCACACTTGAGGCTTGATATTTCATACTTGAGGCTTGATACTTGATTACTTGATACTTGTTCCTGAGTACACTGCCCTTTATGATCCACTATGAAATCTAAATCATAATTTGTTTGAATGTAGCAACCATGGGGTAAAAACTTGGGATGCATGAAGTGCTACCTAGATAATAATAAATACAAGACTTGAACATGATTCCTTGACACTTGCTTCTTGTCACTTGTACATGATACATGTTACTTGATACTTGTTACTTGTTACTCATTACATGTTGCTCGTTTGCGTGATACTTGTTTTACTTGACACTTGATAAATACCCCTTGCACTTGTTCACCTTGCCATACTAGTTGTTCTATTTTGTTATCATGTCTATTCCATGCTAGGCTTGTTTCCCTTGTTATTTTATATTTGTTACCCCTTTTCTTGTTCTTGTTGCTTGCACTACAAGCGGCCGTAACTTGCATTGACGGACATTTTGTTTACTTTTTCTCTTCCTGCAATTTATTAAATTGCAGATCATGGAGATCAGCTGCCCGATGGAGTAGGTGATCTGAGATATTAGATGTTGGAGTTCTTGCTATTATTATTATTATTTCCTGTTGCTTATTTTGAAAAATTGTACTTGGTTACTAGGATTATTTTGTATTGGGCAATGTGACCCAGGATTATTGACTTGTTCATATCTGGTTTATTTGAGATTATTATATCTTGCTTTCAAGTAAATTCCTGTTGGTATATTGATTCAGTTATGCATGCGTGGTTGATTTCTCTTGCTTCCTACTCTGATTATTCTTATTCTTGTTGTAAAGATCCTAACAGCTTATGGATAATGAAAATCATTCACTGGATTTAGTCACGTATCCGTATTCCGTATTCTCTTTTTGGGAAGCAGGGCGTGACAAGGTTTTTATTGGTATCAGAGCCCATATTTGGCTAATGTATTAGTTTAACTGATATATTAGACAAGCTTGGCTCGATCTGGGATCGGCTCAACAGTACTTTGATCTAGATGCTAATTATTTTTGATCTTGTGCAGACCATGGCTCGTAGAGGTTCCACTTCTCGTTTTCAGGATGATCAGCCCGGGCTTGAGGCCGTTACCAATGTGTTGGAACAGTTGATCAATATGCAGCAAAACCGCAGTGACTTTGTGATGGCTGGTTTGGAAGCTACTTGGGTTCCGCCTCTCGCTGTGCCTATGCAGGCAGTGCTCCCTCCTCGTCTGGGTACAGTCATGGATTTCATGAGGCTACATCCTGACAGATTATCCGGCACTAAGATGCCTTTGGAGGCCGAACAATGGTTGATCCGGACTGAGCAGTTGCTTTTGGCCGCAAGAGTTGCAGATGCTGATAAAATGAATGTGGTAGCCATCCAGCTGGTGGATCAGGCTCATATTTGGTGGAGGTCCGAGTCCGAAAGGCTCGAGCGACCGATTACTTGGGCCACGTTCACTAGGAGCTTCTTGGAGAAGTTCTTCCTTAGCATCGCTCGAGTGGAAATGGAGCAATAGTTCCCGACCCAGAAACAGGTTGGTCATTGTTCTATTATTGGAATTTTGTTACATATTGTCCATGCAGTGTTGTAACATGAGACTTTCTTCAAACAGGGCTTCAGGTCTGTGGATGCGTATGCAGCTGAATTTACAAGACTTAGCCGTTCTTGTGCCGAATGAAGAAGACATGGCTCGTAGATTCACACTGGGACTTGAGCCAGAGATTTGGGTGCAGCTCGTATCCCTTTTCTTGCGTACTTAGGCCGAAGCTCTCGAGGCAGCTCGAGCTTAGGAGCAGGCTCGTGGTGGATTGGCTCCTCCCCAGCAGACTGTTCTGCACTCTGTTGTTGCTAGGCCTTCTGGTGGACCTATTCGGTGACCTGTCCCAGCCCACCCAGTCAGGGCATCTCCTTAATCTTCTGCGGTTCCTCAGAGGGTTAGTTTTTGCGACTTTTGCCAACTTCCTGGGCATGAGCGCAAGGACTACAGGCGTGCCAATAGTCGCTGTTTTGGTTGTGGTGCTTCTGATCATGTGTTGCGGGATTGTTCGCAATAGCAGCAATTGGCTCTTCCAGCCAGAGGTCCAGTTCAGCAGGCGGCCCCAGCTCGTGGTCCTGTCAGGCCACCACTTCCTCCTCAGCACCAGATTGTCGGTCAGAGCACCGCTGTTCCCAGGAGAGGTCAGGCTTTCAACTTGACTGCTGTTGATGCTAAAATAGCAGAGGGTGTTGTTGCAGTTATATTTTGGTTTATTGTTTGTTGTTTTGTTGTTTCTCTTTTGCTTCTTTTTATTTGCCATGCTTTATTCTTTCATATTATCTTTCTGCTTTGTGTTTTCCCTCACCCCTGTTCAACCATTCTTTTCCTCCTGTCTCTTTTGATTCTATCTTAGGTATTGTCCTTATTTGCTCTTTTCCTGCTCATGTTCTTTTTGATTCCGGGGCAACCCATTCCTTCGTATCTTCTCGGTTCGTGGCTCACCATCAATTGGAGTGCAGCTTCATGTCAGAGGCTTGGAACATTGTGACAGGTGGTGGTGTTTTCATTTGTTCCCGGGAGTGCAGGAAGTGTTTCGTGGTTATTGGTGGCACAGATTTCAAGGCCAACCTGATTGTCAATGGGAATTCAGGATTTGACATTATTCTCGATATGGATTGGTTAGGTGAATCCCACGCCATTATCTATTTTCGTGCCAAGAAAGTTGTATTCCAGATTCCAAATCGCGCAGAGTTTGAGTTCCGTGCCAGGGATATGCCCCTTGGCCGAGCTGAGACTTCAGTTGATCAGGAGGTTTGTGCGATGGAATTGCATTCAGGCTGTGAGGTTGTGCCTCTAGTAGTGCGGGATTTCCTGGATATATTTCCAGAGGAGTTGCCTGGCTTACCCCCTGATAGAGATGTAGAGTTGGGTATTGAAGTTCAGCCTGGTACGTCGCCGATATCGAAGAGTCCCTACAGGATGGCACCGGTTAAGTTAGCAGAGTTTAAGATGCAGATTTAGGAGTTGCTGGATTTGGGGTTCATCAGACTCAGTGTTTCTCCGTGGGGTGCTCCAGTCCTTTTTGTCAAAAAGAAGGATGGTAGTCGTCGACAGCGCATGGATTATCTGGAACTGAATAGTGTTACTGTGAAGAACCGGTATTCGTTGCCCAGGATCGATGATTTGTTTGATTAGTTGAGCGAAGCTGCTATTTTCTCGAAGTTGGATCTTCGTTCCGGGTATCATCAGATCAAGGTGAAGGAGACTGATGTACAGAAGACTGCATTCAGGATCAGATATGGGCACTATGAGTATGTTGTGATGCCGTTTGGGGTCACGAAAGCGCCTGCTGTACTCATGAGTCTTATCAACAAGGTCTTTTCCCAGTTCTTGGATAGATTTGTGGTGGTCTTCATTGATGACATTCTGATGTATTCTCGGAATCGGAAAGATCATGCTGAGCATCTTAGGTTGGTTCTGCAGACTTTGAGAGAGAATCAGCTCTACGGGAAACTCAGCAAATGTGAGTTTTAGCTCGACAGGGTTTCTTTCTTTGGGTACATTATCTCGGGCAATGGTGTTTCTGTGGATCCGGCCAAGGTTGAAGCTGTAAAGGATTGGCCAGTTCCGAAGTCAATTTCTGAGGTGCGGAGTTTCCTTAGTCTAGCTGGCTATTATCAAAAATTCTTCTAAGATTTTCCGAAGATAGCAGGACCATTGACTATGCTGACTGGGAAGGATCAGAAGTTCTATTGGTCTGAGGCTAGCAGTGAGGCTTTTACTAAGTTGAAGAGTAGGTTGACGTAAGCGCCAGTGTTGACTATTCCAGATGGTTCAGGCAGATTTGTAGTTCACTGTGATGCTTTGGATAAGGGTCTTGGAGCAGTTCTGATGTAGAAGGGCCAAGTCGTTGCTTATGCATCGAGGCAGTTGAGGCCGCATAAGAAGAACTATCCGACTCATGACTTGGAATTAGCGGCAGTGATCTTTGCTTTGAAGTTGTGGAGACATTATTTACTTGGGGACCGAGTGGAGATCTTTACAGACCATAAAAGTCTCAAGTACGTCTTCACCCAGAAGGAGTTGAACATGAGGCAAAGTCGTTGGCTGGAGCTTATGGCCGATTATGACATCAGTTTGTAATACCATCCAAGTAGAGTGAACTTGGTGCCAGATGCTTTGAGCAGGAGACCGGCGGGTATGTTCCTGACTCAGCAGAGTGATTTGATTGAGTATATGCGGAGGTTGGAGTTGGATGTGTTATTGCCGAGTTCTGATCGGAGTTGTTTGGTGCTTCAGCTTCAGTCGTCTCTTGTTGATCAAATCAAAGAGGCACAAGCTAGTGATATGCAGTTACAGGGTTTTCAAGCTGAAGTTGAGCCTGGTTCTAGAACAGACATGGTTATTCATGCTGATGGATGCATTCATTTTGGGTCCAGGTTGTGTGTCCCGAAGGATGAAGTTCGTCATAGGTTGCTTGAGGAAGCCCACTAGTCATCATATTCTATCCATCCTGGAGGTACTAAGATGTATCGGGATTTGAAGCTTCATTTCTGGTGGCATAGTATGAAGAGGGTTGTGGCTTGGTTTGTATCTTAGTGTATGATCTGCCAGCAGGTGAAGGCAGAGCATTAGAGGACCACCGGATTTCTTCAACCGCTTCCCATTTTGGAGTGGAAGTCTGAACATATCACTATGGATTTTGTGACCGCTTTTCCGAGGAGTCCTAAGGGTCATAATGCCATTTGGGTGATTGTCGACCGATTGTCAAAAAGTGCTCACTTCATTCCCTTTCGTTTCGGACAGTCTACTGAGAGCCTAGCTGAAAAGTATATGCAAGAGATCGTCAGACTTCATCGGTATCCAGTTAGTATTGTATCCGACAGGGATACGAGATTCAGATCTCAGTTTTGGGAGAGTCTTCAGAGCAGTTTGGGGTGTAAATTAAAGTACAGTACAACTTTTTATCCCCAGACTGATGAATAGTTAGAGAGGACCATCCAGATTCTTGAAGACATGGTGAGGTCCTGTATGCTGCACTTCGGTGGATCCTAGGAGGACCATTTGCATCTCGTAGAGTTCTTGTACAATAATAGCTTTCGGGCCAGTCTTAATGCTGCACCGTTCGAGGCACTTTATGAGCGGAAATACAGATCACCAGTGTGTTGCGATGACGTTGGTGAGAGGAAGTTGTTGGGTCTGGAGTTGATCACCAGGACAGTTGCGGTGGCTCAGATCAGGAAGCACTTGCAGGCAGCTCAGGATAGGCAGTGGCAATGGGCTGATGTCCATCGGAGAGCTTTGGAGTTTGAGGTTGGTGACCATGTTTTCCTAAAGGTATCGCCTTGGCGCGGTGTCATTCGGTTTGGTGGTGGGGGCAAGCTCAACCCTAGGTTTATTGGACAGTTCGACATTGTGGAACAAGTAAGCAAGGTGGCTTATCGTCTTGCATTGCCGCCAGCTTTATCAGGAGTGCATGATGTTTTTCATGTCTCACAGCTCAGGAGATATATCCGAGATGAGAGCTACGTGATCGACTATTCTGAGTTGACCGTTCGACCGGATTTGGCTTGTGAGATTCCGCGAGTTGCTATTTTGGATCGGCGAGAGAAAGTGCTTAAGAACAAGGTCATCAAGCTGGTTTGTATTTCTTATAATCCTCACTCGCCGGGTGAGACGACTTGGGAGCTGGAGGAGGAGATTCAGCATAAGTTTTCTCATTTTTTTGGGTAGTTTTTTGTTTAGTTCTTTCTTTCTTTTTGGGGTTACCCTATGTGCCTCTTGTTTGAATTTCGAGGATGAGATTCTTCTTGCTAGGTGGGTAGGATTTGTAACTCCTGTTTTTCATTTTCTGTATTTTTTGGATGTATTTTTTTTCTTTTTGGGTATTTATTCAGCTTGTATCTCTTTTTGGACCATGTATTGGACCTTCTTTTCAATATATTCATCTATCTGATTTGTCGTCTCCATTATCTAATTGCTTGATTCTATTGTCTGCCTTTTCTCCCATTATTGATTGATTGAACTATTATAAATTTTTTTATCCCCAATTCTTTGAATTATTCATATTCTTTTTTTTTGTTCATTTTTCTCTATCTTAATTACTGGATCTATTCATACCATAATTCTATGCTTAAACCCATTTAATAGTCTATACCCAAATTAAACCTACTGTTAAACTACCCAAAACCCAATATACTCAACCCGATACCCATTTCCACTATCAAACCCGTTACTACCCTTTCAGCTAATACCCTAATATGGACTTATATATACAACCTATTTCTTTCTTCCTGTTCACCCTTACCCATCAGCCGCCAATACCTTACCCCCGACCTCCTACCTCCTGCACTCCTCCAAACCCATCCATCCCGAGCCTCTTGCAATCCCCCAATCACCTCCTGTCTCTCTCTCCCGTCCATCCCTCATACACCTCCTCGTGCACCTCGACACCTTGCACACCTCGATGTCGGCAGCAAGCCACGACCCCAGCGACTCCCTATGATGCTTCCTCCTAAGCGCTGCACCACTGCAGACCCCTGTGTCCTCCTGACAAACCACAGCAACAACGCTGCATCGTGCTGCCTCCCCCCGCCCGTTGTCCCACCATCGTTCCACCACAGTGCTCACACCCCCGCCACTACCTCTCTCGCGTGTGGGTGTGGTTTGTGTGTGTGTTTGATCTCGAGTTGTGATCCCTTGTTCGTGGTTCGTGTTCGATCTGTTCGTTGAGTTCGTTGCCCGGGAATCCGTTCCAGTTAATCTTGCTCTTGTTCCATTCCCATCGTCGTCTGTCAGGCAAGTAACTTTTATTCTTCTCTTTGTGTAATATAAGTACTAAATACTACCGGTAGTGTATTTGTGTTCTAAAGACAATTCTTGTGCAAAACCCCTGTTTTTAGGAGAAAATTCTTGTTTTCTCTACTGTGTTGACCCTCCCGTAGTTGTCTTATTACTCACATGACATGAAATAACTTAGGGATGACCACTTCTTGTTGTATACATGCAATTTGTTCATGACTTGTTGTATGATCTCGTATGCTTGATGTGTTGATAGTAAGTATAACTCATTGTAGACTTGTAAAATACCATATACCATGTTGCTTGGACATCTAGTATACCCTATTTCACGTTTGGTTATGTTTTGGTGAGTTTCGTGTGAACTAGTTGATTTTGTCCATGAAGGATATTTTCTGTTTTGTCTGTTTCCCATTTTTGTTCAGTATTTTAGACCCTATTAAGATCTGTATATGAAAGTTATTTACGAAATTCAGTAAAGAACCTTAATTTCGACCTGATTCTATTTGCTTTCTATAAAAACTTTGTGAATATGAATTGTAGCCTACTGTATCTATTTTATCAACCTTTTGACGGATTTGGATTTCGATTTATCGTTTGTGAGATATTGTTGTTTTAGTACTACTGTGTTTATGATTCCAGATTTACAAAACAGATTTATCTTGCTGCTTTCTAATTTTAATTGAGTATTCTATCTATATTGGAAAATTATAAAACTTTATTTTCTGTTACTAAAAATACTAGGAAATACCCCAGATTTTTCGTGGATTTAATCAGAGAGTTTTTATGCTGTTTTCATGTTTATGAATACAAACTTCTGATTTCTGGCTGAACACATTTTCTGGATACAACCATGTTTTGAGTTATATTTTTGTGAGGTACTACATGACTTATAAATATTTTCTGGATTCGGCCGGGAGTCTATTTTCTAGATCTTTTGACGGATCCAGATTTTCCTGTTTGTGGCAACGGGAATCCCAGATTTAGTGCAGTACTGTCTTGTTGTCCTGAACTAGAATTTTCGTTGTCCTAATCTTTTATGTATTGTCTTTCACCTGTGCATGTTTTTCTTTCAACCTGAACTTGTTACTCGTTTATACCATGTTATTCTTGCGCTATCTTTGACACATACTTTCCTGTTTGATAATAATAATAATAATAAATAACCAAACCGGGGTTTAAAGGGAAATATCTAATTGTGGAAAATATAGAAACGTGTACTCGGAAGGGGATCTATAGATCCTACGTGACTACTTCATACATGAGGCTTGATATTTCACACTTGAGGCTTGATATTTCACACTTGAGGCTTGATACTTGCTTACTTGATACTTGTCCCTGAGTACACTGCCCTCTATGATCCACTATGAAATCTAAAGCGTAATTTTTTGAATGTAGCAACCATGTGGTAAAAACCTGGGACGCATGAAGTGCTACCTAGATAGTAATAAATACAAGACTTGAACATGATCACTTGACCCTTACTTCTTGTCACTTGTACATGATACGTGTTACTTGATACTTGTTACTTGTTACTCGTTACATGTTACTCGTTTGCGTGATACTTATTTTACTCGACAGTTGATAAATTCCCCTTGCACTTGTTCACCTTGCCATGCTAGCTGTTCTATTTTGTTATCATGTCTATTCCATGCTAGGCTTGTTTCCCCTGTTATTTTATATTTGATACCCCTTTTCTTGTTCATGTTGCTTGACTACAAGCGACCCGTAACTTGCATTGACGGACATTTTGTTTACCTTTCCTCTTCCTGCAATTTATTAAATTGCAGATTATGGAGATCAGCTACCCAATGGAGTAGGTGATCAGAGATATTAGATGCTGAAGTTCTTGCTATTATTATTATTATTATTATTTCCTGTTGCTTATTTTGAATAATTGTACTTGGTTACTTGGATTATTTAATATTGGGCAATATAACCTAGGATTATTGATTTGTTCAGATCTGGTTTATTTAAGATTATTCTATCTTGGTTTCAAGTATATTCCTGTTGGTATATTGATTCAATTATGCATGCGGGTTGATTTCTCTTGCTTCCTACTTTAATTATTCTTGTGCTTGTTGTAAAGATTCTGACAGCTTATGGATGATGAAAATCATTCACTGGACTTAGTCACGTATCCGTATTCCATATCTCCTTTTTGGGAAGCGGGGCGTGACATATTCATTTATGATATTTTGGTGTACTCGAAGTCGGAGGATGAGCATGTCGAGCATTTAGCAAAGGTGTTGAAGAAGTTGTAGGAGCATGACTTGTATGCCAAGCTGTCTAAGTGTGAATTTTGGAAGTCAGAGGTGGCTTTTCCTTAGTCATGTCCTTATTAAAGAAGGGAGTGGCCACTGATCCTCAGAAGGTCGAAGCAGTAAAGAGTTGGCCTAGACTGATGACTGTGAAGGAGGTTAGAAGCTTCTTGGGTTTGGCTAGTTACTACAGGCGATTCATTCAGGGCTGTGCACAGATTGCAGTTCCATTAACAGGTTTGACTCGGAAAGATGTGAGTTTCACTTGGACTGATAAGTGTTAGGCGAGTTTTATGGAATTAAAGGAGAAGTTGACGACAACACCTATTCTAGCTTTTCCATAAGCTGGAAAGGGTATGATGTTTATAGTGATGCGTCGCTCGTTGGTTTGGGTTGCGCCTTGATGCCAGAGGGGAAGGTTATTGCTTATGGTTCGAGGCAGTTGGGTCCTCAAGCGAAGAATTACCCGATGCTCGATTTGGAGCTTGCAGCTATCATCTTTGCCTTGAAGTAGTGGATGCATTATGTATATGGAGAAAATTTCAATATGTATATTGAACAAAAAAGCTTGAAGTATATTTATCTGCAGAGGGATCTAAATCTTCGGCAGTGAAGGTGGTTGGAAGTGTTGGAAGACATTCGTCCTCAGATCAAGTATTATCTAGGCAAGGCAAATGTTGTGGCTGATGGGCTTAGTCGGAAGAGTAGCCTGTCATGTTTGATCAAGGCTCAAAAGGAGTTGGCGGTAGAGATAGATCAAGCAGGTATCGAGGTTGTTCTGCAAGGATTGGGAGCTTCATTAGCATAGTTGAGGCTTTAGCCTACATTGAAGGAGCTGATTATGGAGGGCCATAAGTTAGATTCAGCAATTTAGAAGATGTTGTAGCAGATTTTCGATGGCAAGTTATCAGAATTTCGAGTCCAATATGGGATTCTATGGATGGGTGAGAGGTTGTGTGTGCCGGAAAATGCAGATTTGAGAGAAAGTATCTTGCAAGTTGCACACAATACCTTGTTATCCGTACATTGTGGAGGTACAAAGATGTACAAGGACATCAGGCAGCAGTATTGGTGGCCAGAAATGAAGGTGGTTGTAGCAAACTTTGTGGCGCGATGTTTGACTTGTCAGCAAGTCAAGGCAGAAAATCAGAAACCTAGAGACTTGTTACAGCCGTTTCTCATACAAGAGTGGAAGTGGGAAAATATCAGTATGGATTTCATCACTGGTTTACCTTGGAGTTCGAAAGACAACGACTCGATTTGGGTCATTGTGGACCGTTTGACCAAGTCAGCTCATTTCTTATCCATGAGGATTACCCGGTCGTTGGAGAAGCTAGAAGAGTTTTACATTGATGAGAGTGTAAGACTTCATAGGGTTCCCGTATCTATTGTCTCCGACAGAGATGCAAGTTTCACTTCGAGATTCTGGAAGAGCTTATAGGCAACTTTGGGTATCAAAACCGACTTCAGTACTGATTTTCACCCACAGTTAAATGGTCAAACATAGCAGGTGAATCGGGTGTTGGAGGACATGCTGAGGTCATGCGTCATGGATTTTGGTGGCAGTTGGGAAAGGTACTTGGCATTGGTTTAATTTCCCTACAACAATAGTTACCATGAAAGTATCGGTATGGCACCTTATGAATCCTTGTACGGAAGGAAGTGTAGAACACCCGTTTGTTGGTATGAAGTTGGGAAGAAGCAGATGTTTGGGCTGGAGATTGTGCAGCAGACAACGGAGAAGATCGAACTAATCTGGAAGTGGTTAGTCGAAGGTCAGAGGTAGCAGAAGAGTTATGCAGGTACTCGGCGAAAAGACTTTGAGTTTGAGGTTAGAGATGCTTTGTTTCTCAAGGTGTCTCCCATGAAAGGGGTGATCAGATTTAGGAAAGGTGGCAAATTGGCACCAAGGTACATTGGGCCATACAAGATTTTGAGGCAGATTGGTAAGATGGCATATAAGTTGGAGTTGCCCGAAGAATTGACACAAGTACATGACGTGTTCCATGTGGCAGTGCTGAGGAAGTATGTGCCAGATCAGGGTCACCAGTTGATGGAAGTGCTCAAGGGGTTGCACCTGAACTTGAGTTACAAGGAACAGCCTATGGAGATTGTAGACCGTCGAGAGAAGGTATTAAGGAATAAAGTTATACCTATGATCAATATATTGTGGAGGAACCAATTGTTTGAGGAAGCCACTTGGGATCCGGAGGATCGCATGAAGAAGGATTTTCCCGAACTTTTGATGTAATTTTCTTCTTTTTGCGTGTAATTGTGTTTGTCCCTACTAGTGGTATTTCTGAGGACAGAACTATTAGAACGAGGGAGTAATGTAACATCCTGAAATTTTTAAATAATATTTTGGAATTTATAAATGAATTGAAATAAAATTTTGTGATTTAATAAACATTTTTCGTAAATTTAGTGCAAATATTTACGAAGTGTGGATTTGGAATTATGAGTTAATGAACAAGCCCTATTAATTGTTATTGGGTATATTTGAATTTTTTGGATTTTTCTGAACAAAGAAACTATTTTTATAAATACTTCGAAAGAAAGAGACATTTTTGTAACAAGTGGTTTAAAGGTGAAGATTGAATTTAAAATTTGTTTTACAGCATTTTGGGCTGGCTAATCAATAGAAGGCTCTAAGTAATTAGATTATATACATATTTGATTGGTTTTATTGTTTTAATTGAATAAATATATATTATGCAATTTTGGGATTGTTGGGGACTTTATTGTAAATATTCCTCCTGGAGAGAAAAAGTCAGAAAATCTATTTGGAAAATTTATTAACAATTATAAGTAAAGATTACTAATAAATATTCTGGATTTTTTCGAATAATTTATGACATACTTGAAAATACTCAAAAATGAAGGACTTTTGGGCAAAATTGCCACTTGGAGTAGAAACTCCAGATTTTCTTGAAAATTCGGGCTGCATACTGGCCGGCCAGATCTGGATGAAGGGATTAGTTATTTTGTTTTAAATTTAATTTGATTTAACTAATAATTGGTAGGGATCCATATATGTAAATAATCTTCTTGGGGAGTAATTTTGTAAACTTTTGTGAAACTCAAGGGCCGATCCCGGCCTATAATAAGGGCAGCAGCCGGCCACCTCTTTTGTGCACTCAAATCATCCTTTTCTTATTATTTTCTTGGAGTTTAAAGCTTGGATCTTGGACTTTTGCAAGGAGAATGCTTTTCTTCATTTCTATTATTATTCTTCAAGTTGATCTTCTTTGAGGTAAGTGATACTTCTGGTTTTTTTTTATATGTGTTTTACTCATATTATCATGATTAATGAACTTATAGATGTTTACATGAACTAAAGATGCAATTTTTATGAGAGTTGATCATGTTTTATTAATTTTGAATGTTAAATATTGATGATGGATGAAAAATCTAACTTGGGATCTATGGATTTAACTGTAGTTGTAAGTCCTATTTTCAGATTTTATTGTATTTTGTAGTCTTTTGATTATTGTATTTGGACTCATTTATTATGGTGCATTTTGTCTTTTCTTGGGTTCTGTTGTTCCTTCTTGATCAATCTGTGTTCTTTTGTGAATTTGGCTCTTTTCTATTTTGAATTCGATTCGTTCTCCTTTGTGTTCATCTCGTCTCATTACATTTGTTTGTCTCATTTTGGAGCCAAAACCAATATCCAGAACCCACATAATCTCAACCTAAAACCCTAATTTCTTGATCCCTATAAATACCCTATTAATTTAACACTAATTAATATACTCTCTCTCTCTCTGCAGCTTTCTCTCTCCCCGTACCCCTCTATCCCTGTTTCCGTTAACCCAAACCCGGCGCTCACACCCCCGACTCCCGTCGCTCCTCCGACCGTCCTTCACCACCTGTCATCACCACCGTCACCGTCTCCATCCCCTCTTCATCCTCCTCACCGTCGCTTGTCCCCCATCCTCGCCATCCCCGTTACCGTAACCCCATTGCAGAGTTCACCATTGTCGTTTATTCCCTCTCCGTCGCCCTATTCCCTCTCCGTGCACCCTTATCGCCTTCGTCGTCTCTCACCCTGCCTGTGCAGCCCCCTAGCACCGCCGTTTGAACCCCGGAGTCGCGAGCGTCGTCTTCCCTATTTTTAACCGCGAAAACAGGGTCACCATTCGCCGGAGTTGTTGTCGCCGCCGTCGCTTCCCGACCGTGGTAACGACGCCGTTCCTGCCAGCACAGCCGCCCCCTCACAATCGTTGCACCGTGCCAGTCCGCCTCTCTCTCTCTCTCTATATATCTCTCTCTTCCGCTGTAGAGAGGTAGGAGAAGCGCTCCTAGTGGTCGATCTCACTGTTTGCTATTTTGCCGCACCCGATCCCACATCACTGTCCCCTGTTCGGTTGGATCCGGTGTGAGGCAGTGTTTCTGATTGGCTGCTTTGGTGTCCCGTGTTCTGCCATGCCAGATCTGATCTTGCTGTCCCCTATTTTGGTGTGGATCCGGTGTGGAGCTGAGATCCTATTGGTTCGTTCTGGTGTTCCGTGTTTTGTGTGCGCTAGATCCAGTTCCGGTGTTCTGCGTTCTGTCCCGATCTGGTGTTAGGAAATACTCTAGGATCTTGCTGTTGCTGTTGATTCTTCGTGCATTTTTTGGGAGATTTTCGCTCGGGATTCTGATCCCCTTATTCTATTTTAATAATATCAGCAATAACAGGCAAGTCTCTTCCCTTTTTATTATTTGTGTTCAAGATTCTTTGATCTCCTGCAAGTAGATCCTATCCATTTACTATCAAAAACTGTTTTTGACAATTCCGTTAAGATTATCGAGGGTTTACACGAGCTAACCCGATATACACTTAACATCGTGCTTTCTCTTCGATTTAAACATAGTCCCCAATGTTTCATGCATTTGCACATTAAACAACTAGATTCATGCATAGGACTGCTTGATAGATTGGACATTGAAATTGAACATGCTAGAATTGGATATAATTGATGAATTGACACCATGACCATGATAAATGTATCTTAACCCTGAGGAATTTGCATGTTGACACCTAGGATTGCTTTGATTGCCAATTTGCATGCCATATGTGATCGTGTGAATTATTTGTTGTCTTTTTATATTAATTTGATTTCTGGACTGTTGTAAGTTTCACTTTAAATCAGAATTTTAGCCCTTTTAATGACCTAATTTGAAAGAACTTACTGAACATAAAATGTATCCCTTGACGTCTAGATAATTTTTCCTTGGTCTGGATTTAAATTTCAATTTGCCATCTGTTAGATATCATCACTTTACTGCAACTGTGTTAGAGATTTCAGACTCATAATTTTAAGCGTATTCAGCTTTTGTTTATTTTATTTGACCCTGTTATCAGTTAAAGAAAAATATAAAATAAATCATACTGGACCTAGACATGTATAGCTACTTTCCTAAATTTTTGTAGATTTTAATAATGAGTTTTCTGACCCGAATTAATTAGTTGAACATAACCCCCTGCTTGCTGACTGAACATAAAACCTGATTAGATTAGAGTTTTTACCCTAGTTCCTATATTTTTTATATGCCTTAATTATACTCACTGGAACCGTATGGAAGTCTACTTTCCAGATCTTCCGGCAGATTTAGTTTTACTATTGTGTAGTGACCATAATCTATGTTTTAGTACAGCAAGATCATGCTGTCCTGATTTTGCGAAATGTGTTAAATGATGTGTTTACTTCATGCTTTGTCTGTAGCACTTAGAATTAGTCACACATAGTAATATACAATATTGACACCCTCTTGCATGCTCACATAGGATGAAAATAAACTATTAACAAGCCGTGGTATTTGTAATGCCCTGCCCCTAGCTCAAACAAATTAGATACTATGTAGTACAACTGCCCACTACAGACTGCCTCTCAAAAGTTGGTTAACCGATTAGGTGACTCTTGATCCTTGGCTAATACTATTTATATTATATTTTATATAATTAAATTTCCTATATGGTTACTCCATATCCTTACCTTTCTTCCCAAGCACTGCCGAAGTTAAGTAACACCCCGGGTGGGCCCTATGTGGAACATGCCATGTCAGCATGTGCTATTCCCAATAGCACAATGCTGAGCCTTACAACCGTGGGACCCCCCAGGCATATACCATTTACCATTTATATCACATTATTCCATTTATTAACCAATCCAGCATGCGTGGATGCATGTACAACCAACTTACTTTTTTTACTTCAAAGTATATACATACTTATATATTTATTATATTTATACTCTTTAGAAATTTACAGGGTATTACACACACCCCCTTCAGAAATTAGCGTCCTTGCTGAGCACGGGCATGCACAATCTAGTGCAGGATCTCCTTTCTAGCCGATGTGGAGCATCTGCTCTTCTATCCATCCTCTCTCGGAAACCATAGTCTGACAACTGGGTATATAGTCTTGCCAGACTAATTATAACAAGAAACCACAGTCCGACGACTGGGTCTATAGTTCCGGTGAATCGCTGCCGACGGAGTCAACCCACTGCCCGATGAATCACTGCCGACGCAGTCAACCCATTGCCCGACTATAAGACATGCCCCACACTCGGTGTCGAAACCTGGCTCTGATACCATTTGTAACGCCCCTGCCCCTACCTCAGACAATTTATACAATTTATAAGACTGATATGATACTATGTAGTACAACTGCCCACCACAGGCTGCCTCCCAAAAGTTGGTTAACCGATTAGGTGACTCTTGATCCTTGGCTAATACTATTTATATTATATTTTATCTAATTAAATTTCCGATATGGGATCTTTTTACTCCATATCCTTACCTTTCTTCTCAAGCACTGCCGAAGTTGAGTAACACCCCGGGTGGGCCCCATGTGGAACATGCCATGTCAGCATGTGCTATTACCAACAGCACAAAGCTGAGCCTTGCAACCGTGGGACCCCCCAGGCATATACCATTTACCATTTATATCACATTATTCCATTTATTAACCAATCCAGTATGCATGCATGCATGTATAGCCAACTTACTATTTTTTCTTCAAAGTATATACATACTTATATATTTATTATATTTATACTCTTTAGAAATTTACGGAGTATTACAGTATTATGGGTAGACTTGGCAGTGAACAATTGGAAAATGTACTCGGTAAGGCCTCATCGTTATATTGTATTGTCTTGGAAGGAGGTGTATTGATTGCAATGATTTATTGATGATTCCTGATTGTAAGTTATTATTATCAATGCCGAGTACATGAACCGTGAATTCACCATCGGTCTAAAACGATCACTGTGCTTGCGCGAAATCTGTGAAATAGGACGCAGCAGTACGTGCACTAGATAGGTTAATAAAATATTTAACAACCTGCATACTTGATCTTGTATTGAACATGACTTGACATCACGCATTTCATGTGTGATTATTGTACACTTTTGATATTGCCTACTCTTTGTTTTGTTCTTTGTCTCTGACCATGTTCCTTTACTTTGATATTCATTTTTTTCCTATTATCCTTTGTTTTCTCTACTTGTTGCTCACGACTTGCTCTAAGGGCACTTTTTTTCTTTCTTTAGATCAAGATTTTACAGGTACTGAAGGATCTGTTCCCGAAGGAATTGGTGAGCAATGTTTCTAGTGTTGGATCAGTCTCCGCTGCGTAGTTTTATTAATTGCTGGTTTCTAGTGTTGGATCAATCTCCGCTGCGTAGTTTTATTAATTGCTGCTAAATTTATTTTCTGAACATTGTTATCTCTTGTACTCTGTTTGGGCTATATGACCCGTAGTTTTGTTTTGATCCCAGATGTTGGATATTTATACTGTTGGTTTATTTCATTATTATTGAAACTTTATCATTAATTCATGTGGTTATATTTCTTGTGTGGTTGGATATTTGTTGATCTTATTGCTGAGTTAGTCTGGTACAGCTTATGGATGGTGTTTACATTATTCGCTGGGCCTACGTTACGTACTCGTGTTCCGTATTTTGGGAAACGGGGCGTGAAAGTAGTTAATGAAGATATGTAGAGAGAATTAACACTTGCTTTGTACTTTTAAATTCATGCTTGATTAATTATAAAGTTGAGATCTTTCCATGTTATTGGTTGTTTTTAATTATCAAAAATTGAAACAAAATATTAGGGTTTGAATATTTGTTGTATAAATCGAAAGAAATTTATTTGAAGTGGCATATGCATAAAAGATTAATATTTTGCTTAAACAAATAAATCTAAGTATAATGTATGTGATTGTAGATGTTAGATCATGGTGTATAATTCCATAAACATGTTTAGGATGATTAAAAGATGAGAATTTTTCGTTGTTCTAATATTAAAATAAAATTGTATGATTTCATGTATTGTTGTGTAAGTAGAAAGTATTTTTGGCACAAAAAATATATAAATAGAAACAATAAAAGTTATACCCTAGGTTGGGGTTACTATTCACGATGAACAATACTGAGGGTTACTGTTCACGGTGAAGAGTACCCGGGGCTGATGTTGCTGTTTTGTGTTTTTTGATTGGGTTTTGGAGTGTTTTTCGAGTGGCTTTGTGTTTGTGGCTTGTATGCTATGTTAGAGGGACTCTATTATACATATGGGAACATGTATATATGAGTTTAAACAAATATATATGAGTAGTTTGATCGAGTTTTGATGAGATTTTAAAGACATTGTATGGTCTGGATTGTCGTCTGTTTCAGTTTGAAACGAGATTTGGACTTAGTTTCTAATGAAATTACCTAAAACTTATAAAATAGAAATTGTAGTTGACTATGTCTAGTTTCCATAACATCTGACGGATCCTCAATCCGACTTATAGATTGTAAGATATGCAATTTCTATCAATGTACTATCGTAGTTCCAGATTTTTAAAATAACGGTTAGTTTTCAGAATTTATTGAATATGAACACTTTAAACAAATTTATTTGATTACAAATTTTTATGGTGAACTCCTCGTTATGTATTGAAGTTAATTTGAATTTTTCGGAATTTAATATTGATTTTTGAATGTACTATTTTGAGGAATGAAGTCATGTAACTTTCAGATTTTTGGACGAATGATAGTTTTCAGAATTTTTTAAATATGAACCCATTAAACAAATTTATTTGATTCCATATTTTTATGGTGAACTCCTCGTTATGTGTTAAAGTTAATATTATTTTTCTAGAATTTAATATTGATTTCTGAATGTACTGTTTTGAGGAACGAAGTCATGTAACTTTCAGATTTTTGGACAAATGATAGTTTTCAGAATTTTTTGAATATGAACCCTTTAAACAAATTGATTTGATTCCAGATTTTTATGTTGAACTCCTCGTTATGTGCTGAAGTTAATTTTATTTTTCCAGAATTTAATATTGGTTTTTTATTGTACTGTTTTGAGGAACGAAGTCATGTAACTTTCAGATTTTTAGGCAAATGATTGTTTTCAGAATTTATTGAATGTGGACGATTTAAACTTATTTAATTAAGCCCAGATTTTTATGATGGGTTCCTTGATATGTGCTGGATTTATGTGAATTTTTTCAGAATTTAATATTGATTTTAAAGCACACTGTTTTGAGTAACGAAATCGTATAATTTTTCAGATTTTTGTAAAAATCTATTTTTCATAGATGAAATGTGCTTCCATACATATAAACGAGTTCTCATGGCAATATTGGTTGTTTAAAAGGATGTGATTAATGAAGAGTAGTTTGTATAATTAAACCAAGTTGAGTTGCGATTTAAGGATTGAGATTTGATGTAGACCCTAGACAGATTGTTGATGTATTGAGTTATAAGACTCCGGAGGTTGGGTGGGACCCTACTATGCCGGCAAATGAGACTTTGTGGAATTTTGGCTAGTGGTGCTTTTGTTGTTGATTTTGTAAAAGATAAGTCCGGTAGGGTACACCAACTCTAGGGAGAATTGTGACTTAACTAATAATAATAAACCTAAGGACAAACACTATTTGAAATTGTGATGAAATAAGAGCAAACATGGGTAGGGGGCCTCCTATGACCGGACGGTGGAAGATAAATCTCTGGAATTACCGGGGTGTGATCACGGACGGTGTGGGATGAATCTTCGGGATTACCGGGGGTCGAGCCGACGCTCATGGGACATTTGTGTGATGAGGTACCATTGGCGGACAGTGTGAGTTTCAATTTCCTAAATTATCGTGGTGTGAGGGGTGTACCCAATATCACAGACGATGGGAAAGTTGATTCTCAGGAATTACCAGGGCGTGGCACTAGATACTCACAGAATGCTCTAAATCTTAAAGTAATCACCGTAGTAAGATTAGTCGCATAACGAGGGATTGAACACCATAAAGAGCAGAATGATAAGGGCTTGCACCGGACCTATGTAAAGCGAGATGCATAGAATACGACAAGTATGCATTAGTAATCATCAGGTGGATTTGTGTTTTCCTTGACTTGTATTATGCATGCTTGTTTTTCTGTTTTCTTACACTTGACACTTAGCCTAGTTTCACTTGATGATTTATGCTTCATTAATTGTTATTCCATGTTCCATCTGTTATTACTGTGTTAATATGTTTCATTTGTTGACTTGTGATTTTATTCTTTATGTTTCTATGTATGTTATATTTTCTTTGAATGTCACAAACACCTTTATGGTTGATCTCTGTAGTTTTGGGGGTTAGGGATATCTCTAGCCTTATGTTTTACAGGTAGGTACCATTAGCATGAAGTTGGGAGCATGAGGTAGAATAATTAATGTTTATGCATAATTTGTAAAAGGATTGATTGAAAAAAGAAAATTGTAATTTAAAGTGTTTAAATTCCGTTGTGCTTTGTAAAATAGTTGATGTAATAAAAAGTTTTAAATTTTTCTATATTTCGTTCTGTATTTGTGATTACAATTGAAGTCGAGTATGAAATTTGTGCCATATATTTCTAGTTTTATTTATTAGAAATTCGAGGCGTTACAGAGTTGGTATCAGAGCCGAATTTCGACACCGAGTGTGGGAAAAGAGTGGGTGCGATGTGTTCCTGAGAGGGAGCTGAGGTCAGTACGCTGGCAGCTTGCCCAGGGACAGAACACTAGAATTAGCTGAATCAAGGCACTCCATCCACATCGGCGAGGTGTATTCCTGAGAGGGAGTTGGGGTCAGTGCGCTGGCCCGGAATTAGCTGAATCAGGGTGTTCCCCCGCCACATCCGCTAGAAAGGAGATCCTGCGCTACGTTGCATATCCCTGCTTCATCGAGGGCACTGAATTCTTGAGAGGGGGGGGGGGGGTGTAACACCCTGTGTTAAGAATATATATATTTATATATAGAATTAATTAGAGGTGGCCTATAGAAGATTTTATAGGGTGGATGTATGGAATTGGAGGTGGGCCCAGGGAGCAGCAGATGCTGCTTGCTGCTTGCGTAGCGTCAACCTTGTGGCTGACGTGGCAGGGGGTGGGGCCCTCGAGGGGGTGCTGCTGTTGCTATACGGCTGGCAGTGGAGGGCCCAGGTAGATGCTGCTTTGTTGCTTGGCTGACGTCAGCACATGCGGGAGAAAAAATAATGTGGGATTGATTAGTCCCATATCGGGGAGAATTGTAATTAATTGTGTGTATACATATAATTGCCTAGGATTAGAGGTCACCAATAAGCTATTGCACATTTTATGAGGCAAGCCTGTGGTGGGTAGTTGTTAGAAAAATCTCTGAGCGGGACCGAGTGTTACAGTTCTTGCTTATTCTGGTGTTACCACCACTTCGTTCCTCTCCTATTTAATTTCCTGTTTGATTATCTCTTCAGCTCCGCTTTAGTTATATCCTATGTACTGCCTAACAAAATTTTGATGACGAAATTTTGTTGTAAGGTGGGTAGGATTGTAACATCTGATTCCGTTTATACGGATTTCCATTTCTTTTCTTTCTTTTTCTTGTATTCTTGTATTTCAATTTGCGTATAAATTCTCTCCTTTGCATTTAGATTCTTTTTGAATCTACTATTGAAACTCATGCTAATATTTATTTAAAACCCAAATTCATACTCCAGACTATAATCTTGTTTTCTCTTCTTTTATTTATTTTGAAGCACAAACCAAGTCTTGTTTCCCTCATCTTATAAATACTATTTTGATTTATTTGAAGCCCAATTTTAATCCATACTATCATACTATTTAATTTTAATTTCATGTGAAGCCTAAACCCAACCCAAAAATATTATTATCCTTGTTTATTAATGTAAGCCCAACTATTAAACCCAAACCTGCATTGGTGTACCCAAACCCATTAACCCAATTTCCCCTAATCTACAATTTCTCCCAGATCTCTCCAACTTCCCCTCACGTTCACCACAAATCATTCTCCACGTCCCCACTAATCCTAACAAAACCCCTTAATTAATCCCACTTAATTAACTTAATTATCCTCTTTCTGTCTTTCTCTCTCTGACTCACACACACTCTCTCTCTTGTTCCAAAACAGAGCCCCAGTCTCAACCCCGCTCTCATCATCAAACCCATCCTCGTCTCCTCCACCAACATCGCCACCCTTCCTCAGTCTCCCCCCGCTGCTCACCTCGTCGACCTCAGCCACTGCTCCTCACCCTCTTCCTCCCACTCCTCACCATCTTCCTCCCGCTCCCTACCTCCTTCGTCGATGCCGCTTCCACAGTCGCAGCTTCCTCCATTGTCAAGCTCCGCCATCCTCCATCTTCCTTGTCGACCCACCGCCTAGTGGGTTCGATTCCGAGTGTACACATTTTAGTTTTATTTTTATTTTTCATGGCTTTTCATGTCTTAAAATTTTGGAAAAATAGTAAAAATATTTTAGAATATTATTAGAACATGTGGGAATAATTCTACACTATTTTAAGATGTATTTCGAAGATTCAGAAGTTACATTAGATAATGTACTAGATGAATCTAGTTTCTAGTCTAAATTCGAGGGTGTTTATTTATGTTTAAAATTAGTCTAAATTTGGGAGTAGAATACAAATTTAGAACCTACCTTTGGAAAATTACATTGGGATCAAATTAGTGAAAGAAGTAAATGGTTGGAATATTTGGTAGTAAGATAAAAGCATGGTTAACAGACTGAAATACGAAGAATCTTTATATTTAGTTTATCCTAAGAAGCTTATGATGTGTAAGGATGTAGATTTGAAATTTGACAATTCAAAATGAATGTATGAACAAATCAAATAAATTATGGATGAGGAATTGTGTAATTGAGGTTAAGATAACGTATATGATCCCGGTTTGAGATGTTGGAACCTAGAAGCTGAGTGGGACCCGTAGAAACTGGCAAGTTATGATAAATGAAATTTGAGAAGTAGCCAGTGTGGGCTAGCATTTCTCCGTGTGTTGTTTTAAGTCCTGTAGGGTAAGCTAACTCTAGGTTGTGATGATTATAATCAAACCTGATGACAGGCGCAAGGGGGAGATGTGATAAAACCTGGGGAAACGTAAGTGGGGCATTTCTATATAGTAGGGCAGTGGATTCCAGGACTATAGACCCAGTCGGGCGGTGGATTCTGGGACTATGTTTACTTGCGGAGCGAGACGAGCCTTAATTAAATTCGGGACTATGATTGATCGGGCGGATAGGAGGCAGATCTCCAACATATTCCAGGTCTAGAGAGGCACTTGCCGGATGTTCGCATGACGAGGATTCTGTAATATTGGGCGGTGGATTCCATAACTGGAATCCATACTCGTGGAATGTCTAAACCTTGTTTTTTTACTGTAGTAGGATTTTCATGGCGAGGAATTGAACCCTTTAATGAGGAGTACGAAAAGGCTTGCCCTCAGGACCTATGCAGTATGTGGGATGCATAGAATTCGAATAAATATGCATTACTATCATCGTAGTGTGAATGTCTGCATTAGGCATTAAGTCATAACATACACTGACATGTTTAGGATAGTCACTTTTCTCATTTTATTTCTGCATTCAAGTTTGTGATTGTTAATATGGTGAAATCGTTGTATTATAGCATTACGTCAGTTGTATGCAATTGACGTACCCACAGTTTCCTAGTTGTAGGACTGGATTCGGCATGGACTTGAAGTCACTGTGATGGGTTGGCAATGGATTGAAGAACTTTCATTAACATATATTGTATTGTACTTATTTATTTCCACTGTGCTGTTGTAAAGAGCAATGTTGTAAATAAAAAAATTTTAAATTCCCTATAAATTTGTACACAGTTGAAGTAAAAGATCATGTTTATTCTATGAATTACCTGTGTTTGGAATTCGGGGCGTTAGAACACTTGTCCTGGGTTGGGCACTCGTATAGCAAGATATATCCCCATACACTTGCTCGGGGGCAAGTGCGCCCATGCGACTCTATGGATTGTGAATGGATCCCGCACTTGTCCGTTGGAGTGCTTAATGAAGGGATAATGTTTCTCGGAGGCGTACCATGTGTCTAACTCATTACTTTCCTTTGGTTTAATTGTTCAAGGAATTGTTGAATTGTAAAAGGAATTTTGAAAAGAAAAGACTAACTTTATTTAAATTGAAAAATTCAAACAACGCAGCTGCTTAATTGCAAGCCTTTATTACATGTTGTGACCGTTATAATCATCGGCCTTTATTACATTTTTGATGCTAACTGTTAGGCGAGGGCGTTAAGCACTCTCTTTGTATTTCATGAGGTGCTCGGCGTTCCAAGTCCTTGGTATCTTCTTCCCCCCAAGTCTTCAAGTCGGTGAGCTCCTGGACGGACAACTTGTGAGACTTTATATGGTCCTTCCCAGTTAGGGGAGAGCTTTCCCTTCTTTCGGGGGTTCGATATCTCGAACTTTCGGAGGACGAGGTCTCCTTCCTGAATGTTGGTTGGGCAAACTCTCTTGTTGTGGTGTCTCTTTACCTTCTGCTGGTAAATGTTTCTTCGGATGACAAACTTCTCTCGGACTTCTTTGAGGAGGTCTTGATTGGCTCGGATGTCATTCAAGTTTTTCTCTTCAATGAACGAAAGGGGGCGATGATAAGGTATTCCTACTTCTAGATGGATGAGAGCCTATGTGACAAAAATTAGGTTGAACGGGATTCTCCCATGGGGATTCTTTTTGTGGTTCTACAAGACCAGAGCACACTCTGGAGTTCTTCGACCCATTGTCCATTTGGGGCTTCACCAAGCCTCTTCCTGAGGCTATCCAAAATTTTCCGATTAACGTTCTTGGCTTGACCAGATCGGTCCAAAATTTGCGGATCCCTTTGATAGAGAATTGAGTTCCATTATCGATGACTAGAGTGCGGGGGATCCCGAATTGGCAAACTACGTTATTCAAGACGAACTGTTGAACTTTGTGTTCGGTGATTGATGCAGTGGTTCTGCCTCTATCCGCTTTGTAAAGTAATCGATAATGACCACTAAGAAGGACCATTGTCCGGCAGCAGGATGGAAGGGCCCGAGCAAATTCATTCCCCACATTGCGAAGGGGGTAGGGTTTGACATGGAACTAAAATTGGCTTGGGGGATCCGCTTGATGGAGGAGTGTTCCTGACAGGGGATGCATTGGCGGACATAAGCTTGAGCATTGCCGAGGATAGTGGACCAATAGTAATCATGATTAAGGACTTTTCGTGCATAGGACCTCGCGCCTAGATGGCTGCAACCTATTCCTTCATGAACATCCTTCAAGGCATAGTCGACCTCTTCGGAAGAGAGGCACCGAAGGTAAGGTCGACCATCAACTTGAGTGTAGGAGAGCTTGTAGAGGTGTAACCCCTGTTTTTCATTCTATGTATTTTGGAGTGTATTTTTCATTTTTATATATTTTTATATCTCTTGTATTTTTCGGAACCATATTTGGATTATTTTCAATATATTTTCTTTTTCTTTCATTTTTGACCTCCTTGTGCTGATTGTGCGTCGTTTATTCATTTTTCGCCATTTTGAGTTTTTTTCTCATTTTCTTGGCCTCATTCATATTTCTTATTTATTTTGGAGTTGTGGTGGACTTTTGGAGGTGATTTGACCGATTTGTGATTTTTGGCCCTTAAGGAGATTTTTAGGAGCCATAGAATTCATTGTATTTTGTATTCCCATTTGAAATCTACCCAATATCCATTACCCAATTGTATACCTATTAATTCCTATTGATATCCACTACCCATTAACCCACAATTAACCCATATTTAAACACCCCATAATCCCTTCACCCTAACCCTAATCCTATTATTCCTTCCTCCCAATAGAAACTGGCTCCCTCTCCTTCTCAAACTCTCCCGGCCTGCTTTCAATCCCAGACCGACCCCCTCCTTCTTCTCCTTTGACCTTGCTGACCACCACAAGCATCCTCCTCCATCCATACTACAACTTCGACACATAAAAACCCTACCTTTTTCCCTCCCCTTGTGTTGCCGATCACCAAAACAGCACCCCCCCATCCCAAAACAGCACCACAACCATCTCCTTGGCTGATTTGTGAAGTGGGTATCGCCCGCTTTGGTTCGTGCATCAAGGAGTTCGATCGTAGATGTGTTTCGGTTTGTGGGTTCGCTTGGAATCGCGTTGGAAGGCTTCTCGCTCGTAGGTTTCGTTGCTAGGCTTTGTTTGGTCGCATTCATCGTCATTAAGAGGCAAGTAACTTGTACATAATTTCATTAGGTTGATGCAAGTCAAAAAGTTCACATATAGGGTAGTTGAGACTAGAGACGGCCAAAAAATTATATTTTTATTTGTGGGATTTGTCTCTATTGTGTAAATCAGGCCATAGATGACTTAGGACATGAGAATAGATAGGTTGATATCCTAGGTTTCACCCAAACTTGATTTTGATCGTGTATGTGACATATTGCATACCATGTGTTTGATTGATTGCCCATATGAGAATTATAAGGTTTTGACATGTTAAAAACCCTTCATTATGATATTTAGATGATGGGTAGGCTGCGTTTCAAATTTGTATAATTTTGGTTCATTTTTGTAGAAGTTATGACGTTTCTAAGATAAGTTGTGAAATCTGGAATTTCGGGCTGTGCGGTGTTGTTTGCTGTTTTCACCTAGGTTAGAGTCTGAATCTCAACGTGGACATTTCATAGTAAATTGTAGAGGACTGAATCTATTTTCTAACCCCACTGTGTTTGGAGTTTGTATGAACGAGATATGATAATTTTGGTACAGTCGTGTCGGTAGTTTTCAGATGCAGTTTTGTGTGAATTTTGTGAACTATTTATTTTCAAGATATAGGCTAGACATAATATCATGCCATAATATTTTGTTCAGTGTTTCATCATGATGTTAGGGACTTCTCAGATTTTTGGTGTATTTTAAAGAGGAGTTTTGCGCGATGTTTCATATCCTTTTCTATAACCTACTTTCGCTGTAAATTGCGTGTTGTTCAATGTTGAATGCAGTTTTCACCCTATTTATTATTACTGTATGAAAATTATTTGTGAAATATGAAAATTGGAGAATTTTATCTATTTTCACGCCGTTTTGGCGGAATTGGATTTTGATGCGCTTGCAAGATATGTTTGTTTTCGTACAGCAGTGTTGAGAAATTCCAGATTCGTCAAACCTTGTTTTTGTGTTGCTTTTCATTTTTTACGACTTAGCTATACTTCCTGGAATATTATGAAACTTATCATTTTGAGTCTATATCTATAGTGGAGTACCCCAGATATTTCGTGGAATTCTTTGATGAGTTTACATACTGTTTTTATGTGTTTGGAGTCGTTCCCCTGTTTTCTGGCTGTACATGAAATCTGTAACAAATCAATTTTGAGTTGAGATGTTGTGAATTAGTATGTGACTTTATTATATGCGTTGGAATCGTGGGGATGTCTAGTTTCCAGATCCTTCGACGGATCGTGATTTGCATGTCTGTAGCTCTCAGAATCTCTGTTTTACTACTAATTGGTCTTGCTGACCTGATTATAAATATAGGCTAACTTGCTCGTTTATGTGACCCCTTATTACCGGTACTTGCTGATGTGATTCCCTGAACCTAAACCTGATTATATGATGATAATTTGACACCATTTCGCGCACATTCATGTCTGTTTAATAACCAAAATAAAAGTAATCAAGCTGGGGTCTACGGGAAAGATCTAGTAGAGGGAAAGCATAGAAATATGTACTTAGAAGGGGGCCCGTGTTTTCCATCTGTTGAGAGTACTTTACATGACTGTCTGTTTGAGATCATTTTATATGATCGTCTGTTTGAGATCACTTACGTGATTGTCTGTTTGAGATCATTTTATTTGATCGTCTGTTTGAGATCATTTACATGATCGTCAGTTTGAGATCATTTTACATGATCGTCTGTTACCTGTCTGAATCCTGAGTACACGGCCCTATATGGTCCCCTACGAAATCTACAAATAAAATTGTTTTGAATGTAGCAATCATGTGATAAAAGTATGGCGCATGTCGTGCTACCTAGATAGTAATCACACAAGACTTACATTAATCTGAAATCTGAAATCTGAATCTGTTTCTGAAGTCTGAATCTGAATCTGATATATGGAAATCTGAATCTATTATCTATTACCTGATTACCTGACATATCTGTTACCTGATTACCTGACATATCTGTTATCTGATTACCTGACATATCTGTTATCTGACACTTGACACTTGATGCTTGAGACATAGGTTAGGATACCATGTTAGGTCTGTTTCTGCTAGTAATTAGATCTGTTTAGTTCTTTATTCCATGTGCTTGTATCCTACTCTATTTTTGACCCGGACTTGTAATTAACGGGTACTTGTGTTTTCTCTTTTCCTTTTTCCTGCATTCGATGAATTGTAGATTATGGTAAACAGGTTCAAGGCGGTATTGGAGACTTGCAGTATTAGTTGCTTTTGATTAGTATTATTATTTTTGTTTCGTGCTAGAAGATTATTTTGTATTCGTGAGACTTGGTTTATTCTAGTATTTTGAGACTTGAATATTATTTGTATTTGGCCGATGTGACCCAGAATATTATTTTTTCCAGACTCTGAATTTTATTTGAGGATATTGTATTTGATTTCAAGTAAATTCTGTTGGTAATTTATTTCAATTATTCATGAATGGTTGTGCATTTGGCTTCCGACTCTGATATATTCTCTGATGTGTTGCAAAGATTTCTGAAACAGCTTAAGAATGATAATAATCATTCGCTGGGCTTTTGTTACGTGCTCGTATTCCGTATTTTTGAGAAGCGGGGCGTGACAAGAGGACTCCTTCTACGAGTACATACCTTTTAGCTTTTACCCGGATCTTTCTCGATTCTTTTGTAACACTCCACAAAATTAAGTTATAACAATTTTACCCATGGGTGTTACGCACATATATTTTGTACTGTTACGAGAAATATTTGTAACGTATTTTAATAAGAATATCCTACTTAATTTGTATTTTGATTATTTACATATTTTTCTGTCATCTCAAAATTCATTTTTATCATATTCTGAGCCAATTTAAACATTTATTTTAATCTTTGTATTTTTACATGCATTGTACGTGCTTTCAATACACTTGTCAATTACGTAGATTCTTACGGGTAATATTATAAAATTTCTACGTATTTAAATTATTATTATTTTTAATTTTTTGAATTCATTTTGAAATTTCATTTTCCCCTATTTGGACTCAAATTTATTTTATACGTGCGATGCACGTGTTTTCTATATACATTTTGATTACATTGTTGTATGTATAAAATTAATGAAATGTATTTTTCGTATGTTGTATTTTAATTATTTATAAACATTTTCCCATTGACCAAATCTATTTTGTATTTCAATATTTATTTTACGTTTGACGCACGTGTTTGCAGTGCACTTGTTGGTTGTATTCTCTTTCAAAATAAAATTTATGAATTGTGTGTGTGTTTATTTTTATTTGTTCAAGGAAAATTTAATTATAATTAAATTAAACTAGTTTTATTAAATACATATTACATATTATACCATATGCATTTAATTTATATAAAAACTCTTAATTGTGTGCACTCGCGTAACACGCACGTGCACGTGCTTTTTCACATTTTGGTTGTCGGCCAGCCATATGTGAGTGGAGGGTGAGTTGAGTGAGTGGGTGGTTTTAGATTATTAGGTAGTTCATTAGAATTAGTGGGAGATAAATTAAAAACTCATTAAATAAATAAATTCCTTTATAATCCAATCCTACTTCTAATGGGCAAAAACAAACAAAAATTTTAAAAAGAAATGTGTTCATATTGCTTGATGCCGAAATGCTCTATGTTGGTTCTCCTCTTGGGCACGGATTTCAAGGAGGCTTGGGAGGTTCTGCATGAGTTCATATTTGCTAGGAATTCTACTTTGAGGTGAGTGTCTCTTTAATTTCTAGTTTAGTTATTTTGATGCATGAAATTGATGGATGATCGCTTTGTGTAATCTAGAATGTGATTGGTGAATTAATTTGAGTATGAATGCATACTAGATTAAATAGACTGGATGAATAGATAAAGGTACAACATAGAAATTGATTTGTCATGCTTCTAAAATAAATGTGCATAAGATTTCTTGTGTGTTAATATCATGCATGTTTGCTCATGTATGTTAATTCATGAATGTTGATTCATATTAGATTTTGCTACATCGTGATTAAATTTTATGTGTGAAATTGAGAATGCATGGCAATTTAAAAAATGGAGTAATTTATGTTAGAATGGTTTGTAGGTTGCATGTAGATTGGGGGTATGGCTATATTTCCCGATCTTAGAATAAATGGTAGGATATTCATGCCAATTTTATGAATTTAAAACAAATTGTACTCTAACTTGAATTAAAAAGAAACAAGAATGTAGAGGTTAAGATTACTCTATTTAAATTATTTTGAATAATTTCCAAGTTAAAATATATTAAATTAGGAAAAATTCTTGTTCTGGAAATTTTAGAGGTGTGGTGTATAGCAATGATCATGAAAATATTTAAAAAAGAAGAAAATTTGAAGTTATAGGATTAGATTAAAAATAATTGAGAAACATGAAGTGGGTATAAAAAGAACTTAATAGAGTTATAATCACAAATAATATTGGACTTATTGGTTGGCGCGTGTGGGATGTGGCGCCGCTGGGTCGTGCTCGGGTTCGAGCCAGGGAGGGGAAACTTGATTTTTTGTGTGTATTTTTCTCTCTTTATAAATCCATGGGTTTTTATTAAAGGATTTATAAGTATGGATTATTGGAAAATATTAGAAATGAGTAAATATAAAATTGAGATTTATTTTAGGATTAAATAAAAGGGTAATATATAATTGATTAATAGATATTTGGTTATTTTGAACTAGAATTATATTATCAGATTTAAAATGTGAATTAAGGAGAAAATTTGGGGATTGAGTTGAATATAAAAATTGAGGTTGGAACTAAATAAATACTAATTTACTATTTGATTAAGAAGCAAGTTATGGTTATTTTGACTAGAGGTATTTTAAAAGTTTTATCTTTTGGATTAAACTTGATCTAGAGTTAATTTGCGTTTATTTAAGAATAAAATTGGAAGGTGAATATTATATTGCTTAGAAAAAGAATCTATTGAATGTAATTACAATTTCATTGAGAATCCTATTAGAATAGGGTGAATAAACTATCTATTTTATATAGAGAATGTTGATTTGAAATGTTGGATAAGACTATGAAACTAGTCATACAAATGACTGAGTTGTGTGAACAAGGGAACAGTTGAATATGTGGATGAATGAAATTTCAAAATGTGAATAAAGACGGTATGAATAACCCATGAAGTTGTGAACATGAATTGTGTTGATTCTAGAGGCTAAGTGAGACCCAAAGTATCGGTAAAGTGATGAAAGTGATAACTAAAATTTGAGAAGTGGCCAATATAGGCTATCGTTCTCGGTATATTGTTTAAGACCAGTTGGTGGTATTATTATTCATGTTTAAATTTAAGGGTAGGCACTAGAAGAAGATGTGATGAAACTTGGGCAAACGTAAGTGGGGCGCCTTTATATAGTCTGGTGGTGGATTCCAGGACTATAGACCCAGTTGGAAGGTGGATTCCGGGGCTGTGGTTGCTTGCGGGGTGAGACAAGCCTTAATTAAATCCGGGACTACGATTGATCGGACGGTGGATTCCGGGATCATGAATAGTCGGGCGGATGGGAGGCAGATCTCCAATATATATGTATATACTGGGGCTAGAGTGGCACTTGCGGGATGTTCGCACGATGAGGATTCTGTATAGTTTGACAGTAGACTCCGGGACTAGAATCCGTACACGTGAAATGTCTAAAATTTGCTTTTGTTACTGTAGTAGAATTTTCATGACGAGGGATTGATGTAATGCTCCGAATTCCACTTACATGTAATTCGTAGCACAACAGGATCTTTTACTTCAATTCGTACAAATTTAAAAGGAATTTAAAACTTTTTCATTACACATAGTCTGTTACAAAATACACAGCGGGAGTTACAACAAAATATACAACTCTAACATTCAACAACTTTAATCTGGAAGTAATCATCAGTATCTTTATGCTTTTTTTCCAATCCAAGTCATGCACTGGAAAACTGTGAGCACGTCAGTTGCATACAACTGATGCAATGCTATGTTACAGCGATTCTCTTACTTTAGCAAACACAAACTTGAATGTAAACAGGAAAAGTGACTATCATAGTCGTGTCAGTGTATGATATGACTTAATATCTAATGTAGACATTGCACTACAATGACACTATTGCATACTTGTTCGGATTCTATGCATCCCATACTACATTGGTCCGAGGGCAAGTTCGTACGTACTCCACATTATAGGGTTCAATCCCTCGCCATAAAATCCTACTCGGTAACAAAACAAGGTTGAGACATCCCACAAGTATGGATTCCAGCCCCGGAGGACTATACAGAATCCACCTCATGCGGACATCCAGCAAGTGCCGCTCTAGCCTCAGAATATCAAAGATCCGCCTCCCATCTGCCCGACTATTTGTGATCTCGGTGTACACCGCCCGATCATTCATAATCCCGGATTTAATTAAGGCTCGTCTCGTTCAACATCTCAATTCCGGAGTACACCGCCCGACTAGATGCAGGACAATTACAGTCCCGGAGTACACCGCTCGACTATATAGACACGCCCTACTTATGTTTGCCCAGGTTTCATCGCATCTTCTTCTAGTGCATGTCCTTAGGTTTAACTATAATCATCACAACCTAGAGGTAGCTTACTCTACCGGACTTAAATCAACACACGAGAACATTAGCCCACACCGGCTACTTCTTAAATTTCTTTATTTATAAATTTTTCGGTCACAATGAGTCTCGCTCAGCCTCTAGATTCCAACAACCATCTCAATATAGAGATCACTTAGGTTACTTCTATCCTCAACATAAACATCTCATTCATTATTCATCACCTCCTCTTTATCCACTTTCCTTATGTTTATAGATTATCAAGTATTAACTTCTTATAACAACATTCGATAAAAATTTATCAAATCAATTTCTTGTAAACAATTTTTGGGTTAACAAACCAAACCATTCACTTTAATAATATTCAAGGCCCTTATAATTAATATAACCTTTTTCATTCTTGTCTATACTTCAATACAAAAGTTCTTTAAGATTAAATCACCATTTCTTAATACATATATTCTTTAGGATTAATCTCTAGAAATTCCTTGTTCCCAACTCGTAATTATGCTTTGATTTTATTATAAACCAACTCTTAAAATCATTAATCATGTACATTTTCTTTTTAAACTTGAATTCAAAACTCATCTAATACATGAATATGAATTTTAAATTCTCAAAATATATCTTAGAGTAGTGTGAAATTATTCCCAAGTGTTCTAATAATCTTCTAAAATATATCTATAAAAATTTCCAATTTTTAAAACTTGAAAAATCTCAAAAAATAAAATTTAAAACACAATGATGTGCAAGGCCGGGATCGAACCCAAGGTCAGTAGCCAGCCAACCGCAAGCCCAACCAGTGAGCCAACTCACTGTCGTGAATAAACCCAATCTTAGTTGTTTAAATACTCCTCTACTGTTACTGTTCTATAAATTGAAAATTAAAAAGAAAAAGAGTCTCTCAAGACTCGAACCCGAGCTCAGCCAAACGCCAAGGAAAACCCCCTTCACATGCTAACCAAGATACCCAAATATCAATTCTGATAATATATGGGTTCAAAACCTTATAACTCAGCTTTCTATTTCCCTTTATTTTTAACTCCTTCATTTATTTTCTATTTCTATTCTTTTCTCTCAAATTAATTGTTCATAAAATACACCCATAGATTTTCAGAAATGATTTCTCACTGATTTTATCCATATTAGAGTGAAGTTTTACACAAATAATATAAATAGTAATTTTAAGAACTTTCATATACATATGCTTTTATCAACATGACTACTTGAATATATTTTTCTTTTAGCCATTTATTCTGAATTTATGGGAAAATTCACACATCTCCTTTGAATTATAATCTATCCCAATTTTTACACAATTTTTAGGCATAAGTTAACAACTTCATATACACATGCAATTTATATACGTGATCTAATCATGGTATTCTACAATACATATGACATTACTACAAACACTCCAATAAGAATTTTAATTTGACCACATGACAAATTCTATTCTGAAGTTTTCAACTAGTAAGTACTAATTTATCATATTCATCTACTACTAAAATTCTAGATGTCAACAACTTGCATCATACAAGTTTAAAAACTAAAGAACTCATGTCAAACTTTCCATTTCAAACACAATTTATCTAAGCATGCCTTCTACAAAACAACTAGAAAGCAAAAGAAGCACCTACCTCTTCTTGATGCAATTAGTAAGTAGGACTCCTAGAAAAATTCTCCAAAGCTCCAATGCAAGATTGGTCTTCTCCTCCTCTAGCAATGAAAACCGAAATCCTCCCTTCTTCTCTTTTAATTTTGATTCTGAGTTTGTGTTGTTCATGTTAAAGGAGGGGCTATTTATAGGAATAGTGAATAGTTGAGATGACTCCCACTACCCAAAATTTTACGTGCAATGCACGTGCGAAATATTAAAAATTAATTTTTCTGGATGTTACAGCACTCTCTCCTTAGAATAGTTCCGTCCTCAGAACTACGCTTAAAGAGTGAGAAAAGCAATAGAAGTAAAATTACAGGGTTTAAGGCAAAAAGTTCGAGATGGACCCTCATCATCCTCTCCTTTGATTCCAATGTGGCTTCCTCAACCAATTGATTTCTCCACATAACCTTGACCATGTGTATGGTTTTGTTCCTCAAAACTTTCTCCCGCCGATCCACAATCTCCACTGGATGCTCCTTGTAGCTCAGATCTAACTGTAGACCTTCTGGCACTTCCAGTAAGTGATGACTCACATCAGGAATGTAACCTCGTATAGACATGTGAAAGACATTGTGCACTTGGGCTAGCTCTACCGGCAATTCCAACCGATAAGCCGTTTTTCCAATCCTCTTCAATATCTTGTATGGTCCTATGTACCTGGGAACTTGCTTTCATCCTTTCCCAAATCGAATCACACCCTTAGTTATAGATACTTTTAGTAAACCATAGTCACCCTCTTCGAACTCCAGATCCCTTCTCTTATTGTCAGCATAACTCTTCTGTCTGCTCTGTGCGTCCACCAACCTCTTCCTGATCAACTCTATCTTCTCTGAGGTCTGTTGTACTATCTTCGGTACGTACATTTGCCTTTCCCCCACTTCATACCAACAAACGAGTGTTCTACACTTTCTTCCATACAAGGCCTCATATGGTGCCATACCGATGCTAGTCTGAAAGCTATTGTTGTAGGCAAATTCCACAAGAGCTAAGTGCCTCTCCCAGCTGCCACCGAAATCCATCACACAACACCTCAGCATGTCCTCCAACACACGGTTGACCCTCTCATTCAGCCCATCGTTTTGAGGATGAAAGGTAATACTGAAGTCATTCTGGTTCCTAAAGCTGCCTGAAGACTCCTCCAAAAGTGCGACGTGAACTGTGCATCACGATCGGACACAATCGATACAGGAATTCCTTGCAGTCTTACAATCTCCCCAATGTACAATTCCACAAACTTCTCCATTGACCAAGTGATCTTCAACGCCAAGAAGTGAGCAGACTTGGTTAATCGATCCACTAATACCCAAATCATATCATTACCCTTGGTACTTCTAGGTAGTCCAGTGATGAAACCCATCATGATGTTCTCCCACTTCCATTCTGGAATGGGTAACGGCTGCAACAATCTTCGGGTCTTTGATTCTCGGTCTTGATTTGTTGACAAGTTGCACACCTTGTGCCAAATTCCGCTACATCCCTCTTCATTCCCGACCACCAGAAATGTTGCTTAATATCGTTGTACATCTTGGTACTCCCTAGATGCACTGATAGTAGAGTAGTATGTGCCTCCTGTAGAATGCTCTTCTTCAATTCTGCTAGATGAGGTACACACAATCTTTCTCCAAACCATAGCACTTCGTCCTTCACTTGAAATTCTGACAATCTACCTGTACGGACTTGCTCTTAAATCTTCTGAATCTCTGGATCAGACTTCTGACCGTCGACAATTTTCTCTCTCAGTGTGGGCTGAAGTCTCAACTATGCTAAAGACGCTCCCAGTCCTTGCAACACTACTTTGATCCCAGCTCGATCGAGCTCCTCTGCTAGTTTCTCTTGAGTTGTAACCAAACAGGATAATTGCTCTTTCGACTGAGCGCATCTGCCACCACATTTGCTTTGCTCGGGTGATACTTTATTTCTGGTCGGATATCTTCTAGCACTTCCAACCACCTCCTCTGCCTCAAGTTCAAATCTATTTTCTGATAGATGTATTTCAGGCTCTTGTGATCCGTGTACATATTGATCTTTTCTCCATACACGTAGGGCCTCTACTGCTTCAATGCAAATATAATTGCAGCCAACTCTAAATCATGGGTTGGGTAATTTTTCTCATGCGATCTCAATTGTCTAGTCCCATACGCTATTACCGTTCCCTCTCGCATTAGCACACAACCCAGTCCTTGATGTGAACCATCACTGTAGACTTCATAATCAATCCCTACTCTCGGAAAAGTCAGTATTGGAGCGGTAGGCGACCTCTCCTTCAACTCTTGGAAACTTGCTTCGCACTACTCCATCTACTTAAAACTTACATTCTTTCACGTAAGTCCCGTGAGTGGCATGGCTATCTGAGCATAGCCCTGAATAAACCTCCGGTAATAACCAGTTAAGCCCAAGAAAGTTCTGATCTCCTTCCCTGATGTGGGTCTTGGCCAGTCCTTCACTGCCTCTATCTTCTGCGGATCAGTGACCACACCCTCCTTAGAAAGGATATGACCCAGGAATGCGACTTCGGACTTCCAAAAGTCACACTTGGATAACTTGGCATACAACTTCTGTTCCTGCAGCTTCTTCAATACCTCTGCTAAATGTTAAGCATGCTCTTCTTCTGACTTGGAATATACCAGAATATCGTCGATAAACACCACGACGAAAGAGTCGATGAATGGTCGCAGGACCCTGTTCATCATGTCCATGAATATAACCGGTGCATTCATCACTCCAAATGGCATAAGTAAGAATTTGTAATGCCCATGTCGAGTTCGGAATGCGGTCTTAAACACATCCTCTTCCTTACACGAACTTAGTGATTACCTGACCAAAGATCTATCTTGGAGAAAACTGCTGCTTCTTAAAGTCAGTCAAACAAATCATCGATTCGCAGAATAGGATACTTATTCTGGACGGTCACCTTATTCAATTTCTTATAATCGATGCACATCCTCATTGATCCATCCTTCTTCTTCACCAATAAAATTGGCGCTCCTTAAGGTGACACACTCGGTCTGATGAGACTCTTGTGCAAAAGCTCTTCAATCTGCTTCTTGACCTCATCCTGTTCCACTGGCACCATTCTGTAAGGTGCCTTGGATATCGGTGCACTCCCTGGCTGAATGGAAATGCTGAATTCCACATCCCGATGAAGTGGTAGTCCAGGTAGATCCTCTAAGAATACTGTCGGAAAGTTTCGAACTACAGAAATCTTCTCAACTTCCTCAGGGATCTTCTTTTTGGCCAAAGTTGCCACCAATTCCTTACACTTCCTCTTCCCCTGAAAAGTTACTGCTGGTCCTCCTGGTGTCTTCACTGTAACATCCTTACTCTTGCATTCGATACTAGCATTGTAGATCGACATCCAGTCTATGCCAATGATTATATTGACTCCCAAAACTGCCAACTCTATGAAATCGATTCCAAAAACTCTTCCTCCGATCTCGAGGTCACAACTAGCATAGTACCGATCAGTAGTCAATATTTCTCCTGAAGGGGTAGCTACTGCCAGAACCTTACTGGGGAAAATTTTCGGCTCAACCCCCAATTCCATTGCAAACTTGGGAAACACAAAAGTGTTGGATGATCCAGTATCAAACAAAATAGTAGCTTTTATTCCATTTATTAGAATTTCCCATGTTACATAATGAATACTCTCTTTCAGTACATAACACTCTTCTAATACAAAACTGGAAATAACAGTAGTAAAACTCTATCCAAATGCTCCCATACCGGTGATGACATTGTCGACATTTTCTGCGTCCTCTTCTATCAGAGCGAACACTCGCCCCTGCCGGTACAATTTCCAATTCTTCCCTAATGGGTCCTTGCTGGGACTCCCTGGATTCAGTTGTGGGCAAAACAGGCGAATGTGTCCTTCCTTGCCACAGTTGTAGCAAGACCTGATCCTCTGCTATTTAGGACATTCTTCTATGCGATGCCCTGACTCCCTGCACTTGAAGCAAGCACTTGGCTTCCCAGCTACTGCAATAGCATTTGCCCTAGTAGGTTTGAACCTCTACGCTGGGCACTGCCCCTTGAAGTTGCTAGATGTTGTGGGCCTGTTGCTAGCACTCCAGTTGTTCTTCTTGTTCTGCGCCAACTGATATTGTTCCATATCTTTTTCGGTGGCTACAGCTCTCTATACCAGCGTATCAAATGTCCTGATACCAAGGGTTATCATCCGAAACGTCAGACTTGGCCTCAGCCCCTGCTCAAATTTCCGCGCCTTCTTGGCCTTGTCGATCACTAACTCCGGTGCATACCTTGAGAGCTGAGTGAACTTACTCTCATACTCCCTAACTGACAAGCTCCCCTATTGCAGGCTCAGGAACTCCATTGCCTTTTTCTCCTGCACATCCATCGGGAAGTAGTGGTTGCAGAACTCTTCTAGAAAGTCCTCCCATGTAATAGGTTCATCTTCCAGGGTTCGCTTCATGGACTGTCACAAGACCCCACATCCTTTTCCAATAGAATGGTCGCTAGCTTCACCTTTCTAGCCTCTGGAGTCTCCAAGACCTCGACACAGTTTCTATCTACCAGATCCAATCATTGGCTGCATCAGGATCTGCCTTGCCCTCGAAAACGGGTGGTTTCATTCGCTTGAATGATTCCACCAATTTAATAGCCTCTGGGCACTCCTGCCCCAACCTGGTGTTTCAGTTCACACTTGCGGCAAAGGTGTTGAGAGTTTGGTACACCCATGCCAATTCTGTCTCCAGATCCAGGCAATTTCCTTCACCACTAGATCCCTCACCATTTCAAGTTCTTCGTCCGGCCATTTCTGGGTCATAAAACTTATTAATCACCAAAAGCAGCAACAACATAGAATTTTCTTCCAACAAAATTTATTTATTTCCAAAAATAAACTTTATTCATTCAGAAATAAAATTGTCCATACATCCATACATAAAACACCAGAAAACTCCAAACATAAAGAAGTATAGATTCTACGATTCATCTTGGCTTCTCTGAGCTCTCCCCATAGTTCATCTATTTTCTTCTGCAACTCCTCGCATCTTTGACGGCATTCCTGCTTCCCCCAACGAATTTTGTTGTCTAGCTGGGTGAAATGCCAAGCAATCCTGTGTCGACACTTCTCCAGCTCCCACACTCACTGACTCAGAGCTGCGATGTTCTGCTTGTCTTCCGCATGATGAGCTTCCAAGTGGTTTACTCTCAACTTATGGATGATCAATTGCTCCTAAAGGGAAGCAATAATGTGGTCCTTCTTGTCTCAAATCGGCTCTTCATTCGAGGATTCATCTGGGGAATCAGGTGGAGGTGGAGTGATCTCTCCAGATTCAGGCAGTTCTCCCTCTTCCTCTTCTGGGTCTTCAAGAACAATTCCACTTCGTCCACTGGGTCTTGGTTATCAGCCATCTTGTATGGAAATAGAGGAGAAGACATCAGTGTATAGAGCAACATAAATGTAAATCAACTTACATTTAAATCTCTATAAACTGAACTAACCCTTCTAATGTCCACCCTAATGTGTCATTCTTGTAATTTGGTACTACTTATTGAAGTTGGCTCTGTAACACCCCGAATTCTACTTGCATGTAATTTGTAGCACAACAGGATCTTTTACTTCAATTCGTACAAATTTACAAGGAATTTAAAACTTTTTCATTACACATATTCTGTTACAAAATACACAACGGAAGTGACAACAAAATATACAACTCTAACATTCAACAACTTCAAACTGGAAGTAATCATCAGTATCAATTCATCTTTATGCCTTTTTGCTAATCCAAGTACTGCACTGGAAAACTGTGGGCATGTCAGTTGCATACAACTAACGCAATGCTATAATACAGTTAGCAAACACAAACTTGAATGCAAATAGGAAAGTGACTATCCTAGTCGTGTCAGTGTATAATATGACTTAATGCCTAATGTAGACATTACACTACAATGACACTAATGCATACTTATTCGGATTCTACGCATCACATACTACATAGGTCCGAGGGAAAGGCCTTACGTACTCCACATTATAGGGTTCAATCCTTCCCCATGAAATCCTAATCGGTAACAAAGGTTCAGACATCCCACAAGTATGGATTTCAGGCCCGAAGTACACCACCCGACTATACAGAATCCACCTCATATGGACATCCTGCAAGTGCCACTCTAGCCCCTAAATATCAAAGATCCGCCTCCCATCCGCGTTACTATTCGTGATCCCGGAGTACACTGCCCGATCATTCATAATCCCGGATTTAATTGAGGCTCGTCTCGTTCCACATCTCAGTCTTGGATTACACCGCCCGACTGGATGCAGGGCAATTACAGTCCTGGAGTACACTGCCCGACTCAATCTATAGTCCCGGAGTACACCGCCCTACTACATAGACACGCCCCAGTTATGTTTGCCCAGGTTTCATCACATCTTCTTCTATTGTCTGTCCTTAGGTTTAATTATAATCATCACAACCTAGAGTTAGCTTACCCTACCGGACTTAAATCAACACACGAGAACATTAACCCACACTGGCTACTTCTTAAATTTCTTTATTCATAAATTGTCGGTCACTACAGGTCTCGCTCAGCCTCTAGATTCCAACAAGCATCTGAATATAAAGATCACTTAGGTTACATCTAATCACAGCATAAATGTCTCATTCATTATTCATCACTTCTTCTTTCTCCACTTTCCTAATGTTTATAAATTATGAAGTATTCACTTCTTATAACAACATTCGATAACAATTTATCAAATCAAATTCTTGTAGAAAATTTCTTGGTTAACAAACCAAACCATTCACTTTAATAATATTCAATGCTCTTTTGATTAATATAACCTTTTTCATGCTTGTCTATACTTCAAGTATATTTCTCAATACAAAAGTGCTTTAAGATTAAATCACCATATCTTGATACATATATTCATTAGGATTAATCTCTAGAAATTCCTTGTTCTCAACTCGTAATTATGTTTTGATTTTATTATAAACAACCTCTTAGAGTAGTGTACATTTTTCTTTTAATCATGTACATTTTTCTTTTAAACATGAATTCAAAACTCCTCTAATACATTAATATGACTTTTAAATTCTAAAATATATCTTAGAATAGTGTGAAATTATTCCCAAGTTTTCTAATAATCTTCTAAAATTTTTCTATAAATTTTTTAATTTTTACAACCTGAAAATCTCAAAAATAAAATTAAAAACACAATTCTGTGCAAGGCCGGGATCGAACCCAAGGTCAGCAGCCAGCCAACCGCAAGCCTAACTAGTGAGCGAACTCACTGTCGTGAATAAACCCAATCTCAGTTGTTTAAATACCCCTCCACTGTTACTGTCGAAAATTAAAAAGAAAAAGAGTCTTTCAAGACTCGAACCCGAGCACAGCCGAACGACAAGAAAAACCCCCTTCACGTGCTAACCAAGATACCCACACATCAATTCTGATAATATATGGGTTCAAAACCTTATAACTCATTTCTATGTTTCCCTTTATTTTCAACTCCTTCATTTATTTTGGATTTCTATTCTTTTCTCTCACATTAATTGTTCATAAAATACAACCCTAGATTTTCAGAAATGATTTCTCACTGATTTTATCCATATTAGAGTGAAGTTTTAGACAAATAAGTTAATTAGTAATTTTAAGAACTTTCATACATATATGCTTTTATTAATCAATGTGACTACTTTTTATAACAACTGACATGAATATATTTTTTTCTTTTAGCCATTTATTCTGAATTTATGGGAAAATTTACACCTCTACTTTGAATTATAATCTACCCCAATTTTTACACAAATTTTAAGCATAAGTTAACAACTTCATATACACATGCAATTTATATACATGATCTAATCATGGTATTCGACAATACACATGACATCCTACAAACACTCCAATAAGAATTTTAATTTGACCACATGACAAATTCTATATTGAAGTTTTCAACTAGTAAGCACTAATTTCTCATATTCATCTTCTACTAAAACTATAGATGTCAACAACATGCATTATAACAAGTTTAAAAACTAAAGAACTCATGCCAAACTTTTCATTTCAAACACAATTTATCTAAGCATGCATTGTAGGTTTATATTACACATGACAAGTGTACGAGAATTCAAAAATATTCATTTAAGTGCAAAAAAATCATGGACCTCAATTTGTAATTAATTTTTAGTGGGCTTTAAAATAGATTTAGACCTATTGGATTTAATTAAAAATAAATCATACAGTTGTGACAAAAAAAGAGAAGAAAAATGTTCATGACTCTAGAAAATTTCAGGAACCATAGCGCATAAATTTTACGTGCAATGCACGTGCGAAATATTAAAATTTTATTTTTCTGGGATGTTACAATTGAACCCTATAATGAGGAGTACAATAAGGGCTTGTCCTTGGACCTATGTAGTATGGAATGCATAGAATCTGAACAAGTATGGATTAGTGTCATCGTAGTGTGAATGTCTGCATTAGGCATTAAGTTCATATCATACACTGAAACGAATCATATTTTCTATTTTCTATGATGAGTTGTTACAAAATTGAAGAATTTCATTATCGTAGATTGTATTGTATTCATTATTTCTGTTGTACTATTGTAAAGAACATTGTTGTAATAAAAAGTTTTAAATTTCTTGAAACTTTGTATGAATTTGAAGTAAAAGATCCTGTATTTGCTATGAATTACATATGTCTGGAATTCGCAGCGTTACATCTTTGGTGTCCGTAGGGAGGATCCCTTTGTCGAGAAAATCGACTATAGGTTTCATCCAACAATCTTCAGGTGCTTAAGGGATTATAGGCATGAGTTCAAGTGTCTCTTCTTCAATGCTTGATTTGAGTAGAACTTTAATCAGCACAGTGTGGTCGAGTCCGTCAATTGATGAAGAGGCGAGCTTGGAGAGGGCATCTGCTTGCACGTTTTCTTCTCGCAGAATGCGAGTGACTTTGCTTCTTTGAAGGTGAACATAATCTTCTTCACATATGCCAAGTACTTAACCATACGATCATCCCTAGCCTCATATTCTCCGCGTATTTGGTTCACCACCAATTGGGAGTCACTAAATACTCGAGGCCAGTGATCAAGGCTTCATCCTCGACCTCGTTGCTAGATGCTGGGTAACTGAAGCGCATCGAGTATTGGAGAATGAAATCATCGGGACAGATCAAAATAACCCCAGCTCTGCTCCCTTCGAGGCAAGAGGATCCATCCACGTAGACACTCCAAAGTAGGGGGTTGTTTCCTTCATCAGGAGGATCGGGGATTGTGATCTCAACGATAAATTTGGCTAAAGCTCAAGCCTTAATTGTTGTTCTGGGGCGATAGGTGATATCGTGTTGGCTTAACGTAATAGATCACTTCATGAGTCTTTCGGAGCTTTCGAGTGTAGAGGACTTGCTTGAGTGGTTGATAGGTAAGGACCCATATGGAGTGTGCTTGAAATAGGGTCTGAGCTTCCGGGCAGCTGTCACTAGGACATAGACCATCTTCTCCATCTTCGAATATCGAAGCTCGGCATCACGGAGCACCTTGCTCACATAATAGATCGGCTTATGGGCCCGTTCTTCTTCTCTTACCAGTACAACACTGAGGGTTTGATTCGAAGTGGCTAAATAAAGGTGGACGATTTCTCCTGGTGTAGGCTTGCTTAGGAGTGGAGGATTGGTTGGGTATCCTTTAAGACTTTCAAAGGCTGCTTGCTGCTCTTCCCCCCACTCGAAATTCTTTACTCCCCAAAGAGCTTTAAAGAAAGGGAGACATTTCTCCCCTGATTTGGAGAGGAAACGCCCATTGGCAGCGAGGCGGCTCGTAAGCTTCTGAAAATTTTTGTTTGTGGTTCGGGAAGACATGTCACGTATGGCTTTGATCTTTTCAGGCTTGGCTTCTATTCCTCTTTAACTCACCATAAACCCCAAGTACTTCTCGGAGGAGACCCTGAAGGCACACTTCGAAGGGTTCAGCCTCATGTTTTTGATCTGAAGTGCATTGAACGCTTCTTGGAGGTCGGCTACCTGGTCTTCTTTTCTGAGGCTCTTTACAAGCATATCATTCACATATACTTCCATGTTTCGTCCGATCTTTTCTTTAAAGACTTGGTTTAGAAATTGATATGTAGCTCTGGAATTCTTTAGCCCGGATGGCAGGACTCGGTAGCAATAAAGCTCTTGATTGGTGATGAAGGACATCTTGGGGATGTCTGGCAGAAACATTCGAATCTGATTGTATCCCGAAAAGGCATATATAAAGCTCAATAACTCGTGGCCTGAGGTGGCCTCTATCAAGGCATCTATGCTCGGCAAGGGGACGGGGTCCTTCAGACATTCTTTGTTGAGGTCGGTAAAGTCTATGCAGATTGTCCATAAGCCATTTGCTTTCTTAACCATTACAATGTTTGCTAGGCACTCGGGGTAGCTAACTTCCTTGATGAAGCGGGCGGCTAAGAGTGTCTCAACCTCTTCCTTGATGGCTTGTTACCTCTCGGGTGCAAATTTGGGGTGCTTCTGCTGGACAGGCTTGACTTCCAGATGTTGTGCTATCTAGATGAGCTATACTAGACACAAATTAAAAACCTCGCAAGTGTACGAATTGTATGGAGAAGCGTAGTGACGAGCAAGGGTCGATCCCACAGAGATTGGAGAATTTAACTTACTAACTAATAAAGCAAAAATACAGATGGTAAAGGATTGTTCTAAAGGAAAAGGAAATGATTAAAACTAAATCAAGAAGTTCTGAATCACAAATATTTATTAAGTAGTTGGGTTTTGATCTCCACCAATAGTCAATAATGCTAAGTCACCTTCTATACTTCTTCTTATTACTCATGTTTGTTCTCTTCAAGGGCATGGTATCTACTCCTTAAAGTAATGTTTCCCTAAGCCAAGAATTAGGCATGGTATCTACTCTAATTCGTTTCTTTCATTAAGTATTTAGCATGGTATCTATTAAGTTGCACTTAAAGAAAACATAAGAACAGTGGAAACGAACAAACACTCAAGGTTCTAGAAATTGGTATCAGATGTAGATCCCTCAAGTTGATTAAACCAAGAACCCCTAAGGACTCCTGTGTTACAAGTTATGAGCACGAGATACGGGTCGTCTCAATATGCTCATATAACAGATTCAGATCTACACTGCACAACTTGATAATCTCAAGTTCTGTATGTCAGTCGACTGGCTGTCACTTCAGTCGACTGTCCTTAGAACGTCTGAACAAGTTTGATTCATGTAAATTTTTATTCTTTCAATCAGGTTTAATCAATAAGTAAAAGAGTGACATTCAGAAGAACTTAGCATTACATAACTACGGCTTCAATCTACCCAACTATGAAATTAGTTCCACATAATAAGACTTTTATTGATCAACAAGTTCGAATACATGATTAACTTAAAAGAATTAGAAAGAGAAGGAATAAACTGATGTAGTTCGGCCAGATGAGTCGGCTGACTGTCACACAGTCGACCGGCTGTTCTCTTCTTAGTACATGATCTCCTTTCTCCTTCTTCTATGCTGATAAAGTATTGCTCTTGGTTGATGTGTTGATGTTTCCGGAAACTTTTGTGAATCGGCTGGTGGTGTGTGCGGAGGAACTTGGAGGAGTTCGGAGGAGAGAGTCGGAGAGAGCCAGAGGAATTCGGAACGAAATCAAAATACTGCCTCTTGACTGATATTTATAAACACGGCACAAGAATTAGGGTTTGCCACTTTTTCAGGAAAATCCTCCTATTTCCTTCTTTATTTGATCGATGATTTATTTCTTTCTCTTTTCTGCTTTTCTTCCTTATCTGCTAACCACGTGCTCTTGCCAATCTCCTGTATCTAGCTTTGATTTGTTAGAGAAGTTATTATTCGCATATAGCCTGGGTTCAGATAGATTTGGATCTAGATACGGCTGCATCTTATCTTTTCACTCCGCCGCACACCAGTCGACTTATGTTGGGTGTGAGTCAACTGATGCTGAGACATCTGTGGCTTCATGATTCCTCAGTCAAGTCGACTGATGTTGAGGCAGTCGACTGTGCCAAGCCCCAGCAAACTCTCTGTTCAGTCGACTGATGGAGAGCAAGTCGACTGTTGTACTGCAGTTCCCTGTATATCATGTTCTCAGTCTGTATTAGTCTGGAATCTGCTTCGTTTTGCTGCTTTTGGTTGTTTCCTATGAAAAAGAGAAAAGAAGAGTAAAATACCACATATAGAGCTTTTAGATGTACATTTGCAATAAGATTATTGCTCCTAAATGTGAATATTCTTGAGTCCATCAAATACCCCCAAACTTAGCTTTTGCTTGTCCTAAAGCAAAAAGTGAAATTATGAACAAGGGGAACAATAATAGTCTCAACCCATCATACCAAGAAAATGTCTCATTATGCAAGCATCAGTATTTTGCAATCAACATTATAAACAATTTGCAAATAAAATAAAGATAAGTATACCCACTTTCTCTAGTGCAATTGTCTATTCATAACTCCAAACTCAACCACACTTGTCATGCAATTAATTATAGTTATAGTATGTAACTGCGCAATCTATGATTATCCCTTTTCTCTACTACAAACCGAGTAGCAAACTAGAGGTTTTTTTTTTTTTTTTTTTTTTTAGTCTCTTCTTTAAGTCGTCACTTGCCTTTTGACGCGAGTGCAAGACATTTGGTGATGAATACCCCTAGTTACTAAGCACTCAAAACATTGGAGTAGATTGACTTTATTCATATATATATTCTTTTCATTTTTACTCTATTTACTTAAACTCTGTTTAGGACTAGATCAAAGGGAATAATCACTAGAAAAAGCATCACAAAATTTTTTATGTATAATCGCATGACTCATATAATTTTGTAAGGCATTTTGAAACTCAACAATCCTAAAGTAAATAAGTATCCTTACTCTTACTTTATAAGAAATTGTTTATCCTAAAAAATTCAAAAGACTTCAATTGTGACTAACTAATACCCCCAAACTTAGATGGAACATTGTCCTCAATGTTCGCACAAAGCTTAAAATATAGGCATGTGTTACCAACTAGTTTGAAGGAAAGAAAATAAAGAAATAACGAAATAAAATAAATAGAGAGTGTAAGTACTCCCCTGAAAAATTGGGTTGCCTCCCAATAAGCGCTGTGTTTTCTGTCTTCAGCTAGACTTGACGAGTTCATGCAATGTATTGAATGGTTTGAAGATTCACATCTTCCTCGTGTGGCTCTAAACTCATCTCAATGTACGGCTTCGCCCTATGCCCATTCACCTTGAATGTTTGATTCTTCTCTTTGCTATGCACCTCCAATGCCCCATGTGGAAAGACTTTTGTGACAATGTATGGGCCATACCATCGTGACATAAGGTTGCCTGGAAAAAGTCTTAATCTTGAGTTGTATATCAATACCTTCTGTCCTTCATAAAACTCCTTTCTTGCTAGCTGTTTGTCATGGTACAACTTGGTCCTTTCCTTGTACAATTTTGCATTTTCATATGCGTCGTGCCTCAACTCTTCAAGCTCGTTCAGTTGCAATCTTCTTTTGTCGCCTGCTTGTTTCATATCAAAATTGAACCTTTTGATGGCCCAATAGGCTTTATGTTCCAACTCCACTGGTAGATGACAGGCTTTTCCAAAAACCAAACGGTATGGTGACATGCCGATGGGTGTTTTGTATGCTGTTCGGTAGGCCCATAATGTATCATTCAAGCGCAGCGACCAATCCTTTCTCCTTGTATTGACTGTCTTTTCCAAAATGCTCTTGATTTCTCTGTTGCTAATCTCCACCTGCCCACTAGTTTGAGGATGATATGGGGTGCCCACTCTATGTGTGATACCATATTTCTTCATCAAAGAAGCAAATGGAAAGTTATTGAAGTGGCTCCCTCCATCACTAATTATTGCCCGTGGTGTACCAAACCTAGTGAAAATGTTCTCCTGCAAAAACTTGACAACAACTTTGTGATCATTAGTTTTTGAGGGGACAGCCTCGACCCATTTAGACACATAATCCACACCCACAAGAATATATAAATAACCAAATGAGTTAGGAAAGGGACCCATGAAGTCGATTCCCCAAACGTCAAACAGCTCGATTACTTGGATGTTTTGCAGTGGCATCTGATTTCTAGAAGTTGCCTGTCCTTTGGCATTTGTCACAAGTCCTGCAAAAAGAAAAAGCATCTTTGAATACACTGGGCCAATAAAAACCAGATTGCAATACCTTAAGTGTTGTTCTTTTTGGTCCAAAATGTCCTCCACATGCATATTGGTGGCAATGTTGTAGAATACTCATTTGCTCTTCTTCTGCCACACATCTTCTTATAATTTGGTCAGGGCAAAATTTGAACAAATAAGGATCATCCCAATAATAGTGCCTGCACATGGCCACTAGTCTTTTTCTTTCCTGACTTGTCATACCTGGAGGGAAAACATGAGCAGTGAGATAATTTACAATATCTGCAAACCATGGAAAATATGAGCAGTGAGATACCAGTCGACTGGTTCTGTTACCAATCGACTGTCCCGGTTGTATGTTTATTTCAAATAGATGTTCATCTGGGAAATTTTCATTAAGTGGGAGAATTCTTTCTTCCTCATGCAGTAGTCTGGACATGTGATCTGCCACAACATTGTCACTTCCTTTCTTGTCTCTAATCTCAAGATCGAATTCTTGAAGCAACAGCACCCATCTGATCAACCTAGGCTTAGCATCCTTTTTAGCAAACAAATATCTCAAAGCAGCATGGTTAGTGAAAACAATAACTTTAGAACCAATTAAATATGATCTAAACTTCTCTACAGCAAAAATAACAGCTAACATTTCTTTTTCAGTTGTGGAATAGTTTAGCTGTGCATCGTTTAAAGTTCGAGAAGCATAGTAAATAACATGGGGTATCTTATTGATTCTTTGACCTAAAACAGCCCCTAAAGCATAATCACTTGCATCACACATGAGCTCGAAAGGGTGGCTCCAATCTGGTGCCATGACAATAGGTGCAGAAATGAGAAGATTTTTCAATGTAATAAAAGCATTTGTGCACTCTTCTGTCCATGCAAACTCAACATCCTTAGTCAACAAGTCACAAAGGGGTTTGGAGATTTTTGAAAAATCTTTATAAATCTTCTATAGAACCCTGCATGTCCAAGAAAACTCCTAACACCCTTGACTGTAGTGGGAGGGGGTAGCTTTGATATGATGTGAATTTTTGCCTTGTCCACCTCTATGCCTCTTTTTGACACCACATGTCCCAATACAATACCTTGTTGTACCATAAAATGACACTTTTCCCAATTCAGCACTAAATTGCATTCTTCACATCTCTTAAGCACAAGCTGCAAATGGTTAAGGCATTCATCAAAACAAGATCCAAAAACACTAAAATCATCCATAAATACCTCGATGAACCTTTCCACCATGTCTGAAAATATACTCATCATGCATCTCTGAAATGTAGCTGGTGCATTGCACAATCCAAAGGGCATCCTCCTGTATGCAAAAGTACCAAAAGGACATGTAAAAGTGGTTTTTTCTTGATCTTCTGGAGCAATAGCAATTTGATTATAGTCACTATAACCATCTAAAAAACAATAATGACTATATCCTGCTAATCTTTCTAACATTTGATCAATAAAAGGAAGAGGGAAGTGATCTTTCCTGGTTTCGTTATTCAGTTTCCTGTAATCAATGCATACCCTCCATCCCATGGTCACTCTCGTAGGGATAAGCTCATTCTCTTCATTCTTCACCACTGTGACTCCACTTTTCTTAGGCACCACATGTATAGGGCTCACCCACTTGCTATCTGAGATAGGGTAAATGATGCCTACATCTAATAGCTTCAATATCTCTGCTCTTACCACTTCCTTCATGTGTGGGTTAAGCCTTCTCTGTGTTTTCCTGCTTGGTTTTGCGTTGTCTTCAAGAAGTATTCTATGCATGCATTTTGATGGACTTATTCCCTTGATATCTGCAATGGTCCATCCTATTGCACCTTTGTGTTCTCGGAGTACCCTCAGCAACTTCTCTTCTTCCTGTGCACTTAAGTTTGTAGCAATTATCACTGGTAGTGTCTGGTTCTCGCCCAAATATGCATGCTTCAAATGGTCGGGCAACTGCTTAAGCTCTATGTCTGGGAGTCTCGGTACAGTCGACTGGTTCCTGGTTGTGGTCGGGTCAGTCGACTTATCCGGTCTGCCAGTCGACTGGTCCGAGGAAACACAAATGTCATCAGTCACAATATTTTCAAATGCCGGTGCGAGTTTACCTGAATATGACTTTGGAGTTTCAAGGTGATGTACTGTTTCTGCTATCCTCCAGTCATCGTGTTCCTGTTCAACATTAGACAATGTTAGAGACTGTGTAACTGCAGCTTGTAGTGGTTCTATGCTATGTACCTGAAATGTTTGATCAACAATCTCCTGCACCACATCAACATTATAGCATTCATGATCATCATGTGGTAATTTTAGTGTATCAAACATTTTAAATTCAACCTTCTCTCCATTTATTTTCATGCTTATAGTACCCTTTTTAACACAAATTTTTATATTAGCCGTACTCATAAAGGGCCTACCTAAAATGATTGGTAGAGAAGATGGCATTGAAGAGTCCTCCATGTCTAACACAACAAAATCAGCAGACAAAATGAAATCGTTTACCTGAACTAGGACATCTTCCAAAATACCTCTAGTTCTTTTGATGCTGCGATCCGCCAACTGCAACGTGATAGATGTTGGTTGGAGTTCCCCCAATCCTAGCTTTTCATAGACGGTGTATGGGAGGAGGTTGATGCTTGCCCCCAAGTCTAGTAGTGCTTTCTCAAAGAAGTGCTCACCAATCCTGCAAGGAATGGTAAAACTACCTGGGTCCTTTAATTTGGGAGGTAATTTCCTTAATAAAACAGCACTCACTTCCTCTGTCAATGCCACATCCTCCCTAACCTGAAATGTTCTTTTGTGAGTACAACACTCTTTCAAAAATTTAGCATAAGAAGGAATTTGTTTAATAGCATCAAGTAGGGGGATATTAATTTCTACCTTTCTGAGAGTTTCAAAGATGTCAAATAAATGTTGTTCTTTCTTTTGCTTGACTAACCTTTGAGGGAATGGTGGCAAAACTGTTCTTTCTTTTTCACTTACCTTGTTGGATCCCAAAACTTTCGATGGTTGTGTTTCTGTTTCTTCGGTGTGTGTTCCAACCTTATTTTCAATTGTCTTACCACTTCTTAGAGTTGTTACTGATTTGAGTTGTTCTTGGCCTCTAGGATTTGGTATGGTTTGTGAAGGAAGTTCTCCTGCCTTTCTCTCACTCAACTCCTTTGCAATTTGCCCGATTTGAGTTTCCAATTTCTGAATTGCTTGCCCTTGTTGGTTGCTTATTTGATGTTGTTGTTGGAGCAATTGAAGAACGGTGGATTCAAAATCCAACTTCTTCTGTTCTTGAACTGGCCTATCAAACCCACTTCCCATTTGGAGGTTCCGTGCATGTCCTTGTGAAGACTGGGTTTCTTGATTGTTGCTCCATGAGAAATTTGGATGGTTCCTCCACCCTGGGTTGTATGTGTTCGAGAATGGGTTGTTCTTTGGTGGAAACATTCCTTGGCCCACATAGTTTGCATGCTCCTGATCTGTGAACGAAGACATGGGACATGTGTCAGTTGTATGATCAAAATGAGAACAAATTGCACAAATTTCTTTTGTTTGATTTTTTACACTGCCCATTGTTGTCATTGCATTCAAGCATATCAATTTTTTTATTCATGTTTGCCATTTCCAATTGTATGTTATTACCACCAGCAATTTCATAAACTCCCTGTTTTTTAGAAATACCTCTTCCCCTTGTTGAGAATTGCTGTGAGTTCTCGCTAAGTTCTTCAAATAATTCGATGGCCTCCTCACCACTTTTTCTCATCAAGATCCCGTTGCAAGCTGAATCCACAATTGCCTTGTTAGTATCATTTAAACCCTCATAAAAAGCTTGTACCTGATCATCTTTAGGCATGTTGTGTGTAGGACACTTGAGAAGCTTGTTCTTGAAATCCTTCCATGCTTCGAAGAATAAATCTCCATCTTTTTGTTGGAAGAGTTGAATCTCCCTTTTCAGTTGTTTGGTCTTCTGGGCTGGAAAGAATTCTTTCAAGAATTTTGTTGCCAATTGCTCCCATGAATTAATTGATCCTGGTTCCAAAGAATTATACCACAATTTAGCATTAAGTTTTAATGAAAATGGAAACAAGATTAACCTGATTTGTTCATGGGTAAGCCCTTGGACGCTTTGTGTTCTGCAAAGATCAAAGAAGTCTTGCAGATGGAGGTGAGGCTCTTCGTCTGGTTTGCCACTAAAGTGGGGAACCATGCTAAGTAATTGGGGAGAGAGATGCATATTCCCTGTGACATTAGGTTGATAAGCAATGCAGGAAGGTTGCTCAATATTCTTAGGCGTGAATTTGTCCTGCATTGGTACTCGATTTGGTACTTCCTCAGCCATTATTGCTCGTGAAGTGGGTCTCTGTGCAGTCGACTGGTTCCGTGTAGCAGTCGACTGGTTGGTCGCAGACAGCCGACCAAGTCTGTGCAAAGTGCGTTCTGTTTCTGTGTCAATAGGTAGTAGCTCTGGACGAAGTGATCTCCTTCCGTGCATCCACCAAAATCCTGTAACCTAGAAGAAAATATTTATTAATAAAAGAAAAGAAAAGAAAAGAAAAGATTTACTGATTTATAAGTTAAAATGCTAACAATCCCCGGCAACGGTGCCAAAAACTTGTTGTGGTATCTAGATGAGCTATACTAGACACAAATTAAAAACCTCGCAAGCGTACGAATCGTTTGGAGAAGCGTAGTGACGAGCAAGGGTCGATCCCACAGAGATTAGAGAATTTAACTTACTAACCAATAAAGCAAAAATACAGATGGTAAAGGATTGTTCTAAAGGAAAAGGAAAGGATTAAAACTAAATCAAGAAGTTCTGAATCACAAATATTTATTAAGTAGTTAGGTTTTGATCTCCACCAATAGTCAATAATGCTAAATCGTTTGGAGAAGCGTAGTGACGAGCAAGGGTCGATCCCACAGAGATTAGAGAATTTAACTTACTAACCAATAAAGCAAAAATACAGATGGTAAAGGATTGTTCTAAAGGAAAAGGAAAGGATTAAAACTAAATCAAGAAGTTCTGAATCACAAATATTTATTAAGTAGTTAGGTTTTGATCTCCACCAATAGTCAATAATGCTAAGTCACCTTCTGTACTTCTTCTTATTACTCATGTTTGTTCTCTTCAAGGGCATGGTATCGACTCCTTAAAGTAATGTTTCCCTAAGCCAAGAATTAGGCATGGTATCTACTCTAATTCGTTTCTTTCATTAAGTATTTAGCATGGTATCTACTAAGTTGCACTTAAAGAAAACATAAGAACAGTGGAAACGAACAAACACTCAAGGTTCTAGAAATTGGTATCAGATCTAGATCCCTCAAGTTGACTAAACCAAGAACCCCTAAGGACTCCTGTGTTACAAGTTATGAGCACGAGATACGGGTCGTCTCAATATGCTCATATAAAAGATTCAGATCTACACTACACAACTTGATAATCTCAAGTTCTGTATGTCAGTCGACTGGCTGTCACTTCAGTCGACTGTCCTTAGAACGTCTGAACAAGTTTGATTCATGTAAATTTTTATTCTTTCAATCAGGTTTAATCAATAAGTAAAAGAGTGACATTCAGAAGAACTTAGCATTACATAACTACGGCTTCAATCTACCCAACTATGAAATTAGTTCCACATAATAAGACTTTTATTGATCAACAAGTTCGAATACATGATTAACTTAAAAGAATTAGAAAGAGAAGGAATAAACTGATGTAGTTCGGCCAGATGAGTCGGCTGGCTGTCACACAGTCGACCGGTCGTTCTCTTCTTAGTACTTGATCTCCTTTCTCCTTCTTCTATGCTGATAAAGTATTGCTCTTGGTTGATGTGTTGATGTTTCTGGAACTTTTGTGATTCGGCTGGTGGTGTGTGCGGAGGAACTTAGAGGAGTTCGGAGGAGAGAGTCGGAGAGAGCCAGAGGAATTCGGAGCGAAAACAAAATACTGCCTCTTGACTGATATTTATAAACACGGCACAAGAATTAGGGTTTGCCACTTTTTCAGGAAAATCCTCGTATTTCCTTCTTTATTTGATCGACGATTTATTTCTTTCTCTTTTCTGCTTTTCTTCCTTATCTGCTAACCACGTGCTCTTACCAATCCCCTGTATCTAGCTTTGATTTGTTAGAGAAGTTATTATTCGCATATAGCCTGGGTTCAGATAGATTTGGATCTAGATACGGCTGCATCTTATCTTTTCACTCCGCCGCACACCAGTCAACTTATGTTGGGTGTGAGTCGATTGATGCTGAGACATCTGTGGCTTCATAATTCCTCAGTCAAGTTGACTGATGTTGAGGCAGTCGACTGTGCCGAGCCCCAGCAAACTCTCTGTTCAGTTGACTGATGGAGAGCAAGTCGACTGTTGTACTGCAGTTCCCTGTATATCTTCTTTTCAGTCTGTATTAGTCTGGAATCTGCTTCGTTTTGCTGCTTTTGGTTGTTTCCTATGAAAAAGAGAAAAGAAGAGTAAAATACCACATATAGAGCTTTTAGATGTACATTTGCAATAAGATTATTGCTCCTAAATGTGAATATTCTTGAGTCCATCACCAGATTTACACATAAACGGTGCATGATTAGATCTTCGGAAATACCTGGCATGTCTTCGGCTGACCAAGCGAAAGGGTCTCATTTTTGCTTAATGCAGGTAATGAGTTGTTCCTTGACTTTTCGGGGGAGTTCCTTGCTAAACACCTAGCTTGATCCTCTTCAAAGAAGGGGATTTCTATTAGTTCGTCCGCAGGTTCGGAGTTGGCTTGTCCCCTGTTTAGGGGGGGGGGTTCTAAGGCATCGAGGGGTGGAACCGAGCCCCCCATTGTGGCGGTGTAGTATGCCCGAGCAACTTTGTGGCTTCCCTTGGTCTCCCTTATTCCTGCGGTCGTGGTGAACTTCATGTTCATGTAGTAGGCCGAGGCAACTGCTTAGAGGGCAGCTAACCCCGGGTGACTGAAGATGGCATTGTAGATGAACTTCATGACAACCACCATGAAGTCTAGTGCTTCTGTGCGAGTAGCTGTGCCTTTCCTAAGGTTACGTCAAGGGTAACAATTCCTTCGATCAGTATAGGGGCTCCAGAGAAGCCATGGAGGGTATATTCGGTAGGCTTGAGGCGATCTCGCTTGAGCGTGAGACCTTCAAACTTAACCGAGCTGCCATTATCGACTGGGACTCGGCTCACTTCATGGTTCTCCATACACATGCTAATTACGTGTGCATCGCAATAAACTGTTTAGACACCTTCTATGTCTCGATCCGAGAATGTGATGCTGGCTTCCATGCTTCTTAGAGGTGGGAGGTTATGCACTAAATTTACCTCTCAAACGAATGCATTCCTTGAGGAGCTAGTGGCGCCCCTATAGTTCCTCCATGAATAGCAAGAAATATCTCCATCCGTCCCGATCCCTAGGACTCGGTTGGCCTCTCTGCTTGCTTGTTGGCTCCCCTCATAAGTGGAGGTTCACTATCATTTACTTATGCAAATTTGGTGAGGTATCCTCATCGAAGCAATGCTTTAACTATGTCCTTGAGGGCTTGGCAATCATTTGTAAGGTGACCATGATCTTTGTGGAAGACATATCACTTGGTTTTATCTCTCTTGCTCGGGAAATTCATCTTAGGGGAGGTCGAAGGACCTCATCCTTATCAACCTCCATGAAAATGGCGGAGATGCTAACATTAAGCAGGATGTAATTCGCAAAGCAAGGTATGAGAGCTGGGTATCGCTGGCCCATGGCATAATTCTAGAATTTTCAAGGTTCATCTTCGTTGTGGCCTTTCCGTTTGTTCTCGGACGAAGGTATCTTCTACTGTTAGGGGTGGATTGCCTCTTCCACTCGGATGTACTTCTCGACTCTGTGAAGAAGGGCGAAGAAGTCCTGAGGAGGTCTTTTGACAAAGGAAGCCTTGGGTTCTTCATGCTTAAAATTGTACTTGAATGCGGCAGTGGCCACTGCTGAATCGAGTGAAGGGATGGATCTGTACTCGATCATTAAGCACTGAACATAGCTCTTGAGGGACTCCCCATCCCTTTGTTTCAGATATAGCAAGAAAGCATTAGTCTTCTCCGACTTGTGGCTGGTGATGAAGTGTGTGAGGAAAAGCTGCTCGAGTTAGTCGATGGAAAATATAGACCATAGAGAGAGACGAGAGAACCACTCTCGTAAAGAGCCCTTCAAAGTTGCTGAAAAAGTTTTGCATAGGAGAGAGTCGGGTTCTTGGTGGATCAACATGAGAGTTTTTAAAATCTAGATGTGGTCTACTGGGTCGGTCTCCCTATTATACGACTCAAATTGGAATCTTGAAGTTAAAAGGGACAGGAGCCTCAATGATCTTCTTGGAGAAAGGGGTCTAACGGGATGGTACCTTCTGTCAAGTCTTCCTTCTTCCTGCTTCAGCAGTGCCAGACGATTTTCCATCTTTTGGAAGTGTCGGAGAACAGTGCCCTCATGCTGATCGGATCTAGTGGATCCATGGGACTCTTCGCATTGTAGAGGGGTAGAGCGGGGAGGGCTGGGTCGTCGAGTCTTGGAAGGAATTATGTTAAGGGCCTGAAGAATTTCATCTTTGAACTTTCGGAGTTCTGCTCCGATGACAGGTACTTCTTCCTTCTTCCCTCTTCCTGGGGCTATTCTGCTAGTTGGAGTTGAATGCCTCCTCTCTCGGGGTGGAGTTCTTCTATGGCCCTTTGTGGAGCGGTGGTTTTTTCGTCCCCAGGAGAGGGGGGTCTTCTTTGCCTTCTGGGAGAGGAAATTTTTCCATGCCCCCCTTGGAGAGGAGGATTTTCTGGATCGTGGCCTTTAAGAAGAAAGGCTTCTCGTACTTCACCATTGTTCTGGATGCGGGGCTTCTGTAACACCCTAGATTTTTAAATAATGTTTTTTAGTTCTATAAATTAATTAAAATGATTTCGGTGATTTAAAAAACATTTTTCTGAAAATTATCTTTTACACGTGCAAAACACGTGCAAATATTTTCTTGAAAAGTTCAAAGTCAGAAATTATTTTGGGGGAAACCTATTATTTATTATTTGGTATTATTTATGAATTTTTTGGATTTTTCTGATATTTATTTGGCATATTTGAAAATATTACAAAAAAAGGGGCTTTTGTGCAAAATTTCCACTTGGAGTGAAAACTCCAGATTTTCAGACTTTTGGGCTGAGCATGATGGCTAGCCAACTCAGAGGTAAAAGTTTTACATTTTTTAATAGGTTTTATTTATTTTGCAAATTTCTTAAAGAATGGTCTTTTTGCAAAATTGCCACTGAGAGGCAAAAATTACAAATTTGTTTTTCTGGACTTAAACCCAGTTCCGGCCAGTATTAGGGTGGTTATTTTTTTTCACCCAATGGATTATTTGATCCATATTGATGCAATGCGGCCATATGAAGAAGACTGGCGCCTACGTATAGTCCTCGTTATCCAAGCATTAAAGGCAGGAGCAAAGGTAGTGAGGCAATTGAGTGCCTGTATTTCCTCGGTTGGTTCATAAAGAAAAGAGTGCATTTCGTTCCCGTTCCCCTAGCCCAAGTGTAGTCAAGCATTCCTGTCAAATCGGTTGAGTACGTGAGATTATGAGTTCCCCCAGCAAATCCTTCTCTATTTTACGATCTGATCTCGTCTGTTTCAAATCGTCTGAAATCGGAGTTCTCCCTTACAGCTCCTTCTGGGCATCTACTAGTGTCCTCGGCACCTTAATAGCTTATTCAAACAAAAGGAATTGATAGAGGAAGATGAATGTGCAAAATTGAAGTGAATTGGTTAATTTAATTCCAAGTATAAGGATTCACATATGTAAAGATATATTCAAAAGGAATATTTTGCAAAACATATTCAAAACAATAATTACCCTAATTCCCGACCTATTTAAAAGAGAGTGCAGTCGTCTTTTTGCTGTACTACACAAAGGGTTTTCTTTATTATTGATTTCTTGGAGTTTCGAAACGAGGATCTTGGTTTTCTTGCGAAAGGAATGATTTTTATTATTCTCTTTATTATTTTGGTTGATTTTTCAATAAGGTGAGTGACATATGTTTGATTTCTCATTGTTTTATGCATGTTGTATGTGATGATTTGTCAATTAGGAATCATGTTAGAGGATTGTATGATAATATAATGAATTATTGAAGGATGGATGAATAAAGATTGAATCTTTTCATGAAACTATGCTATTGATGATTAAAATTATATATAGATGGCTTGAGATTGTTAAAGAACCTAATAGAAATCATGAGTAGGTTGTTTTCTTTCATATGATTACTGATTTGATGGGTTATGATGAGTATGTATGTTGTATAATGCACAAATTAATTAAAGATGAACTTTCACTATGTGTGTACATATGCTTGATCTGTTCTTGAAGTTTGATGAGTATAACTTGATTAATACATGTCAAAATTTGCTTTTATTCATAGGTAAAGTGATGTTTAGTAGTTGTATATAAGCTAATAAATTACAAGAGTTGTTTTTGGATCAAAGATATCAAGTTTTGGATGTTGTGAAGAAGGGTATATTTCGGGTCTGACTAGGTTCAGCCGAATTTGGGTTTTGTGATTTTATGAAGTTTTCGATTGAGATTTGATTTGTTTTGATACTGAGATTGAATCTAAACATTATACTACTCCTATTTGATAAATTCCGAAGCTTTACTGATGCAAACACACCTATATATACACTTCATATATCTATACTTACTGTATAGAAGTAGTTTCGATGAAAATTTATTCTTTTATGATCTTGATGTGGTTTTGATTTGTTTTGTAAACTCCAGTACATTAGACAAGTTGTATTTGATCATCTCAGGAAATTTTGGTTTTGCAAATTTATGATTTTACAAATATTTATTGAAGTATCAGTAAAAATGTGCACGAATTTCAAAGTTGTATTTTTCTTAACATGACAGTCGACCACCTAGTAAATGTACTAAGGTTGACAGTCGACTGTCAATTCTTGGGTCTTCAGATTTTTGCTCGACAGTCTACCGTCATGTTTTGCACTGTCTTTGACAGTCGACTGACAGCTGCTTGGCTGATTGTTTCCTTGAGTTTTTTTGTTGTTTTTCTTGAACGATTATTTCTTTGAACTTATGAATTATTGATCTACTATTTTAGATGATGTTTTTACTATAGATTACAGTATTTTACATAAAGTTATATTTTGATTTTAATAGAATTTAAATTGTATTTCTATGACTTTATAAAGTGAAATATATATTGTTTTTGGAGAAATTGATGTTTCGTGACTTTCTATGACTTCAAAACATGATTCTCAGTAATCTAATGGATTTAATATTTTATTTCAATTATGGAATTTATGAGTACATTAAATGAGTTTGGATTTTGTGAATTTAGGGAGTTTTCTTGACATAAATATTTTGATGATGAAATAAAGAGTTTTATTAAAAGTTTTGGTGTTGATATTTTATTTGTGAATCTCTAGGAGTTGAGTGGGAGTCCTGTGAACCGGCAGATGAGATTTTGTGACTTTTGACTAGTTAGGTCTTGGGGTTGCTATGGTGGAATTAAGTCCAGCAGGATACACTAACTCTAGGGAGGGGAATTTGTGTTTTAATAATAATCAACCTAAGGATAGGCACTAATGGAGTTGTGATAGAACTTGGAAAATGTAAGTATATGCTCTAGGGGTCTAGTCCAACGGATGCATTCCAGGACTATGTATTGTTCTGTCTCGAGAGGACATTTGGTATGTTCGCGTGTCGAGGATCTGCAGGCCTATTCACGGAGCATACGGGTGCATTCGTGTGTCGAGGGTCAGCGGGCCTATTCAAGGGATGTACTAGTGTATCTGCACGTCGAGGGTTTCACAAACCTATTCGTAGGGTACATGTGAGGGAGGTGATTCTTCCTGGGGGTCAAGGCTATTCTTACATGATGCTTGCATGTCGAGGATTGTGATGCCTATTCGCGAAGTATTCTAGATCTTGTTTCTAACACCATAGTAGTATTAGTTGCATAATGAGGGATCTAAGCCTATAAAGAGGAGAACGATAAGGACTTGCACCAGACCTATGTAGTAATGAATGCATTGAATCCGACAAGTATGCATTCGAGAGTCATCATATTGCATTTGTATTTTCTTGACTTGGTTATGCATGTTTGTTTTCTGTTTTCCTACACTTGACACTTAGTTTAGTTTCACTAAATGTTTTCATGCTTTATTTATTATTATTTCATATTCCATTCTTTACTACCGTTGATAAGTGTTGATCATGACTTTACTCTTTATGTTTTATTTATATTGCATTTCTTTTGATGTCACTCACACCGTTATGGCTGATCCCTGTAGTTTTGGGAGTTAGGGTTATCTCTGGCCTCATGTTTTACAGGTAGGTACCTATAGCTTGGGATTTGGATGCTTGTGGTAGAATGACAATGTGGCTTATGTAACTTGTAAATGAATGTGTTGTAAAAGAAAGAATTGTAATTCAAGGTGTTTAATTTTTTGCTGTGTTTTGTAAAGAATTGATATAATAAAAGTTAAAAAATATATTCTGTGTTTTGGCTATGTTTACTATTACATTGAGGTAGATGCTGAGAATTGTGCCAGTAATTCTGATATATTATATTGGAAATTTAGGGCACTACAACTTCTTCACGAGTTCTCCTCCAGTTGAGGCGAGTTAAGAGGTCAGACCCCTGCTGGCGGGCGATGACCTGACGAAGATCGGGTTGTGGTTGAGGTAGTGTTCAAGGGGTTAAGGTATAGATTGAACCTTTGTTTTTGACGATTTCGGTGCAGCTCCTCCGGACGGAGGATGAACCTATTGAAGGAGAGGCTCTTCTTGATGGAGTTGTTGGGGTTGTTCTTGTTGAAAGGCGGGAGGAAGGTCCTCAATAGGAGGAGGTGGAGGAAAAGGGTTGACTCGTCGGCTTGAGGTCTTCGCCATCTCTTTCCCCTTAGGAGGCATGGCTGAAAGTAGTTTTATACCGGCGAGTTATGGCTGAATTTCTTTGTTGTTCGCACAGACGGCACCAATCTGTTGCTGTTTTTTCGGTATAGGAGCAATCCGATGATGTGGATCTTTTGAGGAACAATCAAGAACTGCCCTTTTGACTTTCAACTATATTGACTACCTTTGACTAAGGTTGACTTCTTGATCTGACTCATTTGTGCCGTTGGGTTTGATTCGTGTGGTGACGATCGCCTCCGCTGACCTGCAAAAATTTTGAAACGTCGGGATTGATCTCGGCGACAGACCCTCCGAAGCTCAAGTCAGAAACCAAGAAGAATATGAGGAATCCTTTTGTGGAGAAAATTATTGATTACTTGTTTCTGGTGGAGGCAAGGGGGGATTTTTAGTCGCTTTGGTTAGTTTCAAGATAATGATTTATCTCTACTTCCCGGTGTTCTTGATTGAATTAGTTATCTCTTCTTCATGAAGAGATACGAGTAGTTGAGAGGATCGAGTTTAAACTCTGATATGGTTTTTGCACCATCTCTTATGGATAAGCATGAGTTTAATCATACTTAAATAGTATGGATCCATTTTTATTGGGTTGCAAGGACAACCCAATTAGTCAGACATGTTTTGGGTGGCTGTTGGGTTTGAAAGAGACCCAATTCCCGTTTATGAACATGTTTTTAGTGAAATTGCGATTTTACCTTTGAGAGCATTAAGGTTCGTGCCCGATTTGGTCCTTTGTTTATATATATTAGATTGGGGTTGATTCCGTTAGTTATTTTTGTCACGTGTACAACAGGTAACAAATTTTTTGACAAAAATACCCATGATTAAAATAACCCCCTCCACTCCATTGTCTCATCCCCAATCCTATTTTCCACCAAATTTCTATGGTTCTGGTTCCTGACCCCCTCTTCCTGACCGCATGCCTCTCCTCCTCGACCACACTCGCGCTTCTCCTCCTCAACCCACACGCGATATCCTCGTGAACCTTACCCGCACTCCATGTCTTTGCTCCCTCCGATTGAAAGATTCAATTCTTGCAACAAGGTGATTTCTTTTTGCTCTCCAGACTATTTTCTTTTCATCTCTCTTGTTTTGATGTGATGAGTACTATTTATAGGGTAAGGTTTAGGTTTTCTTTTTTATCTAATTTTGGGAATATTAAAAAACTGGTGGTTATTTTTTCCTTTTTTTTGGGTGGTAAATGGGGGGGGGGGGGGGAGGACCAGTTAGGGTTAGGTTTTTGATATGATGTTGGATATATTAAACAAATGGGTTTTGGGGGGACTGGTTAGAATTAGTTCGTGATCTGATGTCAACATTAAACTATTGCGTTTTGGGGGGCCATTCCATGGGTTATGAATTTACAATCACCATATACATGACAACAAAGTAATTTGTTTTGTTTTTCTGCAGATCTTATTCAACCACTTTTTTTACTATTTCTTCTTTACACACGTTGATAACCTTAAGTTGAGGCATAAAGGTTGTAAGCAAACAAGAAAATAAAAGGATTTTTTTTTTTGTAAAAAAATGCTTAGTCATATCAAGTAAAGGAAATACATATTCCCACAAATCAAGTGCTAATTCTACATGGAAAACAAACTGTTTCAGATAGTTTGGCTCCTCCATCTAGGAACACTTAGTTGGATTTTTAATGCACCAAGTTAGTAAACTAGTTCATTGATGTTGCCTACTTTTGTCTTTGTTCAATTATTCTGGTTGTTACTTAAGTGCTTTGATTTGTTAAATGGTGTTTTTTGAAGTGTATTGTTACCTATTCTTTGTTCAATTATTCCAATTGATGTTTTGTTTTACAATTATGTTTATTGTCATAAATTATGGAGGGAAGTTCAGAAGTGATGGGGGAACCAAGCAGTATGTAGATGATAGCCAGTATGCAGTGCCTAACTCGGAAGAAGATAAAGATATCGTGGCTAGAAGTAAGATCATGGCTTGATGAAATTAAAATTTTGAAAGACTTCATCATACATTGGCTTCCTCCAAATGAACTCATCATAGATGGACCAGTGGTATTATCTACTAATAATTGTATTAAGAAGGGATATGACTGTGTATTGTATGTTGAGCACGTAGAGCCTGGTACTGGAGTGTGTGAGCTTGTACTTGATTATTGCAAACAAGATCCCCAGGAGCATGGTGAGACTAATGTTAGGAAAGTAAAGGAACTAGCTCTTTTAATTATTAGTGAAGTAGATATTGATGTGTTCATAGTTGAAGATGTTAATGAGAGTAAACTAAGGAGCATGGGTGATGTTGAGATTGAGGTAAGAAATTACTAATGTTGGTGGAAGAGATATGTGTGGTGATTGGTATGCAGATTCCATCTCAATCCAAAGAACAACTTAGGGGCGTTTGGTACGCGGTAATGTATAAGGGAATCTAGGATTACCCTCTTGATTACCTGGTTTGGTAAGGCATAGGTATAGTTTTGTAAATAATCTTAAATTCCTAGGGTTATCAAAATAGTTAGTTTGGAAGGATAAACATTTTACTTGAAAAGGGTGAGATTTGTGGATTCCTCCACATAAAAAATGAGTGAGATTATTGCATACCCAAAACACCCTCCAGATTTTTGAAGCCCGCCCAAATCCTAAGACCCACTGTTCATCTGTCTTCCCCACCTTTCTCCGACCGTTTCTGGCGACCACCCTGTTCGTCGATCTCCCGTCGTCAACTCCCCTTCGTCGACACCCCATGTCGACGCCGGCGCTACCCATAACTCCCCCTCCCCCCCTGACCTCTTCCCTGTCCTCGACAAAATAAAACTCAAGCCCCCCTTTGAAACCAACCCCATGTCTCAACTCAAACTCTCCTCTAAATCCCCATACCTCTCCAATCTCGTCACCTCCCTTTCTCACACGGGCCACACCTCCAAACCTGTCGGATGGGGGAGAGAGGCATTATGTCGGATGTGTTTACGTACACGGGTTTGATTGATGGGTTGTGTAAGGATGGGAAGGTGAAGGAGGCAATGAGGTTGTTGAAGTTGATGGTAGAGAAGGGAGTGGGGAAATACATTGACTTTTAATGTGTTGATTAATCAGTTGTATAAGGATAGATTGATTGATGATGCGTTTGAGCTTTTAGAGAGGATGGTGGAGAAGGGGAAATCACCGGATGTGGTCACGTATAATACGCTGATTGGTGGACTTTGTGAGGTTCAGAAGATTGATGATGCAGTTAAGTTGCTTGATAAGATGCTTGATGGGAGATGTAGTGTTAAACCAGACCGGTTGAGTTTTAACACGATTGTGCACAGGTTCTGCAGGATAGGAAATATCAATAGAGTATTGGATCTTTATGAGATGATGAAAAAGAGGGGATACAATTGTAATTTGTTCACTTACAAATTGTTGATTGGTGGGCTTTTCAAGATTCAGAAGGCGGATAGAGCTATGCAGCTTCAGAAATAGTTGATTCGTCAAGGTCAAAAGCCAAATAATTTTACGTATAGTATCATTATAAATGGGTTTTGCAAGATCGGCCTAATTGATGCTACTGAGGGATATTTATTGTTTCATTTGTATATATTTAAGTACCTATGTCTCGTGTTAATAAATACATTTCATTTTCCCTTTTTGTTATGTTCTTCATCTAACTGGTTGAAATATATTTGAATCATAGTGTAATTTTTTTAGTAATCTATTTATTAATTTACTAAAGTTTTATAAGATATATATCAGTATTGTTTTTGCACATGCATGCATATACATCAATTACTAAATTAGATAACTGTTATATTTATTTATTTTTAAATAAAGTCAAAAGGGTATTTTCGGTAATGTCTACTATAGAGATGGATTGATGGGAATGAATTGTTCTATACCAAACACAGTAATAAAGTATTCCCAGGCATGTAATGTCGTATACCAAACACAGTATTGCAACATTCCCAGGAATCTTCATTCCCACCCTCATATTCCTGGGAATCCACTAATTCCTTGGAATTCTCCAATCCGCGTACCAAACGCCCCATAGAGTTTACGAGTATCAATACATGGTATTATTTAGACCTGTTTTGAATATACTTTGATAACATATTACCATTTTTTATGAAGCCACTGTATAATGAGATATACATTGCTTTGTTTTTGTTTGCAGAGGAGATTCCAGATTTACTAATGTCTCAAGCTCTTGATAATACAATGCAACATATATTTAGTCAGAATGCATCCCAAATAGGCACACAGTCACAGGTTATTCAATATGAATTTGGAAAGTGACGGGGGTAAAAAATTGTGGCTAATCAAATAGGACAATTCTTGCACGAATCTTGGAGTCCCTATGAGCAAGATGGTCATTTCTCGGGATCTATGAGCATACAATCTGGACATGGGCCGATTACGCCAGCTCAACCCACCAGTTGGGACAACCAACAGCCCAGTCAGGAGTAATTGACTAACCGATTAAGGATAATAATCCAATCCCTAAGATTAGGGAGATATTAATGAATTAAATCTCTTAATTACAGGGATCCTCCAAATCAGTTAAGGGAATCCTCCTCTAACTACTTGTGCTCAAGCCTATAAATAAGACTCCTCCACTTTTACCAGGTAATCAATCTTCTGCCCACTAAGTCCAGTTTAACATTTCTGGTTACTGACTTGATCGTCGGAGGGTCTGTTGTCGCGGTCATCCCCGGTGTTTCAGACTGCCCTTGAGGTTTCCAGCAGGACGTCAGCCTATCCAACCACCACAACCTCCATTCACATCCACAATACTATCCTTTCATCAGCCCCCCCCCCCTGAGGCAGGTGAGGCGGCCGCCTTAGACCCCCAAATTTTTTGCAATTTTAGGAACCCCAAATTTGTATTCCCCCTGCAAATATAGGCACGTATTTTGAGCGTTAAAAGTATTATATTGTAGTTAGGGCCCCCAAAAAATAATTATTTTGGCTTAGTTATATGTTTTGCATATCTGAATAGTTTTATGCATATTTTTGTATGCTTCTCGTGTGGATGCTTATATGGATGCATATCTGATTGATGATTTTCACTCAATTTTGCATATCCTGATTGATGCTTATTAGTAAACTTTTTATTCGAAAATATATATTTTTGCATATTTTGCCTTGAACAATGTGCAATTATTTTGTATACATTTTTTTTAATGTAGGGTCCCCATTTCGAGAGTTCGCTCGGGCCCCCAGGAACTCAGGGCTGGCCCTGCCTCTCATATGTGCCTGATCGGTGGCTGAGATCAGATCTTTCCACTTTAATCCAAGAACTCAACATCTATTTCTCCCACACAAAAAAAAGCAGCATCAGATTGTTTGCCCCAAGTGCCCTTCGACATGGTACTCAAGGTCACTAGCGAATTTCTTCGACAAATGGCTCGCGCCTCCTGCCTCGCCCCTCGGCTGGGTATTCTGGGTTACTTGCGAATTTCTTCTCCAAATGGCTCATTCCTCGTGCCTCGTGCCCCACCCCTCAACATGGTACTCCAGGTCATTCATGAATTTCTTCACAAATTGGATCACACTTCGTGCCTCACCCCTCAGCCTGGTATTCGGGTCACTCATGAATTTTTTTGCCAAATGGCGTGTGCCTCGTGCCCCACCCTTCGGCATGGTACTCCTGGTCACTTGCGAATTCCTTCACAAAGTAGGCTCGTGCCTCGCCCTTTGGCATGGTACTCCGAGTCATTCACAAATTTCTTCGCATATTGGCTTTGCTCCGTCCCTCGGCATGATACTCTAGGTCACTCCCCAATTCCTTCGCAAAGTTGGCTCATGCCTCGCCCTTCGGTATGGTACACCGGGTCATTCACAAATTTATTCGCAAATTTGCTCGCGCCTCTTGCCCTGCCCCTCGGCTTGGTACTCCAGTTCACTTGCCAATTCCTTCGCAAAGTTGGCTTGAGCCTCCCCCCTAGGCATGGTACTCCGGGTCAATCTCATATTTCTTTGCAAATTGACTCGCGCCTTATAACTCACCTCTCGGCATGGTACTCCGTTTCACTCTTGAATTCCTTCACAAAATTAGCTCGCGTCTCGCCACTCGACTTGGTACTCCGGGCCACTCGCAGATTTCTTCATTCGTGTCTCTTCCCTCGGCCCTCAGGAGCCAAACGGTTGGGCCCCCTGATGAACGGATCCAATATCATTGTGGTAAACAAGCCCATATGTCGACACAATTTTCCCCGCTAGTTATATACTCCTCGAAGGTAGCTAGAAGCTAACCTCTGAGAGTGGGGGGCTTATGACGGGGGGTAGAAGCGGCTAATCAAAACCAGACGAATCTCATATTAATGTTGAAGTCCCTATAAACAAGATGGTCAATTTGCAGCATCTACCGGCCCACAATCGGGACATGGGCCGATCATGGGCCCATTACACCTGCTCAACCCATGAGTTCAGACAACCATCAACCAAATCAGGAGTACTTGACTTAACCAATTAAGGATTGTAATCCAATCGCCCTATTATCCTTCTCAAGCCTATAAATAAGACCCATCACCCTCTTTTACAAGGTAATCAATTTTTGCCCACTAAGCCTTGTTTAACATTTTCGGTTACTGACTTGATCGTTGGAGGGTGTGTCACCGGAATCATCCTTGGGTTTCAGACTGCCCTCACACGTTTTCGAGAGTGAAGTTGATCGACAATCTTGAGTCGATCAAGTTATGGAAGGAGAAATTATTCATTATCTAGTAGTTCTGATCAGTGGGGGTTTCCTACTACTTGGCGGGAGAGCATTTCGAGGAGGGAGAGGGCGGATCCTCAGTTGAGTCCCGAGGAGGAGAGCATGTGTGATGCTCTGTAATCCCTGTTTTCCTTTTTTGTATTTTGGGTGTATTTTCTTTTTCTGTGTATTATCTAGGTTTGGGTTTTTTATTTTTGTTTTCTTAAATTCGTTCCATTTCAAAGGTATTTTGAATCTTCGGTTAAAATTCGTTCTTTTCATTAATTGTATTTATCGTTATTTTCAAATGATTCTTATACTATAATACAAATCCTATTATTTGTGTTATTATTATTATAATCAGTATTATTATTTTTATTATTATTGTTATGACTATTGTTATTATTTTTATTATTTTTATTATTATCACATTGTTTTGATAAATTAAAAATCTATTTCTATTGTATTTAGTAATATTTGAGTATTAATTTAATGCATACAAATTGATTATTTCTATTACTATATTATTTTGATCTATTCATTCATTATTTTCCTAAAACTCCAGTCCTATTTTCTTATTGGATATTAAAAACCCCAATACCCATTTATACACCCAATAACCTGTTTAACCCTATCCAATACCCTATAACCTAACCCCAACTACCCATATACCTTGTTTACACCACACCCTTACCCTGTTTTACCCTATTCCTATACCTAACCCTATCAGTCGCCCCTTGTTTAACCCCAACTTCACATATATATTCCCTACCTATATATACCCTCAGTGTTCCATCGTCTTCTTCATCCCTCAACCCAGCCGTTTCATCTTCCTCTCTCCCTCGTCCTCCCACGCACCGGTTCCTCCTCATCCTCTGCTCACCCCTCATCCGTTGTGTCTCCTCCCTCTCCCTCCATCGATTGGCTGCCCTTTTGCAGCGCCAGAGCGTTGCTCTCCCCGTGCTCCAGTTGCGATGCTGCAGCAAGAAGCAATGACAAACGCCAGCCGCCAGCGACAGCGAGCAGCCCCCTTGTCGCCCTGCTCCTCCCAAGCACCACGCGACTGTAGCGTCAGCCACCCCTGAGCGCCAGACTGCATCGCCGCCCCAGCATTCTGTTGTATGTGCCTCCTCTCCATCTCTCCTCTGCCTACTCGTGCCGCCCCACCTCGGGACCGCTCTGCAGACTAGCGCGCAACCTTAGCAGCAACCTTCACAGCAACATCCCGAAGTCCCTTGCGCAGTGTTCCTTCTGACGCATAGCAGCAACATCGGCCGCTTGTCGGCGACCCCCTCGTCGCGTCGCCGGTCCCCCCGAGCGCTGTTAGCCAAGCCTGTGTAGCCCCAGCGCCTATAGGTGTGCTGTTTGTTTGGGTGTTGATCATGGCTTTGATTGTGAGCCATCTGATCTCCTCTTGATCATCACGAACATGATGATCATCAACTTCCTTTGATTGCAGCCGTTCGATCGATCGATCTTGATCATCATCATCATCATCTTCATCATCTGGGAGATCTGGCCGTCCAATCTGATTCGATCATCTTGATCTTGATCGTTTGATCTCAGCCGTCTGATTGTGTTCGTGATCTTCATCGTCTTCATCTTGTTCGTGATTATCTCATTCATGGTTTGTTGTTCGTTGAGTTTGTGCCTGGGAATCCATTCCCGTTATTCTTGCTTTGTTCTGTTTCCGTCGTCGTTGCTTGTCCTCGAGCAAAAAGTAGAATCATGAACAAGGGATTAATAATAGTAGACTCAACCCATCACATCAAGAGATCTTATCATGTAAGCATCAAAATTGCAATTAAAAATTATAAACAATTACAAATAAAGTCAACCTAAGCATACCCACTTTCTCCAGTGCAATTATTTATTCATAATTCCCAACCCAATTGCATTTGTCATGCAATTAATGTAATTATAGTATGCAACAACTTAATCTGTGATTATCCCTTCTCTCTACTACAAACCGAGTAGCAAACTAGAGGTTCTTTTTTTTTTTTTTTTTTTTTTTTAAGTCTCTTCTTTAAGTTGTCACTTGCCTTTTGACGCGAATGCAAAACATTTGTGATGAATTCACCCGGTTACTCAACAAGTCACAAACTTAAAGTGCTTTGCATACTCATATTTCAAGTTGCCGTTCTACGTAAGTGTAGACATTTGTGATGAATACCCCTAGTTACTAAGCAACTCAAAACATTGGAGTAGATTGACTTTATTCATAAACATTTTTTTTTTCATTATTACCCTATTTACTTAAACTCTGTTTAGGACTAGATCAAAGGGGATAATCACAAGAAAAGCGTCACATTTGTCTTTTATGTATAATAGCATGACCTACACAATTTTGTAAGGAATTTTGAAACTCAATAATCCTAAAGTAAATAAGTATGCTTAATATTGCTTTATAAAAAAAATTGTTTATCCCAAAAAATTTGTTTCAATGCTTATCACAATAAAGAACTCAAAAGTGTAATGGTAAGCCTAATTATAATCCTTTTGTTTTGTTTTTCTTTTCAAAAATAATAAAAATAAAAATGAATTTGTAAACCTTCCCCCCAAACTTAAATATCACATTGTCCTCAATGGGAAAGGAAAAAGAAAAACAAAAAGAATGCAAAAAGTTTAGAATTTCTCCCCTGATTCGTCTTTAAATTTGTGCACGCGCGACGTTCAGTATTTTGGCGATATCTGGAGCTGTAGATGTCGAAATGGGCTGAATATTTTTTTTGCTGGAAAGCTAAGACAGTTTTCTACAATTTCTCTTTGAATCACTTTTCTAGATTTTGAAACCAAACTGCTAAAAAACAGCCGTCAATGCATGTGTTCAAAACAGCTCCGGCAGGCGACTTTCAAAATTTATGCAATCCTACAAAATAAAATCGAAAATTAAAATAAAATAAACTAACAGATAAATCAAAACTAAATCCCCGGCAACGGCGCCAAAAACTTGATGTTGAATTTGCAAGTGTACAAAATCGCACAAGTAATATAGATAGATGAGTAGAGTGTCGAACCCACAGGGACTAGATATTTTACTGAGTACCGATATCGCTAGATTAATCACTATTTAGAAGATCGAAATTTAGAAATAATAAAACAACTAAATTACCTTAATCTAATTTAATATAACTAAATTGGTGAAGAGAGAGAGGGCTGTTAAACTATGAATCTTTTGTACTTTGTTTAATGGTAAAATTTGTTCTAGGGCTCTTGGTTCACCTCGTTATCACACACACAAAGTATTATTCCTTATAAATAAAAATATTATCTTTCCCAAATTGTCAACCAAAATCTTAAAGATATTAACCACTCTATCAACGTAGTCTAAAAATTATTCTCAACTAATTCTTCGCCTATCCATCAAATTATTAATTGAGAAATTGGATTTCTTAACGGTCACGTCCTCCAATATACGGTTTTAATTTTTATTAATCACAAATAACCTGTTCGGTCTCTTTATGATTTGAAAAATCATACAAATGTCTATCCACCATGTTGTACGCATAAATAATAAAAATTAAAACACAATCAGAAAAAATAGAGTAATAATAAGGAATTAAAATTTGTGTTCTACAAAACTCGGCTACATCTTAGCCTCTAGAACAAGAAATTCAGTTCATGTTCATTTTACAATTAATGGAATTGTTTGGATTGCATCTAAAAATATAGAGAAGAAGATGAGATACAAAAAATGAATAAAAGCAAATAATCCAAACCACTGTCTCAAAAAAACCGAACCCAGAAAGCCTTGAAAACTGCGTCGCCTTCTGTCACTTCAGCACGTCAGACGCGTCGCCACGTCAGACGCGACAGCAGCTGTCGCCTGTCCACCGTGTGGGTCCCGCGTCTCAGATGACCTGTCACGTCGTCCAGGTGGGTCCAGCGTCTCAGTGCAACAGCCGTTTGTCTCTGTTACCGCACGTGCTCTCTCTCTCTCTTCTCTCTTTGTTACCGCACGCAAGAGACAGCAAAAGCTGTCTCTGTCTCCCTTCTTTTTCTTTTTTTTTTATATTTATTTATTATTGCTGATTAGTAGCCGTCACCTCTTAATTGATCCTCTCTCCTTTGCATTGTATTTATAGAGAACAGAGAGAACCATTAGGGTTTGCACTTTTTGCAGAAAACCCTACTCTTTTTCTTTATTTCCTTCCTTTAATTGATCTGTACTTTTTTTCTTTCTCTTTTTTTCTTTTCTTCCTTTTCTGCCAACAACGTGCTTCTGCATACACAAAATAATACCAGAAATTAGGATTTTTAAATAAAATAAAATTAATTAGTTTAAAATTAATTAAACTAACTTTATATCATATTATTGTATAAAAATCCTTTTAAAATTTATTTGTCACAATTTTAACTCAATAAAACAATAAAATCGATAAATCAATTATTTTACTTTGTTTGTTGATTCTTTTTCACGATTCTTTACTTTTTGCATCAAAAATATTATTTCTTCAAAAATAATTAATTAAATGAAATCCTATAGAAATAAGATGAATTGTAGACAATATCAACGAAAACAAGCCATTTTAATTGGTAAATGAGTACAAATATTTGTATATAAATTCGACACATCAGTCATCTCCTAGGCAAGTAACTTGTATTCCTTTCTTTGTGTAATACAAGTACTAAATGCTGCCTGTAGTGTAGTTAGCTTCTAGAGACAATTCATGTGTGAAACCCCTTATTGATCTTGTCTCTATTGTGTTGATTTGACCATAGTTGCCTCACGACATACATGACATGAAATAACCTATGGATGACGACTTCTTGTTGTATGCGTGCATATTGTTCATGACTTGTTGTATGATCTCGTATGCTTGATGTGTTATTCGTGCTATAACTTGTCGCGAACTTGCAAAATACCCTATACCATGTTGTTTTGACATCTAGTACACTATATTCCATGTTTGGTTATGATTTGGATGAGTTTTATATGAACTAGTTGATTTTGTGCATGAAGGATATTTTCTGTTTTGTCAATTTCCCATTTTGAACAGTATTTTAGACCCTATTAAGGTCAGTATTTGAAAATATTTTGTGAACATGATTTTTAAAGAATTTTGTCTATTTTTTAACCCTTCTGACTGATCTCAGTTTCTTTTTATGGTTTGTGATTTATGTCTATTTTACTACACATGTGTAGAGAGGTTTTCATATTTTGTTTTCTATAAATTCTGAAGAGTAATCTATTTTTATCATGATGTTAAAAGTATTATTTTGATCTAATAATTTTCACAATACAACTAGAGTTGATTGGGATTATTCCTGAATTTTTGTGGATTTAATTGATGAGTTTTACAAACCGTTCTATGTTTCCAAACAATTACTATACATGCGGAATTTTCATACTGTTTAGTAAAAAACCTGGTTTTCGACCTCATTCTACTTGCTGTTTGTAAAATATTTGTGAATATGAAAGTTAGCCTACTGTATCTATTTTATCACTCTTTTGGCGGATTTAGATTTTGATTTATGGTTTGTGAGATATTGTTGTTTTCGTACTGCATTGTTTGTGAATCAAGATTTACAAAACTACTGCATCTTGTTGTTTTCTGATTTTTGTTGACTAAGCTATTTATATTGAAAAATTATGAAACTTTATATTCTAATGCTAAAAATATAGGGGAGTACCTCAGATTTTTTGTGGATTTAATTAATGAGTTTTCATGCTCTTTTCCTGACTTTGAATACAAACTTCTGATTTCTGGCTGAACACGTTTTCTGGATACAACCCTGTTTTGAGTCCCATTTTTGTGAAATACCATGACTTTTATATGTTTGCTGGATTCGGCCGGGAGTCTATCTTCTAGATCTTCTGACGGATCCAGATTTGCATGTTTGTGGTAATGGGATTCTCAGTTTTGGTGCAGCAACATCTTGCTGTCCAGAATAGACATTTTGCTATGTTTGAATATTTCTATGTTGTTTCTTGTATTTTGTGATTTAGAACATGTTCCTTGCATCATATAAGCTCTTGATACATCCTTGTCCTATCCTGATTTTGTTCTCGTTATCTCGTGATCATGTGTATTTTGTAATAAAAAGTAACAAGGCGGGATTAAGGGAAAAATCTATTGGTGGAAAATATTGGAAAAGTGTAATCGGAAGAGGCCCGTGTTTTCCACATTTGGAATTTGGTATATGATTTGGATTACTTGTCCCTGAGTACATGATCCTATAGAATCCTTTACGAAATCTAAACGAAACTTGTTTGAATGTAGTAACCATGTAGTAAAAGGATAGATGCATGAAGTGCTACCTAGATAGTAATAATACAAGACTTGACATACATGATACCTGTTACATGATTACCTGTGCATGATACTTGACACATGTTCACCTATTCATCTGTTACCTGTTTACCTAATACTTGATTACCTATTTGCCTGCTTGCTTGGCACTTGATAAATGTTACCTGTACCCTGTTAGTACATTATGTTATTTGATTTTGTTTCCTGATTCATGTTAGTTATTCTAATTTGTTATCATGCATATTCCATGTAATTGGTTTACCCATTTTTCTGTACTTGTATCCTGCATATAAGCGTTCTGTAACTTGCATTGACGGGAGTTTGTTTTCTTTTTCCTCTTCCTGCAATTGTTAAATTGCAGATTTTGGAGAACAGTTGCCAGATGGAGTTGGTGATATGAGATACTAGCTGCTGGAATTTTGCTATTATTATATCTTGTTGCTTATCTTGAACAATTGTATTTTTCTACTTGGATTATTTTGTATTTGGACAATATGACCCAGAATATTCTTGTTCAGATCTGGATTATTTGAGATTATAATATTTTGGTTTCAAGTATTTTTGTTGGTATTTTGATTCATATATGCATGCTTGGTTGATTTTTCTTGCTTCCGATTCTGATTATTCTTGTGAAATGTTGTAAAGATCCTGACAACTTATGGATGATGAAAAATCATTCGCTGGATTTAGTAACGTATCTGTATTCCGTATTCTCTTTTTGGAAGCGGGGCATGACATAATTTTTAGTGATTTCAGAGCCCAGATTTGGCTAATGTATTAGTTGCCTAATATATTAGACTAGCTTGGCTCGATCTGGGATCGGCACAACAGTACACAGACCATGCATGCATGAATGAATTATAATCAACATTGATCTGGATACAAGTCTTGTTCCGTTCATCTTGATCCCTTTTTATTCAATACCTTAATTCCTTATTTCTTCTGGCTTTTTCAGTCGTCCTCTTTTATTGATTTCTTCTTGGGTATGAATTCATTCTTCTCGTACCCATGTCCTTCTGATTTTGATGCCATCTAGTCTTTTTATTTGTTTTGCTTGGTTCGTTGATTGGCATCGCTGGATGCTATTGGCAATGTCTTCCGAATCAGAGTGGCGCAGCTGAAGCGTGTGTGCCCATAACCCACAGGTCCCAGGATTCTCTTGTTGTTTCTCCTTCCCTGCATTGGTTGCTTCTCTTTATCCCTTGTACTTGTCTTCAGCTGTTGACTCATTTGCTGGTCTAACTGTTCCTTGTCCATCCTTTCTTCGATTCCAACTCTATCTATTTCTTCATCTCTTTTGCCTTGTTATCTTGCAAGTCTTGTGTTGTTTCTTCTTCATTTTTGATACCAGTTACTTCCTTCTTGCATTTCATTTTGCCATCATGCACCCATTCATTATTTGATTCAGTTCTTCCCTGTCATTTCTTTCTTTGATTCCAGTTCTACCTGCTCCCTATCTTGCTTTGTTATCTTGTATTGTTTCTTTCCTTTGGATACTATTTACTCTCTTTCATGCATCCTATTTGACATCGTTGTTATCCATCTTCTTACTTATTCTGGGGTTGCCACTACTTTGTTCCTTTCCCTAATCCTATGTTTTGTTACCCTTCCCCAAGTTTGTTTTTGCCTTGCCCTATGTACCGCCTAAGCAAATTTTGAGGACGAAATTGTGTTGTAAGGTGGGTACGATTTGTAACCCATGTTTTCCGTTTTCTGTATTTTGGGTATATTTTCTTTTTCGGTGTATTATCTAGGTTTGGGTTTTTTATAAAAAATTTTCGTTTTCTTAAATTCGTTCTATTTCAAAGTTATTTTGAATCTTCTGTTAAAATCTGTTCTTTTCATTAATTGTATTTATCGTTATTTTCAAATGATTCTTATACTATAATAAAAATCCTATTATTTGTGTTATTATTATTATTATTATTATTATTATTATTATTATTATTATTATTATTATTATTATGACTATTGTTATTATTTTTATTATTGTTATTATTATCACCTTGGTTTGATAAATTAAAAATCTATTTCTATTGTATTTAGTAAAATTTGACTATTAATTTAATGCATACAAATTGATTATTTGTATTACTATATTATTTTGATCTATTCATTCATTATTTTCCTAAAACTCCAATCCTATTTTCTTATTGAATATTAAAAACCCCAATACCCATTTATACCCAATAACCGTTTAACCCTATCCAAGACCCTATAACCTAACCCCAACTACCCATATACCCTGTTTACACCACACCCCTACCATATTTTACCATATTCCTATACCTAACCCTATCAGTCGCTCCCTGTTTAACCCCAACTTCACATATATATCCCTTACCTATATATACCCTCACTTTTCCATCATCTTCTTCATCCCTCAACCCACCCGTTTCGTCTTCCTCTCTCCCTCGTCCTCCCATGTACCGGTTCCTCCTCATCCTCTGCTCATCCCTCATCCAATACATCTCCTCCCGCTCTCTCCATCGATTGGCCGCCCCTGTGCAGCACCAGAGCGCCGCTCTCCCCGTGCTCCTATAGAGACGATACAGCAAGCAACAGCAATGACCGCTAACAGCCGCCCTGTCCCCCCGCTCCTCCCGAGCACCGCGCGACTGCAGCGTCAGCCACCCCCGAGTGCCAGACCACGATGCCGCCACAGTGTCCTGATGTGTGTCCCTCCTCATCGTCGCTCCTCCGCCTGCTCGCGCCGCCCTACCTTGGCACTGCTCTACAGACCAACGTGCCACCTTGGCAGTGACCTCTGTAGTAGCATCCCGACATCCCTAGTGCTGTGTTCCTTTCGACGCACAGCAACAACATTGGCTCCTTGCGGGCGACCCCCATGTAGCGCCGTCGGCCCCCTCCGAGTGTCGTCAGCCAACCCTGTGCAGCCCCAGAGCCTATAGGTGTGCTGTTTGTTTAGGTGTTGATCATGGCTTTGATTGTGAACCGTCCGATCTCCTCTCGATCATCACGATCATGATAATCATCAACTTCCTTTGATCGCAGCTGTTCGATCGATCGATTTTGATCATCATCATCATCTTCATCATTAAGGAGATCTGGCCGTCCGATTTGATATGATCATCTTGATCTTGATCGTTTGATCTCAGCCGTCCGATTGTGTTCATGATCTCTATCGTCCTCATCTTGTTCGTGATCATCTCCTTCGTGGTTCGTTGTTCGTTGAGTTCGTGCCTGGGAGTTCGTTCCCGTTATTCTTGCTTTGTTTCGTTCTCGTCGTCGTCTCCTAGGCAAGTAACTTGTATTCTTTTCTTTGTGTAATACAAGTACTAAATATCGCATGTAGTGTAGTTGGGTTCTAGAGACAATTCGTGTGTGAAACCCCTTGTTGATCTTGTCTCGATTGTGTTGATTCGACCATAGTTGCCTCACGACATACATGACATGAAATAACCTAGGGATGACCACTTCTTGTTGTATGCGTGCATGTTGTTCATGACTTGTTGTATGATCTCGTATGCTTGATGTGTTATTCGTGCTATAACTTGTCGTGAACTTGCAAAATACCATATACCATGTTGTTTGGACATTAAGTACACTATATTCCATGTTTGGTTATGATTTGGATGAGTTTTATATGAACTAGTTGATTTTGTGCATGAAGGATATTTTCAGTTTTGTCGATTTTCCGTTTTGATCAGTATTTAGACTCGATTAAGGTCAGTATTTGAAATATTTTGTAAACACGATTTGTAGAGAATTCTGTCTATTTTTTAATCCTTCTGACAATCTCAATTTCGTTTTATGGTTTCTGAGTTATGTCTATTTTACTACAGATGTGTAGAGAGATTTCCAGATTTTGTTTTCTATTAATTCTGAATTGTAGTCTATTTTTATCACGATGTTAAATGTATTATTTTGATCCAATATTTTTCTCAATAAAACTATACCTGATTGTGATTAACCATGAATTTTTGTGGATTTAATTGATGAGTTTTACAAATCGTTCTATTTTTCCTAACAATTACTATACATGCAGAATTTTCATACCTTTCAGTAAAAAACCTGGTTTTCGACATAATTCTACTTGCTGTTTGTAAAATATTTGTGAATATGAAAGTTAACCTACTGTATCTATTTTATCACCCTTTTGTCAGATTTGGATTTTGATTTATGGTTTGTGAGATATCGCTATTTTCAACTGCAGTGTTTGTGATTCCAGATTTACAAAACTACTACATCATGATATTTTCTGATTTTTGTTGACTAAACTATTTATATTGAAAAATTATGAAACTATATATTCTGATGCTACACATATAGGGGAATACCACAAATTTTTCGTGGATTTAGTTAATGAGTTTTTATGCTGTTTTCCTGACTTTGAATACAAACTTCTGATTTCTGGCTGAACACATTTTCTGGATACAACCCTATTTTGAGTCATGTTTTTGTGAAACACCATATCACTTATATATGTTAGCTAGATTCAGTCGGGAGTCTACTTTCTAGATCTTCTGACGGATCCAGATTCGCATGTTTATGGCAACAGGAATCTCAGTTTTGGTGCAGCAACGTCTTGCTGTCCAGAATTGACATCTAGCTATATTTGAATATTTGCATGTTTTTTCTTATATTTTGTGATTGAGAACATGTTCCCTGCATCATATAAGCTCTTGATACATCATTGTCCTGTACTGATTTTATTCTCGTTATCTCGTGATCATGTGTATTTTGTAATAAAAAGTAACAAGCCAGGGTTAAGAGAAAGATCTAGTAGTGGACAATATAGAAAAGTCTACTCGGAAGGGGGCCTGTGTTTTTCACATTTGGAATTTGGTATATGATTTGGATTATTTGGAATTTGGTATATGATTTGGTTAATTCGGAATTTGGTATATGATTTGGATTACTTGTCCCTGAGTGTACGGCCCTATAGGATTCCCTACGGAATCTAAACGCAACCTGTTTGAATGTGGTAACCATGTAGTAAAAGGATGGATGCATGAAGTGCTACCTAAATAATAATAATACAAGACTTGACATACATGATACATGTTACAAGATTACCTGTGCATGATATTTGACACCTGTTCACTTGTTCATCTGTCACATGTTTACTTGCTTTCTTGACACTTGATACATGTTACCTATACCCTGTTAGCACATTATGTTATTTGATTTTGTTTCCTGATTCATGTTAGTTATTCTAATTTGTTATCATGCCTATTCCATGTTATTGGTTTACCCTTTTTTTTGTGCTTGTATCATGCACTACAAGCGGCCCGTAACTTGCATTGGCCGGAGTTTATTTTCTTTTTTCTCTTTCTGTAATTGTTAAATTACAGATTTTGGAGAACATTTGCCAAATGGAGTTGGTGATATGAGATACTAGCTGCTGGAATTTTGCTATTGTTATTTCTTGTTGCATATCTTGAACAATTGTATTTTTCTACTTGGATTATTTTCTATTTGGGCAATATGACCCAGGATATTGACTTGTTCAGATCTGGATTATTTGAGATCATGATATTTTGGTTTCCAGTATTCTTATTGGTATTTTGATTTATATATGCATGCTTGGTTGACTTTTCTTGCTTCCGACTCTGATTATTCTTATGAAATGTTGTAAAAATCCTGACAGCTTATGGATGATGAAAATTATTCGCTAGGCTTAGTCACGTATCCGTATTCCGTATTCTCTTTTTTGGAAGCGGGGCGTGACATGCTCTCTTCGGGCGCCCGGCCTTGAGTGGATGGGGTCTCAGACTTACAGACCTTAGCACACTCTCGCTTTTAGTTATTCTTCTTATTTGAACACTAAGTCTATTATTTTTGGTGTTCTAATATTTTCTATTATTTTTGCGGAGGCAGTTGATTTAGATTTCAATGCTATCGTGGCAAAGCATTTGGGGCTAAGCGGCAAAATCTGCTAATAAGAATAGGAAGCGGGTCATTACTATACCCGTGCCAGCCAAGGACACTAAGAGTTCTACGGATACTACAGCGGGGGCGGCTTTAGGATCCCCTTTTGCTTCTTCTACTAGCCCCGAGACCGAGGGCTTCTCCTTTGCTGTGGGGCTCATGATTGTGCCCCCTCCTCTTTACTATGGAGGCTGAGTCTATTTTTACGAGGAGCTCAATACGATCTACATTCCAGAATGGTAGATCAAATGTCATTATGGCTTTCTGGGGAACTCAATGAGTTGTATGCATGCAATTCAGCACAATCTGACTCCGAAGGATAGGAGCGCGATGACTACGGGGAGTGTTGGGGATTTCTCTTTGGAGATTTTTCGAGCGGCTATGTCAGTATCTATCATGTTATTTTTCCGTAGTTTTCTTTCATTCCCTTAGCATTTTATAAGTGTTAAGGTCCTCTTTCATTTTGCAGATCACTTGCCATTTTAGACACTTGTTGAAACAAGTGGCAGATGAAGAGAAGGGGTGGAAGGCTACAGCTAGCAGGGCAAAAGTGGAGAGGGAAAAGTCCATTAGGAAGTTGGATGCAATGGAGCTTCAGGAGGAAGCTCAGGATGCTCAGATTGCCCAGCTGGAGGAGGCCTTGAAGATGGAGAAAGAGCTGGCAGCAAAGGAGAGAGAGGATGCGGTGCAGGAGAGGGAGGATGTGGTGGCGAGTGCGAAGTATGAGGTTAAGGACTACCTTGTCATCAACTTGGAGAAGGCTTATGTCAAGAACATTCGGGAGGTCAGCTAGCGAATCCCTAGGTTTGATGGGGATGGGTATCAGTTCTTCAGGAGCTTAGATGCAGAGGAAAATGAGGGAGACAAGACGATCATGGAGCCTACAACCGATGATGTGGAGAGCTCGGGAGCCAAAAAGGGAGCGAAAGGGAAAGAGGGGACTTCCTCTTTCGTGGCTCCATCGATCGAGGTGGATCCTTGACTCATCTTTATCCTTAGTGTGTTTTTTTTAGCTTTTGTAACTATGGCTAATATCGGATTGGCCATTGCTTGATGTATTTCTCCTTTAAATTGAATGAAGAATTTTTGTAGTTTTCAATTCTTGTCTTTTTCTTATTTGATAATCTATTTTGATGTGTTGGGTTAGAACTCTTTGAGGCTTCTTATTCTTGTAGTTGTGATAACTATCACCATAGTGACCCCATGCTCTCTCACATTGGTAGATTGTCATATACAGTTGGGGAGACCCTCGAGACATATAGATTACCTGCTCCGTACAAGGTTTCCAGTGGTGGAGCTGGGACTTACTCATTTGCGAATGAAGCTATACAGTGGAAGTGGAGCTTTCTCATCTGAAGATGATATTGACCAAGAGGAAGGTTGGGCTTAAGCATCTTAGTGATATACCGTGCAAGATGCCTTCCTTCGAGGTGGAGGGAGGTTTGCGCTGCGGGGAGGACCCTCTCAAGGGTGTGACCATCGAAAGGGAATCAGGGAATAAATTCCTTCATCGCTCTTTACTCGCGATTACAACCAAGAGGAATGAGTTGAAAAATGTAGTTCTTAAGTAGAGCTTGGAGGTGACTTATCTAAAGGAGACCGTCCCCGAACACCCGGGTGAAGCTCATCTAAATTGTTCGTCTCACACTCAAATGGTATGTTGAAAAATTAGGGCCAAGGATGCCCAGCTCAAGGAGATGACTATTGAGCAGGAGGTGGATATTCATCATCTGAAGTTACTACTTGAGGGGGCTCGAACTAGGAGCACCGCTTGCTCTCGCAATAAGATAAATCAAGGGAGGTCATTCCACAAACTGGCTTTACGTTCACAGGGGACTTCGAGGAATCCGGGAGATGGTCATAGTGGGATAGCCGGTTCATCGAGTGTGGCTTCTACTAAGGGGAATCCGTGTTCGTGGTCGCACTGCTCACACTCAATCTACAGGATTGGTACATCCCTTTGATCGTTCGAGAGATCGAGGTGGTTCTTCTATAGCAAGGGTGAATCATAAGCTATGTGTGTCCCTCAATCGGAATATACCCTTACCTCGTGGGAGTAGAAATGACTCTGAGGGAGATTTATAAACTTGTTGTTCTTATTCTTCAATGTATCTTGTTAGACTTGTAATAAGATGTTGTGAAATGAAAATTCTTCTAAGTGTTCAAGTACTTTCTCTTGTCTACTTTGAGTTGTAGTTTTCTATTTTAGAGTCATTGGGATGTAAGGGCGTCGATGGAAGAGAGCTTCACCCTTGTTTCCTTGGCAAGTTGCGAGAGTAGCGCTAATGAGGGGCTAAAGTCCTTACTCACTGGTAAAGGTAATCAACAAGTTGTGAGAGTCATTTCGAATGACGAGTTGAGCTCTAAACTTCTTTACTTGCAAGCTGCTAGAGCAACATTGAGCCATGAGTATGGGATCTGAACTTGTTGTATGAGAGCTTAACGAGTTATGGGAGTAAATCGAATTGCGAGTTGAGCTCTGAACTTGGTTGCTTTGCAGGTTGCTAAAGCAACTCCGAGCCATGTGTATAGACTCCGAATTTATTTTATGTGAGTTTAACGAGATATAGGAGCATATCGAATGGTGAGTTGAGCTTTGAGCTTGCTTTCTTTTGAAGTTTCTACAGCAACTTCGAACAATGGGTATGGACTCCAAACTTGTTGTATGAGAGTTTAACGAGTTGTGGGAGTAAATCGAATGACAGGTTAAGCTCTGAACCTACTTGCTCACAAGTTGCTAGAGCAGTTTTGAGCCATGGGTATGGACTTTGAACTTTTAATGAGTTGTGAGTGTAGATTGAAGGGTGAGTTGAGATATGAACTTGCTTGCTTGAAAGTTGCTAGAGCAACTCCGAGCCACGGGTATGGACTCCGAACTTGTTGTATAAGAGATTATATGAGATTTTAACAAATTGTGGGAGCAGATCGAATGGTGTGTTGAGCTCTAAACTTGCTTGGTTGCATGTTGGTAGAGCAACTCCTTGCCATAATTATGGACTTAGAACTTTTAACGAGTTGTTGAAACAAATTGAATGACGAGTTGAGCTCTGAACTTACTTCTTACTTGCTTGGTTGCATGTTGCTAGAGCAACTCCGAGCCATGGGTATGTACTCTGAACTTCTTGTATGAGAGTTTAACAAGTTATGGGAGCATATCGTTGTAGAACTTGAGGAATCCCTTACCGGTGAATTATGTTTCATTGTCGGTGACTAATGTTCAGGGATCTCGAATCGGCAGACTATATTCTTCCAGAAGAATTGTTAAACTTTGTTCTTTGTGATGAAATCTAGCGGTTCCAGCTCGACCTACATTGTGAAGTAGTCGATGGCTAGGAAGTTCTGTTGTCCACTAGCAGAAGGAAATGGTCTAAGTAAGTCCATTCTCCACATGGCTAAGGGGATGGGGCTTAACAAGAAGTACTTCTGACAAGGGATGCAATGGCGAACATATGCTTGGGCATCGTTGAGTACTGTGGGCTAATAGTACCCGTGATTAAGAATTTTTTGTGTGAGGGACCTTGCACCTAGGTTGGTGCCACCTAGTCCTTCATGTATCTCTCTGAGAGCATAATTTTCCTCTTCAAGAGAGAAGCATCGCAAGTATGGCCGGCTATCAACCTGGGTGTAGGAATGTTTATAGAGAATTCCTTTGACAAGTGTGTATCTTTCAGCTCTCACCTGGATCTTTCTTGCTTCTTTAGGATCTGCTGGGAGGACTCCCTTGTCGAGGAAGTCGATCAAGGGTTTCATCCAAAAATCTCCAGATGTTTAGGGGTTGATGAACATCAGCTCTAATGCTTCCTCTTCGATGATTGGCTTGAGTAGGACTTTAATGATTTTTGTGCGATCGAGTCTATCGAATGAGGAGGAGGCTAACTTAAAAAGGGAATCTGTTTAACACCTCGTATCTTAAGAGTATATATATATTATTATATGGAAGAAGATATAATAATAATAATTATTATTATATATATATATAGAATATAGTAGTTGGGCCTATAGAATGGTTATGTGCTTGGGATTAAATAAAAAAGAGTATTAAAATGGGGGCCAAATGAGTGAGAAGTGTGGCTGCTGCACTCCACGTGAGGTGGGGTGGTAATGGGGCTCAGGAAGGGGTCTGCTCTGCTTGGGTGTGTGTGTTGCACGTACGTCTGCACATTGCACGTGCACGTGCATTGGTATGGTATGTAGATGCTTGAAACATAGTCCCACATAGGAGGTGAACTAGGATTTGAGTGTGTATATATTGAATTGGCCAATGAACATTAGGTACCTACAAGCTATAGCACCTTTTATGAGGTAAGCATGTGATGGGCCGTTGTTAGGATTTATTTTTACGTGTGCGCACGTGTAGTCGCGTGCACAGCTGAGCAGGGCTTGGGGTGTTACAATCTGTCTACCCACTTTTCTCACGAGGGATGCAAGTGATTTCGGCTTCCTTGAATGTAGTTATGAGCTTCTTCACTTATGCTCAAATCTGATCATGCGGTCATCGCTGGCTTCATAGTCGCCTCAAATTTAATTCACTGCTACTTATGAGTCGGTAAACACCTCGATCCTTCATGCCTTAAATTTCCATGCTAAGAGGCGGCCAGCAATAAGTGCTTCATATTCGGTCTCGTTGTTGGGGACAGGGAAGTTAAGGCATAGTGAGTACTAAAGAATGAACACATTGGGACTAAGCAATATAACTTCGGCCCTGCTCCCTTCAAGTCAGGAAGACCCATCAACATACACATTCCACAGGGGGGGGGGGGATTTCTCCTTCCTCGGGGGGATCAGGGATTTGTGCTTTCAATAATGAACTCAGCCAAGGCATGGGCTTTACTCCTCGTCATTGGTCGATAGTTGATGTCATGCTGGCTTAACTCAATAGACCACTTCATGAGTCTTATGGAGTTTTTCGGCTTGTGTAGTAGCTGCTTAAGCTATTGGTCGATGTGAACCCAAATGGAGTGTGCTTGGAAGTAAAGGCGAAGCTTTCGGGCGGCCGTGACCAGTGCATAAGCCATTTTCTCCATTTTTGAGTATCAAAGTTCGGCATCATGAAGTACTTTGCTTACATAATAGATTGACTTTTGAACTTTATCTTCTTCCCTTACCAAGGCAACACTAAGGGTCTGATCTGAAGTGGCCAAGTAGAGGTAGTAAACTTTTTCTGGCTTGGGCTTGTTAAGCAGTAGGGGATTGATAAGGTGTGCCTTGAGGTGCTCTAAGGCTACCTGTTGCTCTTCTCCCTACTCAAAATTTTATTCTCCCCAAACTTGGAATTGCCTAATAACGGTAAGGCGTCTCTTGAGCTTCTGAACTTCCTTAAAGGTAGACTCGGGAGACATGTCCTGTTTGTCTTGGATTTTTCAGGGTTGGCTCCAATCTCTCTCTAGCTGATCATGAAACCTAAGAACTTCCTAGAGGAGACTCCGATGCCACATTTTGAGGGACTCAATATCATGTTATGTCTCAGTAGTACATCAAATGCTTCTTGGAGATTGGGCACATGGTCATCTTTCTTGAGGTTCTTGACAAGCATGTCATCTATATAGATTTCAATGTTTCTGTCGATTTTTCCTTGAATACTTGGTTCACCAAGCGTTGGTTCTGGGCTCCAGCGTTCATGAACTCAAAGGGCATGACACGATAGTGATAGAGCCTTGGTCGGTGATGAAGGACATCTTTGGGATGTCTTGTGGAAATATTCAGATCTTGTTGTATCTCGAGAAGGTGTCCATGAAACTTAAGAGCTCATGAATTGAGGTGGCATCATCTAGACATCCATGCTAGGTAGAGGGAAGGGGTCTTTTGGACACTCCTGGTTAAGGTCAGTGAAGACTATGCATATTCTCCATTTGCCATTGGGTTTCTTTACAATTACCACATTCTCTAGCTACTCAAGGTAGCTAACTTCTAGAATGAAGCAGATGGCTAAGAGCTTCTTGACTTCCTCCTTAACTGCTAGCTGTCTATCGGGGGCAAACCTATGACACTTTTGTTGGATGGGCTTGACATCCGGGTTCATGCTCAAATGGTGCATGATTAGATCTTCGGAGATGCATGGCCTGTCAGACGCGGTCCAAGCGAATAAGTCTCGGTCCCCCTTTATGCAGGCAACAAGTTGCTCTTTGACTTGGTGGGGGAAAGCCATGCATACCCAAAAACATTTGGCCTGAGCCTCTTCAGAGAAGGGTATGTCTTTTAGTTCATCCTAGGCTCAGAGTTAACTTGACCCCTTTCTTGTGAGAGTTCCATGGTGTCAAGGGGGAGGACCAAGCCCCTATTGAAGGGGTGTAACACGCCATGTTGCCTCTTGGCTTCCTTTGACTTCTCCTACCCCTGATGTTGTGGGAAACTTCATCTTCATGTGGAAGGCTGAGGCAACCGCATGAAGGGCCGCTAGCCCAGGCCAGACAAAGATGGCATTATAGGCGGCCTTCACGTTGAAAACCATGAATTCGACTGCTTCTATTCAAGTGGTGGGAGCTTTCCACACAGTCACATCATGGAAGATGATTCCTTCAATCTGATTTGGAGCTCCGGAGAATCCGTGAAGGGTGTACCCGACAAGTTTGAGATGGTCTCGTAAGAGCTTGAGAGCTTCGAATACATCAAGGAAGAGGATGTTCACTGATCTGCCATTATCTACCAAGATGCAATACACCTCATTATTTGCCTTGCAAATGCTGATTACAAGTGCGTCGCACAAGGCCATTGAGATCCTTGTCTAAGAAAGTTACTGGAACCCCAGAGCAATTAGAAGTGGGGATGTTGTGCACCAAGTACAGGAAGGCTTTCCCAGAGGAATTATACTCTCCCCACATTGGCCCCTCGTGGATGGAGTGGAAGACCACCATACGTCCAGAGTCTTGGGTCTCAGAAGGGTTTTCTGGATGTTTGTTAGCTCCCCAAATTGGAGGAGGCTCGATGTCGTTCCATTGGGTAAACTTGGAGAGGTATCCCTGTCGGATCAGACCTTCAAGCTCCTCTTTGAGAGCTCGATAATCATCGGTGTGATTTTCATGATCCTTGTGAAATACACAACATTTGTTTCTATCCCTTCTCTTGCTTGGAGTGATCATCTTAGGAAGAGGATGAAGGAGCCCTTCCTTCTCAACTTCCATGAGGACTGCGGAGTTGTTGGCGTTAAGGGGATTGAACTTCTCAAAGGGAGATGCTAGAGGAGGGCAATGCTGACCTGATGCATCCTTATGAGACTTCTTGGGTCCCTCTTAATTGGTACTCTTGTGTTTGTTCTTGGAGGACCTCTTATGTTCTTATAGATGAATGACTTCTTCCACTCATATGTACTTCTCATCCCTTTGAAAGAGGTCTAAAAAGTCCCAAGGAGGTCTCTGGATGAGAGAAGCCTTGAGGTGGACGTGGTTTACATTGTGCCTGAAGGAAATGCGGGCTATGGCTGAGTCAAGTGAGGGCATGGATCGGGACTCGACTGTGAAGCGCCGAACATAACTCTTGAGAGATTCCCTATCTATTTACTTCAAGTAAAGTAAACATGCACTTATCTCCTTTGTCTTGCAGCTGGTGATAAAGTGTGTGAGGAAGAGCTCCTCAAGCTGATCGAAAGAGGAGATAGACTCTAGAGAGAGATGAGAGAACCACTCCCGTGTTGTTCCCTTCACAGTTGCTGGAAATGTCTTGCAGAGGAAGGATTTAGAGGCTTGATGGATCATCATAAAGGTTTTGAAACTCTTAAGGTGGTTTAACGGGTTGGACTTGCTATTATATGACACAAAAGCTCGAATTTTGAAGTTTACCCGGATAAGGAGGTCAGATGGGGCGGTATGTTCTATCATGTTTCCCCACTTCTTGCTTCATAAGTGCTAGGCTGCCCTCCATCTCTTGGAAGTGTTGAAGGACTACACTGACTTGTTCCCTGGATCTAGTAGACCTGCAAGACTCCTGCTATCATGAAGGAGTAAGGCGATGACTGCTGGTTCTCAGATCCTGCCATGGACAATGTGGAGGGCTTGAAGGACTTCATCCTTGAAGTCTTGAAATTCTGTCCTTGTGACGGTTGCTTCTTCTTCCATGTTGTTCCATAGGACTGATAGGCTTATTAGAGTAAGGCTTCTTTGCTCGCGAGAGGGAGAAGACCTTCTTCGTCCCCTATGAGAGGGAGTTCTTCTTCGCTCCCAAGGGGAAGGGGTTCTTCTGGACCTTTGTATTCGAGGAGAGGGGCTCATCTTGCTGTCTTAGCGCTCTGGACGTGGGACCTTATCTTGGATTGTAACATTCGCAAAAATATTGAATTTTAATGTTTTGCCCATATGTGTTTTACACGTATTTATTGTAAAAAACATATTTTTATGTAAATATTTTCTTCTATTTACAATGTATAAAATGAATAGTTTAGTTTTGGTGAAACTAACTTAATTTAAATCCACATTAAATCTAGTAACACATGAAATTGTATTAAGTAAAATTCCTAATATTTAGTGTGTAACTTATATGCACACGCAAACCCTTTGAAACCCGTGCTATACCCACACTATTTGGCGGGCCAAGTAAATGAGAAGGAGAGAAAATTTTGAATAAGTTTAAGGAGTTGTGGGTAGTTATTGGAAGTGTGTGGGTGGTTTTAAAAACTCCTCATCACCTCTCCCTTTAAAACCTTCCCACCCGCCAAGCTTAGGCAAAAGCTTTCAATTTCCATTTTTGAAAATCTTACACTCTCGGCATTGGACCTCGGATCTTGGAGGAGGGGAAACTTGCAGATTTTTCTAGGAGTTTCAATTGCAAGGGACACATCAAGAGGTGGGTGTTTCCTTGATTTCTAAAATCTTCTTGAGTAGGATTATGTTATGGTATATATATAGAAATCATGTCATGTGTAGCTTTAAACTCTTTTAGGTTGTAAATTAATTTTAGAAGCGAATGCATGCCGGTTGATTTGAGTTTAATGAGATTATAATAAAAAGAAAACAAAAATCCGACATCATGTGTTAAAATTATAAAATTTTGTTAGATTGTTAGTGTGAGAATGCTTTATTTTGCTAGCCAAAATTTTTAAGTAGAAATGAACACATTATCTTGGAAAAATGTAGAAGATGTAATTGTAGAAATGCTTTGCTCGTATTAGTATGAATAGATTATGTTGATGTCTTATGTTGATGTTTAATTTAGATAGATGTAGTTGCAGATATTATGAATATTGAATTTCCATATTATTATTCTCTATAATGTTATTGAAATATAGAACTCTGATTTTACAAAGTTAAGGATTGGTGTTGCCTTCTGATGTTAAAATAATGAAAATATGATACGGAGTAGTAAATTATATTCAAATTTATGAGAAGATTTTGACACAAATAGTGGCATGAAAGCCTGGTTTAAGAGTGTGATGTTGGGCGGTTGGGCGGTCTCGGGTTCAATTCTACCTGAGTGCAAATTTTGATTTTTATTTTATTTTAAACCTATTCAGAGTGATAGTTGTTTATGTTAATTAATGGAAAGCATGTTGACAGAATTATAGAATCGGGAATCTGTTTAGTGTGCTCGGTTTGGTCGCTGTGTACAGTACCCAGGTCGCAGGTTCGAGTCCTTGGGGGTTCTTTTTCTTTTTAAAAACTCTTATAAATTTCTAAAGAGTGGAAAAAACAGGTAGAAAATTTTGTGAGATCTCTTCTACACAAACAGTGAGTTGGAACTTGGACTGCAGGTGTGGAATAGAGCGCAGGGTGGGGCTCTGGTTTGAAACCAGATGAGGTTTTTTTTCGTTTTGATTATTATTATTTTGAATACATTTGCATATATTTACTTTAAGAAAAGGCCTAAATTAATCTAGTATATTAATGGAATATTTTGAAATGATTATACACAAATTTAAGATTTATTTTGTGGTTAAATTACATTACAAATTAGAAGGTATGTTTAATTGATTGATTTGGATTCATTCCAAAAATTGTTTTGTTTTAAGGAATGTTAATTTTGGAGTACTTTGAGACGATTATATAAAAGTTTAGAAATTTATTTTTGTGGTAAAAAAATTACGTTGTAAATTATTTTGGAGAATGAATTAAGAGTTTACCAAAGTTTGGGTTTGGGAAAAAGAATTAGACTTGTGTCATTTCGGTAAAGTTTTATCAATGTGAAAATCTTATTGAAATTTTTTATGATAACGGGTAAGAAGTTATCTAGTAGTTTGAGATTGATGAATCGAAAGGAATGAATAAGGGAGTAAAATGACTTATAAATGAATGAATGAAACTTTTATGAATGAGGTTAAGAATAACCTCGAAGATCTCTAATTTAAGATGTGTGGGTTCAGGAAGCTAAGCGAGACCTGTTGTGACTGGCAAATTGTAATAAATTTTGAGAAATGGCTAGTATGGGTCTGAGTTCTCAGTGAGTTAGTTTAAGTCTGGCAAGGTAAGCTAGCTCTAGGCCATGAGAACTATAATTTGATTAAGGACAAGCACTAGAAAAGGAGATGTGATGAGACTTAGACAAACGTAAGTGGGGCATCTCTATATAGTCGGGCGGTGTATTCTGGAACTATAGATTTAGTCAGGCAATGTACTCCGGGACTGTGATTGTTGTGCGGAGCGAGACGAGCCTCAATTATTTCCGAGATTATGAATGGTCGGGCGGTGTTGTAACCCCTATTTCCCTTTTTCTGTATTTTTGGGTGTATTTTCTTTTCCCGTGTATTTGATTTTTATTGTATTTCTCTTTGGGCCATGTATTGGATCTTCTTTTTCTATATATTCATCTATGTGATTTGTCGTCTTTTATTCGATCTTCTTGATTCAAATTTTTTTCTCCTATTGTTTCGTCTCCATTTGAACGAGCTATTATTTTTTATCCGCTTTATTTTATTTGTTCATGCCCTATTTCATTTATCCATTTTGTGCCCATCTCATTATTTTGGATCATCTTATTTTTATTTGGATCTATTATTTCCATTTACCCTATTTTATTTATTTGGATCTATTCTAACCCATTAAATACCCTATACACCCAACCCGAAAACCCTTAATAACCAATACCCGTTAACCATTAAATCTCCTACCCGTTAATAACCCAAAATCCAACACTTGATTACCCTGTGCACCATCTAAACCCTAACTCCTTCTATTCCTATATAACTACCATGTATACTTCTAAACCCATCCCCTCGAAACCCTAACTCCCACAGCCGCCCTACTCTCTCTTCCGAGTTCACCCTGATCCCAACTCCCCTCCAGCCTAAACCCATATCCCCTGCTCTCCCCCTCTCTCCCGGTGTCTCTCCCTCCTCCTGCCGTGCCTCCATGACGCAGCACCAGTCCTTCCGACACCAGCCTCCCGAGCATCGCCGCTGTGCGCATCCCCCCTTCGCGACCCCCCTGATCCCCTACTCCCTATCGCGCCGCCATGATAGCAACCTCCTCCCGTCTCCGATTTCGACGTCCGACAGCAGCAACCGTAGCACCGCTGGCCCCTGGCCGTCATCATCTTTTCATCCAATCTTCTCCCTATTGCTCTCTTGTGTGAGTGCATGTTTGTGAGTTGTGCTCGTAGTTCGTTGTTCGTGTGTTGTTTCCGTTGTTGGGTTCGTGATTCGTTCGTTGAGTTCGTGCCCGAGATCCTTTCCCGTTATTCTTGTTCTTGCTCCGTTCTCATCGTCGGTTATAAGGCAAGTAACTTGTATTATTTTTTGTTGCAATACAAGTACTAAATACCGCCTGTAGTGTAGGTTTGTTCTAGAGACAATTCATGTGCAAAACTCCTGTTATATCTTGTCTCTATTATATTGACCTGCCCGTAGTTACCTCATTACACACATGACATGAAATAACTCAGAAATAACCACTTCTTGTTGTATACATGCATGTTGTTCATGATTCATGACTTGTTGTATGATCTTGTATGCATGATGTGTTCATTGTAGTATAACTCATTCTACACTTGTGAAATACCCTATACCACGTTTCTTGGACATCTAGTACACTATATTTCACGTTTGTTATGATTTGGATGAGTTTCATATGGTCTATGTTGATTTTATACATGAAGAATAATTCTGTCCTTGTTGTTACCCCGTTTTTTATCAGTATTTTAGATACTATTAAGGTCAGTATATGAAAATTATTCGTGAATATGAACTATATAGAATTCTGTCTACTTTCCAGCACTTCTGACAGATCTCAGTTTCGATTTATGAGTTGCGAGTTATGACTATTTTACTACAGATATGTTTAAAATTCTAGATTCTATTTTGTATGTTTGTATGACTATTTATTTTTTTGCTGATGTTAAAGATAATATTTTGATCCAATATTTTACTGAGTACAACTAGACTTGATTAAGATTAACCCCTAACTTTTTAGGATTTAATTGATAACTTTTATAAACCATCCTATGCTTGTAAACAACTACTATACATGCAGAATTTTCTTGCTGTTCAGTAAAGAACCCTAATTTCGACCTGATTCTATTTGCTTTCTATAAAAACTTTGTGAATATGAATTGTAGCCTACTGTATCTATTTTATCAACCTTTTGACGGATCTGGATTTTAATTTATATTTTGTGAGATATTGCTGTGTTCATGATTCCAGATTTACAAAACTGCCGTATCTTGTTGCTTTCTGATTTTACTTAACTATTCTGTCTATGTTGGAAAATTATGAAACTTTATTTTCTGTTACTAAACATACTAGGGAATACCCCAGATTTTTCGTAGATTTAATAAGTGAGTTTTTATGCCGTTTTCCTGTTTATCAATACAAACTTTTGATTTCTAGCTAAACATGTTTTTTGGATATAAATCTGTTTTGAGTCTTATTTTTGTGAAATACCATATGACATATATTTTTGCTGAATTCGGTGGAGAGTGTATTTTCCAAATTTATTGATGGGTCAAGGTTTGCACGTTTGTAGCAACAAGAATTCAAGATTTAGTACAGTACTGTCTTGCTATCCTGAACTAGAATTGTCGTTGTTCTATCCTTTTATGTGTTGTCTTTCATCTGTACCTGTTTATCTTTCAATCTGAACCGGTTACCTGTTTATGCCATGTTATTCTTGCTCTGTTGTGACACATACATGCCTGACTGATAATAATAATAAAATAACCAAGTCGGGGTTAAGGGAAAGATCTAGTAGTGGATAATATAGAAATGTGTACTTGGAAAGGGGCTCTTGTTTCCCACAGGATTATCTGTTACATGTTCATGACTATATGATACATGACTCTGTCTGTCTGATTATCTGACTGCACACTTTCCTATAGGAAGGTGTACTAAGAAGAGAACCCGTAGGTTCTATCTGTCTGTCTGGATCTGCATCTAATATCTGTCTGTCTGATACCTAAGTACTCGGCCCTATACAGTCCACTACGAAATCTAAACGTAATTTGTTTGAATGCAGCAACCATGTGGTAAAAACCTGGGACGCATGAAGTGCTACCTAGATAGAACTAAAACACAAGACCTATAATAACATGATATCTACTACCTGTTTACCTGTATCTGTTATCGGACATATATTACCTGTTTATCTGTTACATGCTACTGGACACCTGTTACCTGTTTACCTGTCTGCATGATGCTTGACATCTGTTACATATCACCTGTACCTGTTAGCATACTATGTTACTTAATTCTGTTTTCTGATTCATGTTAGACATTCTGTTTTGCTCTGTCATATCTATTCCATGACTATGTTTATTTATGCTGTTATTCTATATTTGTTTATTTTATTCGTGTACGTGTGCCTGCACTAAAAGTGGCCCGTAACTTGCATTGACGGGAGTTTTGTTTTCTTTTTCCTCTTCCTGCAATTTATTAAATTGCAAATCATGGAGATAAGCTGCCCGATGGAGTAGGTGATTTGAGATTCTAGTCCTGAAGTTCTTGCTACTATAATTATTATTTTCCTGTTTGCTTATTTTGAATAAATCTGTTACTTGGATTATTCTGTATTGGGCAATGTGACCCAGAGTTATTGACTTGTTCAGATCTGATTTATTTAAGATTATTAAATTTTGATTCAAGTAAATTCTGTCGGTATATTAATTCAGTTATGCATGCGTGGTTAACTTCTCTTGCTTCCTACTCTGATATTCCTGTGAAATGTTGTAAAGATTCTGACAGGTTATGGTTGATAAAAATCATTCGCTGGACTTAATCACGTATCTGTATTCCGTATTTTTCTTTTTGTGAAGCGGGGCGTGACAGGTATACTTCAGGATCATGAATAGCAGGCGGAAGGGAGGCGGATCTCTAGTATTTCCAGGCTAGAGCGGTACTTTTGGGATGTTTGCACGATGACGATTCTATATAGTTGGGCGGTGTACTCCGGGAATGAAATCCATACTTCTGAGACGTCTAAACCTTGCTTTTTGCCACTGTAGTAGGATTTCATAACGAGGGATTGAACCCTATAATGAGGAGTACGTTTAGGGATTACCCTCGGACATATGTAGTATGAGATGCATATAGTTCAAACAAGTAAGCATTAGAGTTGCATCGTAAGCATGAGTTTCTGCATTAGTCATTAGGTTCATATCATACACTGACATAATTAGGATAGTCACTTTTCATTTTGCATTCAAGTTGGTGATTGTTAAATTGAGAAATCGTTGTATTATAGCATTGCGACAGTTGCATTCAACTGATGTGCCCGCAGTTCTCAAGTTGCAAGACACAGATTAGCGAGCGACGGGGGCACGAGTCTGAGATTGATGGATGTTGCAGGATTGAAGATGTATGATGTTATAATTTGTATTTCATTTTATAATTTTCCGCTGCATATTGTAAAAAATAACATTGTAATGAAAAAGTTTTAAATTTCTTATATTTTTATACAAAATTGAAGTAAAGATCCAGTTTGTTCTACGAATTATCTATGTTAGAAATTGGGGCGTTACATGGACTTGGAGGTCAGACCTCTGCTGGGTGAATTTGGCAGAGGTCATGTTGTGCTTGGGGTGCCACAGAGGGCACCATAGAGTGCGTTGAAGTGTAGACTGGGTCGAAGTGTAAACTAAACCCCTATTTTCACCTACACACCGCGTAAGGAGATGTTCGAGATGGCTTCATTGGAAGCCCCTCGGTGCAATCCCTTTGGAAGGAGGATGAGCATGCTGTTGAGGGGGGCTGCTCCAGCTGAAGGAGTTAATCCAGTTGATGAGTTTGATCCGGTTGAGGAGGTTGATCATGCCGAGGAGTAGGAAGGGGGTCCTCCGTGTTAGGAGGAGGTGGAGGATGACGATAGGCTTGTCTGCTGGGAGCTGCCGCCTTCCCTTTTCCCCTTGCAACCATGGCTAGAAAAAGTAGCTTTTTACCAGTGAAATCTAATCGGTTGGTTAGATTCTAATTTCCCAGAAACTAGGTTAATTAGTCGCTACTATTTTCTGTGTGGGATCAAATAGATTATGTGAATTCTTTAATGGAAATTATCAAAATATACATTTACTTAGATCAGAATTAATCAGCATTAATCGCTCCTTAATATGATTTTCTGGCGATTGTGACCGCTTGGATCTTATTTGGACCATGATCACTCTAAGAAACCTACAAAAAGTCTAAACATCGGGGTTGGCCACGGTGAAAGACCCTCCGATGCTTAAGTCAGAACTTAGAAAATTAGTGTGTAATGCCTCGGATCCCCGTCAACGGACATCCGTGACACAACCAGAATCTTTGCCTTCAAATGCATCTCAATACAGTAAATAACATGGAAATTTAAAAACCTTTATTGCCATCAGAGTAATAACATCATCAGTTACAATATTAATTCGTCATTGAACAAGGAATACAAATTACGTAAACTTATTACAACTGATTAAAAAAATATTCAAACCCTTCTTGCGAATTTATCGGCTGTCTTCCAGATCGGCAATCTATTGGTCACTGCCGAAATCCTGCTGAGTGATCTATCTGTCTCCCTGGGACTTTCCCTTCGGCTTGAGCCTTCTGCTCTACGACTCTGATATTTCTGCACCTGTTTGAATGATAGGCATGTACACTGCCGTCCCACTTGAATGTCCTGCTGGCCTAGCTCTCCTGCCCTCACGACGCGGTATCCGGTACCTAATTAAGTGGGCACATCAGTAATTCTACTGACACAATGCTGATAAGAAAACAACGATCTCCAACTATCACACCAACAATTTATCTTGAATGAAAAAGAACGTGTATCCTGATTTTCTAGTGTTCGTGTATGCCATGACCTGAAGTCTATTACAAACACACAGTACATAACAGATGCACTTAATCTAATATCAGCAAGACTCTGGACACACATGCATCCCATACTACATATGTCCCAGATCAATTCGTTTCTCCAGTTCAGGGATTCGAACCCACGTCAAGCAATGCTTCCTATTATCGTACACTTTCTGTTCTTGATAGTACAGCATGATTGAGGAGGTATATAAAAAAAATAATCCGGGGAACTACCCCGTTGTCACCAATAACTATCACCTCAGACCACCCTTAAAAGCTATGACGAACTTACAGATATACAATAACATATCCATTGCGCAGAATATCCATTATGATCCATTCGTGTCCACAAACATAGAACATGATGGCCTCGAAGGTATAAAACCCCATATCCGCCAGGAAATCGACATCTCATTCTTACCATGGTACTTCAGGAATTAACAGTGCAAGATACGTACAGCAGCACGTATCTCTAATGACAGGAAGAGACGACCCCATGGTTATCACCTCCTAGTGCCAACTCTTAGAATTAGTCGGATTATAGGGAATCACCCCTAACACCGATTCGGTCTTCAAGCGAAACAATAGAAGAAAACCTAATCAATGCAGTTTACTGAAAACATGTTGTTACCCAATTCACACTCGGTGTCGATGAAACAATGTCGATCCTGACTGGTCTGTCAAAATAAAAATCATCACAGGAATCACATCCACTGATTCCCAATACCTTCACGGGTCATCGATCAATAACCCCGGCCTGTGACCCTCAGCGAGCAGTCCAACGGTGCCCAAAGGGATGCAATATAATTCAAAGAAGGTTAGCATACACATAACCATCAATTCTTGACCATTGACAGACTCAGACATCGAGACACCAAACACAAATCGACCAGAGCTATCTCCCAACTCACTCATGTCCACCACAAGTACTAAGCACAGGAATGATGAACACAAGAATATTCACATTTAGGAGCAATAATCTTATTATAAATGCACATTTAAAAGCTCTATATGTGGTATTTAACTCTTATTTTCTCTTTTCAATAGGAAACAGCCGATAACAGCAAACAAAGCAGATTCCAGACCAATACAGACTACAGTAGAGATCAGTCGACTTATTCCTCAGCCAGTCGACCGGACAGAGAATTTGCTAAGCCTCGGCATAGTCGACTTCCCCAAACACCAGTCGACTTGACCGAGAAATCGTGAAGCCACAGATGTCTCAGTACCAGTCGACTTACATCGAAGGCAGTCGACTGGTATGCGGCGGAGTGAAAGGATAAGATGCTGCCGAATCTAAATCTAAATCTATCCAAACCCAGGCTATATGCGAATAATAACTTCTCCAACGAATCAAAGCCAGAGACAGGGGATTGGCAAGAGCACGTGGTTAGCAGATAAGGAATAAAAGAAGAAAAGAGAAAGATATAAATCGCCGATCAAATAAGGAAAGAAATAATAAAAAGAGAGAGACTTTCCTGAAAAAGGAGAAACCCTAATTCCTCAGCCGTGTTCTATAAATACCAACCAAGAAGCATGAAAGGGGAGATCGGATCTTCTTCCACGTTCCTGATCACCGAATCACAAGAGTTTCTGAGCGTTCAAGTCATCAACAAGAAGCACTTTTATCGGCATCAAGGAAGGAGATAGGAGATCAAGTATTCGAAGGCAGCCGACTGTGTGACAGCCAGTCGACCTCATTGCCGGACTTCATTAGTTTATTTCTTCTTCTTCTATTCTTTATGTTGATCATGTATTCGAACTTGTTGATTAATAAAAGTATTATTATGTGGAACTAATTTCATAGTTGGGTAGATTGAAGCCGTAGTTATGTAGTGCTATGTTCTTCTGAAATCTTCTATTTTACTTATTGATTGAACCAGAATGAAGTGATATAGATTGATGATAATCAAACTTGTTCTCGAAGCTCTGAGAGCAGTCGACTGAGGTGAGAGCCAGTCGACTGACATACAGAGCTTGAGAATATCAAGTTTGCATTACCATTTATCTGAATCTGTTATATGAGCATATTGAGACGACCCGTATCTCGTGTTCATAATTTGTAACAAGGGAATCTCTAGGGGTTCTTGGTTCAATCAACTTAAGGGATCTAGATCTGATACCAATTTCCAGAACCTTGAGTGTTTGTTCGTTTCGACTGATCTTATGTTTTCTTTAAGTACAACTTAGTGGATACCATGCTAAACACTTAATGAAAGAAACGAATTAGAGTAGATACCATGCCTAATTCTTGGCTTAGGAAAACAGTACTTTAAGGAGTAGATACCATGCCCTTGAAGGGAACAAACATGAGTAATAAGAAGAAGTTCAGAAGGTGACTTAGCATTACTGACTATTGGTGGAGATCTAAACCCATCTACTTCATAAATATTTGTGATTCAACACCTCTTAATTTAGTTTTAATCCTTTAATTCCTTTTAGACTTTTAAAACAACTTTTTATGATTCTTAGTCTTTTTATTGATTAGTAAGTTAAAGTCTACAATCTCTGTGGGATCGACCCTTGCTATTGCTACGCTTCTATAAACGATTCGTGCACTTGCGAGGTTTTTAATTTGTGTCTAGTTTTATCTCTTTCTTTAGGTAACTAGATTGAACAACAAGGAACTTGTCTAAGTTCCAGATGAAATGCTAAAAACATCTTTTGAAACTCAATTGCTCATGATCATCACACTGCGTTATGTAAAGGATTCCTCATTACTTGTCCAAATAAAGGAATTCAAGAATAGCAGTAGCTGTGCCCCAAGCTACTTTCATCGGAATCCAACAAAAACAAGTTTTCAAAAAGTTTAGGAGACTATACCGCAATCCCCCAGTTGACATCTCTTACAGATTCTTTAAAGAGCTCAAGTCCCCGAGTTAACTTATGCTTGAAGTCATTCTAAACAACAGGTTACTAACTTGCAACGACCATAACTTCCAGCACACAATTCGGAATTGCTTGATATTCCCCATTTTGAAAAGTTAAGATCCTAGTCTAAAACTCTCCAGTTAACCACTTCCTCAAATTCGATCATCTTGACACCAAAAAACCTCATACACTCTCAGCTTATACGTTCCTTCATGCACTCACTGCACCTTTCCAACATCATAAAAATTTGTTCGCCATCGGAATTACTCGATTCCAGGTTCTATGGAAAGGTGGGAGTGTCTACTACAACTTCTTAGTTGGACACATTCTTAGATTCAATCATGAAGGTCCTCGAAACACCAAGTTTCATCAGGTGCAAAAATAGGGGAGAAATTGATTCCTCAATAAACAGGGCCTTGACTAGACTGGATCTGCTCTAATCTTTGAAAAATCATAACTCTCAACCTACAAACTGTAATTACAAATTTCCAGTTGGGTTAGAAAGGTATGACTCCCTACTACGACTCTCTAGTTGGTCAATTTTCCAAATTCTTAACAAATAATTTCAGAATTTTTCATCTTTGCAGACCAGTCGATTTGTACTCAGCTGAACCCAGTCCACTTTGAAATTCAATAATAAATCAACCTTAAGTCCAATGCTCATGAAATTTGTGATTATTAATCCACACATATACCATTCCATTGTGTCCAAAATTTACATTCAGATTCATATCACACAATGAGTTATGACTCCTGAAACATAACATACTTTTCAGCTGCTCTTTTAGCAGGGTTTATACCACAATATACGGTTTATTTTTGAAACCTCATCAAATGAACTCTAAAAATTTTCAAATTTGAGAATTATCAAATAGACTTGTACCGCCAGCTATTCCAAAAATTTCATAGCAAGATCATACATACACAACTAGTTATGACCTTTGAACTTCAGTCCCAAACACAGACAGCTTTAGCTCCGTTTTTTCAGACCAGTCGCATTCTACAATTTCTTTGAGGTACCAAACGACCTCGAAAAAATATGAAATTTAAGACTATAGTTGTAGACACATACAAGAGTGTCCACAAAAATTTTCAGCTGAAAATACCCAGTCCACACTGAGTTATAAACTCGGAAAGACACAGCAATTTCCACATAGCCAGTAGCATTTTCTGCTGCTTACTGTCCGAGATTGGGTCTAATGTTTGGGCTGTCAAACTGCTTCCATATATTATGAAAAAATTCATGGATTCTCTACATGCTCTACATACATAGAATAACAATCCCCCAAAATTTGAGCCCAAAATTATGAACCGTCTGAGAGAAAGATATTCTCAAACTCACCTCACAAATATTCTTCTTTACAAAAAGCTCATAAAAAGAGTTGTTCTTATCATACAACTATCTTTTCCTATCACTTTCCATACTCATACATGGTAACAAAACTTCATAACTACTACTGCATATCCATTTTTCACCCAAAAATAAACACTAAGTTTTAGAGTTTAAAAGATCACCCGCATATAGTTGCAAGAGAACTTCTCCTTTTAGATTGCTTGCTCCTTGTTCCTAGCTTTTGTAGAACTTGGCCAACAACTTCTCCTCTCTACTACTCTTCTCCTTTTCTCCCTACTCAAAGACTCCACCTTTTCTTCTTCTCCTTCTCTACTACTCTTTATTTTATTTTTTTAACTAAAATAAAACAAGAAGAATGGATGAGAAGGATGGAGTGGGGTATTTATAGGAGATGGAGAGCTAGGGTTTCTTGGGAGTATGGCAGGCCAAATGTAGGGTGGGATGGGATGGAGTGGGGTTGAGTGAAGATGTGTGGTAGGATGAGGTGCCAACACTCCAAGTAGAAGCTTCTTGGAAGCTTCTTTGCAACTTCTAGGAAACTCCTCATCTTCATGAAGTCAAACACATGGAGAATTGAAGTCAATCACATGGTGAATTGCTTCCACCATTGGATCTTCATCAAGATCCAAGCCAAGATCATCATGATGCTAGGGTTCCTAACCCTAGGTTAGGTCAAGGGATCCTAGGTCATCATACCATAATTCTAACCCTTGTGCACAATTTCAATCTACATTCAATTCAAGCACTAGTTTAAATTAAAAATGACCAATATGTATAAATTAAAATCTATAAAAATATATGTTTAATAGAAATTATATTTTTCTCCCGAAAATTGTCTAGTCAAAACAATCGAGACAAATTCACAGTTTAATCGAGAAGATATCCCGAGTCTGTTTTATCGGGTTCAGAACAGCTCATATGTCTGAAATCTCTAAATTAAAACTGATAACTATTAGAAAAATATGTAATCGTGTGCAATACTCAGACGTGCACAGATTACTATGCAAAAATAGCCATTTGCTATTTTGCGGGGTATTACATAGTGGAGTTTTTTGTCGTAAAATAATAGTTACCTGATTCTGAAATATGTGGGGGGTATTTATATGGTAGGAGTTAGTTGCAAAAGATTAGCTTAAAAGAACATCTTTTGTATTTATTTGCTGATTCACATGGTTAGGAGATGAGGTTAGTTGATAACTCTCTTTTGGTTTGAGGATTTGGTGCCAAAACTCATCTGATTGGGTTACAAATTATTCCTTCCTTGTAGGCCTATTTTTAGTTGATGGGCCTGAAAATAGCCCACGTTATCCATACAGGATTGTATTCACTATAAAATTACTGGTTTGCCGGTAGAAGCTACGAGATTTGTGCCTTAATTGTGTGGCCCCGAGTTGCTATGATTTTTATCCTCTTCAGATATATTGATGTAAAATCATTAAATTTGAACATATTTTGCTCATTCATCATGAGGTTGAAAAATGAACAGTTTTTCAACAATTGTACATTTGCAACCGCTTAATGCATGGGTAAAACATATTCAAATTTAATGATCGATATTTCTTCCTCTCATATTTAATGACATGTTAAATACTTTGAATAACGTGGATCATGTGTCAGGCCCGCTTCCCAAAATGAAATACAGAATACGGATATGTGACTAAGTCCAGCGAATGATTTTCATCATCCATAAACTGTCAGGACATTTACAACATAACAAGAAGAAATCAACCACACGTGCATGATTGAATCAATATACTAACAGAATTTACTTGAAACAAAATTTAATAAATCTTAAATAAACTAGAGGAACAAGTTATAAATTTTGGGTCAAACTGCCCAATACAAAATAATCCATGTAGCAAATACATTTATTCAAAATAAGCAACATGAAATAATAATAACAAGAATCCAGCAACTAGAATCTTTGATCACCTACTCCAGCGGCAGCTGATCACCGAAGTCTGCAATTTAACAAATTGCAGGAAAAGGGGAAAAAGAAACAAAACTCCCCTTAATGCAAGTTACGGGCCGCTTGTAGTGCAGACACAAGTACAGGAAAAGATAAACAGATGTAGAGTAACAGCGGAAACAAACATAGCATGGAATGAATGAAATAGCAAAATAGAATGTCTAACATGAATCAGAAAATAGCATCAGATATTATGATATACTAACAGGGTACAGGTAATATGTATCAGGTGTCAAGTATCAGGCAATCAGATAAATAGGTAAACAGGTAACACATACAGGTAAGCATGTAATAGATGTCATGTTATGTTAAGTCTTGTATTTATTTCTATCTAGGTAGCATTTCATGCGTCCCAACTATTTACCACATGGTTGCTACATTCAAAAAAGTTTGCATTTAGATTTCGTAGTGGACTGTATAGGGTCGTGTACTCAGGTATCAGATAAACAGATACAGGTACAGGTACAGGTAGAACCTATGGGTCCTCTTCGGAGTACACCTTCATGTAGGAAAGTGTGCTGTCAGATAATCAGATAAACAGAATCGTGTATCATGTAGTCATGAACACGTAACAGATAACAGATAATCAAGTGGGAAACACAGGCCCCTTTCAAGTACACATTTCTATATTTTGCACTACTAGATCTTTCTCTTAACCCGGCTTGGTTATTGGTTATTATTATCAAACATGCATATACGTGCACAAAACAGAGCAAAAATTACATAAAATAAACAAGTGACAGGTTCAGGTCAGAAGATAAATATGTACAAGTGAAAGACATCTCATAAAAGATTAGGATAACGAACATTCTAGTTCAGGACAGCAATACAGTACTGCACCAAATATGGGATTCCCATTGTCATAAACATGCAAATCTGGATCCGTCAGAAAATTTGAAAAATAAACACTCGCCCGAATCCAGCAGGCATATATAAGTCAGGGTATTTCACAAAAATATGACTCAAAACAGAATTGTATCAAGAAAACATGTTCAGCCAGAAATCAAAAGTTTGTGTTCATAAACAAGAAAACGGCATAAAAACTTACTGATAAAATCCAAGAAAAATCTGGGGTATTCCATAGTATGTCTAGTATCAAAAAATAAATTTTCATAATATTCCAACATAGATAGTTTAGTCAAATAAAATCAGAATACAGCAAGGTTCAATAATTTTGTAAATCTGAAACTTTAAACACAGCAGTACTAAAACAGCAATACATTATAAAATATAAATTGAAATCCAGATTCGTCAGAAAGGATGATAAAATAGATACAGTAGGCTACATTTCATATTCACAAAGTTTTATCAACAGCAAGTAGAATCAGGTTGAAATTTAGGTTCTTTACTAAACAACATGGAAATTCTGCAAGTATAGTAGTTCTTTGAAAGCATAGAATAGTTTGTAGAAGTCATCAAATAAATCCACAAAAATTAGGGGTTAATCCCAGTCAATTCTAGTTGTACTCAGAAAAATATTGGAAAAAAAAATATCTTTAATATCAGTATAAAAATAAGTTACTCTCCAGAATTCACTTAAAACCCAATCTATAATTTTTCTACACATCTGTAGTAAAACAGCAATAACTTGAAACTCACAAATCAAATTGAGCTCTGTCAGAAATTTTAAAAAGTAGACAGAATTCTCTATATTCATATTCACAAATAATTTTCATTTACTGACCATAATAGAGACTAAAATACTAAACAAAAATGGGGCAGCAGCAAAAACAGAAATATTCTTTATGCATAAAATCAACTAGTTCTTATGTAACACATCCAAATCATAACAAAATGTGAAATATGGTATACTAGATGTCCAAGCAACTTGGTAAAGAGTATTTAACAGATCTACAACAGAATATACTACCAGTAACACGTCAAGCATACAAGATTCATACAACAACTAATAGATCACAACCAACTTACATATGTGCAACAGGAATTAATTAGATCTAAGTCTAAATTCAAGTCCTGTGTGTAATAAGACAACTCCGGGCAGATCAACACTTATAGATAAGATCAAACGGGGTTTCCATAGGAATATATCTTGAAACAACTACATTATAGGCCGTATTTAGTACTTTTATATGCAAACAAAAATTATACAAGTTACTTGTCTTATAGTCGACGACGGAAACGGTGCAAAGAGCAAGAATAACGGGAACGGATTTCCGGGCACGAACTCAACGAACGGCGAACAAACACACGAACAAGCGAACAAGCAATCATAACCCTCGTGATCACACACACAAGAGCCAAAACCAAATTGCATCCTGGGGTGTGCACGGCCAAGAGAAACGGCGACGGCAAGCAGAGTCGCTGCTCGTTGTTGCTGTTGGGCTGCTGTCTGCCGTCAGAGGAACCAGCGCACATTGAGGCGCTGTTGTAGTGTTGCATCGCGACGGGAAGGGGAGGTGCAGGGGAATAGGGCGGCACTTGTAACGCCCCGAATCCCAAATACATTGAATTCGAGATGTTCAACAGGATCTTTTCACTTTCTTCAGTACAATTTTACAAGGAAATTAAACTTTTCACTTTACATCAGAGTTTACATCATATTACACTTTTTATTTGCACAGCGGAAGTAAAAATATACAACATTTACATAAATGTACAACAACATGGTAAAATCTTTATGCATCCATTCCTCTTTAACATGTAATTTATCCTGCATACAAAACTGTGGGTACGTCAGTTTATTCAACCGACGATAATTATACATGGCCATCCTCTCTATGCCAGAAACAGTATAACGAATCTCATTTCTTAACAGATCATAAACTTGTTCACATAACAATTAAAGTAAGGGGAAAAAATCTTAATGATGTCGTGTCGTGATCGTGCACTTAATCCTTAATGCAATTACTTAATTTACATGACACTAATGCGCACTTGTTCGGATTCTATGCATCCCATACTACATAGGTCCGAGGGCAAGCCTCTTAATCGTTCTTTATTTTTGTAGGGTTCAATCCCTCGCCATGACTTACTCTACTTCTGTAATTACAGTGAGTATCCTAGATGATCTATGAGTACAAGCACGTGCCCTGGACCCTGGAGGGGAACCCCACGCCATGTCTTGACTCATCAAGCATGCATTCTGTGGCAATTCAGCCTCCTCCCTGAACACGATCCTCTTGCAGTCACCAAACATCCCACAAGCGTGGCTAAAGTCCGATCATTCTGAGTTGTGCCCACGCCATGTCTTGACTCATCAAGCATGCATTCTGTGGCTCACACACCCGCACCGTAAACTCTAGTTCTCATACTTATGTTTTCTCTCACTTTCATCACATCTTCACTATGTACTAAAATCATTAGAATCATGAATAAAAATCAAAGCTCTAGAGTTAGCCTCTCCACCAAACCGGACTTATCATTCATTTCAATACATGACCAACCTTGGTCTTTCAATTCTCATTTCATTTCATTTTCACTGCCGGGGGAGATTTAGCTACTCTTTTGTTCAATTTCCAATTCACAATTTCCAATTTGAGCATTTCTAATTCATGAATTCATTTTTCATTGCATCAGCATATCATGTTCTTAACTTTTATATTCATGTAATTCCCAATCCAAAACTATGATTCATTTCATGTAAATTTCTCAATTCAAACTATGATTCATTTCATATAAATTCATACATCAATAGAAAGAGTTCATCAACACCAATCATAAAGTTCACAACTCTTAGCAGTAATCAAAATGAAGTCTCAGACATATCAAAATTCACTCTGTACAGTCGACTTGGAAAAGACCAGTTGACTTATACAGTCAATACAAGTTCTTCATAAACACTCGGGAGAGTCAACTGCTACACATGGCCAGTCAGCTGTTCCGCAGCTTTCTATGTTCAAAAATCATTCATGTGACAGTCAACTGTTATCTCATCAGTCGTCTGTCCTGGGGGTTTTAACAGTACATTTCTATGTTCAGCTCAGTCGACTTGCTACTCGCATTAAGTCGACTGGACAGATTCATATTTTAATTTGAGGGATTATCTTTCTTACAGTTCTTACATGCACTTGCATCATGCTGTCAATTTACAGTCTACATACATTCATGTTCATAAACACAGAGTTTCTTACTGTTCAGTAACATCGCAACATGGAATTTCAAGTTACTAATATTGTCTTTTCTTCGAGGAAATGTTTTAAACATGCATTGCAGAGATGAAAATATTAATCTCAACCCATTACACTAAAATAATACAATGAAAAGATACTTCATTTCATGAAACTACTGGATTATTCATAGTTTAAGCAAAGCATCGGTCGACTGTTCGTATCACCAGTCGTCTGCACAGATCATTCTTAGTTTTGTTAATCATTACTAGTTCTTTTTCCACAGGCTCATGGCTCCTCATTCATGTATACCATGAAGAATATGAGTTTAGCCTTACTATTTCATTTTAATTGTACACATGTATGTCAACGAAAATCTTCTAACAAAATATGTAACGGATGTCTCGTACCAGTCGACTTATCCATCGACAGTCGGCTGTACAGACCCAATCTCAATTTTTCTAATATCACTAGTTTCTTTCCACATGTTCATGTCCTCTCAGTCATATGCGACATAGAAGATACAAAATGGCATTTCTGTTTCATTTTAGTCCATACACATATACATCACGAAACTTTCTATCAAAATATGAGAATATATGTCTCGTACCAGTCAACTCATCCAACAGACAGTCGACTGTACAGACCCAATTCATTCTTATTTACAGTGTCATTATTTCGCCATTTGCCCTTCATGATTATCATCATAAACATACTCAGGCAAATTCTAATATGTTGAATTTACTCTTCAGAAACATGGTAACAAATATCATAATCATGGTATAATTCCTACATTAGAAGTCCTGAGAAATACCCACCTTATTTGACGAAGTAATCGAATCCAGCAAAAGCTCCTTACTGCAGTGGACGACTCCTTGCTCCTTGCTCCTTGTTCCACACCGAAGCCTTCAGAAATGCTGCTCGGCCTCCACAGAAAAGCACACACCACTCTCTCACAAAATACCTTTCTTACAATATAATTCTAGTGTAAAAGAAATAATGAATGAGAGGGGGTATTTATACACAAATTTGAGTAGATGGAGGGCTAGGATTTAGTAGATAGTTATGGGATCAAGGGCTAGGATGGACTAGGGAGTTGTGAAAACTACCCACACCTCACATAACTACCCATGACTCACACCCACTTCTCTACTTCAAGTCCGGCCAAGATTAGTGCTCAATGCACGTGTATGCGAAATGCACGTGCATGCACAAATCACCCCTACAAGAACTTGTACATAAAATAATAAGTCTCTTTAAAAGAAATGTTACACATACAAGTTGTAGAAAATAATAAAAGATTAATTTCATGGGCTTAAAATTAATTGGGCCAAAATAGTTATTTTGTGGAAGTAAATAAGTAAATTAACACTTGGGCTTTGGTAAAAATGCTTTATAGGAAACAATATTCTTATTTATCATGGTGAAAGTAATAGTCAACATATTACACAAGCACACCATATATAAAAATAAATAATCTTTCATATATTTGAAAAATCAGGGTATTACATCACTCCCTCCTTAGAATAGTTCCGTCCCCGGAACTACAGTCAATAGCGAGAAAACTGAAAACACAACAACAAGAGCAAAAAGATACAAAGATACAATCAAGCAAAAAGCCCATGATAGTCCTTCAACATCCTCTCCTCAGATTCCCAAGTAGCCTCTTCAACCAAATGGTTTCTCCAGACCACCTTGACCATCAGTATCGTCTTATTTCTCAAGACTTTCTCCCTACGGTCAACAATCTCGACAGGAGACTCGTTGTAATTCAGGTCTAACTGCAAACCTTCCGGCACTTCAGGCAAATGATGACTCGGATCTGGAATATAACCTCTCAGCATAGACACATGAAAGACATTGTGCACCTGAGATAACTCTTCCGGTAATTCAAGCCGGTAAGCAGTTTTCCCGATCCTTTTCAATATCTTATACGGGCCTATAAACCTCGGGGCTAACTTTCCGCCTTTGCCAAATCGAACCACACCTTTACTGGGTGATACTTTCAGAAAGACGAAGTCACCAACCTCAAACTCAAGGTCCCTTCTCCGGTTGTCTGCATAGCTTTTCTGCCTGCTTTGAGCTTCCACCAACCTTTTCCTGATCAGAACAATCTTCTCAGAAGTTTGCTGCACAAGCTCATGACCAAACAACTGACGCTCCCCAACTTCATACCAACAAACAGGAGTCCTGCACTTCCTGCCATACAAAACTTCGTACGGCGCCATCCCGATGCTAGCCTGAAAACTGTTGTTGTAGGCAAACTCTACCGAAGGTAAATGCCTTTTCCAACTGCCTCCAAAGTCTAGTATACAACACCGAAGCATATCCTAAAGAATACGGTTGACTCTCTCGGTCTGCCCATCGGTTTGCGGATGAAAAGCAGTGCTGAAATCTGTCTTGGTACCCAAAGCTGTCTGAAGACTCCTCCAGAAATGCGAAGTAAATCGCGTATCTCGATCAGACACAATAGTTGACGGAACACCATGAAGTCGGACAATCTCACCAACATACAACTCAGCCAACTTGTCCATCGAAGCAGTGAGTTTCATCGCCAAAAAGTGAGCGGACTTGGTTAGTCGATCGACTATAACCCAAATCGCATCATTGCCTTTAGAACTCTTAGGCAATCCCGTGATGAAATCCATACTGATGTTATCCCACTTCCATTCCGGAATAGGTAACGGCTGTAATAGACCTCCGGGTCTCTGATTTTCGGCTTTGACTTGCTGACAAACCTCACACTTCGCAACAAAATCAGCCACATCCCGCTTCAAACCTGACCACCAGAAATGCTGTTTGATGTCTTTGTACATCTTAGTACTTCCAGGATGTACAGACAGAAGAGTAGCATGCGCCTCCTGAAGAATACTCTCTTTCAAGTCCGCCTGATTTGGAACACACAGTCTATCTCTGAACCACAGCACTCTATCCCTGGTTTGAAATCCGAGCAACCTGCCAGCACCAACCTGCTCCTTCATCTCCAAGATATCAGCATCAACCTCTTGACTTGCAATGATCCTTGCATTCAAAGTAGGCTGAAGCCTCAACTGAGCCAAAGATGCTCCCAATCCTTGCAAGACAACCTCAATACCTGCTCGATCCAACTCTTCAATCAGATGCCTCTGAGTTGTAATCAAACTGGCCAAACTGCTCTTGTGACTAAGTGCATCAGCCACAACATTAGCTTTTCCAGGATGATACTTGATCTCAGGTCGCATGTCCTCGAGCACTTCCAACCATCTTCGCTGCCTCAGATTCAGATCCCTCTGCTGATATATATACTTCAAGCTCTTGTGATCCGTGTACATGTTCAACTTCTCACCGTACACATAGTGCCTCCATTGCTTCAGAGCAAAGATAATCGCAACCAACTCCAGATCATGAGTCGGGTAATTTTCTCATGTGGTCGTAGTTGCCTAGACCCATAAGCGATTACTTTTCCTTCTTGCATTAAGACACAACCAAGCCCACGATGTGAAGCATCGCTATAGACATCATACTCAACACCTGTTCTAGGAAGAGCCAAAATAGGTGCAGTAGTCAGCTTCTCTTTCAACTCCTGAAAGCTCGCCTCACATTGCTCAGTCCACTTGAAGCTTACATTCTTCTTGGTCAGTCCAGTAAGCGGTACAGCTATCTGAGCATAACCTTGAATGAATCTCCGGTAGTATCCAGTCATCCCAAGAAAACTTCTGACTTCCTTCACTATAGTAGGCCTAGCCCAATCTCTCACTGCCTCTATCTTCTGAGGGTCAGTTGCCACTCCCTTCTTAGAAAGGATGTGACCTAGGAATGCCACTTCAGATTTCCAGAAATCACACTTGGATAACTTGGCATACAACTTCTGCTCTTCCAACTTCTGCAAAAGTGCTGCCATATGCTCGGTGTGCTCCGCCTCTGACTTGGAGTACACGAGAATATCGTCAATAAACACCACGACGAAAGAATCAATGAACGGCCTCAGAACTCTGTTCATTAAATCCATGAAGATTGCGGGTGCATTCATCACTCCAAATGGCATAACTAAGAATTCGTAATGCCCATGTCAAGTTCTAAATGAAGTTTTATGCACATCTTCAGCTTTCACTCGCACTTGGTGATATCCTGATCGAAGATCTATTTTGGAGAATACAGCTGCTCCTTGTAGACGATCGAACAAATCATCAATTCGAGGAATCGGATACTTATTCTGAACAGTGACCTTATTCAGCTCTCGGTAATCGATACACATTCTCATCGATCCATCCTTCTTCTTTACCAAAAGCACTGGTGCTCCCCAAGGTGACGCACTAGGTTGAATAAAGCCTTTCTCCAACAGTTCCTCAATCTGCCGTTTCACCTCATCCTGTTCCACTGGAGCCATCCTATACGGTGCCTTAGAAATGGGTGCACTTCCCGATTGAACAGTGATGCTGAACTCTACATCACGATGCGGGGGTAACCCAGGAAAATCTTCCAAGAACACAGTTGGATAGTCCCGAACCACAGGAATCCCTTGCAATTCCACATGAGTCTCTTCCTTGCAGATAGTTGCCACCAGATTAGAAAATTTCTGCTTCCCTTGGAAAGTGACTTCAGGTCCACCTGGAGCCTTCACTGTTACCGTCTTGGTCTTGCACTCGATGCTTGCACTGTACACCGACATCCAATCAATGCCAATGATAACATCGACTCCCAAGATAGTCAGCTTAATCAGATCAATGCCAATGATTCGATCTCCAATCACAATCTCGCAATCAGCGTAATACCGATCAGTGGTTAACGTTTTCCCCGATGGAGTAGCTACTGCCAAGATCTTGCCTGGAAAAGTCTTCGGTTCAACTCCAAACACTTTAGCAAATCTAGGAGACACAAATGTATGAGAGGATCCAGTATCGAACAATACAACAGCTTTCATTCCATTAAGATAGAGATCTCCTGTTACATAATACACACCATTACATAACAGTTTCACAATATAAACGGGAAGAAGAAATGACGAAAACCACTAAACATCAGCCCTCGAAGCAGAGATGACCTGATCTGCCTCCTTAGCATCAGCTTCCGTCAAGGCAAATACTCGCCCTGATTGGTACGGCCTCTTCCCAGTCTGCTGTATTGGCACATTGTGATTGTCAGCCCGTGGTTTGAGACATCGAGATTGGTAATGTCCCATTTCACCACAGTTGTAGCAAGTGACTGCAGAAGGTCTCACCACATTGTTCCCAGGTCCTCTAGCTACACTGATAGCGTTCGCCTCTGTCGGTTTGAACCTCTGTGCAGATGGTTGGCCCTTGAAACACCCAGAATTGGCGGGCCTCTTCCCGGACTGCCAGTTGTTCTTCCGGTTCTGAACAACATGGAACTGCTCCATATCTGCCTCCGTCGCTGCCGGCCTCTTGACCAACTTGTCAAATCGCCTGATACCAAGAGGTATCATCCGGGATCTCAAGCTTGGTCTCAGTCCATGCTCGAACTTACGGGCCTTCTTCGCCTCATCCATCACCAATTCTGAAGCATACCTGGAGAGCTGAGTAAACTTAGTCTCATACTCTCTCACCGACATGCTGCCTTGCTAAAGTGACAGAAACTCCATTGCCTTCTTCTCTTGAACATCGGAGGGGAAATAGTGACTGCGGAATTCTTCCAGAAATTCCTCCCAGCCAAGCAACATGCCTCCCATGGTCCTCTTCATTGACTGCCACCAAACAGCCGCATCCTTCTCCAGTTGCAAAGTCGCCAATTTGACCTTGCTGCCCTCCGGTGTCTCCAACACCTCAAAGATTGTCTCCACTTGCCGAATCCAGTTGTCAACCGCATCTGGGTCTGACTTTCCCTCGAATACGGGTGGCTTCATTCTCTTGAACGATTCCACCAGCTTAATCTCCTCGGGCACTGGATTCGCAGGCCCCCTTCCTTGGTTCATAGCCACTGCATTCAGCGTCTGGTAGACCCTAGCAAGCTCGGTCTCCAGATCCAAACCTTCCCCACTCCTAGCTCCTCTTCTCGACATATTCTGATGCAAAAGATCCATTAAATTCAAAGTATAAGACAAGAACTTAAATCAACTTGCATTTCATTGAATTCCAAAGTTTATACATTCGAATTAAAAACATTTTTGACATCAGAATGGAAGAAAATAGAAGCTACAATAATCTAACTCCTACGGGTCCTCTTCGCTGCTCGAAGTTCTTCCCGTAGTTCATCAACTTCATCCTTCAGCACATCTGTCAAGTTCTTCCTCTTCTCAAGTTCCCATACTCGGTGACTGAGAACAGAGAAGTCGTCCTTTCGCTTTGCTAGTTGAGCCTCTAATAATCCGACTCTCTCTCGCAGTGTTTCCACCTGCCTCTGAAGAGAAGCCACAGTGCTACTCAGAGCTGGTCCCTCTTCTTCATCGGAAGAAGAATCGTCAGACGAGTCTGGAGGTGGGGTAATCTCTCGAGATTCAGGCCACTCCTCCTCATCAGAATCTGCTTGCCCAGGGTGATACTCATCCTCGGAATCAGCCTGTCCAGGATGGTACTCTTCCTCAATGATATGCCAGTCATCGTCTCCAGCAGGGTCGAAGTGATCAGCCATCTTAGAATAGAGAGGAAGAAGCATAAGTCATAGAGCAACACAAATGTAAGTCACTTACATTTAAATTTCTAAACTCAGACACACACTCTAATGTCCACTTCTAGGGTGTCGTTCCCTATAAATTTGTACAAGTGTGAAAACGTAGAAAGCGTGGCTCTGATACCACTCTGTAACGCCCCTGAATTCCAAATACACTGAATTCGAGATGTTCTACAGGATCTTTTCACTTTCTTCAGTACAATTTTACAAGGAAATTAAACTTTTCACTTTACATCAGAGTTTACATCATATTACACTTTTCATTTGCACAGCGGAAGTAAAAATATACAATATTTACATAAATGTACAACAACATGGTAAAATCTTTATGCATCCATTCCACTTTAACATGTAATTTATCCTGCATACAAAACTGTGGGTACGTCAGTTTATTCAACCGACGATAATTATACATGGCCATCCTCTCTATGCCAGAAACAATATAACGAATCTCATTTCTTAACAGATCATAAACTTTTTTACATAACAATTAAAGTAAGGGGGAAAATCTTAATGATGTCGTGTCATGATCGTGCACTTAATCCTTAATGCAATTACTTAATTTACATGACACTAATGCGCACTTGTTCGGATTCTATGCATCCCATACTACATAGGTCTGAGGGCAAGCCTCTTAATCGTTCTTCATTTTTGTAGGGTTCAATCCCTCGCCATGACTTACTCTACTTCTGTAATTACAGTGAGTATCCTAGATAATCTATGAGTACAAGCACGTGCCCTGGACCCTGGAGGGGAACCCCACGCCATGTCTTGACTCATCAAGCATGCATTCTGTGGCAATTCAGCCTCCTCCCTGAACACGATCCTCTTGCAGTCACCAAACATCCCACAAGCGTGGCTAAAGTTCGATCATTCTGAGTTGTGCCCACGCCATGTCTTGACTCATCAAGCATGCATTCTGTGGCTCACACACCCGCACCGTAAACTCTAGTTCTCGTACTTATGTTTTCTCTCACTTTCATCACATCTTCTCTATGTACTAAAATCATTAGAATCATGAATAAAAATCAAAGCTCTAGAGTTAGCCTCTCCACCAAACCGGACTTATCATTCATTTCAATACATGACCAACCTTGGTCTTTCAGTTCTCATTTCATTTCATTTCCACTGCCGGGGGAGACTTAGCTACTCTTTTGTTCAATTTCCAATTCACAATTTCCAATTTGAGCATTTCTAATTCATGAATTCATTTTTCATTGCATCAGCATATCATGTTCTTAACTTTTATATTCATGTAATTCCCAATCCAAAACTATGATTCATTTCATGTAAATTTCTCAATTCAAACTATGATTCATTTCATATAAATTCATACAGCAATAGAAAGAGTTCATCAACACCAATCATAAAGTTCACAACTCTTAGCAGTAATCAAAATGAAGTCTCAGACATATCAAAATCCACTCTGTACAGTCGACTTGGAAAAGACCAGTCGACTTATACAGTCAATACAAGTTCTTCATAAACACTCGGGAGAGTCAACTGCTACACATGGCCAGTCGGCTGTTCCGCAGCTTTCTATGTTCAAAAATCATTCATATGACAGTCAACTGTTATCTCATCAGTCGTCTGTCCTGGGAGTTTTAACAGTACATTTCTATGTTCAGCTCAGTCGACTTGCTACTCGCATTAAGTCGACTGGACAGATTCATATTTTAATTTGAGGGATTATCTTTCTTACAGTTCTTACATGCACTTGCATCATGCTGTCAATTTACAGTCTACATACATTCATGTTCATAAACACAGAGTTTCTTACTGTTCAGTAACATCGCAACATAGAATTTCAAGTTACTAATATTGTCTTTTCTTCGAGGAAATGTTTTAAACATGCATTGCAGAGATGAAAATATTAATCTCAACCCATTACACTAAAATAATACAATGAAAAGATACTTCATTTCATGAAACTACTGGATTATTCATAGTTTAAGCAAAGCATCGGTCGACTGTTCGTATCACCAGTCGTCTGCACAGATCATTCTTAGTTTTGTTAATCATTACTAGTTCTTTTTCCACAGGCTCATGGCTCCTCATTCATGTATACCATGAAGAATATGAGTTTAGCCTTACTATTTCATTTTAATTGTACACATGTATGTCAACGAAAACCTTCTAACAAAATATGTAACGGATGTCTCGTACCAGTCGACTTATCCATCGACAGTCGGCTGTACAGACCCAATCTCAATTTTTCTAATATCACTAGTTTCTTTCCACATGTTCATGTCCTCTCAGTCATATGCGACATAGAAGATACAAAATGGCATTTCTGTTTCATTTTAGTCCATACATGATGCTGTTTATTTCTGAGAAACGTGTGGAAGCACCAGGTGTGAGTTCGAACTCAATTTGTATTGAAGGAGATTGCCGCTCGTCTGCCGACCTTCAGTTGACCTTCTGGGACCTACGATGAGCTCGGAAAGATGTTGAAGGTTGGGCTCGGATCGGAAGGGTCAGATCCGAGGTCTTGTGTACCTACAGACGGTCCTGAAACACCGGGGTTTGTCCCGGTGGCGGACCCTCCGACGCTCTAGTCAGTCTCTGTGAGAGAGTAGCAATAACTAGGTATATTTAAGTGGCAAAAGATTCATTACCTCAAAAGGTGGGTGTGGGTCTAGTATTTATAGAGAATCCCAACCGGGTTTGGTTCCACTTTGGGGCCGGGTTTGGATCCGAAAGCCCATGGGCCTGACGTGGCAGAAGGCCCAGGGGGTTTAGGGCGGACGTGGCGATACCAGGAGTGGTATAGGGCTGACGTGGCGAAACCCTTGGCAGTATTTGGAGCTGACGTGGCCCATCGTGAGCCCCCTGTGCCTCTGGGGAGAATCGGAGGGCCTAGGCTGCGCCAGGTCATCCTTCTGCCCCGCCAGAGAGGGGGGACGGCCTGTGGGACTGCTCCGGATCGGACTCCGAGGGATACTGAGGCTCGTCAGTATGAGGAGGCCGGCACAGTGAGGGCAAACACGAGGTTCGGCACCGACCCTGAAGTGATCCGGAGCCGAACCAGGTTGCTATCTTTACCTTTCTGAGTGGGAATTGTATTGGGCCCTGGTTGGGCCTCAGGCCATTTTTACACCGTCACACAAGCCCCCCACTCCTGCAGGGGGTGCGGGAGCTAGCCATGGAGGAGTGCCTATGGTTGTAGAAATGGGATGGCGAGTCATGAGGCCTTCCTGAGAAGACTACCCTGGTGCTAGACCTGACCTCGAGCAGGTCGAGGGATTACGGGCCAACAAGGGGGGTGGCGAGCCGTTGGCCTTCCTGAGAAGACCACCCTGGTGCCAGACCTGACCTCGAGCTTGGCAAGGGATTACTGGAAGGCAAGGGCGATGGCGAGCCGTGAAGCCTTCCTGAGAAGACTCCCCTGGTGCCAGACCCAACCTCGAGCCGGTCGAGGGATTATGGGCCAACAAGGGGGGTGGCGAGCCGTTGGCCTTCCTGAGAAGACCACCCTGGTGCCAGACTTGACCTCGAGCTTGGCGAGGGATTACGAGAAGGCAAGGGCGATGGCGAGCCGTGAAGCCTTCCTGAGAAGACTCCCCTGGTGTCAGGCCCGACCTCGAGCCGGTCGAGGGATTATGGGCCAACAAGGGGGGTGGCGAGCCGTTGGCCTTCCTGAGAAGACCACCCTGGTGCCAGACCTGACCTCGAGCTTGGCGAGGGATTACGGGAAGGCAAGGGCGATGGCGAGCCGTGAAGCCTTCCTGAGAAGACTCCCCTGGTGCCGGACCCGACCTCGAGCTGGTCGAGGGATTATGGGCCAACAAGGGGGGTGGCGAGCCGTTGGCCTTCCTGAGAAGACCACCCTGGTGCCAGACCTGACCTCGAGCTTGGCGAGGGATTACTGGAAGGCAAGGGCGATGGCGAGCCGTGAAGCCTTCCTGAGAAGACTCCCCTGGTGCCGGACCCGACCTCGAGCCGGTCGAGGGATTATGGGCCAACAAGGGGGGTGGCGAGCCGTTGGCCTTCCTGAGAAGACCACCCTGGTGCCGGACCTGACCTCGAGCTTGGCGAGGGATTACTTGGAAGGCAAGGGCGAGGGCGAGCCGTGAAGCCTTCCTGAGAAGACTTCCCTGGTGCTAGATCTGACCTCGAGCTGGTCGAGGGATTTCGGGCTAACAAGGGGGATGGCGATCAGTTGGCGCCCTAGGGTGATTGAGCGGGGATATCCCACCATTCCTGTGGAGTATTGAAGGCTCTCCGAGAACGGTGCGATGGTCCAATTTCCTAGGGGCATTTAATGGCGCCGCCTAATAAATGTAGATGGTGCATGGTTTTCCGTTGATTGACCTTCCCCGTGCCCCAACGGTTAGTCCCTGGGGGAGGTTGTAAATACCTCTCCCCTCCATCGTAGATATGATCAAAACAGGGGTGGCCCATTGGCCCTCGGAGGTGTCTGCTTCGGCGGACGCCTGTCTTTTGCTGATATTTTCGACCCTAGCAGTGTCGGAGAGGTGGTTACTCTGCCGCCCGGATCTTCTCTTGGATCTGATGGACCTTGATACGGCAGCCAGATCTATGGGAGATCAGGGCGAGAGGGGTAACGGCCGAGATCCGTGCTGTTGGAAAAGGAGCTTCGGATTGGTGGTGGTTTTGCCGTCTGGATCCCTTTTCGGGTCAGACTACCCTGTCATGGATGTTTGGCCCGGGGGAGATCCAGACGAAAAGATGCACCAACCGTATTTCGGTCTTGGGGCTGAGGGGCCTCGGATGGGGGGACCACCACCCATCGGGGATCGGTCAGTCCGTCTTGATAGGGCTGCAGGCGATGGCAGTTTCTGTCCCACCCTCGAACTGTTCGGGGTTTCGGCTACCGAAGCTGTAAGCCCCGGGCTGCTCGAGGGTGAGAGGGGAACTGGTCGAGCACTAGAGCCCGGGGCGTCTGTCATATGACGGCGCCTTAAACCTTAAGTAAAAACGTTTTCTCCGTCGCGTATTCCACCCGAACCGATCTCAGAGTTGGGCTGTCAGTCTGGCGTCTGATGACGTCCTCCGCACAGGTTTCGAGGACGCGGCGCGATTTTCCAGGCGGCAGTTGTGCGTCCATCAGTGAACAGTAATCGCAGAAGTCGAGGAGCCGTTCTTCCCTTATATAAGTATTCCCCCCTTTTTCCCTTTCGCCCACTTCAATCTTGCTGCTTTCTTCTTCAAAAAATCTCCCAACCCTTCAGCGATTGTTCTTGCAGTTTGCCGTACTCGGCTCGCCTTCCCGAAGCGGTCCCAGGTTAGCTTGGTAAGTTGGTTTTATCTTTAGGCACAGATGGATAGGGCTCAGTCCGGTTCGTCGGCGTCGGCGTCCAGGGGGGAAGTAAAGCCTGACTCTCCGTCGACGTCGTGGGAAGAGCCCGTGTTCGAGGAGGGGTCGGCGCCCGTTGTGGGCCCTACTGGCTCGGTTTCTTTGGAGGACTCAGTAGGTGAGGGGGAAGCGGTACACAAGACGAGGCCGTCGCGTTCCCGACGTCCCTTTGTGGTGGAGAGTAGCGGGTCGGAGGGAGCCGGCGAGGGTTCGGACGGCATTCGCGTGCTGGAGCTGTCTTCCGATGAGGAGAGGGGCGAGGGTAATATAGCGAGGAGATCCACCGCTCAGGGTCGAGGACCGTCGGAGCGAGTTAAGAAGGAGAAGAGGGCCCCAGGAAAACCGGGGTCGAGGACCGGCGGTTCGAGCAAGGCGCCTGTTTTCCGTAATCTGATGACGGGTTCGCCCGTTCAGCCGAAGCATTTCCGTCAGTATCCCGACGACCTTTCTGACCAGGAGCTCTTCGGAGTGCAACCCTCTTCGCCGAGCCGGAGGAGGGTGATGATGGACGCGATCTCGACCGTTTTGGAGGACGGAGATTTGGAGGTTCTGCAGTTGGCGTATCATATAGGGCCTGGTTACGAACTGCTGATGCCGAGCCCTACTCTGCGTCCCACCGATCCCTTATCAGCTTGGTACTGTGTCTTCCCAGTGGACGCTTTTATCTCTGGCCTGAGGTTGCCAATCCACCCGTTCATTAGGGACGTGTTGAACTGGGCCTCCTTGGCGCCCATGCAATACGGGCCGAACTCTTGGAAGCAGATTATCTGCTTTATGCTGATGTGCGAGGAACAGCAAGTACCCCTGCGGCTGAATGTGTTCCGTGCGATGTTGATGGTCAATCCGTCGGCCGAGGGTGTATACTATATCTCTCCCCGGAGTGGGGGGAAGGTCGTTCGCCACCACCCGGATTCCATCAAAGGATGGAAGGAGAAGTATTTGGTGATCCGGAGTGAAGAGCCATGGGACATTCCCACTCGATGGAACCACTCCAAGCCGAGCCACCCACCGCCGAGGCAGGGGGATCTGTTGGCAGATGAATGGGGGTTTGTCGAGCGCCTCCGCCAGTCACCTAGTATTGATTGGACAGAGGTGACGGAGACCACTCTGGCGAGCGCTGGACTGAGCCCAGCTGTTATGTGTATGTAGTTGTTCCTTTCCTCTGGGTCCTTTCTTGCTTTCTTGCTCATTGCTCTTAATGGTTTTTCCCGCAGGTATGGACGAGGCGTCGATCAAGGCAAAGAGGCTCGCCATAAGGAAGGAGAAGGCTGAGAAGGAGGCGGCGAAGAGGCCGAGGGGGTCGTCCCTAATCATTTCGGAAGTCCAACTCGAGCCGAGGACCAAGAGGGGTCGCTCCGAGACGAGCAAGGGCGTGGCTTCTTCGAAGGGTCAGGGCCTAGCGGGGGCCCCTGTTCTCGACAAGAGGAAAGGTCCCTGGGTCGAGGCCGAGGAAGAGGATCCGGTGGTGGAGCTGTTGCGGCAGCGGTGGGCTCCTGACTGGTCGGTTCTGATGGGGGACCGCCTGACAGAGGAGGCCCAAGCCGTTGAAGTGGTGGAAAAGCTGGCGACCCCTCACGATCGCAAGGCGATGGAGGGTGAGCCCGTAGAGGTGGCGTTCGCCCGCCTGGCGCAGGCCACTGTGCAGGTAAGTCTGTCGACTCTGTCCCTCCTTGTTGATTTTTGTGCCGAGGCCTGATCTTTGTCTGCCGTTGGTTGTAGGCTTGCATACAGGGGGCCAACATTAAGAACCTGTACGAGGCGTCCCTGGCTCAAGAGCGAGCTCGAGCGGAAAAGAGCGAGCTGGAGATGAAGGAGATGCGAATCGAACTCGATGGTTCGCATAAGAGAGAGCAGCAGCTGGAGCTCCAGCTCAAGGCCAAGGATGTGGAGTGGGAGAAGAAGATGGCCTCCCTGAAGACGAAGTTCACCAAGGAGGCGAAGGAGGTGCTGCATACGGGCCAGCAGATGGTGATCGCGGCCCAGGACAAAAGCTATGAGAGGGCCCTCAGCCACGTGAGGCACTTCTTCCCGGCCCTCAATTTGTCCAAGTTTGAGTATGATATGGAGATCGAGGGGACGTCGAAGACTCCTGGCGAAGAAGGGCCCGCCGTCGACCCATCGGCCGACGCTCCCGTGGATCCGTCCGTCGGCGCGGAGGTGGGTCAATGAGTTGTGTAATTTTTGTTTTTCTTTTTCTCTCCCTCGATTGTGTTTGCCTCCCGCGGACTGGCCACCGCATTTTTTGTAAGAAACACCTGGATTTATAGTGGCAAGAAAAGTTTTTTGACCGGCCGGTTGTTTTGAGCTCGGACATTTCTGAATCTTCTTGAGAATGTGTGTTGAGTTGGTTGGTTATCTTGTAGGTCGCGGCTCTCCTCCCTGAGGGGGACTCCCGTAGTTTCTATGTGGCGCGACTCCGGAGTAAGGTTAAGGTCCTGGAGGCCGCACTGGCTCGTCATCGAAGGGGGGCTCGGGACACTGATGACGCTTGTAACTTTTATCGGAATAAGTCCGCCGTCTTAAGTGCGGAGACGCGCCGGTTGAGAAGAGCGATGTGGGATCGGGAGCTCGGCGGTGCGGACCTTAGACAGGCCGGGCTTAGTACCTTGGTGCCGAGGTCCTCTCCTGGGGGGTTACCTCGCGACGTCTTTGTGGAGAAGGAGATGGAGATGCCTCGTTACAAGGCGATGTTGGGTGCCTCGTTCTCTTCCTCCGTGGGTCGACAGGCGGAGGGGGTTCCCTCTGCGCTGCTGCTGTTGCAGTGAGCGCGACCGGATGACGCCCAGAGTTCTGTGGCTGGAGCGTCGATTGTGGCTGAGGCTAAGGAATACCACAACGAGGGGAGGGGCCCCTAGTTGCTTGGTCGAAGTACTCTTCGTCCCTCGTTGGGCCCGAGGGGCCCTGATCTTCCTGATTTGAGATGAGTGGAGCGGTCTTGTAACGGTCTTTGTTTTTCTTTCGTTTTATTTTTTCTCTTTGGAACGAAAATAAAGGGGTATGAAAGAAGAATCCTTTTCCTTCCTCGCTCCGGCCAGTAGTGTAGTACGCAATTTCGGAGGCAAGGTCTGGCTCCATCGTTCCGCGAGGGATCGAAGTGGGGCTTTAGGAAGGACTTTCGGTCCGGACTCGTATTGAGATTATCGAGACGTTTGGGTTCGGACAAAAAGGGATATTTTTAGTATAAGGTAGGGAGGGCCGCTAAGGCAGCCCTTTACAAACGAGGGCTTACACAAAAATAGATTTACATTTAGCCGGGCCATAATCTATGCTCGTTCGGCGTCGAGGGGGAACACACCTCCCCCGACGGTGGTCATGTAGCATGATCGCGCTGCTTCTTGGCTGCCTCGGACGATGCCGACTCCTTGAGGGGTGGGGAACTTGAGCTTCAGATGGTAAGCCGAAGGCACTGCTTGTAGGGAGCATAGTCCAGGCCGGCCAAGTATGGCGTTGTAAGCCGCCTTGACGTTGACCACCATGAAGTCCATGGATTCGGTCCTCTTGACAGGAGTCGACCCGGCGGTAACGTCGAGGGTAACAATCCCTTCTATTACGACAGGGACGCCTGAGAACCCGTGCAGGGTGTACCCGGCTGGCTTGTGTTTGCCTCGGGGTAACCTGAGATTTCCGAAGGCTTCGAGGAAAAGAATATTCACTGAGCTACCGTTGTCGACGAGGATCCTGCGGACTTCACAATTAGCCATGTGAAGGTTAATGACGAGGGCATCGCAGTGGGGCAAGCGAACACCTTCAAGGTCTTCCCCTGAGAAGGAGACCGGCCTTGATTGCAGTTTGGGCGAGGGGTTGTCTCTGACAGCGTTCACCTCTCGGATGAAGGCTTTTCTGGAAGTTTTTGATTCACCTCCCATCGGCCCTCCGTGGACGCAGTGCAAGATGAAAGGGATATCTGTGGTTCCCTCGGAATCGGGGTCCCGACCCTGGGTCTGGTGTGGAGGAGGGTTCGGAGGCGATTGCCTCCGGTTCCTAGCGTCTCGCCGATCCCGTGGGCCTTCTCGGGTAAATTCTCGGAGGTACCCTCTGGAAATGAGTTCTTCAATTTCGTCTTTGAGGGCTCGGCATTGGTCGGTCTCGTGCCCGTGATCTCTGTGGAAGCGGCAGTAAAAGCGCTGGTCTCGATTCTTATTGTTATTAGATCGGGGGGGTAGTCGGACAATGCCCTTGTCTTCGATTTCCAAGAGGATGGCGGATATGTTATGCGTCAGGGGAGTGTACCTCTCGAAGCGGGGGACTGGCAGGACCTTCTTCATGGCCCCCGGGTCCCTTGGAGCTTTCTTTGGTGGTTCGACTTCCTCGGTCTTCCGCTTTCCTTTCCCGGTGGGATCCCTGGCATCTTCGGGATTAAGGGCCTCTTCTGCCCTAATGTATTTCTCGACCCTATTAAGGAGGTCGGGAAAGTCGACGGGGGGTCTCTTGGCCAGAGAAGCCTTCAGCTGTCCGGGGCGGACGTTGTGTCGGAATGCCGCTGAAGCGACGCCTGGGTCGAGGGAGGAGACCGACCTTGCCTCAGCGGTAAATCTCCGGACGAACACCCTGAGTGATTCCCCCTCTATCTGCTTGAGCCCAAGTAATGAGGCGCTGGTCCTTTCGGCCTTCCGGCTAGTGACAAAATGGGCAAGAAAATTGCCCTCGAGTTGGTCGAAGGAGTAAATGGAGCCGGGGGCGAGTTTCGAGAACCACTCGCGAGCAGGACCCCGAAGGGTGGCCGGGAAGGCTCGGCAGAGCAGGGGAGGCGCTGTGAATCATCATGAGGGTTTTGAAACCCTCCATGTGATCAGCAGGATCCCCCTCACCATCGTAGATCTCGAATTGAGGGGGTCGGAAATTCCGGGGTATTTCCGCTTGGAGGATGGGGGCGGAGAAGGGAGGACGGATAGGTCTGTACCCCTGAGGCACTCTTTGGCCGCCGTCCCCTATGTGATCGAGGCTGTCCTCCATTTCTTGTAGGCGCCTTAGGAGTATGTCATCGTCTTCCGGTTGGATCGTTGAAGGGCGGGACGCGCTGGCTTCGGCGTCCGACCCTGTTTGGGAATGGGGGGTTTCTTCCCTGGGGGTCCGTCGGAGGGCTCCCAGAATTTCTCTTCGGAAGTCTTGGAACTCCTTGTGAGTGACGGGGGCTCCTTCGACCCGGTTTGGCCGGTCCGAGGGTTGTCTTCCGACTCGGCTGAGCGCGGGTCTTCGTACCTCGGGCGGCGGCCTAGGATGGTTCGGGACCGGGTTGGAAGCGGCCCTTCCCCTGTTGCGGATAATCTTGCGGTTGAGGATTATTCCCCGGAGGTCGGGCTGGGCTGGCCGGCCGACGCTTCTTTGGGACTCCCGAGAGGGAGCCTTGTGTTTCGACGTGCGCGGCCTGGCTTTATCAGTGGGCGGGGGCGAGTCCCGTTGGTTGACGGAGGAAGCAGCCCCCTTGCCTTTGGAGGCCATGAGGATTCGGCTGTCGATGGCCTTTGAGGGTCTGGGTCGGATCGGCTTCTGGAGCAGCTGTTCCCACAGACGGTGCCAACCTGATGCTGTTTATTTCTGAGAAACGTGTGGAAGCACCAGGTGTGAGTTCGAACTCAATTTGTATTGAAGGAGATTGCCGCTCGTCTGCCGACCTTCAGTTGACCTTCTGGGACCTACGATGAGCTCGGAAAGATGTTGAAGGTTGGGCTCGGATCAGAAGGGTCGGATCCGAGGTCTTGTGTACCTGCAGACGGTCCTGAAACACCGGGGTTTGTCCCGGTGGCGGACCCTCCGACGCTCTAGTCAGTCTCTGTGAGAGAGTAGCAATAACTAGGTATATTTAAGTGGCAAAAGATTCATTACCTCAAAAGGTGGGTGTGGGTCTAGTATTTATAGAGAATCCCAACCGGGTTTGGTTCCACTTGGGGGCCGGGTTTGGATCCGAAAGCCCATGGGCCTGACGTGGCAGAAGGCCCAGGGGGTTTAGGGCGGACGTGGCGATACCAGGAGTGGTATAGGGCTGACGTGGCGAAACCCTTGGCGGTATTTGGAGCTGACGTGGCCCATCGTGAGCCCCCTGTGCCTCTGGGGAGAATCGGAGGGCCTAGGCTGCGCCAGGTCATCCTTCTGCCCCACCAGAGAGGGGGGACGGCCTGTGGGACTGCTCCGGATCGGACTCCGAGGGATACTGAGGCTCGTCAGTACGAGGAGGCCGGCACCGTGAGGGCAAACACGAGGTTCGGCACCGACCCTGAAGTGATCCGGAGCCGAACCAGGTTGCTATCTTTACCTTTCTGAGTGGGAATTGTATTGGGCCCTGGTTGGGCCTCAGGCCATTTTTACACCGTCACAATACACATATACATCACGAAACTTTCTATCAAAATATGAGAATATATGTCTCGTACCAGTCGACTCATCCAACAGACAGTCGACTGTACAGACCCAATTCATTCTTATTTACAGTGTCATTATTTCGCCATTTGCCCTTCATGATTATCATCATAAACATACTCTGGCAAATTCTAATATGTTGAATTTACTCTTCAGAAACATGGTAACAAATATCATAATCATGGTATAATTCCTACATTAGAAGTCCTGAGAAACACCCACCTTATTTGATGAAGTAATCGAATCCAGCAAAAACTCCTTACTGCAGTGGACGACTCCTTGCTCCTTGCTCCTTGTTCCACACCGAAGCCTTCAGAAATGCTGCTCGGCCTCCACAGAAAAGCACACACCACTCTCTCACAAAATACCTCTCTTACAATTTGATTCTAGTGTAAAAGAAATAATGAATGAGAGGGGGTATTTATACACAAATTTGAGTAGATGGAGGGCTAGGATTTAGTAGATAGTTATGGGATCAAGGGCTAGGATGGACTAGGGAGTTGTGAAAACTACCCACACCTCACATAACTACCCATGACTCACACCCACTTCTCTACTTCAAGTCCGGCCAAGATTAGTGCTCATGCACGTGTATGCGAAATGCACGTGCATGCACAAATCACCCCTACAAGAACTTGTACATAAAATAATAAGTCTCTTTAAAAGAAATGTTACACATACAAGTTGTAGAAAATAATAAAAGATTAATTTCATGGGCTTAAAATTAATTGGGCCAAAATAGTTATTTTGTAGAAGTAAATAAGTAAATTAACACTTGGGCTTCGGTAAAAATGCTTTATAGGAAACAATATTCTTATTTATCATGTTGAAATTAATAGTCAACATATTACACAAGCACACCATATATAAAAATAAATAATCTTTCATATATTTGAAAAATCAGGGTATTACAGCACTGCAGGAGGCAGGGCATCGCGATGCTGCTGTCGCTGCTGTGGAGGTGCGTCGGGGCTGTACTACACGGCACTGTGGTAGGGAGGCGGGATGAAGAGGAGGTCGGGAGAGCACAGGGTGATGGATTTAGAAGTCAGAAGTAGGGGAAACGGGAAGTAGGGGATGAGGTGGAGAAATCGGCTAGGGTTTCTTTTGGATGAACATGGGATACCAGATGTGATACCTGATGTGTGTGTATATATATATATATATATATATATATATATATATATATATATATATGGGGTAGAATTAGGGTTTAGGTGTATTAACGGGTTAGGTTTAAAGGGTTGAACGGGTAGGGAGTTGGGTATTAAAGGGTTGTTGGGTTTATTAAAAGATCCAAATAGAATATAGGATGAACCAATAAATGAGATAGAAACAAGATGAGTAATTAAAAATAGGACATGAACAATTTGTAATGAGGATTGAAAATAATAGCTCGATCAATCAGAGACGAAAAAATATGCTGACAATTGAATCAAGAAGATCAAATAAAAAGAAGACAATCAAATACATGGTTCAAAAAGAGTCGGGGAATACACTATGAATAAATACACGGAAAAAGAAAATACACCTAAAATACAAGAAAATGGAAAGCAGGGGTTACAAATCCTACCCACCTAACAAGAAGAATTTCATCCTCGAAATTCAAACAAGGAGTACATAGGGTAACCCCGAAAAGAAAAGAAAACAAAACAAAAACTACTCAAACAGATGAGGAAACTTCTGCTGGATCTCCTCCTCCAACTCCCAAGTCGACTCACCTGGCGAGTGAGGATTCCAAGAAACACGAACCAGCTTGATGACCTTGTTCTTAATCACTTTCTCCCACCGATCCAAAATAGCAACTGGCAGAATCATACAAGTCAAATTCGGTCGCACAGTCAACTCAGAATAGTCTGTTACGTGGCTCGCATCGCCGATATATATCCTGAGTTGTGAGACAAGGAAAACATTGTGCACTCCTTATAATGCCGATGGCAATGTAAGATGATAGGCCACCTTGCCTACTCGTTCCACGATGTCGAACGGTCCAATAAACCTAGGGCTGAGCTTGCCCCACCACCAAACCGAATGACACCTCGCTAGGGTTGGCATTCGGGTCGAACGGGCCGGGCCAGGCCGGACCCGCCCAGGTTCGATTATGACTTGGGCAGGTTCGATGTTGACTTGGCTTGGGTGGGTCGCCGGGTTGGTTGCTTAACCGGGCCGGGCTGGGTCGGGTCGGGTCGAAAAGTAGAAATGGCTACCCGCCCAACCCGTGAACCCTTTCGGGTCCAACCCGGGTCGGTTCGGGTCGGGTCGCGGGTTGGCCCGTTTAGATAGGTTTTTTTTTAACCTTAAAAAAATAATAAACAGTAAAAATCGTAATAATAATAATAAGATTGTAAGAGTGAAATTGCCAAAAAAAATTTGAAATATTATTCATATGATTTCAAGTTATACAAGTTTCACAATTTCTAATAAGAAATAAAGAATTCACAAATTTGTTTTATAAACATATTTCTTATATACAATTTCAATTTACTTCAATATTTATAATTTGAAATAACAAGAAAAGATCTAATACAATTTTTTTAACTATTTACAATTGTCTTCAAGTTGGTGGCCTTCAATTTGTTATAGTTGACTTGTTGTTGTTCAGTTGTTAGTATTGCCATATTGAATTCTTCATTTTGGTTGCTATTGTTGTTGTTGTTCTTCTTCTTCCGGCGAGTTGCTCCCACTTGTGGACATAGATAATGCTTTCCCTTGTGTCCTATCTTCAGCCTTCAGCTAGTCTTCTATGCAGTCGAGCATCTCTAACGAGTTGGGCTTCAAGCGATTCCTGTAATCAGTTAGAATCCTGTCACTTGAAGAAAATGCACTTTCAGAAGCAACTGTAGAGACATGAGGAGTTAGTAAATCTTTAGCCATATATTTAAGAATATTATAAATGTGTTCATGGTCTTTCTACTATTGTAAAATATCTAGTGAAGAAGAAGAAGACTCAGAATCTTGTTGGTTATACCAATTTAATTTTGATACCGTTCACCGTGGATACGCGTATATAAAAAAAATCGTGAAAATAAGAATAGAAGTAGAAGTAGAAATAAGCGATTCCAGAATTAAAGAGTTGAGGAAAGCTTGAAGGTGAGTTGAAGACTTGATCACTTGGAGTTGGACGAGAGTTGAAGAGTTGAAGACATTGTTGAATTTTAATTTCGATACGATCGAAATTTGATCGTGTATATGCCTTCAAGAATTGCTTGTTGAGGGCTCTCTGGACAACAGTGCCCAACGGCACGTTTCGACCCTTGGACCCGCGACGGTCCACCCGTGGCGGGTTGAACGTTTGACCCGTTCGGGTCTAACGGTTCGCAACCCCTGGGTCGACCCGTGGGTTGGCTGGTAGGTTAGGTTTTTTAAACGGGTTCGCGGGATAGGTTGCAAGGGTTGGATCCGTTATTTTCGAGACCCAGGTCGACCCGTTACTATTCACGAGTTCGACCCAAACCTGTGACACCGTTTCGCGGGTCGGGTTATACGTGTGGGTCGCGGGCGGGTCGGCGGTTGACCCGGCCCACTTGCCATCCCTGCACCTCGCCAAGGTGATACCTTTAGGAAAACATGGTCACCAACCTCAAACTCCAAAGCTCTCTGATGGACATCTTCCCATCGCCTCTGCCTATCCTGAGCTGCTTGAAGATGCTTCCTGATCTGAGTCACTGCATCAACTGTCCTGGTGATCAACTCCGGACCCAATAATTTCCTCTCACCAATGTCATCCAAGCACACTGGTAATTTGCACTACCGCCTAAAAAGTGCCTCAAATGGTGCAGCTTTAAGACTGACCTGAAAGCTGTTATTGTACAAGAACTCTACGATATACAAATGGTCCTCCCATGATCCCCAAATTGCAACATACAGGACCTTAACATGTCCTCTAGAGTCTGGATGGTCCTCTCTGACTATCCATCAGCTGAAGACTCTCCCAGTACTGAGATCTGAATCTCATATCCCTGTCGGATACAATGCTGACTGGAACTCCATGATGTCTGACGATCTCTTGTATGTAGTTCTCAGCTAGGCTCTCAGTAAACTATCCGACTTGGAAGGGAATGAAGTGAGCACTCTTCTTCAGTCGGTCGACAATCAACCAAATGGCATTGTAACTCCTCGACAAAGCGGTCACGAAATCCATAGTGATGTGTTCCCACTTCCACTCCGGAATGGGAAGCGGTTGAAGAAGTTCGGCGGTTCTCTGATGCTCTGCATTCACCTGCTTGCAGATCAGACACTGAGACACAAACCGAGCCATAGCCCTCTTTATACCGTGCCAACAGAATTGAAGCTTCAAGTCCCGGTCCATCTTAGTACCTCCAGGATGAATAGAATACGATGACTGGTGGGCTTCCTCAAGCAACCTCTGACGAACTTCACCCTTTGGGACACACAGCCTGGACCCAAAATGAAGCGATCCATCAGCATGAATAACCATATCCATTCTGGAACCAACCTCAACTTCTGCTCTAAAACCCTACAACTTCTCATCACCAGCCTGAGCCTCTTTAATCTGATCGACAAGAGACGACTGAAGCTGAAGCACCAAACAACTCCAATCAGAACTCGGCAACAACACATCCAACTCTAACCTCCGCATCTGCTCAACCAAATCCCTCTGTTGAGTTAGGAACATAATTGTCGGTCTCCTGCTCAAAGCATCTGGCACCAAGTTCACTCTACCAGGTTGGCATTACAAACTGATGTCATAATCAGCCATAAGTTCCAACCAACGCCTTAGCCTCATGTTCAATTCCTTCTGGGTGAAGACGTACTTGAGACTTTTGTGGTCAGTAAAGATCTCCACTCGGTCCCCAAGTAAATAGTGTCTCCACGGCTTCAAAGCAAAGATCACTACCGCTAACTCCAAGTCATGAGTCGGGTAGTTCTTCTCATGCGGCCTCAACTGCCTCGATTCATAAGCAACAACTCGGCCCTTCTTCATCAGAACTGTTCCATGACCCTTGCCAGAAGCGTCACAGTGAACTGCAAATCCGCCTGAACCATCCGGAATAGTCAACACTGGCGCTGATGTCAACCTATTCTTCAACTCAACAAAAGCCTCACTGCAGCCTCAGATCAATAGAACTTCTCATCCTTTCCTGTCAGCTTAGTCAAGGGTCCTGCTATCTCCGAAAAATCATGGACAAATTTTCGATAATAGCCAGCTAGACCAAGGAAAATCCTCACCTTCGAAACCGACTTGGGAACTGGCCAATCCTTTACAGCTTTAAACTTGGATGGATCCACTTAAATACCATTGCCTGAGATAATGTGCCCCAAGAAGGTAACTCTGTCGAGCCAAAACTCACACCTATTGAGCTTCCCATAGAGCTGATTCTCTCTCAAAGTCTACAGAACCAGCCTAAGATGCTCAGCATGATCCTCCCAATTCCGATAATACACCAGAATTTCATCAATGAAGACCACCAAAAATCTATCCAGGAACTGGGAAAAGTCCCTGTTCATCAGACTCATGAATACAGCTGGTGCATTCATGACCCCGAACGGCATTACAAGATAATCATAATGCCCATATCTGGTCCTGAATGCAGTCTTCTGCACATCAGTCGCCTTCACCTTGACCTGATGATACCCAACACGAAGATCCAACTTCGAGAAGACAGCAACTCCACTCAACTGATCAAACAAGTCATCGATCCTGGGCTGCGAATACCGTTCAGTTTCCGATAATCGACGCACAGTCGACGACCACCATCCTTCTTGTTAACAAAAAGAACTGGAGCACCTTAAGCTCTGCTAACTCAACCGGTGTCATCCTGTAAGGACTCTTCGATATCGGCACCGTACCAGGCTGAACTTCAATACTGAATTCCACATCCTGATCAGGGGGTAAGCCTGGCAACACCTCTGGAAAAACATCTAGGAATTATTGCGCTACTAGAAACGCAGCCTCACAGCCTGAATGCAATTCCATCGCATAAATCTCCCGATCAACTACAATCTTAGCTCGGCCAAGGGGTGTCTCCCCAGCATGGAACTCAAACTCTGCGCGACCTGGGATCCTAAAATACAACTTTCTTGGCACGGAAATCAATGATGGCGTGGAATTTACCCAACCAATCCATATCGAGAATGACGTCGAATCCTGAATTCCATATTATAATCAGGTCAGCCTTGAAATCTGCACCGCCAATAATCACGGGACACTGCTTGCACTCCCGGTAACAACTGACAACATCGCCACCTGTGACAATGTTCCAAGCCTCTAACATAAAGTTGCACTCCAACTGATGACGAGCCACAAAATTGGAAGAGACGAAGGAATGGGTTGCCCCGGAATCAAAGAGAACATGAGCGGGAAAGAACAAACAAGGACAACACCTAAGATAGAATCAAAAGCAAGAGAAAAAGAATTGATGATCAAGGGGTGAGAAAAACACAATGCAGAAAGATAATTTGAAAGAACAATGCAAGACAATGAAAGAAGCAAGGGAAAAACAGCAAAACAACAAAATACAAAAATACCTGCAACAACTCCTTCTACTGACTCAGCTTCCGCAGCTATCATGTTGAAAGCCTGACCTCTTCTGGGGATAACGGTCCTCTGACTGACAATCTGGCGCTACGAGGGAAGCGGTGGCCTAACAGGACCACGAGCTGGGGCTACCTGCTGAGCTAGAGCCCCGTCTGGAAGAGTCATCCGCTACTGCAGACAATCCTGCACAGAGTGGTCTGTAGAGCCACATCTAAAGCATTGGAGGTCAACACGCCTAAAGTCCCTGCGATCATGCCCAGCTAACTGGAAGAAATCGCAAAAACTAGATCCCCTGGAAACAGCAGAATAGTAGGGAGTCACCCTGACAAGATGGGTTGGGACAAGCCTCCGAATTGGCCCACCAGAAGGCCTAGCAACAACAGCAGAGTGCAGAACATTCTGCTGGGGAGGAGCCAACCTGCCACGAGCCTGCTCCTGAGCTCGAGCTGCCTCAAGAGCCTCAGTGTAAGTACGCAAGTGAAGGGAGAAGAGATGCATCTGAATGTCTCGCTTAAGTTCCAACATGAATCTATGAGCCATGTCCTCTTTTTTTGCCATAAGAACGCTGCGAAGCGGCTAAGTCTAGTAAATTCCACTACATACTCATCTACTGACTTAGAGCCTGTTCCAAGATAGCCTCATGTTACAACATTGCATGAATAATATGTAACAAAAATTCAAAATAGAATAATGACCAACCTGTTTCAGGGCCAGGAACTCTTGCTCCATTTCAACCCGAGTGCTTGAAGGGAAGAATTTCTCCAAGAAGCTCCTAGTGAACGTGGCCCAAGCAAAAGGCCGAGTGAGCCTTTCGGACTTGGTGCTCCACCAAATGTGGGCCAGGTCCACCAGCTGGATGGTCACTACATCCACTCTATCGGCATTGGCAACTTGTGCTGCCAAAAGCAACTGCTCAGTCCGGATCAACCATTATTCGGCCTCCAAAGGCATCTCAGTGCCGGCGAACTTGTTAGGGTGCAGCCTCACGAAAACTGTAATTGTACCCGGACGAGGAGGGAGAACTTCCTGTGTAGGCACAATGGGAGTTGGGACCCGGGCAGCAGCTTTCAAAGTAGCCATCACAAGATCGTTGTGGTTCTGCTGCATGTTGATCAATCGCTCAAGCACATTAGTAACAGTCTCAAGCCCAGGCTGTTTCTCTTGAGGATGGGAAGTGGAACCTCTGCGAGCCATGGTCTGCTGTCACGCCCCGCTTTCCAAAAAAAGAATACGGAATACGGATATGTGACTAAGCCCAGCGAATAATTTTCATCATCCATAAGCTGTCAGGATCTTTACAACATTTCACAAGAATAATCAGAGTCGGAAGCAAGAACGTCAACCACGCATGCATATATGAACCAATACCAACAGAATTACTTGAAACAAAATATATTAATCTCAAATAAATCAGATCTGAATAAGTCAAAAATCCTGGGTCACATTGCCCAAATACAAATAAATCCAAGTAGCAAAATACAATTATTCAAAATAAGCAACAAGAAATAATAATAGCAAAATTCCAGCAGCTAGTATCTCATATCACCAACTCCATCTGGCAACTGATCTCCAAAATCTACAATTTAATAAATTACATGAAGAGGAAAAAAAAACAAACTCCCGTCAATGCAAGTTATGGGCCGCTTGTAGTGTAGGCACAAGTACATGGGAAAGGTAAACAAATAGCATGGAATAGGCATGATAACAAAACATGATAACTAACATGAATCAGGAAACAAAATTAAGTAACATGATATACTAATAGGGCAGGTAACATGTATCAAGTGTCAAGCAAGCAGGCAAACATGTATACATGTAACAGGTATCAGGTTATGTCAAGTCTTGTATTATTACTATCTAGGTAGCACTTCATGCGTCCATTTTTTTACCACATGGTTGCTACATTCAAACAAGTTTGCATTTAGATTTCATAGGGGATTCTATAGGGCCGTGTACTCAGGTTTCAAGTAATACAAATCATATACCAAATTTCAAATTAACCAAATCATATACAAAATTCCAAATGTAATCCAAATCATATCATGTAACCAAATGAGGGAAACATGGGCCCCCTTCCGAGCACACTTTTCTATATAGTCCACTACTAGATCTTTCCCTTAACCCCGGTTTGTTATTTTTTTATTACAAAATACACATGATCAAGAGATAACGAAAACAAAATCAGGAGAGGACAGGGATGTATAAAGGTCTCATATCATGCAAGAAACATGTTCTAAATCACACAATACAAGAAACAACATGCAAATATTTAAACATGGCAAAATATCAATTCGGGACAGCAAGACGTTGCTGCACCAAAACTGAGACTCCCGCTACCACAGGAATGCAAATCTGGTTCCGTCAAAAGATTTAGAAAATAAACTGCTGACCGAATCCAACAAATATAAATAAGTCATATAGTATTTTACAAAAACAAGTCTCAAAATAGGGTTGAATCTAGAAAATATGTTCAGCCAGAAATCAGAAGATTGTATTCAAAGTCAGGAAAACAACATGAAAACTCATTAATTAAATCCACGAAAAATCTGGGGTATTCCCCTGTATTTGCAGCATCAGAATATGAAGTTTCATAATTTTTCAATATAAATAGTTTAGTCAACAAAAATCAGAAAATATCTAGATGCAGTAGTTTTGTAAATCTGGAATTATCATCACTGCAGTACGAAAACAGTAATATCTTACAAACCATAAATCCAAATCCAAATCCACCAAAATGGTGTTAAATAGACAGAAAATATACAGAAAATATGTTTTTGGGAAAACAGGAGTTACATATGTACAAGATCAAATACAATCAGCATCCAGATCAAAGTTGATTATAATATATTCATGTAATGCTTGGTCTATGTACTGTTGAGCCAATCCCAAATCGAGCCAAGCATGTCTAACATATTAGTCAACTAATACATTACCAAACCTGGGCTCGGATACAACTAAAAGCATTGTCATGCCCCGCTTCCAAAAAAGAAATACAGAATACGGATACGCGACTAAGTCCAGTGAATGATTTTCATCATCCATAAGCTGTCAGGATCTTTACAACATTTCACAGAAAAATCAGGAAGTAAACAAGGAGAAATCAACCATGCATGCATGAATGAATTAATATACCAACAAAATTTACTTGAAACAAAATTTAATAAATCTCAAGTAAACCGGATCTGGAACAAGTTATAAATTCTGGGTCAAACTACCCAATGCAAAATAATCCAAGTAGCAGATACATTTATTCAAAATAAACAACAGGAAATAATAATAGCAATAATCTAGCAACAAGAATGTTTGATCCCCTACTCCAGCGACAGCTGATCACCGAAGTCTGCAATTTAACAAATTGCAAGAAAAGGGAAAAAGAAACAAAACTTCCATCAATGCAAGTTACGGGCCGCTTGTAGTGCAGACACAAGTACAAAATAAGATAAACAGATGTAGAGTAATAGCGGAAATAAACATAGCATGAAATGAACAAAATAGCAAAATAGAATGTCTAACATGAATTAGAAAACATAATCAGATATTATGATATACTAACAGGGTGCAGGTAATATATATCAGGTGTCAAGTATCAGGCAAGCAGATAAACAGGTAAATAGGTAACACATACATGTAAGCATATAACAGATGTCATGTTATGTTAAGACTTGTATTTATTTCTATCTAGGTAGCACTTCATGTGTCCCATCTATTTACCATATGGTTGCTACATTCAAACAAGTTTGCGTTTAGAATTCGTAGTGGACTGTATAGGGTCGTGTACTCAGGTATCAGATAAACAAATACAGATACAGGTATAGGTAGAACCTACGGGTCCTCTTCTGAGTACACCTTTCTATAGGGAAGTGTGCAGCCAGGTAATCAGATAAATAGAATCGTATATCATGTAGTCATGAACATGTAACAGATAACAGATAATCAGGTGAAAACACGGGCCCCCATCTAAGTACACATTTCTATATTTTTCACTACTAGATCTTTTCCTTAACCCCAATTTGGTTATTGGTTATTATTATCAAACCGGCATATACGTGCACAAAATAGAGCAAGAATAATATGGTATAAACAAGTGACAAATTCAGGTCAGAAGATCAACATATACAGGTGAAAGACAACTCATAAAAGATTAGGACAATGAAAATTCTAGTTCAGGACAGCCATACAGTACTGCACCAAATCTGGGATTCCCGTTGTCACAAACATGCAAATCTGGATCTGTCAAAATGTATGGAAAATAGACTCTCGGCTGAATCCAGCAAGTATATATAAGTCATATGGTATTTCACAAAAACATGACTCAAAACAAATTGTATCCAGAAAACATTTTCAGCTAGAAATCAAAAGTTTGTGTTCATAAATAGGAAAACGGCATAAAAACTTACTGATTAAATCCAAAAAAAATCTGTGGTATTCCGTAGTATGTCTAGTATCAGTAAATAAATTTTTATAATATTCCAACATAGATAGTTTAGTCAAATAAAATCTGAAGACAACAAGGTGCAGTAATTTTGTAAATCTGAAACTTTAAACATGACTGTACTAAAACAGCAATAGATTACAAAATATAAATCGAAATCCAAATCTGTTAAAAGGATGATAAAATAAATACCGTAGGCTACATTTAGTATTCACAAAGTTTTTAATAAAAAACAAGTAGAATCAAGTTGCAATTTAGGTTCATTACTGAACAACATGGAAATTCTGCAAGTATAGTAGTTGTTTGGAAGCATAGAATAGTTTGTAGAAGTCATCAAATAAATCCACAACATTTAGGAGTTAATCCCAGTCAAGTCTAGTTGTACTTAGCAAAATATTGGATCAAAATATTATCTTTAACATTAGTACAAAAATAAGTTACTCTCCAGAATTCACATAAAACCCAATCTGTAATTTTGTACACCTCTGTAGTAAAATAGCGATAACTTGCAACTCACAAATCGAAATTGATCTATGTCAGAAATTTTGTAAAGTAGATAGAATTTTCTATAATTCATATTCACAAATAATTTTCATTTACTGAACGTAATAGGGTCTAAAATACTGAACAAAACGGGGCAGCAGCAAAAACATAAATATTCTTTATGCATAAAATCAACTAGTTCATATGTAACACATCCAAATCATAACAAAATGCAAAATATGGTATACTAGATGTTCAAGCAACATGGTATAGGGTATTTAACAGATCTACAATAGGATATACTACCGGTAACATGTCAAGCATGCAAGATTCATACAACAACTAATGGATTACAACCAACGTACATATGTGCAACAGGAATTAATTAGATCTAAGTATAAATTTATGTCGTGTGTGTAATGAGACAACTACGGGCAGATCAACACTTATAGACAAGATCGAACGAGGTTTTCATGGGAATAGATCTTGAACCAACTACACTACATGCGGTATTTAGTACTTGTATATGCAAACAGAAATTATACAAGTTACTTGTCTTATAGTCAACGACGGAAATGATGCAAAGAGCAAGAATAACGGGAACGGAATCCAGGGCACAAACTTAACGAACGATGAACGAACGCACGAACAAGCGAACAAGCAATCACAACCCTTGAGATCACACACACAAGAGCCAAAACCAAACGACAGGCTGGGGTGTGCACGGCCAAGAGAAACGGCGTCGGCAAGCGGAGTCGTTGCTCGCTGTTGTTGTTGGGTTGCTATCTGTCGTCGGTGGGAACCAGCGCACATGTAACTACCGTTCCCATTTATACGGATTATATTTTTAATTTCCTGTATTCTTGTATTTAATTTTTCCTATAAATTATTCTATTATTTTGAACCCCAACAATTTTGCATTCATTTAAGTACCAGAATATTTTGTTTGAATCCAGAATTTCAAGCTACACTATTATGTATCACTATTTGATTATTCAACACATGACTATTATTTTACTACTATTATTATTATTTTTGTTAAAACCCATTGACTTTGATTTATCTTGTATTATTTAATTATTTAAATTAAAGCCCATCATTTGAAGCCCAAATTTTAGCCCATCTCCTATTGGATTCTAACCCAAACGCATATCTATTGGATCTCAACCCATTAACCCATTATCCTACCCTACCCAAATTCAACTATCCGTATACAATTTCTCCACATTCGCCCACTCTTCACATTTCCTGTAACCCAACTCCCCACTTTCTTATAACTACCCATTATTATATTAATATATTATATAATTTTATATAAACTCCCCCTACTCTCTCTCTCTCTCTCTCTCTCTCTCTCTCTCTCTCTCCCCCACACACACTCTCCCCGTCTCCCTCTCTCTTCACTGTTTTCCCAACCAAAACAGACCCAATCCCCATCGTCTTCCACCGTCACCACCTTGAGTTCGCCCGTCTCTCCGTCGATGCCTCGATGCAAAATCCACCTCCAACCATCTCGTCGCCCTCCTTGTCATTCCGCTCGAGCCTCGCTCCAACCTCGGCGCCTGCAACCTTCCTCCTCTTTAACGCCATTGACGAACTCAAAAGCTTCGCCAGTCGAGCTCCATTGCCACCTTCATCGCCACGACTGCTCCTCCCTCCTCTCGCCCCGTCGTCATCGCAGTTGCCACCTCTAGTTGATCATTCCCCGAATCTGCTCTCACTAACACCTCCATCCTCCGTCGCTCACCTTCCACTCGTCTTCAACCTCGAGTGTCACGCTTCACTTCCCAAAAGAAAATAAGGAATACGGATACGTGACTAAGCCCAGCAAATGATTTTCATCATACATAAGCTGTCAGGAATCTTTACAACATTTCACAAGAATAATCAGAGTCGAAAGAAGAAAAGTCAACCAACCATGCATATATTAATCAAAATACCAACATGATTACTTGAAACAAAATATATTAATCTCAAATAAATCAGATCTGAATAAGTCAAATATCCTGCGTCACATTGCCCAATACAAGTAATCCAAGTACAAGAATAGCAACAGGAAATAATAATAATAGCAGGAAAATCATGATAACAAAACTCTAGCATCTAGTATCTCATCTCGCTTATTCCATCTGGCAGTTGATCACCAAAATCTGCAATTTAATAAATTGCAGGAAGAGGAAAAAGAAAATAAACTCCCGTCAATGCAAGTTACAGACCGCTTGTAGTGCAGGATACAAGTACATGGAAAAGGTAAGCAAATAACAGGGAATAGGCATGATAACAAAATAGAATACTAGCATGGCAAGATAAACAAGTGTAAGTGGCGTGTATCAAGTATCATGTAAACAAGTAATAAGTATCACGTATCAAGTGATCAAGTACAAGTAGAAAGTATCAAGTATCAAGTATCAAGTATCAAGTATCAGGTATCATGTATCATGTACAAGTAATTAAGTATCAAGTATCATGTTCAAGTGTCATGGTCAAGTCTTGTATTCTTACTATCTAGGTAGTACTTCATGTGCCCCGGTTTTTATCACATGGTTGCTACTTACATGCAAATTTTGTTTAGGCCTAGTGGTGGATTTTTATAGGGCCGTGTACTCAAGCATCAAGTCAAGTAACAAGTAACAGGTAAATAGGCATGAATTATGTAGTGAACTCGTGGAAACAGAAACAGGCACGAATCATGTAGTCATGAAACATGAGAACAGATAATAACAGGCATGAATCATGTAATCATGAAACATGGCAACATATAATAATAACAGGAATGAATTATGTAATCGTGAGTTCATGGCATAATATAATAATAATAGACATGAATCATGTAATCGTGAGTTCATGGCATAATATAATAATAACAGGCATGAAACATGGCAACAAGTAATGGGATCACGGGCCCTCTTCTGAGTACACATACCTATATTGTCCACTACTAAAGTCTTTCTTAACCCCGGCTAGATTATTTGTTATTATTAAACAGGCATGTACGTGGCACAAAACAGAGCAAGAATAATATGGTATGATCAAGTAACAAGTTCAGGTTGCAGGATGAGCATGTACAGGTGAAAGATAACTCATAACAGGATAATACAACGAAAACTCTAGTTCAGGACAGCAAAGATAGTACTGCACTAAAACTGAGATTTCCGTTGCTACAAACATGCAAAACTGAATCCATCAAAGAATCTGGAAAATAGACTCCCAACCGAATCCAGCAAATATATATAAGTCATATAGTTTTTCACAAAAATAAGAGTCAAAACTGAATTGAAACCAGAAAACGTGTTCAGCCAGAAATCAGTAGTTTGTATTTGAAGTCAGGAAAATAGCATGAAAACTCATTAATTAAATCCGCTAAAAATCTAGGGTATTCCCCTATATGTGTAGTAACAGAAAAACAAGTTTCATAATTTTCCAATATAAATAGAGTAGTCAAGTAAAATCAGAAAACATCTAGATGCAGTAGTTTTATAAATCTGAAATCACAAACACTGCAATACGAAAACAGTAATATCTCACAAACCATAAATCGAAATCCAAATTCGTCAAACGGTAATAAAATAGATACGGTAGGCTAACTTTCATATACAGAAATATTTTACAAATAGCAAGTAGAAATAGGTCGAAAATCAGTTTCTTTACAGAATAGTATGAAAAATATGCTAGTATAGTAATTGTTTGGGAATATAGTAATCCCAATCAAGTTTAGAACTACTGAGCAAAATTTCAGATCAAAATAATAATTTTAACACCATAATAGAAATAGATTACTCTTCAGAATTCACAGAAAACAAAATCTGGAAATCTTTCGACACCACTGTAGTAAAATAAACATAACTCGCAACCAAAAATCGAAACTGAGATCCGTCAGAAGGATTGGAAAATAGATAGAATTTTCTACAAATCATGTTCACAAAATATTTTCAAATACTGACCTTAATAGGGTCTAAAATACTGATCAAAACAGAGAAGCCAGCAAAACTGAAAATATCCCATATGCACAAAATCCACTTGTTCATATAGAACTCATCCAAAACACAACCAAACATGAGATAGAATATACTAGGTGTCCAAGCAACATGATATAGGGTATTTCACAAGTCCACAATAAGTCTACCACGAATAACACGAACGAGCACGTGATAGCACATGAATAACACGTATATATGCAATAAGATGTGATCAATCCTAGGTTATATCATGTCATGTATGTCGTAAGGCAACTATGGTCAAATCATCACTATAGAGACAATATCAACAAGGGAATTCACACAAATTGTCTCTAGAATACAACTGCACTACAGACGGTATTTAGTACTTGTATTATACAAAGAAAAGAATACAAGTTACTTGCCCGAAAGATGACGACGGAAACAGCACAAGAGCAAGAATAACGGGAATGGATTTTCGAGCAATGAACTCAACGATCGCACAACCCACGAACACAAATGTGGACAACAAACCACGGCAACGAACTACGACCACAAGAACACGAACACCACGAATACCCGAGATCCAACACACGCACACCAACACACTCACACACACACATTCAACCCCGAGAGCACGAGGAAGAAAGGGAGAGAGAGTTCGGGGCTGCGGGTTGTCGGAGACAAGCGAGAGCGCGGGGGTCGTGTTGCTGCTGGTCGCAACAAGGAAGAAGAGGCTAGCTACGATTGCTGTCGTCTGGCTGTGCACACAGGAGGGTGGAGGAGCACAACAAGGGGGGGACTCAGAGCTGCCGACGGGGGTTGCTGGAATCGGATTGCGGTGCAGTCGCCGAGAGGACTCAGCGCACACGATAGGAGGTCGCGAGGCTGCGGGGGCGAGCGCTGCTGCGCTACTGCATCAAGAGAGGAGAAGGGAAGGATGAGCGGTAGAGGAGGAGGATGAGGGTGGAGCTGCGGGCGAGGCACGGGGCAAGGAGAGGGGAGAGATAGGGTCGGCGACTAGTTGCGTCGCGGAGGTGCAACAGGAGGGGCTGACGTCAGCGTCGGGGGAGACGCGACGCAAGGAGGACAAGCGAGAGGACGGTGGGGTTGAGCACAGGGGAAAACAAATGGGTTAGAAGAGATGGAGAGAGAGCGGATATGGGTTCACACGGAGCCACAGGGACGCAAGGGTGTAACATATATATGAGAAGGAGTTAGGGTTGGGGAGGGGGAGTTTGGTGACGGCTACAGGGTAGAGAGGGTAAATCGGGTTTTGGGTAGTTTAAGTGAATGGGTAGTAGGATAGAAAACAGGGGTATGGCTTAGTTAATTAATGGGTATGAATAGGATAAATAGGTTTGGGGTTTAATGGGCTAAAATCCATTAGGGAAAAATAAGGTTTTATAGAAATACTAATAATAGTAAAAAACAATAACAATAACAATAATAATAATAACAGTATTAAAAATAACAGTAATTATAATAATACTGAGAACAATAATAATAATAAGAAAAAAATGATAAAAATAATAATAGTACTAATAATAACAGTAGTAGTAATAATAATAGAGATCAAAGTAATAATATCAAAAATAAGATTTGTATTACAATGTAAAAATCATAGAAAACAGTTACAATAAAATTATTGATCGAAAAATTAGATTTTAATCGAAGAGTCAAAAATACATCTTGACAAAAGAATTTGAAAACCAAAAAAAAAAATTAAAATTTTGAATACAAAAAATACAAAAAAATACATTTTTGGGAAAACAGGGGTTACACGAGCCTCCCGCTCGAGCCCTGCCTTCTGCCATCGTCATCGCCTCTGCATCGCATCCCCAGCATCGACCTAATCCACGTCGTCCACTGCTCCCGTGCTTCTTCTCAAGAACTGAACAGCGAGATGCCATCGAACCCATCCACTTCGCCTTCAAGCTTCGTCACTGCTCGCCATTGCCGACTTCCGCCATCAACACCTTCATCCTCCTCCACTCCGTCGCCATCGCTCCTCGACCGCGGCCCCATCGCGATGCCCCTCGGTCGAAGCACCCCTTCGTCTTCCTCGCTGCCACCGCAGCCCCTTATCCAGTCGAGCCTCCCGCTCTCTCTCAGTCGACGACTGCTCCTCGCCTTCCTCCTCACGCAACCTTCGAGTGCCGTCGACTCCACAACAGTGCCACCATCCAGCTACCGCCTAGCTCGCATCACCCTCTCCGTCGTTGCCCCTGTGTGCCGTCAACCACCATCCCCCAGTGCAGCTCATCATCAACCAATAGTGTATCAAGTTCAATCGATTGGATCTAGGCCGTCCGATCGTTGATCATCGCGATCGTAATCACTTCTTGATCCGTTAATCTTGGCTGTTGGATTTGCATTGATCACCATCACCATCATCTTCATCATCAAGATCTTGATCTCACCGTCGGTTCTCTTTTGATCATTGCGATCGTGATCATCATCTTTTTTTTATCCTCATCAAGATCCGTGCCCGATTGTCATTGTTTGCTCATCACCGTGTTGCCGGAATTCCGATCTCGTTATTCTTCGCATATTCGGATTAACCTAATTGTCATCTAAAGACAAGTCTACTTGAACTCGTTTATTACTCTAGTTCAAGATTATTGATCTCCACAAGTAGTTCTCTTTCGATTATCATAATATTGCATTGTGTACCTTCTGTTGGGGATATCGAGGGTTTATACGAGCTAGCCTTAAGTATCTTTGACTTTGTGCCAACATCCATTGATTCAAATCCAAGCTTGCATGCACACATGACATGAATAAATTGATTAGAAAGTTGTATATAGAAATATGAAGTGATTGAATACATGTTGATTGATTAAGATCTCGTGAATTGGATCATGACATGATAACTTGGCTTTTTACACAGTAAAAATCCATCCTTATTGCTGAACATTAATGTTAATGCATTCCATGATTCAAGAACATGTAGATTAATCATTTCGATGAATGTATGTGATGATTTTTTCTTGCTGCATGTTCTGTTTTGCACTGAGGTTTCGACCCTGTTACAATAAGAATCAACCAAAACTATATAGTAAGTAATTGTTGCCTAATGAATCTAGTTTCTAGAACACTACACGGATCTGGATTCCGATCTGTGAGCCGTGAGATATTGCAGTTTTAGTCACTGCTGGTCTGTATTTTCCAGAATTGCAAATTAGTGAAACATCGACACAACTTTCAGTTGAAACACCATAGTAACAGTAGTTTAAAGACGTGAAACTCTCCAAAAACTTAATAGACATACTTAGGATTCATTTTCGTATTTTTGTGGATTTTTATATTGATTTTACACCTACTTTTCACCCATAAAGTTTTGACTATAAGCTACTGCCAGAACCATTGAGCTGTAAAGATTAGAGTAATCGACCTTGTTATAGTCAGAATCAATCGAAACTTACTGAATATGAATTGTAGCCCCATATGTCTAGTTTACATACCTTTTGACGGAATCGAATTTCGAATTATAGTTTGTGAATTATTGCTGTTTTAGTACTGCTGTGTCTGCTCTTTTCAGATTCACAATTACATGTATATTATCAAGCATCGCATTATTTTGTTGCATCCTTTTCATCTCCTTAACACTCTTATACACATTGCATGATCATGAATGATTTAATAAAATATTAACAAGCCGGGATAATAAGAGTTGGCTTAGTAGTGGACAATCTCAGAAAATGTACTCGGTAAAACCTTATTGTTATATTGTATTGTCATGGAAGGAGGAGTATCGATTGTGAATTATTGATTGTCAATTGTTGATTGTAAATTATTATTATCGATGCCAAGTACACGCTCTGTAGATTCCACCACGATGTCTCAAACGAATACTATTTTGTATGCACCGAACCTGTGGTATGGAACGCAGTAGTATGTGCATTAGTTAGGCCAAATACTAATAGACTAGATTGACACTTGCATCATTGAATCATGACTATTGACGTTGACATTGTTTATCGATTATTATTATTGAAAATTGCATTGTTAAATCTGGACTTTCATCAGTCCTTGTTATTGCTTTTAAATTTTGATCTTGCTTCATATTCCTTGATGTACCATATTCCATTACTCTTTAGTTTTCACTACTTGCTGTCCGTACTTGCTCTAAGGACATTTTTTTCCACTCTAGTTGATCCAACCACAGGTGCACAAGAAGAATTTTCAGAAGGCATTGGTGAGCAGCTCTTCTAGGATTGGAGCAGGAGCTTGCTTCGCAATAAACTGTTTCTTCCATGTTATTTTTCATATCGCATTGTTATTTTAGTTGAACTTTGTATCCCGGGCTTTGTTGACTCGTATTTGTTGTTTACTTCCAGTTGTTGGTTATTATGTTGGACTACTACATGTTTTATCTCAGGGTTTGTTTATGTAATTATGTTTTTTCCTGCGTGGTTGTGATTATTCTTTCATGTTGTTGAGTTAAGACTGGTACAACTTATGGATGATATTAAAATCATTCACTGGGCCTTTGTCACAGGCTCGTATTCCCATATTTTGGGAATCTGGACGTGACAGCACAGAAGGCACTATTGCGGTGCTGCGTCATGATAGGAAGGGGAGGTGCAGGGGACTAGGGCAGCACTATAGGAGGTAGGGTGTCGCGATGCTGCTGTCGCTGTTGTGGAGGTGCTTTGGGGCAGTGTTGCATGGCGCTGAGGTTGGGAGGCAGGATGAAGAGGAGGTCGGAATAGCACAGGGTGATGGGTTTAAAAGTCAAAAGTATGGGAAACGGGAGGTAGGGGATGAGCTGGAGAAGTCGGCTAGGGTTTTTTTGGGGTGAACAGGGGATACATGATGTATATATATGTGGGGTAGAATTAGGGTTTAGGTGTATTAACGGGTTAGGTTTAAAGGGTTGAACGGGTAGGGAGTTGGGTATTAAAGGGTTGTTGGGTTTATTAAAAGATCCAAATTGAATATAGGATTAACCAATAAATGAGATAGAAACAAGAATGAGTAATTAAAAATAGGACATGAACAATTTTTAATGAGGATAAAAAATAATAGCTCAATCAATCAGAGACAAAACAAAAGGCTGACAATTGAATCAAGAAGATCAAATAAAAAACGACAATCAAATAGATGAATATACTGAAAATAAAGATCCAATACACGGTTCAAAAAGAGTCAGGGAATATACTATGAATAAATACACGGAAAAAAATATACACCCAAAATACAAGAAAATGAAAAACAGGGGTTACATCATCAATTTGGGATGAGGAGATAGGATTGTTAAGGGTGACAAAGGAGGAAAATTCCAGGTATGCCACATTTTCTTCCATTTTTGTTTATATATATATATATATATATATTTGGGAAAATAGTCATGAGCTACTAGCTCACTTATTAGGTGAGAAATTGATGATGTGACATTTACGCATTAATAGTTGAGGATTGTTGTGCAATTATTGTTTGCTACATCACCAATTGCTCACCTAATAAGTGGGCTAATAGCTCATATGCCTTTTACTTACACACACACACACGTGGAAATTGGCAGCGCACCAAGTGCATTTAGTTTGTTGCGCATATCTAATATGTACTATACTCGAAAATATATTTCCTATTTTCAATGTTTTGAAATAATATCACTTCAAACGACAACAAGAAATTGTCATTATAAATGAAACAAATGAACCTTAAAATGTGTATTAGTATAGATGCTCTATTAAAAACTCAAACACAAAACTATTTACAATTTGAAGAAAATTATATGAATTATATGCAATAAATTAAAAGATAAACTGAAAATCTAAATTATTTAAAAAATTAAACATATTAAAGTTATGTCTATATTGAGAGTAGAAAAAGGTTCCTTTCTCTATCAAACTAATTCAAATTAAAAATTGATATATTTCCCTTAACCACCCCCAATGTTTTTTTTTTTTTTTTTTTTGGGTGGGGGGCCTTAACATCTAACCCACATTTTTTGTTACTCATTAATGAGCCACCCTTCCTATGTACCGTTCATCAATAAACCACCATATAACACTTAAATTGAAATGTGAGCGCACATAATGGATTAGGCCCATTTTTGTGACAAAAATTCCATTGATTAACTCAAATATTCTCTTATGTTATGGTTTAGTGATAATAATTGAAACTCTATATCCGTATATATAATCAATCACGTAGATTGCACGTGCTCCTTCCTTAAATTCTCGTATTCTTCCTGACTTGCTCAAGTCTCCATCTCCTTCCTCACTTTCTCAAGTCCCCATGTTAGCCTCGTCTCTGCCTTCTCCCTCCCTCACTCCCTCTCTCTTCAAATCCCAAATTTTGATCCATAATGACCCCCAAAAAAATGTCTTATATTAGGAAGATATGAACAAAACTTATCATCACTAATTACAAACTAATACATTCGAAGAACTCTCTTGATTTAACCAATATGTGAACTTTCTAGGGTTTTAAATGTATCTAAGTTTAATGGAAATGGGTCGCTTGAGGGTGGGTATGGGCGGGTGGGTATAGAGAAGGAAGATGTTTGAATCCAGAAAGAAGTTGGAAATCACTTGATGATGGGTATAAAGGAGGAGATAGAAAAGAAAGATGGTGGAAAATAGTTCTTACACATGAAAAATGAAAGAAGATGACGTGGGTGTAAAGGAGGAGATAGAGAAGAAAAGAGTTTCTGATGTGCATGTATGGACAGTTGGACGATGAGGATCCAGATCTACCCACTATCAAAAAATTGAGTTGATGTAGTAAAAGGGATTATAATAGGGGTATTTGAGACTTTTCACTCAAAATTAATGGAGTTATAACTGTAGAAAGTGATTGTAGAAAAGTTTAAAGGGTATGGAAAAAGAATGGATGACTTATGTGTCAACCTCCATGAGTGTGGTTAAGTAAAATTTACCCATTAAAAAAATAACTAACACCATAGCTAACTATATAACTAGCGACCTTATCCATAGGAAATAAGTTAAAAACTTTATTCAAAACTTAAACTTAATCTACTCAGAGTTTAGAAGATAATTAATAAAACATGTAATTATGATTTAAATAAAACCTTAAGTATTTTTGAAAGATATATATTATCTTTTATTTTTAGGATTTTAATTGCAAATTATCTATTGCATGTGTAATATATGATTAGTTTAAATCATATAATTTTAACCATTAATCAATTAGATCAATGAAACAAATAAATGGTCGGTATTCGCTCTTGACAGAAACGTAAACTTTATTGTGCTTTAATTTCATTTATATATATATATATATAAAAGATTAGGGAAGGTCCTATGATATAGGAAGAAATTCTCTCCTATGGTGCACTAACACTCAATCCATGCTATCAAAATCTACGATCAACATCGTTCAAGTTGATCATCATACCCTAAAAAATAATGATGTAAAATCACTGCATTTGAATATGTTCTGCTTTTAGGTTTCGATGGTAATCTCAGATTAAATACACAGCAAAATAAATACAAAAAATATCGAAACCTAGCCATGGATCCATGTGAAAACAATAAATCATGTTTAGAAGTTATACCATGAAGATGGATCTGCTGTACAGTATGTCGCGCACTACAATATTGCAGTGCCTCTACAGTATCCACATGAATGGATCAAATCAAACTTTTCCTCACGCCACGGTGCTAGCTGCGAGAAGGGGATGTTCCTTACGATCTCTCTCTCACATAATTTCTGTGACGGCTAGGATTTTCTCATGTGTGTCTTTTCCATATATATGTATCGTATATATACGTGTAGAAAATCAACCGTAGGAGAGAGTAATGAGGCTGTTGGGCTTACAATCTGACCTAAGTCAGATTCGTGTGTGGGCCTTTGAACTTTAGTCAGCCCATTTAATCTAATTAAATGTTCAACTGATGTCAGGAGTCCAAGTCTTACTAGGATTCCCAATTAAAATCATCTTATGAATTTAAATCCAATTTTGATCCATTCTAAGGGTGTGACCCTGTAGGTTCCCATTACGTTGACAGTAATACTAAAATCATATTCTAGTTTTACAAACAGTGAGCGGTATCTAGAAATACATCACTGCTACTCAAGTAACAGGAATGCAATTGATTTGACATAACCTATCCGTGACCAATGTAACCATGTAGTCTAGTCCTTTTGTCTAGATATCTAATTGACCATAAGGCATAGAGTGTGTCACCCTTGTATAGTTCAATATTTGGTTTCTTGATATCTGAGTAGACTTACTAAAACAAATGAGCTCAATATCTCATATTGACTCATTTGAGAACGGTCATGTATTTTGCAGTCTCACTCAATCAAGGGGCCCGTAGATATCACTCATATTATGTAAGAGGGACAAATCCTATGTAATTCACTTACATCTCTCTGCATGATTTGTAGTATATTCAATAGTTGACTTTATAATCACCTTATTACAGGCAACGTTTGACGATATTAAAACTTATAACTTCTCATGCAGGAAACCGTAGTGACTTCAAGTCAAAGGACTACGTACACCATGGTCACTGTGAGAACCGCTTATGACACCCACGTAATGATCCATGCAGCATTCTCATGGTAGGTCAATCCAGTACATTGTTACTTTAATATGTACCCATGTGAAGACTTGATATCTCATATCCATGATCCATGAGATATGGTCATCAGTCTACGCACATACTAGTCTCAATATATTATTGTTGTCCTAATTCACAATAATACTTGATTAGGGGCATTTAAGAATAGTGTTCTGATTACAACCAATAAGATCTCACAATCAAGTCATGCACTTGATATTCCATGGTATTGAACCTACTATTCTAAGGACTTTATTATGTTCATTTAGTCATAATAAATAACACAATAAATGAAATATCTCATATATGAAATAATATCATGATACAATGTAAACTAGTAATGTCAATACACAACTGGCCTCTAGGGCATACACCAACATTTTCTCACTCATCAATGACGTTGCAAAATGAACAGTTTTTTAGCAATAGAATAATTACGACCACTTAATGTATATGAAAAACATATCCAACCTTAATAATATCAAATTCTCTTATGTTTTATGACATGTTTAACACTTTGAACAGTGTGGATCTAGCAAAAGTAGGTGGTACAATAATGAAATACATATGTTTTATTCATGCATCAATTAGTTTCATTTGTTCTATTGCTGAAAAAACATTCATTTTGCAACAAGTTGTTGCATGAACAAATAATATTCAAAAATTCGTGATATTTCATCCTCCTGTATTTTATGATATGTTAATCACTTTGAATGGTGTGGATCATGCATTTAAGAAAAGGAGATGAGTGAAATATGGTTCACTTATTTTCACTTATTAAATGTGCACTTACAAGATCACTACTATATATATATATATATATAAGGAGTTAATGTGTCATCATAACCAACTTAGCGAGGGAGATATCTCAAAATTCATATTTTGACCATCAAACATTAACATTCACACTGTTAGCTATGATTAACATTACTTAAAGTATTGTTCAATATGGAAAATACATTGGTAAAAGCATTTGTTTGCAAAATTTTAGAAGAATTCGACAAACTTTAATTGTTTATCATGCGACCGGAAAATCGACATTTTATAAAGGACATAGAATTACTCAGTTTTTAGATTGCATGAAATGTTGGTAAGATTTATCAAATCCATCTAGTATTTTTGTACACAGTTTTTGTGATGAAAATTATATCTAACGGTGTGAATACAAATATGAATATCGAGATGTCTCCCTATCAAAGTTAGATAGGGTGACACACTAGCTTATTCTAATATTAAAAGAGAATTTGTATTGTGTATCCATTTGAAGAGTTAAATGTGTTCCCATCAAATACTGATAAGTATTCATGATAAACTTTTTCCTTACTTTATAGTCAACTGGTTGTATGACCTTTAAAAAAATGTTGCCCATGCATAAGAAAGTCATAAACCAAAAGATACCAAAGAGTTACAAACAAAGAAAGAGCCTAAAGTTAAATGGTTAAAACAAAAACATGCATTTTGGGTCTGTTGCTGCTTATTTTGGTGTGGGAGCAAACAAATAGTGAGTTTATATTTGAAGAAAACTACTAAAGATCTAACCTTTGATCATTGCTGTAAAAAGTAGTTAAAGCTCCCCGAGAGTAAATCTAAATCGTTGATTGAACAACGTGATCTGAATTCGGCGGTTGCTGACACGGTCGATTGATCTCCAAAAAGCCTGAAACACAGGGGATGGCCCCTGCGACAGACCCTCCAACACTCAAGTCAGAACTAGAGAGAGAAATAGCTGATGATATGGCTAAAAATAGGATTAAATCGGGACCGTTCACATCGGACGCGAATCTCAAAGCTCAGGGGTAAAACGGTAATTTCACCTACCAGCGGGTCCGAAGCGGGTACTGGGTCTCCTTCTCACAGATCCAATAACCCGCAAACGGATCCACTCCAACTGGGTACGGATCCCGACCCAAGACAAACCCAGATCAGCAAGAGGAAAATCAGGGTTACTGATTTGACCAAATCAACAGGCCTGATTTGCTCTCACCGGGAATTAGGGGATCAGTTTCCTAAACTGATTAGGAGGATTTTACTCCTATCACAGGAAATCAAATCTCTAATCAGATCCCTAATTAACTCCCCCATGGCGACTATAAATACCTCCTACCCACCACTGTAACCAGGTTAATCACTCTTTTTCCTGCATAAGCTCTTTTTTAATCATCACTGGTTACTGACAAGAGCGTCGGAGGGTGCGTCACCGGGATCAACCCCGGTGTTTCGCACTTTCCTTGCAGGTGTACGGCGGGAGTCAGTAGCCCAACTCAGACGAACAGGTTCGGATCCGCTACTCAGGTTTTTCCATGAACCCACAAATTCTATCTGTTTACCCCCACACCGAAATCAGCGGTAACAGATTGGCGCCGTCTGTGGGAAGACCATACGAATAGCCTCCGCCTCTTCATCGTCGACTAGCTCTTCTCCAGCCATGCCTCCCAGAAAAGTAAGATCCAAGGGGTCCAACCGTGGACCCAACCCTGTTGATCAACAGCAGGGAGTCCCCGTCCATCCCGCTCCGTAGCAGGGACAACTTCCTCCTCCGGCCGAGGACCGTGTCCAGCAGGACCCACCTCCTCTTCCGAACCAGCAACCCCCAAACGGTCCCGATCCACGGAAGTAAAAACAACCTCTCCATCGAGACCACATATCGGTACACAACGCCTCTATAGACTCTTACGCCTCCCATAGTCCTCAGGCCCCTGACCTTCGAAATACTATCCTCTACCGGCAGAAGGATGAGGATCTCCGCCACCGTCTGGACGAAAAGCGGTCTCGAGAGGGAGCCTCCCGCTTACAACGTCCAGATGAGCGGAATCCTCACCACCGCGAGCGTAGAAGGTCTCCTACCAGGAGAGGACGGAGAGAGTCACCCGGGCATTACAGGAGGAGGCGCCACTCTCCTACCGGTCGGCATCAGCCGAGGAACAATGAGGCGCCCATCACTCGCGCCGAGTTCCTGCAGTTTCAAGCAACGGTGTTGCAGGCTCTTAACCTCCGACCCAACAACAATGAGGCCCAAAGGGTTCCTTCGCCCCAACGGGTTCCCAGTCCTCGCCGTAGGTCCGCCTCTCCTCCACCGGCTCCTAACCACCGGCAGCATGATCTTAGCCCTCGCCGCTCCCGGGACGACCATTGTCGTAGCCCCAGCTCTCCCTCCTACGAAGACGAGTCCAGAGGCTCGTTCGACTACCGTGGGAGGGACGATGCCCTATACCGCCGTCTCCATGAGGTGGAGAGGCGAATCGGTCGGATGGACAAGGGGGAGGGGTCGAACAGCAGAACCATCCATCCGAGCAGACCCCCTTTCTCCTGAACCATCATGGAGGCTCCCATCTCGAGGGGATTCGAACCCCCGAAGTTCGAAACTTACTCGGGGGAGTCGGACCCCGTGGACCACATCGAAAGCTTCAAGACCCTCATGCTCATCCACCAAGCTTCGGACGCCTTACTTTGCAAGACCTTCCCCGCCACCCTGAAAGGGTCGGCTAGGGAATGGTACTCCCGCCTTGCTCCCTCTTCCATCTTCTCCTTCGAGCAATTCGAGACCCTCTTCATCACCCACTTCATGAGTAGTAGACACACGGAGAAGACCAGTCTCTCATTACTCCAGCTCCGCCAGGAGAAGGGAGAGAAGTTGAGAGACTATGTGAAGAGGTTCACTGCGGAGGTCAGGTCCATAGCCTCCCTCGACCAATCCGTAGCAACAGCCGCCTTCCAATCCAACGTCTTCAATTCCAGCCTCCGCTCCTCTCTTGCTAAGAAGCCTCCACAGAACTTTGCCGACCTCCTTCTCAGGTGTGACAAGTACATTCGTGCCGAAGAAGCCGCCTACCTTCCTAGCTCCGGAGGATCCACCTCCGGAACGAAGAGAAAGCTGACCGAAGAAGAAGAGGCTAAGAAGCTTCAGAAGGAGGGCAATAGCCAGCGCCGCCCAACTCCTCGGTTTGAGAAGTTCACCCCCCTCGTTGCCAATATATCAGAAGTTCTCATGGAAGTGGACAAGGAAGGGCTACTCCGTGCTCCCCTAGAATGAATACACCTGGCAAGAAGAGGGACAAGGATAAGTGGTGCCGCTTTCACAGGGACCACGGCCACGACACGGAAGATTGTCGGGCTCTGAAGGAAGAGATCGAAGAACTCATACAGCGGGGGCACCTGACCAAGTTCGTCCAGAAAGAGGGGGCCAAGCTTCCTCCCTGAGGAGCCAATGAACGAACCGAAGGCCCCGCCGAGCTCTAAGACTCAGAACCTCCCGGCTCTTCCCAAGAGGTCTTCACCTTATCATAGAAGCAGGATCTTGATTTTTAATAAGGCCGATGCTTGTAATTCGGCCAATAGCATGTAATAAGGGCTCACCATATTGAAGCAGCCACTTAGTTTATTTCAATAAAACTTTACATTTTTTCATTGGAAATTGTTGCTCTTGCTTCATCTCTACCTCTCCGAGTTGTGACTCGCTGAAGGGTGAGTTCGGAGTCCAGCCTCTTCTACATGGCTGCTCCTGCAACTTACTAAGCTCTTCCTAACGAGTTCGGAGTCCAACACTTGGCTCGATTCTGCTTCAAATAACCTGCTCTTCAGCGGGTTGGAAGTGGTTCGCCATTCGGAATTGCTCCCACAACCGTTGAACACCTCTACCGATGGTTCGGAGTCCAACACTTGGCTCGATTCCTCTTCAAATAACCTGATCTTCAGTGGGTTAGAAGTGGTTCGCCATTCGGAATTGCTCCCACAACCGTTGACTACCTCTACCGATGGTTCGGAGTCCAACACTTGGCTCGATTCTGCTTCAAATAACCTGCTCTTCAGCGGGTTAGAAGTGGTTCTCCATTCGGAATTGCTCCCACAACCGTTGATTCTCTCACATAAGCAGCGAGTTCGGAGCTACAGCTCTCCCCTAGAGTTGCTCCTCACACTCGTCTCACAAATGGCTCTCTTCCAGAGCTGAGCTCTTCCGTCCGCTCGCCGCCGAAGCGGACCTCTTCTCGACGAGTTCGGAGCTACAGCTCTCTACAAGAGTTGCTCCTCAAACTCATCTCACAAATGGCTCTCTTCCAGAGCTGAGCTCTTCGCTCCGCTCATCCCCGAAGCGGACCTCTTCTCAACGAGTTCGGAGCTCAAAACTCTCTCATAGAGTCCCTCCTCACACTCGTCTCCCAAATGGCTCTCTTCCAGAGCCGAGCTCTTCACTCCGCTCGCCTCCGAAGCGGACCTCTTCTCAACGAGTTCGGAGCTCACAACTCTCTCCTAGAGTTGCTCCTCAAACTCATCTCCCAAATGGCTCTCTTCCAGAGCCGAGCTCTTCGCTCCACTTGGACCTCCTCTCAACGAGTTCGGAGCTCACAACTCTCTCCTAGAGTTCCTCCTCACACTTGTCTCACAAATGGCTCTCTTCCAGAGCCGAGCTCTTCCCTCCGCTCGCCCCCGAAGCGGACCTCTTATAAACAAGTTTGGAGCACAACTCTCTCCTAGAGTTCCTCCACACACTTGTCTCACAAATGGCTCTCCTCCAGAGCCGAGCTCTTCACTCCGCTCGCCCCCAAAGCAGACCTCTTCTCAACAAGTTTGGAGCACAACTCTCTCCTAGAGTTTCTCCTTACACTTGTCTCACAAATAGCTCTCTTCCAGAGCCGAGCTCTTTGCTCTGCTCGCCCCCGAAGCGGACCTCTTATAAACAAGTTTGGAGCACAACTCTCTCCTAGAGTTCCTCCTCACACTTGTCTCACAAATGGCTCTCCTCCAGAGCCGAGCTCTTCACTCCGCTCGCCCCCGAAGCGGACCTCTTCTCAACAAGTTTGGAGCACAACTCTCTCCTAGAGTTCCTCCTTACACTTGTCTCACAAATAGCTCTCTTCCAGAGCCGAGCTCTTTGCTCCGCTCGCCCCCGAAGCGTACCTCTTCTCAACGAGTTTGGAGCTCAACTCTCTCATAGAGTCCCTCCTCACACTCGTCTCACAAATAGCTCTCTTCCAGAGCCGAGCTCTTCCCATCCGAACCTCAACATCAAAGAGCCCGGTCGGCTAGCCGAGCAAGTGCCTTTCCGAGCCTGCAAATGGAGAAAACTCACTTTCTCCTCAACATTCGTGTAAGATCTCGATCAGACGGCCCAGATCTTGCCAGCGACGCTAAACGACAAGATAACGTTTTCTTGGGAACTGAGCCGTCTCGAGATTCGTGCCATCATCCAACAGCCCAGATCTTGCCAGCGTCGCTAAACGATAAGATAGTGTTTTCTTGGAAACTGTGCCCGCCTCGAGATCCGCGCTGAGATCCAGCGGCTCAGATCGTTCCACGTCGCTCAGTATTCCTAGCCGAGCGACTAGCGATCCGACCCACTCGCGCCTCTTCCTAGCCCTAGGGTCTTCCAAGCACAAGGGTCTTCCTAGCACATCTTCTCCGCCCCTAGGAGCGGAGCTCCTCTTCCAAAATCCCCAAGACCAAAGTACTTATCAACTTCATGAAGACAACCATCTTGCGGGGCTATTTTGACCATGAAGGAGGGTGAATCTTCATCCCATTCCTAAAGAGAAGTTGTAGATCTTCGAACTAGCTTCGAAACGAGGGGTCGCACGACCCGATCAGACCTCCGTAGCACCGGGAAAGTGGGTCTCAATGCAGCTGCACCGAATAGCTCGGAAATCCGAGCCGAGCCACTCACACGAGTCGAGCCACTCGCACGAGCCGAGCCGAGCCACTCCCATCCGAGCTCTTCCCATCCGAGCTCATCCCCATCCGAGCCACTCGCACGAGTCAAGCCACTCGCACGAGCCGAGCCGAGCCACTCCCATCCGAGCTCTTCCCATCCGAGCTCCTCCCATCCGAGCCCCAACATCAAAGAGCCTGGTCGGCTGTCGAGCAAGTGCCTTTCCGATCCTGCAAACGGAGAAAACACACTTTCTCCTCAACATTCGTGTAAGATCTCGATCAGATGGCCCAGATCTTGCCAGCGACGCTAAACGACAAGATAACGTTTTCTTGGGAACTGAGCCGTCTCGAGATTCGTGCCATCATCCAACGGCACAGATCTTGTCAGCGTCGCTAAACGATAAGATAGTGTTTTCTTGAAAACTGAGCCCGTCTCGAGATTTTTGCCACCATCCAACGGCTCAGATCGAGCCACGCAGCTCGGATCTACCATCCGAGCTACTGCCATACCGAGCTGCAAAGTGGCCAAAAATTGCCTCAAAATCCGTGCTCGGATTCACCGAACAAGGCGCCAAAAAAAAATAAATAAATAAAAAAAAAGGGCGACAAGGGGCCGGGTTCGGACCCGTTAAGGGGATCCGACCCGAACCCCTTCCCATATCCTTCTTCAGCACTTTGGCACCAAACCCAAGCAAAAACCAAAAAGCACAATTCGTCACCACCATCTTCAAAAACCGAACTCACCCCTTCGTCGCCAAACAACGAGCTCTCGCACCATGCCGAGCTCCACTCTCGGTCTTCCGACGTAGAGCTCCCATGCTCCGTCGCCGACTTCGACTAGCCACTCCCGAGGCTCCACACCGCCGAAACTGGTCTGAGCGCCACCCCATGGCAGAGCTCGAGCCCATTTTCGTTCGCCGCTCTCCTCCCCGCCACGATGCCGAGCTTACAAGCTCCTCTCCACCGCGTTCACGCTTCGTCGAACCCATGGCCAAAGCTCGAACTCCGCACAGTCATCGCCGAGCTCCCCATCCCAAGCTCGAACCCATCGCCACGGCGTCGACAAGCTCCAACCTCTCTCTCTATATGCCGAAGGAGAGACGGGGTCAAGTCGAGGAAAGGAGAAGAGAAAGAGCAGCGGAAACAGAGCGCAAGAAGAAGAAGAAAGAAGAAAAAAAAAAATTTTTTTTTTTTTTTTTGCCGCATGGCATCGCCACGTGGCCTCACACCCGAGCTCGGATCCATTCTGCAACGGCCTCTCGGTCGGCTGCCAAGCAACCCCCTATCCGAGCTTCACAAACGGAGAAAATATCCGCCGAACAACTACAACCGTTGGATCTTCCAGAAATCCGCGCTCCCGGTGATGAACGGTCCAGATCGCGCCATGTGCGCTAAACGACAAGATAGCGTTTTTTTGGAAAACGCGCATCCTCGCGATCCGTGCTGGGATCCGACGGCACAGATCGCACCACGTGTCCCAGGATCTGACGGCGCAGATCGCGCCACATGTCAGGTATTATTTAAATTAATTTATTATTTATTATTTGTTTTTTTATTTAAAAAATCAGAAAAAATATTTTAAAAATCGGAAAAAATTAAATAAAAATTCTAAAAATAATTATAAATTCAGAAAAATTATTTTAAATTTTGAAAAATATAATTATTTAAATAGAATAATTATTTATTATTTTTGATAATTAATTATTTAATTCGAAAAATGAATAAAAAATTCAAAAAAATGAATAAAAAATCCAAAAAATGAGAAAAAATTCAGAAAAATCTGGAAAAATCACAAAAAATCCAGAAAATTCTGAGAGTATTTTTGGGCATTTTACAAGCCCATAATAACACCGTTACACCCCGAGCAAGATTCCAAACTCCTTTAAGAACACCGATAAAATCCCGTACGCCATTAGAACAGTAAAACTACTCCTCAAAGGCTGATCAAACTCAGTCTTCGGGAGTGGGGGGCTCGTGATATGGCTAAAAATAGGATTAAATCGGGACCGTTCACATCGGATGCGAATCTCAAAGCTCAGGGGTAAAACGGTAATTTCACCTACCAGCGGGTCCGAAGCGGGTACTGGGTCTCCTTCTCACAGATCCAATAACCTGCGAACGGATCCACTCCAACTGGGTACGGGTCCCGACCCAAGACAAACCCAGATCAGCAAGAGGAAAATCAGGGTTACTGATTTGACCAAATCAACACGCCTGATTTGCTCTCACCGGGAATTAGGGGATCAGTTTCCTAAACTGATTAGGAGGATTTTACTCCTATCACAGGAAATCAAATCTCTAATCAGATCCCTAATTAACTCCCCCATGGAGACTATAAATACCTCCTACCCACCACTGTGACCAGGTTAATCACTTTTTTTCCTGCATAAGCTCTTTTTTAATCATCACTGGTTACTGACAAGAGCGTCGGAGGGTGCGTCGCCGGGATCAACCCCGGTGTTTCGCACTTTCCTTGCAGGTGTACGGCGGGAGTTAGCAGCCCAACTCAGACGAACAGGTTCGGATCCGCTACTCAGGTTTTTCCACGAACCCACAAATTCTATCTGTTTACCCCCACACCGAAATCTGCAGTAACAGCTGATTTATTTATTACCTTCTAGCTGAGGAGGGGGGAGGGTATTTATAGGCCTGAGAAACAGTTTAGGAGATTGATATGAATCCATTAGATTGATACGAATCCCTTATCTCCTATTGATTATCCCCCTTAAGAGATAAGACTCTTGTCGGGGATAAGAGACTTGACTTAAAGCCCTGATGGGCTGGGTGTCTCTCCTAGTAGGCCTAGTAGCTTTTAATGGAATTGAAGGTGGCCCATATTATTATAAATGAGTCTAAAAAAGGCCAGGACCTGTTAAAGCGGCTCATGATGGCTAATCTGCCTATAGAAGCTATAGCATCAGTACTACAATCGTACGACCCTAATTTGCTGTGAATTTTACCATTATTATAAGCCCCCCACTCCTGGAAGATAATTTTTAGGGCTTTCGGGAAGTAGTTCACCGTATTTAAGAATTCTGATGCACAATCTTAGCTTTCATGGATGATTGGAGATACTTGGAACTGATCATAAGTTTCTAGAGGTGGTGAATATTTTTCTGGATTTTTTCAAACTTTTATGGGATTTTCCATAATTTTTAGGAATTTTAATAATTTTTCCTCAATGTAAAACTGCTTATTCCAATTATTAATTTTTCTAGAAATTTTAATTAACTTCTTGAATTTTAATTAACTTTTTTGAATTTTAATAATTTTTTTAAAATTTTTAATTAAATTTTCGAGTTTTAATTAAATTTTGGGGATTTTTTTTTAATTTGTCAGATTTGACATGCTTTTTGAAGCGATCTAGCATGTTGATCATGTAGGGCTTGCCCGCTGATGAGTTTGAGCGGTGGTGACCTGATCGTTGAGACACTGGAGTGATGTGGCCTCATCTGCTGCATGGATCTTACGCGAGCTAACCAATCGAAGCGATCCAACGGTTGTGAATAAAGCAGAGCAATAGGGGAGAAGGAGGCGACGTGGCACAATCACCAGCATCCATCTCGCGCGCCGGATCCTCTTGGAGATCGGACAGTTGTGGAAGGCAGTGAGAGCCCCTCAACTCGGCTGACAATTTCGCTGACCTCCTCTCTTCATTGAGCACTCGTTTTGGGTGACCAAACTCTGGGTGACCATTCATGGCGACCGTGAGCTCAGTGACTAGGTTTTTGGACACCGAGGGATGACCACTTTCTCTGTCAACCAAACATCTTGGCGAGCTAGGACCCTTCGTCGAGCAAGGCTGTAGGCAAGCTTCTCTTCTCCGAGCACTTGGTTTGGGTGAGCTACGAGCTCGGTGAGGTGATGGAGAAGCTCGGCGAAGCTATGTTGTCGAGGAAGGAGCTCGGCAAAGCTATGTTGTCGAGGAAGGAGCTCGGCGAGATCAAGTTCGGCAAGGGAGGAAGTGCTCAGCAAAGCCCTGAGCTCGGCAGAGCCTTGACCTCGGCAAGCAGTGTGGCCAGTTCCACGAGGCCTCGAGCTTGGAGATGCCTTGAGCTCGGCGAGGCGAGGGAGGAGCTTGGCGAAGCTTTGTTGTCGAGGGAGGAGCTCGGCAATTCGAGTTTAGCGAGGAGGAGGAGCTCGGTAAAGCCCTGAACTCGGCTAGAAGTGTGGCAAGTTCGGCGAGGCCTTGAGCTCGGCGAAGCCCTGAGCTCAGTGAAGCCTTGAGCTCGGAGAGGATGCAGCTCGGCGGTGTCACTTTGTGGGAGGAACGAGCTTGGCGAGAGTGAAGGAGTTCAGAGGAGCTTCTTCAGGCAAGAACGTAGCTCGGCGGTTGGAGTCGTGTGAAGAATGAGCTCGGTGAGATGGGTTTGGTGAGCTCGGCGGTGCTTCTCCCAATTTGGGGAGTAGATTTGGGATTTGAACAAAATTGAGTTGTATTGAAGTTGGGTACTTGTGCTTGCTCCAAAATTGATGTCGGGCTTGAGTTGTGTTCGGCCAGTCGAACCCGAATGAGAGTGAAGGTGATGGTGATGAGCTTTATGCGTTGAAGATTTGCACTCCGCTAACTTCTGGTTGTATGTGATGCATCTCATCGGTCAAGATTAATCTTGGTTGCCTGAGTTTTGATCAAGTTTGAAGACCTTGTTGTTCTTGGATTGAGTCTAGCTGAGTTCGAGGTAAGTTCAGCATGGGTCTTGGAACCTCTATTTTTGAAGCTTGTCTCCTTGTATGAAAGGTTGGATTTTGTCTCAGTCTATGTTTGCTCTTCCCATGATTCATGGTAGAAAGGGATTATAGGAGAGTTGATGAAGGGAAGAGGGGTGCAGTATCGATACACTTGCTTCTACCCTACATCAAATACTTTGTTTGCACCATTGCATTACTGTGACAAGTTTCCTATAGGTATGCTCTGGCTTGTCGGCTCTGGCTAGGTTTTGTTTTTTGATCTTCTTCTTTGAAGCTTCAGTTAGTGTTTCGTTGGCTATGATGGTAGTTGCTTCTTTGTGCACGTAGTATATATAATTCTTGGGTTTAACTCAACAAAGTGGATCTTTTTTGTGAACATATCTTCTTGTGCTTGTCAACTCATTCTGTCGAGCTTGGTTTGGAGATTTCTTGAGTTTTTTCTAACCAACTGTTTGTTGAACGGTCCACCTCATCGAATTGCTCTTTTATCGACCAAACATTGTGTTGTTCGTTTGTTTTTTCGATCGAACATTTTTTTTGTTGCATGAGTGTTTGGCTAATGATTTTGTCGATCAGGCGTCCCGTCGCCCATTTTGTTGACCTGCTCATTCATCGACCAAGCGTTGTATTTTTTACTTATTTTGTCGATCGAGCATTTCATCGTTCAACGAGCATTGTGTTGTTCTGGGAGCTGAGTGCTTTGATCATTGGATCATGTGCATGTAGCTAACTTATAAGTGCTATTGCAGGAACAAACTTTGGAAGGCGGTCGAACTACGGACTTTCTATTTGATCCCAGCAAGTTTGTTGAGATAATTGTGAGACAGAGTTATACATTGAGCTTACCATTTGATCCCAGCAAGTTTGGAGAGATAACTATGAGATTGAGTCGATTGTTAAGCTTGTAGTTTGATCCCAGCAAGTCTAGAGAGATAACTCTAATATCGAGTTGATCATTGAACTTGTTGTTTGATCCGAGCAAGTTTTAGAGACTTAAAAGAGCTGTTGCAGGAGAGCTAACTTAGAAGAGTTGTTGCAGGAACAAACTTTAGAAGGCTGCGGAGTTGCTGTTTGATCCCAGCAAGTTTGTTGAGATAACTGTGAGACGGAGTTGGACGTTAAGCTTGTTGTTTGATCCTAGCAAGTTTGGAGAGACAACTCTGAGATCGAGTTGATCGTTGAGCTTGTCATTTGATCCCAACAAGTTTTGTAAAGACGATTCTGATACAGAGCTAAGCTTTGAATTTGCTATTTGCACCAAGCAATTTGGAGAGATAACTTTGAGATGGAGTTGAACGTTGAGCTTGTAGTTTGATCCAACAAGTTTTAAGAGGCAACTCTGAGATGAAGTTGAACATTGAACTTGTTTTTTGCACCCAGTAAGTTTCTTGAGGTAACTCTTTGATCGAGTTGATGTTGAACTTTTCATTTGATCCCAGCAAATTTGAAGAGGCAACTCTTAGATGGAGTTGAACGGTGAATTTGCTATTTGCACCCAGCAAGTTTGTTGAGTCAACTCTTTGATCAAGTTGAAGTTGAACTTGTCGTTTGATCCCAGCTTTTCTAAAGGCATTTGTAGGCCGGTGTTGGACACCAAACCTATTTCATGAAGATACGGGGTTGTTGGAAGGACTCGAGTGAAGAGCGGGGATCCAAACTCGTTGTATGGTAGTTAGCGAGTTGTTGGCAGAGCTCTAGTGAAGAGCGATGCATTGAACTCATTGTTTGGAGTTAACGAGTTGTTGATGGAGCCTGAGAGAAGACAGGGCATTGGACTCATTGTACAGAGCTAACGAGCTGTTGACGGAGCTCAAGCAAAGTGCAAGGCACTGAACTCGTTCTTTGGCAACTAATGAGCCGTGACAGAGCTCGAATGAAGAACAGAGCATTGAACTCGTTGTTTGGAGTCAACAAGTTTTTGATGGAGCTCGAGCAGAGATCAAGACATTGGACTCGTTGTTCGGAGTCAATGAGTTGTTGATAGGGCTCGAGCAGAGAGCAAGGTGTTGAACTCGTTGTATGGAGTCAACAAGTTGTCGATGGAGCTCAAGCAGAGAGCAAGGTGTTGAACTCGTTGTATGGTGCTAACGAGTTGCTGATGGAGCTCGAGCAGAGAGCACGGTGTTGAACTTATTGTTAGGAGTCAACGAGTTGTAGACAGAGCTCGAGCGGTGGGTAAGGCATTGAACTCATTGTTGGGAATCAACGAGTTATTGGCCGAGCCTGAGTGAATAGCAAGGCATTGAACTTGTTGTTTAGAGTAAACAAGTTTTTGATAGAGCATGTGAGAAGAATAAGGAGTTGAACTCGTTGTAAGGATGTAACGAGTTGTTGATGGAGCTCGAGTGAGGAGCAGAGTGTTGAATTCGTTGTTTTGGATTCAATGAGTTGTTGACGAAGCTCGAGCGGAGAGCGGAGCATTGAACTCATTATTTGGAGTCAATGTGTTGTTGATGAAGCTCGAGCAGAGCATTGAACTCATTGTTTGGAGTCAACGAGTTATTGATAAAGCTCAAGCGGAGAGCATGGCGTCTAACTCATTGTTTGGATTTAATGAGTTTTTGATGGAGCTCAAGCAGTGAGCAAAGCGTCAAACTCGTTGTTTGGAGTCAACGTGTTGTTGATGGAGCTTGAACGGTGAGCAAGACATCAAACTTGTTGTTTGGAGTCAATGGGTTGTTAATAGAGCATGAGTAGAGAGTGGGAAACCGAACTCATTGTATGTAGTCAACGAGTTTTTGATGGGGCTTATTGTGAAGTGCAAAGCATTGAGCTCATTGTATGGAGCTAAAGAGTTGTTGACGGAGCTCGAGCGGAGAGCGGGGAGCCATGCTCGTTGTATGCAGTCAACGAGCTGTTGATGAGGCTCGTTTTGAAAAGCAAATCATTGAACTCGTTGTATGGAGTTAACGAGTTGTTGACGGAACTCGAGCGAAGAACAAAACATTGAACTCATTATTTGGAGTCAACGTGTTGTTGATGGAGCTCAAGTGGTGTGCAAGGCATCAAACTCGTTGTTCGGAGTCGACAGGTTGTTGATGGAGCACGAGCGGTGAGCAGAGCGTTGAACTCGTTGTTTGGAGCCAACGATTTGTTGATGGAGCTCGAGCGGTGAGTAGAGTGTTGAACTCGTTGTTTAGAGCCAACGGGTTGTTGATGGAGCTCGAGCGTTGAGCAGAGCGTTGAACTCATTATTTGGAGCCAATGAGTTGCTGATAGAGCTCGAGCGGTGAGCGGAGCATTGAACTCGTTGTTTGGAGCCAACAAACTATTGATGAAACTCAAGCGGTGCCCAATATATTGAACTCGTTGTTTGGGGTCAACGAGTTATTGATGGAGCCTGGCGGAGAGTAGAGTATTGAACTCGTTGTTTGGAGTCAACGAGTTTTTGATGAAGCTCATGCGAAGATCAAACTGTTGAACTCGTTGTATGGCGCTAATGAGTTGTTGACCGAGAAACTTGAGTGGTGCACGAAGCGCCGAACTCATTTTGAGGGGCAAATGAGTTGTGGGTGTTCTGATCCTTCTTAATATTGATTTGAAATTCTTTGTGTTTGTTCAGTGTTGAAGTGATTCCATTATTCTCTTTGCTGAAAAGTAGTTGTGTACACCGGATGAGGTCCTCGAGATTTCGATTTTACTCTTGTTGGAACTATATTGTACTTGACGGAGTTAGGACTTGTCTGTTTGTGCGGCGTGTTATACGGGACGGAGTTGGAGCTTGCTCAGGTGAAGGTGGTGGGAAAGGCTTGGAGCTTGCCCACTTAAGGAAGTCTTGTCTTGGATTTTATCATCAAGAGTTGAGGTGGCCCTGGGGGGCTGTTGGTTGGCAGGAGGCCTATGAAAAGGTTTGTGTCTCTTAATGGCGGAACATCCTTCTACTGTGTAGCTGAAATGAAGACTTGTAGGATAGCTTGTTGTATAGTGTTTGAAAGACTTTTGTAGCATTCTTAGGCTTGAAATATAGACTCATTGAACTTCTGCAGTTGTAACGAGACTTGTTGTTTGTGAAATAAAAGATTACGTACTTAGGCTTGAAACGTAGACTCGTTGTACTTCTGCAGTTCTAACGAGACTTGTTGTTTGTGAGATAAGAGATTATGTACAAGCATGTGCCTTTTCCTGTGAGTCATCATCTTGGGGGTTGGCTAGTCGTAGGAGCTAGTCTTGGGAAGAGTTGGACTCCATACTTGCCATTTTGTACTTAGCTAGTTGTGTGAGCAACTCTAGGGAAGAGATACCTCCATCAAATTGTGATAGTCACTTCGAGTGGCAAGTTGAACTTTGAATTTAGCTTTTGCAAGTTTTTTGGAGTAACTACAATCCACATTTTTGGACCTCTAATATGTCTTTAAGGAAATTTTAACAAGTTTCAGGAACACAGTGAATGGCGAGTTGAGCTCTGAACATGCTTGATTGTAGGTTGCTAAAGCAACTCTGAGCTATGGGTATGGATTCCGAACTTATTAGTTTAATGATTTAACAGGTTGCAGAAGCAGAGCGAATGACGAGTTGAACTCTGAACTTGCTTTATTGCAATTTGCTAGAGTAACTCTGTGCCATGTGTATGAACACCGAACCTGTCGTTAAGGTATTAACGAGTTGCAGGAGCAGAACGAATGGTGAGTTGAACTCTGAAGTTGCTTTATTGCAAATTGCTAGAGTAACTCTGAGTCATGGGTATGGACTCTAAACCTGTCATCGAGGTGTTAACGAGTTGTAGGATTAGATCGAATGGCAAGTTAAACTCTGACTTTCTTTGTTGCAAATTACTATAGTAACTCCGAACCACAGGTATGGAATCCAAACTCGTCTTATAAGGAGCTTCTAATGAGTTTTTGGTACCGTTTTCAGGAGTAGACTTAGTGTTTAACTTATTGTATGCATCCGTAGAGTTGTACAATAATTCTACAAAATTAATACTAAATTTTATTGAAAAACAAAACTAAGCAGCTGCTCTAGTGGCTGGCCTTTATTACATGCAGTGACCGATAGCGAAAGCGGTCTTTTTTAAAAAATAAACTAAATGGCTGCTCTAGTGACTGGCCTTTATTAGAAAATATTGAAAATATATAAAGGAGGCATGCATTAAGCACCCTTGTTGAAGTTCATGAGGTGTTCCACTTTCCAAGTTCCTGCTAATATCTCCTTGTCCCCTGGGTCTTCAAGTTGGTAAGCCGTTAGACGAACAACTTGGTAGACCTTGACTGGACTTACCTGTTTTAGAGTGGGCATCGCCTTGTTTTGCAAAGAGAATGGGAGATCTTCAAATTCGTCTATGTGTTTTGGCAGGACTAGTTCTTTCCATTGAATGAGCGGAGTGGATGATTCAAGTCTATTACTATATTCTGATGAGGACGAATTTGAACCTAGTGGGAGATGACTTGGCAGGTTTGGAAGTTCTCGATAGGGTTGTTTATGGCAGTGGCTTCAAGCTTGTTTACAGGCTTGGAGTTACTATGATTGTTTTCTGGCGGTAGTTCTATGGCATCAAGGGGGATAACCGAGCCCCCCATTGTGTCGGACTAGCATGCTTGTGCTTCTTGATGGCTCCTTACAACTTGGCTTACACCTGCTGTTATTGGGAACTTCATCTTCATGTGGCACAGACGGCCAAATATAGCATTGTACGCAGCTTTGATGTCAACTGCCATAAAATCCAGTTCTTCCATTCGAGTAGCGAGAGACTTTCCTGCTGTCACATCGAGTGTGATGGTTTCTTTTATTTGAATGGGTACAATGGAGAATTCGTGGAGTGTATAGCTGGTGGGCTTGACTCAATCTCTGGAGAGTTTGAGGCTGTTGAAAGTGTTTATGAAAATGATGTTTACTAAGCTACCATTGTCCACCAAGATGTGGCGTACCTCATGATTCACCATGCAATGGTTTATGACGAATGTGTCACAATGAGGTGTTTGGACACCTTTTAAGTCCTTGTCGGTGAAAGATATCGGGACCCCGATGCTCTTGTCAGACAGGATGTTATGTACTAAGTTGACATCCTGATAAATGCTTTGCGGGATGAGTTGGAATCTCCCCCCATCGTACCTCCGTGAAAAGAGTGAAGAATGACCATGTGTTCTAAGTCTTGTGATTCGGAGGGCCTTTCTCGATGCTTATTAGCCTCCCGTGCCGGAGGAGTTTCGGCGTTGTTGTTTTGCTGAACAAATTGGGAGAGGTAGCCCCGACGAATCAGACCTTCAAGTTCTTCTTTGAGGGCTCGGCAGTTGTCAGTGGTGTGTCCATGACCTCTATGAAATGCGCACCACTTGCTTCTGTCTCTTCTTTTGATAGCTATGGACATCTTTGGGGGGGGGGGATTATTCCATCCTTCTCAATTTCCATGAGGATGACTAATACGCTTGCATTGAGAGGAGTGAATTTGTCGAAGCGTGGTGCTGGAGGTGAACGGCGTTGACCTGCGGTGTCTTTCTGAAACTTCATGGGTTCTTACTCGCTTGTATTCTTCCGTTTGTTCCCAGAAGATGAATCGTTCCTACCTTGAGGATAAAAAGCTTCCTCGACTCAGTTATATTTGTCACTCCTTTCTAGGAGCTCAGTGTAATCTTTAAGAGGTTTCTTCGCGAGGGAGGTTTTTAGGTCTTTGTTAGTGCCATTGTTGTGAAAAGTGGTAGCCGACACTGATGAGTTTACGGCGGAACTTGAAAAAGTATTTTAGCAGTTCTCATTCTCTTTGCTTTAATTCCAATAGGGAACACTTATTTTTTTTGGCCTTGTGGCTAGTAACGAAGTGCACTATGAAGTGCTCCTCGAGCTGGTCGAAGGAGAATACTGACTCTGGAGTCATGCGGGAGTACCAATTCCTTGCTAATTCTTTCAGATTTGCGTGAAACATTTGGCACATAAGCGCATCGATGGCATTTTAGACCATCATCAGTGTTTTAAAACTCTCAGTATGGTTTGTCGGGTCTGATTCTCCATCGTAGGATTCAAATTGAGGAGCTTTGAAGTTTTTGGAATTGGTGCATCGATGATGGATTTGCTAAAAAGAGTTCGACTGGGGCGATAAGCCCTGCTGGAGCAGTTCCTTTCATGTTTTATCTATTCCATGAAGTATTCTACTTCTCGGATACGGCGAAGGACTTGGTCATCCTTCCCCTTGGATATAGTTGAGTCGCTAGATTTTTCTCATTATGGAGTGGAGTGGTGGCTCCATGAGCGTCGACCCTGATCTTAAGTACTTCAGATAGCTTGGAGGATGTCATGTTTGAAGCTCACTAGTTCGGCACTCCTGACTGGGGCTTCTTTCTCTTTGTTTCTCTCAAGATGCTTTCGACTCTCAAGAGTCGGCCTTCTTTCTACAGTGCACCCCCTTATGAGAGGAGGAGTATCTTGATCTCGGTCTTCGGGGATAGTTGCTTCACCAGTTCACTTGACGTTCTGAACGGGAGGCCTCAGTTCGGGCATACCTCTCATCCAAATGGATTCATAGATCAGTTCCTTGTTGCCTGGCACTGATGATTTGGCTGAGATCTCTAGACCTCCGAGAACCTCATGAGGCCATTGAATTGCTGGAAGGATTATGGACTGAGATATGGTCGTGCAGAAGGTGGTGTTCATGGTGACTTTGTCAAGAGCCCCCCGGTGCCTCTCTATTGGTAAGAGCTTGATTAGGCTATTGGGGTTGATCTAGCTAATGAAAAGGAATAGGGTCCTCCACTGGAGGACCTGGTTGACGAAGAGAGTTGGTGCAACGACTTGAGGTCGTTGCTCTCCCTCATAGTCTCTGTAGTATGGCGGTAAGTATGATCTTTGATGTAGATCTGTGTAGCTTCCCACAGATGGCATCAATCTGTTGCTTCTTATTTTGGTGTCAGAGCAAACAGATAATGAGTTTATATTTGAAGGAAACTACTAAAGATCAAACCTTTGATCATCACCGTAAAAAGTAGTTAGAGCTCCTGACAGTGGATCTGGATCGTTGATTGAATACTGTGATCTGAATCCGATGGTTGCTGATTGGTCCGATGGACCTGCAAAATGCTTGAAACACAGGGGATGACCCTTGCGACAGACCCTCCGACGCTTAAGGCAGAACCAGAGAAAGAGAATTTAAGAGAGAAATTATTGATTTATTGATTACCTTCTGACTGAATAGGGGGAGGGTATTTATAGGCCTGAGAAACAGTTTAGGAGATTAATAAAAATCCATTAAATTGATACGAATACCTTATCTCATGTTGATTCTCTTCCTTAAGAGATAAGACTATCTTGTCTGGGGATAAGAGATTTGACTTATAGCCCTCATGGGCTGGGTATCTCCCCTAGTGGGCCTAGTCACTTTTAATGGGCTTGAAGGTGGCCCATATTTTTGTAGATGAGCCTGAAGAATGTCTGAACCTGTTAAAGAGATCCGTAATAGCTAATCTGCCTGTAGAAACTTTAAGATCTGTGCTGAAATCGTACGACACTGATTTGCTGTGATTTTAACCATTATCTAGGTCAAATTATCCTTTACTTATTTTAAAGTTTTTATGTACCTAAACTTGCTAACGTAGGTCTTTAGCCTACCTTTTTCTAATAAAAAATTTATATATATTTAAACTATTTGAGTGAAATAGATTAGTACTTAACAATTAATACTCAATAATATTTACCTCTACTACTTTAACTAGATAACTGAATTTTTACAAATTATTATCTTAATTTGACACTTTGAATTTGGGTAAATTTCAGAAAACCCTACCGAGTTTTATGGTTTTGGCAGATAAGTATACCTAGTTTTTTTTTGGCAAATAACCCTACTGAACTTTATTTTTCGTTCAGAGCCTCTGACGTCGTTATCTTTAGCATGGAATGCCAAAAATAAACCTACTATTTTAACCGTTTAACAAAACTACCCATCTTCTTCTAGTAAAACCCAAACCCAAATCTGATTTTCTTCTTTTTCATCCTCCTCCCCCAAATTCCAATATCCCAAATCCTAAATAGAAAAAAAAACTTTCATTCTTACACTTGATTCTCAATGCAATAGCGATGGTGATGAAGACGAGATCAAAAGGAGAGAGAGTGGCACAGAATCCGAAGGAGACCCCCTAGAGTTGCAGCAATGATGACGACGAAGAAGAAGCAGCATTTGAAACCAAAGTAGAAAACTAATGTAACACCCCGTACTTAAGCGGGTACATATTTATATATATAATATTATATAGAAATATAATATATATATATATATATATATACATATATATATATATATATGAAAAAAAGATGAGGTAGTTGGCCTATTGGAGGATTTCTATAGGCTATTGGATTAAGTAGATTAATGGAGGAGCCTATAAGAGATTTCTATGGGGCTTATGATAATATGCATTAAATGATGAATGCATGAATGGAGAAGAAATGGCTGCATGATTGGGTGACGTGGCTAGGTGGTGGGATGGATTAGTCCCACATCATGGGTGGGGGGGAAAGAGTGAGAATTTAAATAGTATAGCCAATGATCATAAGGCACCTAACGGTCTGTACACCTTTTGTGAGGCATGCCTATGGTGGGCAGTTGTTAAGATTTTATTTGTACGCGTATTTTGCGCACGTGTAGCCGCGTGCGCAGCTGAGCCAGGCTCGGGGCATTACAAATGGTATCAGAGCCGACTTTCGATACCGAGTGTGTACAAGATGTACGCCTGAGATGGAGCGAGGTTGGTACAGGTTGTCCGAGTAGGGGACTACAACAACTAGAATTAGGGTAGTCATCTCCACATCAGCTTTAAAGGGATCCTGGATCTTGTTGCAAGTCCCGGGCTCAGCGAGGACGCTGAGATCTTAAGGTGGGTGTGTGTAACACCCCGTACTTAAGCGGGTATATATATATATATATATATATATATATATATATATATATGAAAAAGAGATGAGGTAGTTGGCCTATAGGAGGTTTCTATAGGCTATTGGATTAAGTGGATTAATGGAGGAGCCTATAAGAGATTTCTATGGGGCCTATGATAATAAGCATTAAATGATGAATGCATGAATGGAGAAGAAATGGCTGCATGATTGGGTGACGTGGCTAGGTGGTGGGATGGATTAGTTCCATGTCGTGGGTGGGGATGAAAGAGTGAGAATTTAAATACTATAGCCAATGATCATAAGGAACCTAACGGTCCGGACACCTTTTTTGAGGCACACCTGTGGTGGACAGTTGTTAGGATTTTATTTGTTCGCGTATTACCCGTACGTGTAGCTGTGTGCGCAGCTGAGCTGCACTCGGGGCGTTACACGAAGGGTTCGGAAGACCCCAAGGAACCTAAGAAGCCACCGACTACCTTCTTCTACTTCATGAATGTTCTTGTCCACTCTCTAGATTTGACTCTTTTTCTAAAATTCCTAAGTTCAATGTTGCCAAATTTGATCTCAATTTGGGGTTTTAGTTTTAAATGAAACTCTAGATTTGACTCTTTTTCTGAAATTGCTAAGTTCAATATTGTCATATTTGATCTCAATTTGGGGTTTTAGTTTTAAGTGGAAGCAGCTAGTTAATAGCCTTGATGGCAATAGTTCCTTTCTTAACAAATGCCATTTGATTCGAAACATTAAAAAAAATGTTATTGTAGACTGAAGAAAGCTTCTTGGGCTTGGTTTTAGAGGTTAAAGTTGTCATTTTAATCTGATTTCTCGAATATCTTGTTTGTGAATGATGTTCGGATGACCCAAGTTACTTTTTACCTGGAGGTTTTGTTTCTATAGAAAGATAGGATAGATATGTAAATTAAAGTGGATGTATACCTGTATCACCATTTTTTGGTTAAGAAATAAATTTGGTCAGATTGGAGTTTAGATACATTTGGTTATCGTAAGTTAAGGTGATATAACTATAGGTAGTTTTACCTCCGGAATATGATCTAAATGGGTTACAGTTTAGAGAAAGTATACCACAGTAATGATGAATTATGCACATATATCCTTATCGATCAATTGACACTAAAGTGTATTTTATTTTTTTTACCCATAAATATTTATGTTGTATTCTTATGTAATTAAGCATAAGATATCCAAATTTGAACTTATTTACAATTTATCATTACTGATGATGTTTTTTCTAATTACAATCAACTTTTTCAAATTAGAATCAGATTAGAAATTCTTTTACTGATATTTTCTTAGCTATGACATAAAGATCTTGATTATTTTTATTTTTATTTACTCATAATTGATGTTGTAGATCTTAGTAAAAGCTGATGATTTGAAATCGTAAAATATTTTTCGAGCCCGATGCATGTTCTAATATTGTATATATTTACAACAGTTCATGATCAACAAGAATTGAATTCCATGAAAGAGCTACATCATAAATTGATTGAGGTTCCAAAAATAAGAACATAATATTCTTGTGCAAAAGATTGTCTTAGAGAGTTGTTCACTAAAGAAATTTGATTCTTCATACTGCACTTGATTCACAAACGTGCTTTCTTTCCTATCACAAGTCCTTAATGATGTGATTAACGACCTCTGCATGTTGTAAGATATATAGTTAGCCATATAGTATAGTAGAGTACGCATCAGGCTTGACTCCATCATTTGTTGTTGGACAAGATAGGTGAGGCTCTATTGTTTTGGCTTGAGTATAGGTCTTTGATGGTCATGCTTTACAGCTTTAGTGAAAATTAACTAATTGGAATTTGAGAATTATCGTGTATAAGCTTGTAAGATGGTTGGTTATCTTTTGATTCACTCAAGTTTTATGCTTGCTCACTAGAACATGCTACTTTCTATCATAATAACCTAAAAAGGTTAATCCCATAGGTTCAATTGCAGTATCCCGAGCTTAACCAAATCAGATGTTATCTGTATTTCCTAAACTAGCATTTGACAACATGAACAAATGATTTATCAAAATATTGCTTTTGTAATGGATACCCCACTAATTTTTGAATCCCAAGTCCTTAAAATTCATGCTCTGCAATCACATTTCTTTTGGCATACTTTATCTAGGTTTGCTATCTTTTGCAGGCTATTGACCTAAGAACTCGTATGGTTTTTCTCAAGATGTTAAACCATGGAGATTTTCATGACATTAATGGATGTATTTCTACTGAAAAAGAAGTATGTCATTATAGCTTTTTCCCTGGCAGTTTTCTTATTTCAAATGACTACCAAAATCAATTACTGAAGTTATGTGTAAACAAAATTTACTAAGATACATAGACCATGAATATATTTGGTTAAAGAGGGGTTGACACCATTGCTGGTTGTAAAATATCTTATTTTTTATGGAGCCTTCTGCTCCATATGCGATCCTGATTTTGATGTTAGTGGTGATGATGATGTACATAATAAGAAGCTAACCTCATGGTTGCCAGAAGATTTGTGGTTATAATGGTTTTCATGTGGAATATTAACTTTGTTTATTTTGTGTGCAGGTTGGAAGACTTCATCAACGAGTTGTGCAAAAATTGAAGAAGATTAAAATTTTGATGAGTATATTGAGGGAATGTTTCCAAGAGCAGTATGACTAATTTTTTTCGCCAATAGCAAAGAGGAAACTCTAGTGTTGTATATGTTAGTAACAATATATCTAACTACTTTAATTTCAGTTGTGGAATGTATTGTACTTGGTACCTTTCGCTTGTAATTGGAGAGGAATGCATATAGTGTTTGCTCATATTACAAATGCCATTTGGTTGAAACTTTGTATTGTACAAGAGAACCTGGATTGGTGGTGATGTTTTTTCACACTATAACTATCCAGATAATTGTTGTTAAGTTCTGGTTTAGGTTTATGTAGTTAGCAAAATGAGGATGATCAAGGTATCTGTTTTATGTATTGTGGATCAAACTATATTGTTATTAGTTCAATTTTACTATTCTTTATGTTGTCTTCTATATATGTATTTACTTTTAGTCATTAACTATTCCTAATGTGCGCTTGTGTTGTATGACTACATTTTCTGGCTTTAGAATCTGCATATAGGGTATTCTGACTAACTTTCAGTGGATATCTTTTTTTTAGTTTATACTAGTAACGATGCTAATGGTTAATTACAAATTCGGAGTGAGAGAGTGGAATTTGGGATTTTGTGAGTATTATGAGCATTGTTTATATTGTTTCCAGGCATCTTGAGCTATGTTTATGTTGTTTGTGAGCATTATGAGCTCTGTTTATGTTGTTCCCAGAAAACTTGAGCTCTGTTAATGTTGTTTATGAGCATTATGACCTCTATTTATGTTTCCAGGCATCTTAAGCTCTGTTTAATATGTTTATGAGTATTATGAGCTCTGTTTATAAAGTAATTTCACAAATTTGAAGGAATTTGAACGATTTTTTGTTTAACTTTATTGGGAATTGAAGAAATTTTAAGGAATTTTAAAGAAACTATTAAGGAATTAAAAAAAATTGATGAAAATTTCCCAAATTTTCCTCCTAATCTCCCAATTTTCAAAAAAACACCCCCAAAATGGCACAAGGGTATTTATAAAAACTGCATAAGGATATTTTTGTCATTGGAAAATTGACACGTCAGCACTTTTTCTAGATAACAGCCCAGAATTAACGGAGGACGGCTTACTGCCTAACGGAGCAAACTTATGTAGGTTTATATGCGCAAAAAAAAAAAAAAAAAAAAAAAAAAAAAAAAAAAAAAAAACAACAACTGGGTATGGACAAAAGGGGTAAAACTCAGTAGAGTTATCTGAAATTTATCCTTTGATTTTTGAACAACTGGATAAAAAAATAACTGGTTACTAGTGTTAGATAGTTTCTATCCAACATTGTCAGACTTCAAAGAAATCCCCCCCCCCCCCCAGGTAATAATATTAATAATAACTTGGGTGTCTCACTCCCCACGAACACTAGTGACAAATCGCCAGCATTCCCCACCCCCACCCCTTTCTCTGAATACCGTTGACCACCATTAGACAAACCCCCATGACCTCGTGACCGTTTTCTCTGGACCATCTTCAATGAACACCACCGACGACCTTTGCAAACCTCGCCACACCTTGTGAAACTCTTCCACAGGCCTCCATTCGTGGCACTTGCTCCACCTTTTAGCGGCTATATTGTCCATGCAATATTTTGGGTACAAGAAGTTCAAACACAGAGATGTGGCAGTAAGAATTTGTCCAACGACATGTGTAATCTATTTTAAAGGTCTCTTTTTAAACTAGGTCAAGGACTAACAAACTATTTTTCTCATAAATTTGATGTACTAAATAGTATTCATGTAATACCATGTAACATCTCAAGGAAAATACTTTTACTCATGATCATGGTTTAGTACCATGACAATTATTTTTACATTCATTAGCAGCAACGAACTTAAGTACATATAAGAAAAATAAACCACAACGATGGATTTTTTTTTTATTTGCATGTAGCGATAAGGTCTCTTCTGCTTGACTTCCTTCTCCGGCACCGAATACCTGACAGAAAAGTTATTAGAACTTCTTTAAGGTGAAGTAACACTACAAACGGGAAAGGAATCCCTGGCGTTTGTTTTGACATTATTCGGCGTTTATAAACGCTAGGGTTGATCCCCCCCCCCCCCCCCCCGTCGCTTTAAAAAGTGCCGCCGCAAGCGTCATCCTTTCTCCCGCCGGGAAAGAATATTGTCTTTCCCGACGTTTTCCAACGCCGAGGTTTTGTATGATATCCCGGTGCTTTTCGTTACCATTTTCGGCACTTTTAAAACAAATATATATATATATATATATATATTTTTATTTTAAAAAATCTACTCCAGCGGCTTTTTTTTTTAATCATGTACACCCAAAGATTACAAGTCTTCATACAACACAAATCAATAAGCAATTCATTCCAAGCAAGCTACACTCATAAATACAAGTCTTCATATAACACAAATCAATAAGCAATTCATTCCAAGCAAGCTACACTCAAGAATACAAGTCTTCATACAACACAAACCACAATTCTCTCACATTACATACAAATTCAGCCACCCTCCTTCCATTTTCATGAATTAACTACTATATATCTGTCATAGAATTTACAACCAAGCATGGACACTGCATAGATTCATTAGATACCAAAATCCGTTGTCGAAGCTTGCCACTATTTGACCGTTTGATCGAGAACTAAGCTTGGCTCCCTCTTTGTTCCATGTGCACCTACCTGAATATAGCAAAATAGTTCAGTAGTTGGAGCGATTAGACCAATAAACCTTAAACCAAATCTCAAACAATTTCAATACAACATAAGTAGTCTTTCTCAAAAAATATATAAGACATAGTTATGTTGCATTACTGTTCATGATACAATCATAGTACAAGAAAATGATATCGAATATGATTTCTAATTTGAATGTGTGGTTCCTCTGCTAGCCAATCTTTAGAATATTTCTCCATAGCTACAATTCTATTTCTAATAAGGACACAAGCCTAGATATTGAGACAACCAAATCAACAACAATAACCAAATCAATGATAAATGGAAAAAAAAAGAATGGAGTATCTGTCGCATTAGCCAGTGCTTGATCCAAAACTCTATACCTTGGTGTTGCCTACCACAAATTTTTTTTTTATGTACCTCATCAAATATTAATTTAGCTCACTCACCATAATTTTAAGTAGCTTTTCTATATGCTAAAATGAGGTGTATTTGCTTATAACTTTTCTACATTCTAATGTCAATTTTCTTTCCTAGATCCTCTAATTATTTGGCGGTTGTAATTTGGATTGAACATTCTCATAGAAACTAATGAGAAAGTGATGATATCAATTTCTTGGAGGTGGAAAATAATACCACCTTATTGCTTGCTTTATCAGGAAAACTGGGCTCAAATTTGAAGGTGAATCCTGATTCAACTATGATGAAGTTTTGATGAGAATAAATTCATCTAAAACTCTAGAATTTTATTCATAATCACAGGAAGCATCTCAGGCATCTCAGGCATGTTATATATTTATAATCACATTAAGCATCTCAGGCATGTTATTTATAATTTAAGATTGAAGTCCAAAAGAACTCACCCACAGCCAGATTGAAAGGCAAGAGTCTTCATGATCTGTCAAGCAAGACATGAGTTGATAACCTACAAAACAGCATAGAAGGGCAAAATTGTTTGATTAAAGTCTTACCCAACTATTCGAGGGATAATATAATATAAAAAGCATTGCATAAATTGTTTGATTAAAGTCTTACCCAACTCCTTCATGACCCAAAATTCGTGGATACAATTCCTACATCCATCAATTAATATAACAGGATTAATGGAATACTAATTCAATTAATATACTTGCAATGGCAGCCTACAAATTTTAAAAATACATGAAAATAATCACATATGGGTATCCATTCAAACAAGATATGTCTGTATGGAACAAGCTAGCGTAAAACATTCTTACTCGAACCTCCGATGCAAATTGCAGTGACGATTGAGTTTCTATTTTGCACTCACAGAAAACAAATAAATCAATGAGAACTGCAATTGAGAGGGTCACACTTGTTGCATGATCCTACAAATGAATGAATGGATCAGATTTCTTTCATTAGGTCAATTAAGCTATATATAAATCATAGGCTTTCATTATAGTTTTTTTAAAAATTTTAACAGAATTGGATAGAGTTCTAATAACTAATTATAACCACAATGGAATTGATAAAGATATTCCAGAATGTACAGTGTTGTAAACCATATATATCCATCAAACTATTGCATGCCCAGTATATTGAAAGTGAATGCCCAAAATAAATGACAGGATATCACATATTAATGAGAAAATATTCTTACAATGAGTTTCATTAACAAGGGGGAAATTTTGTATAGTGACTGCAACAAAGAAAATCATATGAAGATATTTTTTTGAACAAATCATAAGAAGATATTTAATTAGGAGGCTGCAGAGTGATTGCAGCAATTAATTTTTTGCCTGACCTGACATTATTCTCTATCAGTACCTCATCACATTGCAGCAATTGTGCAATTCATGATCAATTAAGAGTTTTTTTTTTCCAGCATAAGAGAGTACTTGGAAATGAGTCTCAGACTTTGAATCATCTACCAACCCAGACATTGTTTAGTGTTGCACAATTGCAAGATCATCATTGTAAAAACAATTGAGTTTGGAATGCCAAAAAGGCTAAGTTTGAATGTTTTGAGATTCATCATGACTTATGTGGGCATCTGCAGGACCACTTAGAATTATTACTACTACATGAATATAGGAGGATCAGTTAGAATTAGTACTCTAGGATTTTCTTCCCTCGTGCACTGAATGACTCATCTTCTGAGCTTTAAATTTCCCATCATCTTTTTAAAACTTGCTCTCTCTTTGCTAGTCAACTCATGAGGGTTAGTCATAAAAATTGTTGAAAGCTTTGTTTTCTCTACCAACAAAATATAATCCTCAGGAACAATGTAAATGAAGAGTAATTAGTATGTCATAAGTATATATCATATATGTGTTTCAAAATTAATGCTAATGATCTTTAGTCAATATGTGATTAAATTAAGACATATGATAGATGTTGGATGAAAAAACTCACAGTACCACTATAAAAAGATTAGCCAATCTTGCTCACATTAACATTGCAAAAGATTAGCCTAGTTGGAATTGGTTATACACTTCCACATGAATTGCATTTTTAGCTAGAATCTAACTGTACCATTCTTTTAAGAACATTTACAAATAAATCAGTATACCATCAACCTGCAGTTATCATATAATCTAGTAAAGTAACATCTCTCTTTCTTCATTGACATATACATATTTCGATTACTCTTCATTCATTCTCTTGTTAAGATTTTAATTGACTAGTAAATATAAACCCTAGATCCCTAGATCCCAATCAATTTAATTCCAAATTAAGAACCAAAATGAAGCCAGATCTCTAATCAAACCCCTAGATTCAAAACCAAACAACTCAACAGAAGATCAAGATCTGCTCACCTTGGAACCGATCGAGATGGAGATCTAAGTTTGACGATGGGGGACCAGGGGGCAACAGAGGTGGAGGGGGAGAGCGATGGGGGAGGGGGGGAGTGAGCGGGAGAGAGAGAAGTGAGCTGGAGAGAGAGGGAGCGGGGACGGCGAGGGCGAGGGCGAGGGAGAGGGCGAGGGCGAGCGGCGGAGAGAGGGAAATAACGGAAATTGAGAAGTGGGATAGAAAATATGGAATTGGGTTTTTTAACCCTAACCTACCCCGGCGTTTCTTTTAACAAACGCCGGGGATACCCCGGTGCAATACCCAAATGCCGGGGTAGTTTCGCTGGGGTAAGGTGCTTTTTTTGTAGTGTAATTGGATTTTGAATCAAAATCACATTCTTCAAATACTCACCTTAGTTCCCTTCTTAATTCTTATGACAATTCTTCTTGCTCCTCATACAAAAATTGTTCTTAAATTGCTTGTCTTCTTCAGGATGATCATCAACCTGAACCCCTGCATTATTTTCTTACGCCAAACTATTCTCAAGGATTTCCCAACAAACCACAACTTTCTGGGAATATACTATCCAAAACGAGACCGTTTTCTCGTGTTGGATTTGAAACGATTTTATATTTGTGTCATTAGGTTAGTGTTTTTTGGGGATTGGAAGAGAGATTGGGAGGGATTATGGTTCGGGAAGACAAAGAGTTGATGGTCATTACAATGAAAGAAAGAAACATTGGTTGAAACCTTTAGACTGAGAAACAATTGGGTGCAAACTGTAAATATGGGGATTAGGGTTTTTAGAGGAGTTAATGAGGATGTCAAGAATGGAAACATTGCAAAAGTTAACAGCAGAAAAATAAGTAAAATAGTAAGAGTCATGTTACACCCACTAACAAATTCACTACCTTTCTTTTCACTACTTAGGTGGCATAGTATTGGAGCATCCACAGTCGTGTACTATTTATGCATAAAATGCATTTTATAGCAAACGACCAGCTGCAGTTGTTTGCTATTTATGCATTTTTATGCATAAATAGCGATAGTAGATTGCTATAAATGAGAATGGATTTGAGAGAAATGGATATCATACAGGACACAACTTCACTTTCCGTCCCACGATTTTTTTTTTTTTTTAATTCTCCGATGCAACTTCACTTTTCGTCCCGATTATTAAAAAAAATTCCATTTTTTCCTCAGACGGCACTTGAAGTGTTGTCCCTCAAATAGCCCATATTTCCTTTTGGCTTTGACGGAACTCTAAGTTCCGTCCAACCATTTATTTATTTATTTTTCCTTTTTTTAATTTTTAAAATTTTTAAAATAATCAAATAAATTATTTTAAAATTGCCAGAATTTTTTTTTTGCGCGGGATGGAACTTAGAGTTCTGTCCGATGATTTTTTTTTTTGGCTATATTTATAACATTTTACCACTGCAGCAAACAAGCTTTGCTATATGTATAATATGCGAAAATGCATATTTTAGCAAAGCACGACTGTGGATGCTCTTAGTGAAGGTTATTGTAAAGTGGGTATAGAGTAGGTGGTTGAAACCTCAAATAGTAGTGTGTCACCTAAGGTAGTGAAGAAAAAGATAGTGGATTTGGTAATGGGTGTAGCATTACTCAAACAGTAATAACTACTATGTAATATTTTTATCATGAGTAATGGTACGCCCACTACCAATTTCACTGCATTTTTCTTCACTATTTTGGGTGTTACACTCCAATAAGTGGGAGAAGAGAGAGTAGGTAGGAGAAATCTCCAATAGAAGTGTGTCACCTAAGGTAATGAAAAATATATAGTAAAATTGGTAGTGGATGAAGCATTACTCTTTTATCATATTAACTAGTTGGGTTTTTAACATGCATGCCCCTAATAAATATGATAATATCATATATACCCCTCATAAATGTATATTTTCGTATATGCCACTAACAATTTTGGACTATATTTTATATTTATCCCTATATTAGATTTCACGAAGTTAACCATAATTTTACCTTTACGAGACAAATAGAAATCAAATTAAAAGATCAAATTAGACACTCAAATGAGAAAAGATTTAAGAGTTTTAAGAAAAATAAACAAGGAAACTTACAATCTATCGTTAAAACACAAGATTGATGACAAATTTGGAGAAGTAACGTGAGGAAGAATACGTAGTTCTCAAAGATACACTATTAGTTTGTCCATTTCTTGAAAAAATAAAGAAACTTTGAGACGAGTTAATGAGTCTCGGTTAGATTAACAATTGTTCAGATTTACAAGGATGAAGAAGATAAAGTTTGAGTGGTAAAGAAAATATTATTTCAGTCATTTTTTATCAAGTCCATTAAAAAAAAAAATCTCCACTGTTTTGAGTTTTTTCTAACTAGAGGGATAATTAAGAAATGTAGCATATATTATTGGGGAAAAATATAACAATACATATTTGTGAGGAACATATATGATATTTACTTATTTGTTAGGGGTATACATGTTAAAAATCCTAACTAGTTAGTTGCTAGTGTTCCCTAAATGAAATGCTTGTGAGGCCCACGTTCACAACATGAGTGCTCACATGGTAACCGATGATTCTAGAAGTAAAACATAATAAATAAATAAATATCATTAATATCTTCCTACTAAGAATTGCTTGTTTTTTTTTTTTTGATACGACGGATAGAGCCTTACGGGTCCAACCCCAAAAATAAATAGCATTAAAAAAAGGGTAGCTTACAACGGCCGTTTAATTGAGAAGATCGGACGGCCTTGATTTAATCCCACCCCAGACGGGTTTTGCTTAGGGTTTTTTTATATAACCTTATTCTACAATTTTACAAGTAGTAAAACTATAAAATAACAAAATACAGCCAAAGACAACAACAGATAATCCAAAGACCAGGAAACCCCCAAAACAGAAATCACAAACGTAGCAATCAGAAGCACAGCAAGGAGACACAGGACACCATCAGGCAAGCTAGAAGAAAACAAGGAAACCCTTCCTCCACCCACAATAGCCGCAGACCATAAAGGTCCGTCGCGAGAGGGTCATCGCCGACTCCGCTCGGAACTCCGAAGGAGAAAAGATGGGCAAAACCCCGACCACCAAAAAGAAAGAGAGCAGCAACCATGAGTAGACTGGAGCCTCACACTACAACAAACACAGAAAAAGGCCCGCTTGCAACAAACAAGTGCAATCAGTGGTGGGCATAACCCCAAAAACAGAACAAGAAAAGCATTAGACGAACTAAAAGGCTTAACAAGACCAGCCTCCTCACATCACCACAGACCCATCCCAAAAGTGGCCCAAAATGATCGCCTCCTCACTTGCTGCAACGCAGTAAACTAGTCAAGGGCAACTAAAGAACAACAAACACAACACAGGCCTCACAAGACCAATAGCCAAGAGCAAAACCAACCACAACCAACCACAACCAGAACAGAGTAGAAACCACAAGACCAGAAAAGAGGAGAACACACAAATCAGTGCACAAGAAGCAAGTAGACAATACCATAAGTTAAGAACAGACAAAATACACAACCCAAACTAGTCCAAACCCAGCCTGGGTCAAAAAAACTAGAACCCCCGACCAGCAACAAGGTAAAAGAGGAGCGCACATATGAACAAGCTCCCCACAGACTAAAATAAAAACACAATAAAGATAGCAAACCAACAGAGGAGGGCTCCCCAAGGGATGGCCACCAAAAGCACAAATGAGTGCTTACCAAAAAAACATCAGGAGGTATAGTGAACAGCAAGAAATAATCCAGAACTCTTAACCCTGCAGTAAAAGCAAAATCGAAAGAAATTAGGGAGAGTTGATATTGAGAATAGTAGTAATGAAAGTAGAACGTAAAAAACAGCAGCGTCGCCTAGCCTATCAAGGCTTAACCGCTCTACTTTGTGAGGAGGAATAGCGGAAGACCAATGCTTAGAGAAAAAAATAAATTCACCAACCATAGTGTCAATAGGCTTAACATCGTTATTAGAAATGCGATCATTTCTTTCTTTCCAGATAACCCAAATCATAGCCATAATAGAAAGAAACCAAGACTTGCGGTACTTATTACACACAAAATGACAGTGTCAGTAATCAAGGAAAGAGTGGAGAGGCGGGTGAACTTGCCAGGCTAGAAAACAGATCTGCCAAAGTGGTTTGATGAAATCACAATGGAGAAACAAATGATCAACGTCTTCATGGCAATGAAAGCATAACGAACATAACTGTCCTATAGCAAGATCCCTCTTATTGAGAACGTCAACCGTTACAAGCCTATTGTTGATAGCCAGTCGAGACAGAATCTTGGCCTTAAGCGGAGCACAGCTGCTCCAAATATTTTTAGAAAAAGGAGAGGAAACACCCTCATGGTTGAGAAAGTTATAAAAGTATTTAATCTTAAAAGAACCAGAGTTGGTCCATCGCCAACAAAAATCTTCCTTCAGATGCCAGCTGTAACTGTGTAATAACGCAGTAAGTTGCAGGTAATCCGACTGTAGATCGTGAGGGAGTTCGCTATAGAACGGGATAAACCATTCTCTGATGTTGTTATGAACAGAAAGATAGTCAGACACCTTGGCATCCGGGTTGAGAGCTAGATTGAACAGAGCTGGATATGCGGAAGCCAACTTCAGATTGCCAATCCAAAGATGATTCCAAAACTGGGTCTTGGAACCATCTTCGCAAACGTGGTAAACACTACAATGGAATTGGTGAACAACTTTCCACACACCCTTCCAAAATGACGAAGCCCTAGACGAGAGAGAAGGGCGGAGCTCCCAAACCCTCTGACGACGAAAGCAATTATTGGAGATTAAACAGGCCCAGGGAAGATTATCTTCCTTCAGCATCCTCCATTACCATTTAGCCAATAAAGAAAGGTTTGGGTTTCTAATATTAAGGACACCCAGACCTTCGGCTGTGTTAGAAGTGCAGACCAACTTCCAATTACAAAGATGAGAACCGGATTTGTAAGTAGCAGATGTAGACCAGAAGAAATTTCTTCTGATTTGGTCTATCTTGTTGATAACCCAGTACGGGACATAGAAGAAAGACATTATATACAAAGGGATAGAAGTGAGGACTGCATTCACCAGAACCAATCTGCCTCCTCTAGAAAGGTTTTTACTAGTCCACACATTAAGTCTGCATTCAACTTTATCAATCATTGGCAGCCAATCCGATTTGTGCAACTTGCCCCATCTCAAAGGGATCCCAAGATACTTAATCGGGAAGGAAGAGGCAGAACAATTGAAGAAATTGGCAATCTTTAATTGCCAATTTGTAACTCCTATTTTCATTAATATGTATTTTTTTAAAAGTATTTTCCGTATTTATATTCTCAGTACCTTATAACTATTTTTCCCCTAATTGATTTTATTATTTAAACTATTTTGGAGTGCAATTGTTTAGTATGAGCCCAAGTTGCATTTCTATTTTTATTAACTATTAATGTGAGCCCCGTTGTTATTTAAGCCCAATTCCACATTATGATTTTATTTTATTTTATATTTAATCTAAACCCAAAAAATTCAGCCCAACAACCTAATTGTTTTATTTAAATATTTTTAAGCCCAAGCCCATATCCACCCCCTATTGGATCTCTCACCCAAACCCAATAACCCAATCAACCCCCAATCTCTCCCTAACATCCAATCCCTATGATCCCTCCTAATCACTCCCCACAATCCCCACTATCTCCACAATTTGTAACTTCCTCCCCCTACTATCTTTATACTCTTTACTATTATATTATTTCATACCTTTATTATCTCTCTCTCTCCAGTACTTTCTCTCATCCTCTGATTAAAACCCAACAGAACAAAACCAAAACAAAACAAAAACCCAACTCCTTCTTCCTCTTCATTCCTTCCGCTCTCTCCCTGTTTCCCAAACCGCCAACTCCCGAACTCCCCTCGCAACCATCATCGACATCCGCCATTGCCGCACCATCGCCCTCCGATCCACCACGACTTTCACCCTCGCATCCACCATCGTTCACCTTCGCCTTCACCCACGCCGCTGCCGCCGCCATCGATCGCCGCTGTCCGCCGCGATCTCTCCCACCCTCTCTCTCTCTCTGGCGCGTTTGGGGAAGAAGAAGGAACAGGAGTGGGTGGTGAGGCTGTGTGGTGTTTTGTGGAAGGGGATTTGTTTCCGCTGTTTGGTGTTCCGCTTGCGATCCGGTGTGGGGGAAGATTTCGATTGGTTGTATTCGCTGTTTGGTATTCTGGCGTGTAGCAGATCTCGATCCCTTGTGTTGTTGTTGTTGCTTTGCTGGTTTACTTGTTTGGGTTGCACGCAATTCGCACGTGTCTGGAATTTTCATATTTATCGGATCTAATCGTCAAAAAGGCAAGTCATTTCTATCGAATATTTATTGTATCATATTCGATAATTTTTATTGAATTCCGCAAGTGGATCCTATTGAATATCGTAAAATGTTATTGTATCTATCGTTGGGATGCCACGGATTTACACGAGCGAATCCAAGTGGTAATCTCGACTTCGTGCCATCTTTTTGCCTCCAATGTATAGGGATTTTACATACACCCATATAGTTATAGTTATTGAATATAAGAATAGGGAATTATTGACACATTTCATATCATGACATTAATGACAACTAGCTATAGTAGATTGTATAAATTAGTTGATTGTTAATGTGATTGCGATTGATAAATTAGTTGAATTGTAATTATTAGAATTATAGACATCATCTACCTTAATACCATGTTCACATAAGATTGGTTCGCTTTAATTATGATTATTAAACTCCAATTTATCATTCTTAACTTTTAATCGTTTTATTCAAAATGAACATGTTGACTATTCTGGAATTTACACCAACCTGAATCTTAATGTGCTGTTTCGACCTAGATAACTTCATTAAAATCAGAAACTCCCTGAAAGAGAATCGTAGCCCTATTTGTCTAGATGTCAATAGATACCAGAACTTTCGAATTCCGACTTATACTGCCCCAGTTATGATCCTTTTGCTACAGCTGCGCTGTAATTTCAGATTCATGTACATCCCATGTTAGGCTGATAAATTGAGTGGACTAATGATTATATATGGCCAAGATAAATTCCAGATTTGTAGATAACATGTTTAGGGTGTTAAAAATTATTTTTACTGATTTTTGTAATGATTATTTACTGCCTTTATAATTAAAATTAGTCAACATCGACACCCAGCCAGAAACTAAAATCTATAAAGATTATTGAATTTCGCCTAGCTATCGTTGTCGGAATGTAGCTTTTAAGTATGCGTTGGAACCGGGCAGGAGTCTAGTTTCTAGACAACCTGACTGATCTACATTTGCTGTCCTGTAGCAACGGGAATTCTGATTTTGGTGCAGCAACCTACTGCTGTCCAGAATTTGGATTCTATGTTTTATAATGTACAATTGTGTTTATAATGTTATATTAGTGCATTTAATTTTATAGAGTATATTACATGATCTTAGGGTTGTTTTGTCACCTTTTCTAGCGTTACTTATTAATTGCATTATTGTGTGTTAATTGAATAAAGGAAATAAATCAAAGCTGGGGTTAAGGGTTGATTAGGGTAGTTGACAATATAGCAAGTGTACTCAGATGATGGCCCGTGTTTTATCGTTATCGGCATCGTGTAAGAAATTACACATGTCCAGTGTTATTATCGTTATCGTCATCATACCCAGTACATGAACTATAGAATCTACCTCCTTTATCTAAACGAAATTGATTGTATGTATCGAACCTGTGGTACGGCACACATGGGACACAGTAGTACGTGCATTAGCTAGGATAAAAGAATGAATAATAGACCTAAGGCTCTCATCACAGTATCATTGCATATTGTTATCTTTATCGAACAGTGTTATCGTTATTATTGCCATTATTGATATTGTTCATCATTATCGTGATAGATCATAGTTATTCCATATTATACTGTTATTGCTTTGTCAATGTTCAACACTATTGACTTCATCGTTTATTGAATTCATTGCTATACCACTATTGTTATTGTTTCTCTGTTTCTCCACTTGCATGTCCACAACTTGCTCTAAGGACAAAATTATTCTTTCTTTTTAGATAAACAAGTACAGGTGATCAAGGAGAATTTTCAGAAGACATTGGTGAGCAGTTATTCTACGATTGGAGCAGGAGTTCCTTGAGCTATTTGGTAAGTTCTTATATTCCAGATTTGGTTATTAAATTTCATTCTCGTTTATGTGATCATGTTCCTGCGTGGTTGTGATTAATTTGTTTTATATTGTTGAGTTAAGACTGGTACAGCTTATGGATGATATGAGTTGGCGTACTTATATCATTCGCTGGGCCTCAGTTACGTACCTGTATTCCCGTATTCCGGGAAGCGGGGCGTGACAAGATTTTTAGTGGTATCAGAGCCAGGTTTGACTCTAACTAGTTAGGATTGGACCCTGATTAGTTTGAGTTTAACTGGTCTGACTCAACAATATGTACAACCCGTGAATCACATGAATAATGAATAACCAACATAATCTGGATACTCCTCTGATTTGATTCCTCTTTGAATCCTTCACATCCAGTCCTTTCAATTCTCAGTTGTTTCGTCCCTTCCATTCATTCACATTTATTAATTTCTTATTGGGTATAGAATCTTTCTTTTTGTACCCATATTATTTTGATTCCGGTGCAAGCAATCTCTGATTTTTTGCTTGTCTCGTTGACCCCTTATTTCAGCTCGTGTGTCGTCCATTGTTTTCCCTATCTTGCATTCATCTCCATAGGTTGATTCATATTGAATATCATGTTGGTTATTTCTTCCTTGTTATATTCTCTTCAATTCCGATTTTGCCCCTCGCCCTTCTTCCTTCGTATTAAATTCCTTAGTTTTCTTCTGTCCCTTATAGTCATCCACCTCTTTAACTCTTTATTGGGTGTGGCTTCATTTTTCTTATATCTATTTTCTCTTTATAATTAATTTTCCCGAATACTTTCTATATTTCGATTATTAATTGTTATATTTATTTTCGATCTTCAATAAAAATGTTTCTCAATAAAGATTTTGTTATTTCGAACAATGGTGTATTTTAACTTCACTTTTCATTTTTGATCGACTATATATTTCTACTGGATTATTTTGCTAGGACAAATTCTCATTTTGTTGTATAATGCTCTTATTACTACTATCATTATTATTGATATTATTTCATTATCATTGTTAGTATTATTATTATTGTTACTACTGTTGATATTCTTATTGTTGTCTTTATTATTTCATTATTATTGTTAATATTAAATTACTTCCACAAAAATGTTGGGCACAAACTATATCTTGTCTTGCATTATTATTTTTACTAGTGTTGTTGATATTTTAATATTATTGCTATTATTATTATTATTATTATTATTATTATCATTCTTTTTGCGATTACTGTTATCATTACTGTTGTGATCATTGTTATTATCATTGTTATTCTTATTGCTATTAGTATCGATACTTTGTTATTATTATTGTTATTGGTATTATTATTTTTATCGTTACTATTATTATTATTATTAATTTATTTTTATTTTTTGAGCCTGAGCATGCTCTATTTTATATACGTTTCACCACTTCGGTGCAACCTAATGTCGAGATGGCAAATATGCAACTGGATATCGGCGAGGCAAAATGTGCAGCCGAATATCCAGACGGCAACCTGCAACCTGATGTCGTGAAGGCAAACATGCAACTTGATGTTAGGGAGGCAAGATTTTCTACCTATTACTAATTGATACTTCAAGACTCGTTACTTATATAATGAAACTGATGGTAAAGGAATATTTTCGTTATTATTGGTATTATTATTATTATTGTCATTTCAATTGATGTTATTATTATTATTTTTCGTTACTGTAACGCCCCAAATCCCAAATACACTGAATTCGAGATGTTCTACAGGATCTTTTCGCTTTCTTTAGTACAATTTTACAAGGAAATTTGAACTTTTCACTTTACATCAGAGTTTACATGAATACATTACAATTTACACTGCACAGCAGAAGTAAACTTTACAACAATGAAAATAAATATACAACAACATGGAGTAATCTTTAAGTATTTGTTCCTCTTTAATCTTTATCAAGCCATTTACCTGCATATAAGACTGTGGGTACGTCAGTTTATTCAACCGACGATCATTATACACGGCCATCCTCTCTATGCCGGAAATAGTATAACTTATTTTCCATATTTAGCAAACACAAACTTGTCACATTTCAAACTAAAGGGACTACCCTATTGATGTCGTGTTGTGATTGTGCACTTGGTCCTTAATGCAATTATTTATATTAGATGACACTAATGCGCACTTGTTCGGATTCTATGCATCCCATACTACATAGGCCCGAGGGCAAGCCTCTTATTCGTTCTTCATCTTTGTAGGGTTCGATCCCTCGCCATGACTTAATCTACTACTGTAATTACGGTAGGTATCTTAAATGATCTATAAGTGCAAGCACGTGTACAGAAAACCCGGAGGGGAATCCCACGTCATGTCACGACTCATCGTGAAGAACCTATGGCAATTCAGCCTTCTTCATGGCACACGATCCTCATGCAGTCACCAAACATCCCACAAGCGTCACCATTGGGACGGTACCCTGGAGCAGTATCCACGTCATATCACGACGCATCGTGAAGACAGCTTGTGAAATACTCTCACGCCGCCGATCCGATGGCCCTCATACTCGTGTTTTTCTCCTACTTTCATCACATCTCCACTATGTACTAATTCTTAGTTTTTATTAAAATCATGAACAAGAATCAAAGCTCTAGAGTTAGCCTCTCCACTAAACCGGACTTATTCATTCATTTCAACATGACCATCCTTGGTCTTTCTTTTCAATTTTCATTTCCAAATGCCGGGAGAGACTTAGCTACTCTTTTTGGTTTCAATTTTCAATTCACAATTTCTAAAATGAGCATTTCCAATTCATAAATTTCCATGTTGAGTCATCATACTCAAAAGTATATTTCTTTTCAATCATGATATCTGATTCGTTCAAATAGTCCATAACTATACATGAATTTCATATGCTTTATCAATTATCACTTTTACTTTGAAATTCACATCACTAACGAATATTCACAATTCACATTTTTCACACTATTCTCGAATGAGAACAATTCACATCCATCACATAATAAAAGACTCATTCTTTACCACAATAATCTTCTAATTCTTCATTTCAAACTCTTTTTGCAAGGTATAATTTTCACAAAGTATACACATAGAACCATAGTTCTATTTATGCATTTTATTCACAAATCATAGTCTATTTCATGCAAATAATTCTCAAATCATTTTTATAAAGTCCCATATAATTTTAGAAGAATAACCATATATTTTTAATAATTTTTGGACAATTAAAAACCCCAAAAAATAATTTTTTTCAATCTTGCCGAGGGCAAGATTCAAACCCAGTACCCCAGAGAACACAGCCAACCGCACAAGCCACTAGGCCGCATGTGCTAAGCGATATAAAGGGAAAGCCGAGGGTATTTAAGGCTCTCGATCGCTGATTCTTGTTTTTAAAAAAATTACATGAAACAATATAGTGCCACAAGGATTCGAACCGGTCACCACAAGGAACCCAACCACGCACTATGACCACTTGAGCTACAAGCTCAGGTTGTCACTAGTATAATTCCAATTTCATTTAACCCATACTCTCTATTTTAGAACATTTCGACGTTCAACAAAGTTGCATATCACATTGTTCTTACTAATATACTGAAAAAATCCGAATTAATCATTTTCCATCATAAATTTTATTCCAGTATATGAAAATAATTTCTTAAATAATTAGACATAATTTCCTCCATAATTGACACATTTCTACCATACAATTTGGTTAATGTGACATACTACTAATACAAATTTTTTTTTTTGACATTATAATTTCATCAATCTCTATAATAATTCTCTACTCTTATTCATTTTCCAAACATAAGAATTCCTCTTAATTTATTCGCTACCACGCCATACAAAGTTTCCAATTTAGCACAAAAAGTGACACAATCGATGTACTAACTTTTGCACATAATTTTTCATGCTACTAACAAATGTTCCTTCACATAATTTATAGCCACATTCATATTGCACACAACTTAAATTTTACTAATAACAACACACATAACTTGCATATCAATAAGTTAATCAATTAGAGATCATCCTTTCAATTAAAATGTGCATTCTTATTAGTCATTTTTATGCATTATTTTGATAATTTAATCTAGCATGCATTCCTATGTTAGAAACACGAAAATTTACCCACCTTGTTGAAGAAAAGAACAATTAGCAAACTCCTAGACGAATGTCCTTGCAACGAGATGCTCCTCCTCCTTGAATGCCGCACTCGAGCCTCCAAAAGCACCAAAACCGAGAGCTCCTTCCCTTTGAATGCCGGCCTCTTCTCCTTTTGTAGTTGCAAGCACAATCCCACACACACTCAATCTTTTAACTCACAAAAATCACTACTAGATAATATAATTTAGACTATAGGTTTGGAAAGATTAATAGGTACAAGGATAACTAGCCATGGGGGGGGGGGTATTTATACTAAAAATCAAAGAGAATGGAGGGCTAGGATCAATTGGTTGGTTGTAAGATGGAGGGCTAGGATGAAAGTAGGAGTTGCAATAACTACCCACAACCAAGCAACCACCATACCATGATCACCACTCAAAATTTGGGTTCCCTCCAAAAGTCACAACCGGCCTACAAAGGAAGAGTGCAATTTGCACGTGTACGTGTAGTGCACGTGCATGCAACTAGGCCCAAAAATTGTACATTTAATTCTTGTATAAAAATAAAATAGTCTTTAAATTGTATTCTATATGACAAGTTGCATAAAAATAGTCCATGGGCTTTAGTTTATGGGCCAAAATAATAATTATAAAAATACTAAATTAAATTAACTTTGGGCTTTTAAAAAGGAAAGGCTTTTTATCTAATTGAAAGAAGGCTTTATATAAAAATAATTAAAAGCACATATTTAAATATCTATACTCATCATGATGAAAATATTTACCAAAAATATTGCACATGCACACTACGTGCAAAATAAAATAATTTTTCATTAAATGAAAATTCGAGGCATTACAGTTACCTTTAGTACTCTTATTATTTTTTTTATTATTATTACTGTTACTTTATTGATATTATTGTTATTAATGCTATTATCATTATTATCATATTGATATTATTTTTAATGTTATCATTATTATTATTATTGCATTATTTTTCATGAATGTGTTGAATTCTATTTTGTCATGTACATATTATCATTATTATTAGTATTGTTGATATTTTTATTTTATTATATTATTACTGCCTGTATGATTATGATGATTTTGATTACTATTACTATTGTTGTTATTATTTTTGTTATTATTATTATTTTTATTATGGTCATTATTACTTGTATCATTGTTGTTATTATTATTTTTAATATTATTGTTTTTATTATTACATTTTTATTATTATCATTGTTATAATTATTTTTGTTATTATTATTCTACTACTATTGATATTATTATCATTGATATGTGTTATTTTTATTATTTCTGTTAAAGCCATTAGTTTTGATTTGTATTATATCTTTTAATTACTTAGATTGAAGCTAAAGCTCTATATTCACTTTGCATTATTGGTTATCTCTATTTGGAGCCCATATTCTCTTTGAATTTTTGGTGCCTCATTCTTATCTTCCTGCTCGGATCGTCACTTGGTGTCACGTAGTCCACAAAGACATGTCTACAGTTTCGAACGTCGCCATCAAAGTAGCGGAGCAGAAGCGTGGTGGGCCCATAACCCATAGATCCTAGAATTGTCTTATTGCTTTCCCTTCATTGCACTACTTGCTCTTCTTTCATACATTTGCATTGTCTTCATTCATTGAATTTTTATTGGACATCATTCTGGATCACCCCATTATTATCGATGATTTTCTTATTCTGGTATAGCCACCCTCTTGACATTTCTTTGAATCCCTTGTTTTGTTATCCCCCATAAGAGTTGTTTTGCCTTGTCCTATATACTGCCTACGCAAATTTCGAGGACAAAATTTTGTTGTAAGGTGGGTAGGATTTGTAACCCCTGTTTTCATTAATACGTATTTTTTTAAAAGTATTTTCCGTATTTAAATTCTCAGTACCTTATAACTACTTTTCCCCTAAATGATTTTATTATTTAAACTATTTTGGAGTCCAATTGTTTAGTATGAGCCCAAGTTGCATTTCTATTTTTATTAACTATTAATGTGAGCCCAGTTGTTATTTAAGCCCAATTCCACATTATGATTTTATTTTATTTTATATTTAATCTAAACCCAAAAAATTCAGCCCAACAACCTAATTGTTTTATTTAAATATTTTTAAGCCCAAGCCCATATCCACCCCCTATTGGATCTCTCACCCAAACCCAATAACCCAATCAACCCCCAATCTCTCCCTAACAGCCAATCCCTATGATCCCTCCTAATCACTCCCCACAATCCCCACTATCTCCACAATCCGTAACTTCCTCCCCCTACTATCTTTATACTCTTTACTATTATATTATTTCATACCTTTATTATCTCTCTCTCTCTCCCGTACTCTCTCTCATCCTCTGATTAAAACCCAACAGAACAAAACCAAAACAAAACAAAAACCCAACTCCTTCTTCCTCTTCATTCCTTCTGCTCTCTCCCTGTTTCCCAAACCGCCAACTCCCGAACTCCCCTCGCAACCATCATCGCCATCTGCCATTGCCGCACCATCGCCCTCCGATCCACCACGACTTTCACCCTCGCATCCACCATCGTTCACCTTCGCCTTCACCCATGCCGCTGCCGCCGCCATCGATCGTCGCTGTCCGCCGCGATCTCTCCCACCCCCTTTCTCTCTCTCTGGCGCGTTTGGGGAAGAAGAAGGAACAGGAGTGGGTGGTGAGGCTGTGTGGTGTTTTGTGGAAGGGGATTTGTTTCCGCCGTTTGGTGTTCCGCTTGCAATCCGGTGTGGAGGAAGATTTCGATTGGTTGTATTCGCTGTTTGGTATTCTGGCATGTAGCAGATCTCGATCCCTTGTGTTGCTGTTGTTGCTTTGCTGGTTTACTTGTTTGGGTTGCACGCAATTCGCACGTGTCTGGAATTTTCATATTTATCGGATCTAATCGTCAAAAAGGCAAGTCATTTCTATCGAATGTTTATTGTATCATATTCGATAATTTTTATTGAATTCCGCAAGTGGATCCTATTGAATATCTTAAAATGTTATTGTATCTATCGTTGGGATGCCACGGATTTACACGAGCGAATCCAAGTGGTAATCTCGACTTCGTGCCATCTTTTTGCCTCCAATGTATAGGGATTTTACATACACCCATATAGCTATAGTTATTGAATATAAGAATAGGGAATTATTGACACATTTCATATCATGACATTAATGACAACTAGCTATAGTAGATTGTATAAATTAGTTGATTGTTAATGTGATTGCGATTGGTAAATTAGTTGAATTGTAATTATTAGAATTATGGACATCATCTACCTTAATACCATGTTCACATAAGATTGGTTCGCTTTAATTATGATTATTAAACTCCAATTTATCATTCTTAACTTTTAATCATTTTATTCAAAATGAACATGTTGACTATTCTGGAATTTACACCAACCTGAATCTTAATGTGCTGTTTCGACCTAGATAACTTCATTAAAATCAGAAACTCCCTGAAAGAGAATCGTAACCCTATTTGTCTAGATGTCAATAGATACCAGAACTTTCGAATTCTGACTTATACTGCCCCAGTTATGATCCTTTTACTACAGCTGCGCTGTAATTTCAGATTCATGTACATCCCATGTTAGGCTGATAAATTGAGTGGACTAATGATTATATATGGCCAAGATAAATTTCAGATTTGTAGATAACATGTTTAGGGTGTTACAAATTATTTTTACTGATTTTTTTAATGATTATTTACTGCCTTTATAATTAAAATTAGTCAACATCGACACTCAGCCGGAAACTAAAATCTATAAAGATTATTGAATTTCGCCTAGCTATCGTTGTCGGAATGTAGCTTTTAAGTATGCGTTGGAACCGGGCAGGAGTCTAGTTTCTAGACAACCTGACTGATCTACATTTGCTGTCCTGTAGCAATGGGAATTCGGATTTTGGTGCAGCAACCTACTGCTGTCCAGAATTTGGATTCTATGTTTTATAATGTACAATTGTGTTTATAATGTTATATTGGTGCATTTAATTTTATAGAGTATATTGCATGATCTTAGAGTTGTTTTGTCACCTTTTCTAGCGTCCCTTATTAATTGCATTATTGTGTGTTAATTGAATAAAGGAAATAAATCAAAGTCGGGGTTAAGGGTTGATTAGGGTAGTTGACAATATAGCAAGTGTACTCGGATGATGGCCCGTGTTTTATCGTTATCGGCATCGTGTAAGAAATTACACATGTCCCGTGTTTTATCGTTATCAGCATCGTGTAAGAAATTACACATATCCAGTGTTATTATCGTTATCGTCATCATACCCAGTACATGAACTATAGAATCTACCACCTTAGTCTAAACGAAATTGATTGTATGCATCGAACATGTGGTACGGCACACATGGGATACAGTAGTACGTGCATTAGCTAGGATAAAAGAATGAATAATAGACCTAAGGCTCTCATCACAGTATCATTGCATATTGTTATCTTTATCGAACAGTGTTATCGTTATTATTGTCATCATTGATATTGTTCATCTTTATCGTAATAGATCATAGTTATTGCATATTATACTGTTATTGCTTTGTCAATGTTCACCACTATTGACTTCATCGTTTATTGAATTCATTGCTATACCACTATTGTTATTGTTTTTCTGTTTCTCCACTTGCATGTCCACGACTTGCTCTAAGGACAAAATTATTCTTTCTTTTTAGATAAACAAGTACAGGTGATCAAGGAGAATTTTCAGAAGGCATTGGTGAGCAGTTATTCTACGAATGGAGCAGGAGTTCCTTGAGCTATTTGGTAAGTTCTTATATTCCAGATTTGGTTATTGAATTTCATTCTCGTTTATGTGATCATGTTCCTGAGTGGTTGTAATTAATTTGTTTTATATTGTTGAGTTAAGACTGGTACAGCTTATGGATGATATGAGTTGGCGTACTTATATCATTCCCTGGGCCTCAGTTACGTGCCTGTGTTCCCGTATTTCGGGAAGCGGGGCGTGACACAATTGTCAGATCCTCCAAGCCAAACGAAGATTTATGGAAATTAATCGAAAGGCCAGACACACTTTCGAAAATGTAAAGAAGAATCTTAAGGTTACGCAGAGAGAAACTGTTGGGTTTAGCAAAGATAATAGTGTCGTCAGCATATTGAAGGTTGAGAACTCCCCAGAAACTGTGAGAACCTCCGAGACCCTCGATCGCCTGAGCATCACAGGCACTATTCAGTAATCTACTGAACACATCCGCTACCAGAGTGAACAGAAGAGAGGAGATGGGGTCCCCCTGACAAAGACCACACTTACACTTGAATTTGTGGCCTTCCGACCCGTTAATAATAATAGACAATGTACCAGCGAAGAGGCTGGACTTAATCCAAGCAATCCACTTCGGGCCGAAACCCCTATGAAGCAGAATGTCGAAAACAAAGTCCCAGCACACCTTATCGTAAGCCTTCTCAAAGTCTAATTTTAACATAATCCCCTTCGAGTTGGATTTATGGCAATAGGAGATAAGTTCTTAGGCGGAAGTCACACTGTCAAGAATAAAACGATCTTTAATGAAACCCGACTGAGCAGGATCTATCAGAGGGGAAATGACAAGGCTCGGGCGTTTAGATAGAACTTTCATAATGATCTTGAACGTAGTATTAAGGAGACTGATCGGTCTGAAATTCGCAACCGAATTCACCCCCATAATTTTGGGGATGAGAACATTGTGAGCATAATTAATACGATCAAAGGAAAAGGATCCTTAGTGTAGATCGGCGAACATTTGTAGGAGATCATCTTTTAGGAAGTCCCAGAATTTTTGGAAAAAGAACGATGGAAAGCCATCTGACCTTAGAGAAGAGTCACTTTTTAAGGAAAAAACAGCATACTTAATCTCCTCCAAGGAAAAGGGGGCTTCCAAGCTAGATAAATCATGTGTTTCCTGACCTAGAGCTGCACCCAATCAAGTTGGATGGACCGAGTTTGAGAAGAACCTAGGAGACTTTTATAGAAATGAAGAAATGTAGCATGAATATCAGCATCTGAGTGCAGCTCCACACTGTCGTTAACGATGGAAGAGATACAATTGCACTGTTGATGGTGCGAAGCAAAATTATGGAAGAACGCTGTGTTACCATCCCCTTCTTTGAGCCAACGCACTTTGGCCCGCTGAGCCCACTTGATATGATCGTTACAAAGAACTGAAGCAAAATCCCTTTTGCAGGAGCTCCTTTCATAATGAAGAGACTCAGAAATTGGGGCAAGCTCTTCAAGCTTATCAATGGCTTCTATTGTGGAAAGAAAAGGAGTTTAAGTTCATTAGCAGCGGCAAATCTTTCTTTACGCTAGATCTTGCAGCCAAATTTAATAGCATGCAACTTAAGCAGAATGCGACCTAATCCGTGAGACCCCGTGACAGAGGGAGGCATTCGGAAATAAGGTTCACAAAATCCTGATCTTGCAACCAGAATTTTTCAAAACGGAAGTTAAACAGCTTAAAGAAGTTAACGTTAGAGTGAAGAGCAATGGGAACGTGATCTGAAGAAGGATTAGGCATGGCACAAGAGAACGCGTTGTGGAAATAGGAGATCCACTCATACGAAACAAGGAACCTATCCAGCTTAGCCATAGAATGAGATAAGCGCATATTAGACCAAGTGTAAGATCTCCCGTTAAGGGGGATGTCGGAAAGGTTTAGTGAACGAATACACTTGTTGAAGCCGGAAGAGTCTGAGTTACACGAGACAAACCCAGATCTTTCGTGAGAGAATCTGGTGACATTAAAGTCGCCACAAAAGAACCAAACCCATGAATGATGTCATGGAAGGAATTAAATTCGTTTTAGTAAAGGTTGCGCCTATCGGCAGAGGATGGACCATACACAGAGACCACTGTGAGACCACTGTTGAATTCGTGCCAATGGAGACCAACGATAAGGAAAAAATTAGACGGTTAACAGATATGATAGAAAAGCGGGAGTCTTTAAACCCAAAAAGAATACCCCCACGCATATCAGACTCTTTAAGCAGGATCCAATTGGTGATAAACGAACCCCCAATGGCTCGAAGCAGAGCAGGGGAAGTTGAATCTAATTTGGTTTCTTGAATGGATATCAAATCACACTTGGAGGATGAAATATGGTGGAAGAGAGCTTGTTGCTTGGACGGGCAGTGAAGACCCCGAATGTTCCAAAAGATACTAATCATGATCATGATTGAACTCGCAAGCTCTGGAAATTTCACGATTGCGAATGGTCTGAAAGACCGGGAAGTGTGAAGAATCCACTACAAACCCCATACTAGTTGCTAGATCCACCATGTTTAAATCAGACAGGGAATCGAAGTGCACTTGGTAGACTGAACCAAGGGTTATAGGCTTCGAACCTTTAGAGACAGGGGGAGGAATATCTAAGTCACGGATATGAGCAGCGTGGGAATCGTTAGAAACGAAAGCGAAGCGATTATTATGCTTAGCTCTGATACGAGCACTGGAACGTATATTGATTGGAGACGATTTGTGTTTCAGAGAGATATGACGAAAAGCAGATATAGATCTGCCTGGGGAAGGACCCGCTGAAACCTGACCAGCATGAACCAACCATTTATTAGAGACTGAGACCTCAGAGTTGGACCAAAGGGCAGGAATAGAAGACGAAGTACCCTTCAACTCAGGACAAACAGGGAGAGTAAGAGGGGAAACTATGGAGGAAGAGTTAAAAAGGAGAGGGGAGTAGAAATAATAGCAGAGGAAGAAGAGAGCTCCTCTTCTAAATGAGAATGAAGATAGCGAGCGAAAGGGGAAGAATTAGTAAAAAGCCAACTAACGCTAACGAACATAAAAGAGGACAGACTAAAATTAAGCGCAAATTTAAGCGAGAAAGCAAAATAATGAATAAAATTAAAGTCACAAACACATCTCGGTGAATACTCCAACCCATAACAGACAAAAATTGCGAACGGAAAACATAGAGGCAATACCTTGAGATGAAGAGAAGACTTAGCCAGGTCTGCTACCTCTTCAGAGAGAAGATCATCCTGATCGATCCAAGCGTCGGCCTTAGCCGCAGTAAGAGAAGTGGATTTACCTGCGGCACTTTTAGGGACAGGGGTCGCTGAAGAAGAACCATGAACACCTTTAATGTATATATCCCAATCCGACGCAAAGTTGGGATTAGCATCCCAATCTGGCCATTTAGAGTCAGAGGCCTGAACATGACCATCTGGACAAGACGAGAATGAAGAACATCCGTAGAGGAAGCAGTAGGTAGGGAAGGTGTCGGGGGAATATTGTGGAGCAGACGAGAAGAACTCCTAACAGCAGCAAGCTGTTGCTTCGCAGCTGAAGAGGATGACAAGTTCGGGTTGATCCAAACCAAGTTTGGAGCTTTGGAGGGAGAAATTTTGGACGAGGGAAAGAAGGCCACACTCTTGCGTTGAAACAGAACCTGCTTTCTAGGGAACGTCTTATGTCCGCCCTTGGGTTTGGCCGAGGAGGACAGCAGAAAAGAGGAAGCACCTACAGCGAAGGAGGGAGCAGGGGCTCCAAGAGAAGAAGAAGGAGTGGGTAGTCAGACTCACAGAACCGGTGGGAGAATCATGGTAGGTAATGGAGATAGAGAAGATAGACTGGCCAATGCGCAAATTAAATGCCAAAACCCTTTCAGACACCGGTGGACAAAGGAATTCTGCCTCAACTAGAAGACAGCTAGAGGCAAGCAGTGAAGTAGCAGAGGTGCGAGTCAAATCCCCAACACAACTAGCCATATTAGCCACAAGATGGGGAGAATCACAGAATGGAGGCAAATCAAGAAGAGTCACTTTCGTGGGGGTACCATGAAGAGTCAGAGGAAAGACTCGCTGGTGAATCCACTTACGGATAGAAAGGTTGACAGAACCTATGGAGAAAGAATTGATGGCCACTAGTTCATCCAGAACCTTAGAAGAGGGGCAGCTGATGACAACATCGCCATTAGAACAAGAATTAACCGCCCAAGTCCACTAAGGGACGTTGCATGAGTTGGAAAGGAAAGAGTCCAGAGCAAAGTTGGAGATAGACCCTCTACTGAACAAAACTGCACCCATAACAATCGAATTTGTTAAACTTAACAGCAAAATCCGGCGAGGGCACATACACCCTGAGGAAGAGCGGTCTTAGCCGCTGGAGCCGACAGAGAAGTTGGGGGCTCCGCTGGAGAAGAGAGGATGGAGATGGAGAGGTTATGGGGCACATCGGGAAGAAAGGGCACCCCCACTGAAAGGCTCTGAGACACAGTGGGGGTAGGGATAAGAGGGGAAGCACCAGAGAGTTTAGCCTTCTTCAACTTATGTGCCTTAGGAATTCTAGCTTGTAGGGAGGGGAAATCAAGTGCCGCCAAGACTTGATCAGAGATCGGAACCCCCAATGACAACCCTAGGAGTTGCTGAAGGGTGAAACAACGATTCCGAGCATGTCCAGGTTTAAGACAGAACAGACACCTCATGTTAGAAGAACAAAACGCCTTGAAGTGCCCGGTTTGGAGACACCGAAAGCAATGTTTAGAGGTGGAGGAAGAAGAATAAGAGAACTGGGCAGATGAAGAGTCGAAAGGACGACTTGAACAGAGATAAGAAAAACAGGAGTCTTGAAACTTCGTCGAAGTGGGCTGTCCTTCAGACGGGCCCAAAAACAAGCAAAACGACAAAGGCAGAATAGTATCCATTTTTATTTTTTCCCCCTTTTCACAACGTCAACCCAAGTAGACCCCATGAATTGGCCCACAAAAGCCCAAAAAAGAAAAACCATTATTGTAGAAATCAAAGCCAAGGGACGATAGCGATCCCACAAACCAAGAAAAATCCACTGAAAAAGGAATCCAGAGGCAAGGCAGAACACAAAACCGAAGAGAAAAGCAACCTAAAGCGGAATCCCAAACTTGTGGGAGGGGAAGAACAAAATCTTCAGCCTCAATAGGAACTAGAGAAAGAACACACTAACCGAAGAACAAAAGTGTTCCTCACTAACCAATAAAAAAGAGCTAAAACTGACTTAAAAGGATAAGCACAAACAGCTTTTTAAAAAAAACAAGCTAAAGCGCAATCCCACAAGAGAGGAAAGCGGAGGAGGAGAAGGCACAGCCGAAACCGAAAAAATGCCACACATTATAGAAATAAAACACCCAAGTCACTACACCCACAAGGGAAGGTGGAGAGACCCTCAAAACACAGACCAGAGCCAAGACTGCCACGCAACAGAAACCCAGAACATGAGCTACAACTAAAAAGCCCAAAAAAACTAGAAACAAGGGCAATCAGAAACCCAAGTAAGGGTAAGGTACTTACAGTGCTCTGAAGAATCGTGGAAAGGAAACGCAGCAAACCTACCACACGGGAAAGAGTAGCACCGAAGCGAAAACCACTGCCACAGAGAGGGCACACACAGAAGAGGACGCTGGGCGAGCTCACGGAGGTGGATCAGCTAAAGGGAAGACAGAAGAGCAAGGAGCCAGTGCCTCGACTGTGAATCCAGGGGAAGATGAGGAAATGGAGTAGAGGATGGAAGGAGGCGCCAAAAAAGATTCAGAGGATATGGGTCTGTAGATCTATGGGAGATCTACAAAGTTTTAGAAGGGAGGGAGCATAGAAGAGGATCGAGGAACCCAGATCTGGAGGAAATTGGGGGAACGGAAAGTATATCTTTTTTCAGTTTTTTTTAAGAGTTGATATGTAAATCCCTAAGAATTGCTTGTTAAATTTTACTTTTTTAACAAAAAAAGTTCCACTTATCATATTATCTAACATTCATTAAATCTGATAAATAAAGACGAAAAACCATGACATAATTGTTGAGGTCACAAACATGTAGTAAAAATGAGACATAATTGGCTTCTAAAAGAGGAGTTACAGTGGGGGGGGATCTTAAAAAATGAAGATACCCCTCAAGCACTCCCCAAAAGTCGCAACAGCCGGGTCTTCATCAAGACACGGGTCTTTACCAATCTTCGCAGCATTCAAGGTGGTCCCCCACATGGCAACGGCTATTTTTATAGCAGTTGCACACAATTCTTTTTTAAACCATTTTCTTTTTTTCCCTATAAATACCATACTAAACCCAATTTCAGCACTCATAAATATTAAATTTTTTTTCTTCTACCAATTCTCCAATCTTTTATTGAAAATTACCAAAAAAAAAATCAATTTCTATACAATTCAATTAAATTCCCATATTTATGGATCCAAATAATCCGAATTATGGAAATCTACAAAATTCCCAATATAAACCAAATTTGTATGGCAATCCACCAAATTTTTAATAGTCCTCAAATTATCTAAACATCCAAAATTCATCAAACTTCCAGCAAGTTCCAAATTATTTCCAAAATTATTCTCAATTTTTATACCCTGACCTTGTAAACCCAACCGAGAATTTCAATATCCCATTTTGCAATGTTGGGTGTTTCGTGAACAAGTACCCAATTTCATAATAATCAGTCTTCTCAAGCCCCATCTAGGTTTCCTGATTTTTCACCCAATGTGGAATAGATGAAATTCCTTATGAGGAGGACAACAACCCAGTCAATTTAACAGCAGAGACACCGACGAAGAAAGAGTTTGGGAAGCACAAGAAGTTATAGAGGAAGGATAAAGACAAAATCATCATCAGTGCATGATAAATTGTGATCAAAGACCCACTTGTCAGCAACGATCAGTCATCGTACTTATTCTATGGAAGAGTTACGACATACTACAATGACTTCCAAGGTGTAGGAGTAAAAAATTCCCCCAGTCAATGTAAGAACATTGGCACAAAATGTGTAAGGCCCCGAATTTCCAATATGATATCTCAGAAATACGTGGCACAATTCTCAGCATCAACTTCAATTGCAATAGTAAACATAGCCAAAAACACAGATAATTTTTATTTCAAACTTTTATTACATTAATTGTTTACAAAACACAGCAGAATACAAAACACCTTGAATTACAATCTTTTCTTCACAACACATTTTTTACAATTGTACATAAGCCATAACATCATTTCTATCTCAAGCATCCAAATCCCAAAGCTATAAGCACCTGCCTGTAAAACATGAGGCTAGAGATAACCCTAACCCCCAAAACTACAGAGGTCAGCCATAACGGTGTGAGTGACATAAAAAGAAAACAACATAAATAAAACATAAGGCATAGAGTCATCAACAATATGTATTAACAGCAAGAATAAATGAAATAAGAAATAACAATAAGTAAAGCATGAAAATATCAAGGAATATAAGATAGTAAATAGTAGAGCATGAAAACAACAAAGAATATAAGATCGTAAATAGTAGAGCATGAAAACAACAAGTGAAACTAGACCAAGTGTCAAGTGTAGGAAAAACAGAAAACAACATGCATAAAGCCAAGTCAAGAAACATCAATGCTATATGCTGACTTTCTAATGCATACTTGTCGGATTCTATGCATCCCACAATACATAGGTCCGGTGCAAACCCTTAATGATCTCCACTTTATAGGGTTAAATCCCTCGTTATGCAACTAATCCTACTACGGTGATGGAAACAAGATCCAGAATACTCTGCGAATAGGTACCACAGCCCTCGATGCGCAAGCATCATGTAAGAATAGCTCTAAAACTGGAGAATCACCTCCCAACCGTGTACCCCATGAATAGGCTTGTGAGACCCTCGACATGTAGATACACCGAGTACATCCCGTGAATAGGCCCGCCGACCCTCGACACGCGAATGCACCCTGCATGCTTCGTGAATAGGCCTGCAGAACCTCGCCACGCGAACAACCACATGTCCTCTCGAGACAGGACAACAAACAGTCCTGGAACGCATCCGTTGGACTAACAGACCAAGAGCGTATACTTACGTTTTCCAAGTTCCACCACATCTCCACTAGTGCATGTCCTTAAGTTGGTTCTTATTAAAACACAAAAAGCCTCATCTCTAGAGTTAGTGTATCCTGCCGGACTTAAATACTCAACAACAATCCCAAGACCCCGCAGGTCTAAATCCACAATCTCATTTGTCGGTTCACAGGACTCCCACTCAACTTCTAGAGAAATCACAACTCATCCATCAAGACCAAAACTTTCAATAAAACTCACAAATCCATCGTCAAAATGATTATATGAAGAAACTTCTTAAATCAACAAAAATCCAAATCTTATATAAAATTCTAGAATCCAAATAAATATTAAATCTATTAAATAACTGAAAATCATATTTTTTAAGTTGTAAGATATCACAAAACATCAATTCCTTTGAAAACACGTATAACTCAAATAAGGTCCAAAAGAATATATTTAAAGCTCCATTATAAATCTTTGTAAAACATTTTTAGTCTATAGCAAAACATCTTTTAAGACAATATAATATTGAAGGAACAATTGTTCAAAAGAAGCATCAGAAAACTCAATAAAACATCAGTTAGAGCAGTAGCAGTCGACTTCATAGGGTGGTCGGTCAACTGTCCCGCGTGAAATTCAAGCTCATGAAATCCATCAATCAGAGTAGTGGCAGTCGACTGCATAAGGTATTCGGTCGACTGTCCCGCGTAAAATCCAAAACTCGAGAAAACATCAATCAGAGTTGTGACAGTCGACTACATAAGGTAGCCAGTCGACTATCCCACAGAAAATCCAAAACTCAAGAAAATTCTTCAGCCAGGGCATCGACAGTCGACTGTCGGCATTGGTCGGTCGACTGTCGAACCTACAGACTGTAGTTTAAGGTTCTGTGTATATTTTACTGATACATCGATTAAAAACTTTATAAAATCAAAATCTAGTTTCCTGAGATACTTGCACATATCATATAGTATATATAGGAGTTATTAAAACAATCAAAAACACATCAAGATCTCAAAATGGGTATTTTCACAAAAACTTTCAAATCAGTCAACATATATATGTATATATTCAAAATAGGGATTCAAGCCCCAATTTTAGTATCAAAATTCACTAAATCAGAGTAGTGTATAGTTCAAAACTTCTCAGTATCAAAATGATTAAAGATCCATTGAAAACATCATAAAAATATCATAAAAACCAATTTTCGGCCACTTCATCAAAACAAAGATATATAGCTTGTGTGCATGGATGTGTGTATGTTGGTACATATATATCTAGGCATTAAGTAAGGTCAGTCTAATAACAACTCTAAATCTATCGAAAACATCACAAAATCACAACAATCCACTTTTGGTCCAAAACCATTAGACCCGAAATCTGTTGCTCAATCTCAACTTCAAAATTGATCTTTTTAATTAAATAACCCCTCTTATGATCCATTTGAAACATATAAAATTACTCACCATAGTTTACTCATGAACATATGCAATCATAACAACCATTCAACAAGATTCTACTCATCAAAATCATCCAAACATAGTGTAAATATGGATGCAACAGTAAAGGTGGAGTTTGGTTTTACTTTTATGCAATAATCAACATACAATCTTCTTATAACAATCAAAACAGCAAGTATATGAAGGAAAGTGACCTACTGATGATTTATATTAGATTCTTAACAAATCTCAAGCCATTTATACGTAATTTAAATCATCAAAACATAGGTTTCATGAAAAGATTCATTTTTTATTCCATCTACTCATCAAAAATGCATTATATCTTCATCCAAACCCTAATATGTTTTCTAATAGAAAAATCATCACATAAAACATGCATAGAACAAAAGAAAAATAAAACATGTCACTCACCTCTTTGAAGAATTAACCGAAGAGAAATAAAGAATAAGAGAAATCCTCCTTCGCAAGAAAACCAAGAATCCTCGCTTGAAAACTCCCAAAAAATAGAATAAGAAATCCTTTGTGTAGCACAAAAAGAACGGATGCACCCACTCTTTTATAGGCCGGAAATAATAGGTTTAGGGTTTTGTAAATAGATTTGCAAAATACCTCTTTTAAATATATATTTCTATATATAAATTTTTATACTTGGAAACCAAATAAAACCAATTTAATTGAGTTTTAAAAAAAATAAACACTTTATAACCAGCCAGAACTGTTGGAAAAACCCAAAAAAATGAATTTACACTTTTACCCCTCTAAATGGCAAATTTGCGAAAAGATCCTTTTTTATCAAAACTTGCCAAATAAACCAAATTCATTAAAAAAAAATTAAACTCTTTAACTCTAAGTTGACTAGGCATCATACCTAGCCCAAAAATCCAAAAGTCTGGAGTTTTTACTCCAAGTGGTAATTTTGCACAAAAGTCTCTCTTTTTGTAATATTTGCAAATAGGTCCAATAATTATCAGAAAAATCCAGAAAATTCAAAAATATTTAATAATAAATAATGAGTGTTTCCAAAATAATTTATGACTTTGAACTGCCCAAAAAAATATTTGCACGTGTTTTGCATATGTAAAAAGATAAATTTTCAGAAAAATATTTATTAAATCACAAAAAACCATTTTAATTCATTTATAAATCTTAAAAATATTATTTAAAAATCTGGGGTATTACAAAATGAATGTCTTGGTTGCTAAGTTTGTCGGAGCCTGTAATCAAGCGAAGGCACCCAAGAGGAGCAGAGAATCAGAAAGGGACTTCATTATGGCTGTGCATCTAATTTATCAAATTGATATGAAGAAGAAATTCACTATGGGGTATGCATGACAATTGTTGAAGGACAAACCAAGGTGGACGAACGACAGCTCCACGAGAATCAAGATCAATGAATAAGGATACTACTCATCATTATCCAACCCAGATAAACCAACCAGCGGTAGCCGTGGAGATGAAATGCTTGTCCGTCCGACTAGTATGAGAGCTAATAAAAGAATGGGTCTTTCACCGAATTTCAATTTTGACGTAGATTGCAAAAACATATATTATACCAGTAGGCGCGGTCTTTCACCGTTGCAGAAGTGCACCAGCTATGCACATGTTGGCCTACAGTGTTTCAGCCGATGACTTTGATGACTACATGTGAATAGGCGAAAGCACTACAAATGAATTGTAGTCCTCGTTCCCGTTTATACGGATTTGTTCTTATTTTCTTCTTCATATTATTGAAATCCAATTTCTCCAGATAAATCTTCATTTTCTCCTGTAGCCAAATTGCTTTTATTTTCGAAATCCGATTAATTTGGTTGAACCCAGAGATTTTAATTCATACTGTTATATTATTACTATTCGATCATTTAATTATTTTAGCACATAACTCTGAATCCAATCTGTAATTTTGTTTATCTATTGATTTGTAAACCCAACACAATCTTGCTATCTAATGTGAATCCCATTTCTGTTAACCAAACCCAAAACTCATATCACTATTGATTATTTTATTTGATGTTCAGACCAAGCCCAATATTATTATTATTATTTTATTTAATGTTGAGCCTAACTATTGAAGCCAAATCTTTACCCATATTATTGTTGGGTCTCTTTCGGATGCACAAGCAAACCCAAACCCGTTAACCCAAACCCATCTACTAGTCAACACCCAACTACATACTACCTCTCACGTTCCCCCACAAATCTCTGCATATCCCCACTAATCTCTCCCCCACTAACTCTAATTCAACAGTCTATTAATTATCCTGTTATAATAATATATTTATTATTAAATCCCCCAACTTCCCCACTCTCTCTCTCCCCCCAACTTACACTCTCTCTTTCAATCTCTCTCTCTCCCAGACTCTCTCTGACCCCTCATCTTCCTCCTTCTTTTCTTACAGCCGAAACCCAACCCACTGCCAACCTCCACTCGACCTCCTGAACCTGCAGCCATGCCAGTCTCCTCGTCGCCACCATCATCGAGCACGACTCAAGCCACACTCCCCCCCCCCAATCGACAGCCACCTCAGCATCTCTTTACCATTATCGAGCTCCGACCTCCATCCACCCGAACCCATCTCTTCGACAGCCTCGAGCGACCCTCACCATCTCCTTTGTCGCCAGCCCCTCGCGACTCTCCCCTTCCTTCATCTTCTTCCCCGAGCGCACCCACCTTGCACTCATGTCTCGACCACCAACAACCTCGAGCACCAACCTGCACTCCACCTTGCACCCCTGACTAGAATTTTACTATACATGATTATGAATCGATTTATAATTTTTATAAGTTCTTAAATGAATTTACAGTCACTTATATATATAAGAATTTGACCCTGAGCTGCTGCCTGAATAGTGGATCAATAAAGAACTTTCTGGTTGACTTAGCTATTCTATTTAAAATGTATCATAAGAATATTCATTGAAACCGGCATGAAGTCTATTTTCTAGAACCTCTAACGGTACCTAATTCGCTTTCCTATGGCAATGGGAAAGTGAATTTTTGTACAGCAATGTATTATTGTCCAGAATTGTAACTTCATGTATTTGATTGTAAATATATTTATTTCTTACATTTAATTAATTGAACTTGCATATCATGCATTGCATAGCCTTGATACTCCTTGATCCTGTCCTGATACCCGTGCTCATTGTTGCATTGTTATTGTAAAAAGTATAACAAGCCGGGGTAATAAGGGAAAGAATCTAGTAGTGGACAATATAGGAAAGTGTACTCGGAAGGAGGCTCATGTTTCTCGTAATAGTGACTCCTGATTACATGATTACCTATTTTTCTATTTACAAGTTATATGGAACTTAGTGACACGTCTAGAGCCGACGGGGACCACCTCTGGACTCCATTACATGATTACATGCCATGATATGATTCCTGGTTACATAATAGAATTCCTGGTTACATGATATGATATGACTAGGTATGCTCGTGGGCACGTGCCTACGACACGTATTCGGAACTGCATATAAATTTTTTTGGAGTTATTTGGTTGTGTGAACTGCATACAAATTTATACATTATACATGCTAAGATCAAAAGTCATTCACTATACCTCTTTATCAATTATTCGTTAAATTATTTTAGTTTTTTAGTTATTTCATCTTTATTGCCCTTAAATTTTTCAATATTGACTTATCCAATTATCCAAAAACCAAGCTATTTTTCGAGAAATGTGAGCACATCCATTAAAAATATGGACCATGCTAGAAAAAAAATATTTCTGAGTATAAACAAATACAACCACCTTTCTAATACAATCATCTTCTCTATACAGCCCTCCTTGGAAATTTTATTGTTTCCTAATTGTTTTCTAATACAATCACCTTTAAATTGTTTCCTACGACACGTTATCGCAAAGAATGATTAATTAATTAGGTTGTTTAGTAAAAATTTTAACAGTCTCTTCTAAAATTTTACAGGCAGTTAATATTAATCCTCCCCTAAAATTTTCATATTAGCCGAGATACAAAATAAAAACCTAGATTTTGTTTGAAAACGTAACAGATTTTTAGGAATTGTAGTAAAAATTTTGACAGAATCTCTCCTTAAATATCAGCCCTTTCAGAGCAATTCTTTACAAAATTCTGCTCACAATTAAAAAATTAACATCACATGCAGTCAATATGAATCCTCCCCAGGCCAATCCAAACAACATCACACAGGCATCATATATGCAGGGAGGGCTCCGCCGGGGGGGGGGAGAATCTTCGTATGACTAAAGATACAAAATAAAAATCAATATATTGTTTGAAAAGATAATAGATTTTAGGAGATTCAGTAAAAAAATTGACAGTCCCCCCTAAAATATTACCCCTCTTACAGCAATTCCTTACGGAATTCTGCTAACAATTAAAAATATAACATCACATGCAATAAATATCAATCCTCCCCAAACCAAACCAAGCAACATCACACAGGCATCATATATATAAGGCTCTGAGGGGAAAATCATAATATAATGCAAGATACAAAATAAAAACCAAAACTTCGTTTGAAAACGTAATGGATTTTTAGAAAAACCTTTGAAAAACCTTTAAAAAACCAAACACAGAACCCAATACTCCACAACTATGTGGGTATGGGTATTAACATAACTATATTATATTATCATTATATACAGATACTTACATCATCTCCCAAAATGCTAAATATTACAACTATAACATCCTTCACCAAAATATACACCAACCAACCGAATGACAAAAAAAATTTACAGTGTTGTAGAAAAACACAATGCTTCAAGTCTTCAAAAATGGGACCAAACAGTGTGCCTAAAAAAATAGTAAGAGTTTACAATAATCAATAAAAACAATGAGAGTTTTAAAACAATAGTAAGAGTTTTGAAACCATTACCTTTCAAACAGAACAATGCCTTTTAACTCAATGGTTTCAACCCAATATGTTCTTCATCACCCAACCAAAAGTTAAACTGTCAATATGTACATAACGGTTCTGAGTGTAGACGACAATCTGGGGGAAAAAAAAGAAGCATTAAATTAGTGGCAATTAACTGTGAATTGTTATAAATGACTGTTTCAGAAGAGAACCACTTACTTATTTCAGAATGTATTAATTTTGATTATTACATCGATAATAAATAATAGAAGCAGTGTAAGGAAAGATAAAGAAAAAGCAATGTAGAAAAAGCAAGATAAAGAAGCAAGATAAGCATATACCGCACTGGACATTTCGTTTTCCTTTCCCTTTCCTTTGCCAGAATAACTTGTTGTTTCCTTTCTCTACATTGGTTGGTTAAAAAGAAGTAGGAATTAAAAAAAATCTATAATGAGCATCTAATGTAATAAGGGGTTAAGCTTACCTTGCAAAGGGATATCAGATTAAGCTTGCGTTCATCTCGAATGGTAACCCCGACATTTTTTTGTCGAAGGAATTGCACCTGTAATAGAAAAATATCAATTTTGAATGTAAGTGGACAATTAATTAATTTGATAAAAACACAATGAAAAGCTTCACTTACTGTTTTTTTCCAAGTCAACATCAACCTGCAAGGTATTAAAGTAAACATTATAATGTGAGAAACCTATTGTTATATCAAGAGTTGTAGATTTTTCAAAAAAAAAGAAGATACTTACATGGCCATATATAGTGATGTCATCCATTGTTGTTCTTTAATTTTGACGAAGCAATTGATCTGTATATAAAGGAGGAAAAGTATATGATGATTAACTTAGACGTTCTAATTATGTTAACAAACCAATCAAGACATTGTAGAGTAATGGGTACAAATTTTTTAGCGAACATTTGTGTTTTTTGTATTTCTTGAAGAGTCCTGGCTTAATGCATTTCACTTCCTAAAAACTTCTGAAAGCATCTTTGATATTTTCACGATGGTTGTTCAATCTTCAACCTTTCAATTGGTATATTAGGTACAGATAAGCATTCATTATACTTATTCTTAAAAGTAGTCATCCCGGTCATTAATCTTCTTTGTTACTTTTTGTTGAATTTAGATTACTGTCTGACAACTGTCTTCTGTTGAACCGCAATCGGCTTCCTCACTTTCTTATAGTTGGTGTCAATACGCAACAGGAACTTGAATGCTTGCTGAAGTTATGCGAGAAACTTGAGTCTAAAACATGAAAGTGATTTTTAGTTGTACAGATGAATCTTTGTATAGGCTTTATAAGTTGGGTTATGAAATATGTAAGAATGTGATCAATTTGGGCATATAATTTAATATTCTGAACATTTAACTTCAACTAATTGCTAACACTTCTGAATTAATTAACTTGTCTCAGATAATTGTTATAGCTAGTAATAGGGACAGAAAATTTGTGCTCATAGCAAGTTGAGTTGTATTTAACAACCTTCAGAAATGGAATGAAATGGTGATTCACTACCATGAAGATTATTTAAATCCTTGTTCAACTGAATCACACTTTCTTCATGATTGTATATGCGACTCTGTGAGCAAGATTTAATCACTTTTTGACTATGTTATCTACTATGAGTTTCCATAGTCATTCTAGTTGTTGCTTCTCTTTTAGTAATAGTTTAAATAAGGTGTCTATTTCAAGGTCACATTTAATAATTGGGTCTATTGAGATACATATTATAAAAACCAGCAGATAATTGAGTTTAATGCTCTCAATTGTCATTTAAAACATCCTTCCTAATTGTCTTAATTAATGTCCATTTAGGGGTAAACCTGATCATTGCTACAATCACTACAATGATCAAGTCCAGTAATTGTGAAGATCAAAGCAAGGGCTATCAGATATCGATCTTTTAAAACAATATATATATAACTTCAAATCTAAAAGAAAATTTTTTAAAACCCTTTAACACTGGCTTCTGTTTTCACTATTGGCTTCAATCTTGATACTATATAAGACAAACACACTTCCACTTTTGTAATGGCAGTGAAAAATTAGTGATCAAGTGGTTTTATCTTGTGACTAAATACATTAGCTTATCAAGTGGTTTTATATTGTGACTAAATACATTAGCCAAAATTAGTAATCAAGTGGTTTTATAAACATCTGGGTATGTGAAGTGATTAAACATCTCTGGTCTTGACATAAACTTCTCCAAGTCTTACCTTATCTATTTTGGCTTCTCCACAACTAAGCAAAATGTGTTCTCAAACATTCTAGGTTGTGTAAAAAAGAAGTTACCTATCAAATATTTAGGAATGCCTCTCTCAAAAGGCAAGCTCAAGAGAAGGGATTGGTAGCCAGTCATCACCAAGATTGAGAGAAGGTTATCTTCATGGAAAGGAAGAATGCTCTTCAAAGGTGGAAGACCGATTCTCATAAATTCTATTTCAGCATTACCAGTTTACTATGCCTCTTTTTTCAAGCTTCCTAACTTGGTCATGAAGAGAATACATCAGATCATAAGCATGTTCTTTTGGGTTGGTGCAAATAATGCTAGTAGAGGGAAGGAAAATATGAGCTAGGAGAGAATTTGCAAGCCTAAAACCTATGGGGGGTTGGGCCTTCTTAACCTACAGACCTTTAACCACGCTCTTCAAATGAAATGGTGCTGGAAATTTTTGATTTCCTCACAACTTTCTCTGATACTCTCAAGGCTCTTTATTTCAGTGATGTAGGATTCAACTTCCGCTATCTTTAAGCCTACATCAGCTTCTCACTTTTGGAATGGCATTTTCCATGTCAAACACTTTTTTTGGCCTAATGTAACATGACAGCTAGGGGATGGCAAACTTCCAAATTTTTTGGAGGATAATTGGAGGAATGGCTCCAGTCCAAAACATGAGTATCCAGAGCATGCAACTGTGGCTTGGAATAATACAGATACACTCACATATCAAGGCAACTGGACTGATACCAGTTGGTGTTCGATGCTGAGATTAAACATATCTCTTTTTGATAGATTGTTAGAACAAAAACAACAACTTTTAGCTCAATTGGAGCTGATATCACCTACCAACTCCCTGATCTCCCCACTTGGAAGCACTCAGCTTCTGGATACTACCCAGTCAAATCTTCATATAACTTTTTGTGTGAAGAAGGACTGAGATCACCCTACTATAGGACCTTATGGAAGAACATTGCTCGCCTAAAATGTAAGATTTTTATTTCGATGCTAAGCCAAGATAGAACCATCTAGAGAGTTCCTAAGTAGAAGATGGTGGACTGGCACCGAAACATGCATATCCTGTGCATGTCTCTTTGAATAAAAGTTGTATATCTTTTATAGTACACTCTAGCTCAGGAAGTATGGGCTTATTTTAGGCAGAGAATGTGCATCTCTTCCATGCCGAGATTTATTGATGAAAATTTTACTTCCTAGTGTTTCTCCCGACATTTGCCCACCATTGCACCCAATTGGAACCACTTAGTAATTGATGTTTGTTGGAGAATTTGGCATGAGAGAAATAATATAATTTTCAATAATACCTTCAGCTCTCCTTAAAGTTATTTCTAAAGTAAAATCTATTTATGCAGATTTGAAATATAAATATTAAATTCAAATGCTGACACCGAAGTTCATCATTCTAGATGGAATGCAACAATTAATTAGATGTCGAAGATATAAATTAATATTCGTAGTAGATTTGAAGTAAATTCTGAAGAAGGCCATTACTATCATGCATGAAAGACTGCAGAAAGATCATAAGGGAATAAATACACGCAATCAAGATTAAGTTGTTTTGCATGACTGCAAGTGTGTTACTTAATGAACATATTTCACTAATAGCCTATAAGAACCATACCTATAGTTAACATGAATGAGAATATATATAGTTAACATGATTTTTTTCATAACCATCTTCAGTACTACTCATCCCACAACTAATAGCCTATACCAATGTAGCTTTGTTTGTAAACCCAAATGAGAATCTACAGTGTCTTAATGCATGTCCAGTATATATCTGTTTGGGGGTACTATTGTTATTGATATGAAACATGACTGGATAATCTTAACCCAATTGTTGTATCTCTAACTTCATAGAAAAGCCATTTGAATGATCAAGTTTTTTGCAACTCATTTCATCTAAAAATTGCCCAAAAATTGCCCAAAATTCCAAACCTTGCAGAATAATTAATCATATTACTGTCTGCAAAAATTCTAAAAATTCTATGTTTGCAAACTAAAAATTCTATTAGTTTTATGGATGTTAAACTCCACGGGACTAAAACCTTCTTAATGGTATTTCATTAGGCAAACACACCCCAAGGTAAAGTTTGGATGTACAAGATAATTGTGTTCAATTTACTTCCCACATACCATTACGTATGAGTGATGTGTGCGCCTTCTAAAAATAAAATTTGGAAAAGGGAAATAAGTTGGGACGAACAAAAGTCAGTAAATCATGGAATTGACTACATGAAGTAGGTTCCCCCCCCCCCCCCCAACCCCAAACATCATACTACTTTCCTTTAAAATGTTATCATTTCCTTCTTGAGCTTTGTTGTACCTAACTACTCTCATTTAAATCATTTTAAGAGAAACGCAATAAGGCATTTTTTTAATTGTTAAAACCATTCAACAATGAGTTCAACAACTTGAGCTTTTGCATTGGAACAATAATACTGTAGGACAAATGACCTTTTAAGACAAAAGTTTGAAGCTCAGGTAAAATATGAAATGCACCTTAAAAGAAGACTAACCTAGAATCTTCGGAAAATACCAATTTAGTAATGATACCAAGATGTGCCTTCTTAAGTGTTGTAAGCGGCTGTAGGAAAATTGATCAAACGTAAGCGGAATTAACTATTTCAAATTTGGAAAAAAGGCAAGTCTGCAAGGGCATACCTAGAATACCCAGAATACCTTATTTGTAATGTGTACATATTCAATATTAAGAATACCCTCTAAGGAACTGTAAGAAATTTTGTGCAGGTTATATGATCAATTGAGGAATATACCATTCAAACAATTGATCACTATCATCATACAAATAGTTGCTATCAAAACTGAGAGAAAGCATCTAAACTTGCCTTCTCTTCCAAGCTAGACTAAAGTGACCTAAATTAATGAGAAAGTGATGAGAAATCAAGGCACCTAATAGTTTATTAATTTGGGGTAAACCTGATCATTGCTATAGTCACTACAATCCATCACTTTTCCTTACCAGTTCTCCTTTTATCGACAATTTGAATGATCAAGTCTTCTGCCACTCAACACTACAATCCATCACTTTTCTTACAACTCATCACTACAATCCATCACTTTTCCACCTAATCCTCCTCATTTCATCTAAAAATTGCCCAAAAGACCTACTACTATCTGTAAAATTTCTAAAAATTCAAGGTTTGCAAACTAAAAATTCTAACTAAAAATTCTAACAGTTCTAACCAAAATTCTAACTACAATGCACCTAAAATTCAATCTACAATGCACCTAAAAATCCAATCTACAATGCATTCAGTTTTGTTTAGATGAGAATTAGGTTACAATCCAATCTTTAGATGAGAATTAGGTTACGCCAAAAAAAAGTAACACATGAAAACCTAAATCAAACACAAACCCAACAAAACGAATGCAGTTAGTGGTCGGGATCAACTAAATGTAACACAAACCCAACAAATTTTGATCGGTGTGCTGTGAAAATTTTGATGAATCCAAAAAATTAAGTATACCTGAGATGTAGAGACGGTGAAATCTGTGGTCGGGATCAACTCAAGCTGACGGTGAGGGGTTCGATGGTTGGATGGGGTCGCAGTTGAGCGGCGTTGGGGTTGGCGCTGGTGGTCGGTGATCGTAACAGGGAGGAGGTCGGGGCTTTGGTCTGTTTGTCGATGAGAGCGGAAGGGGCTTTGGCCGAAAACAGGTGACGGGATCGAGAATGGTGGTCGCAATTGGAGGTGGGGGCCGCTGTGGGGTGATAGGAGGGGTCGTCGGTGGGAGGGCAGCTGTTGTGCAATCTAGATACCTAAATATATAGATAAAACTAGACACAAATTATAAAACCTCGCAAGTGCACGAATCGTTTGACAAAGTGTAGCAATAGCAAGGGTCGATCCCACAGAGATTGTAGACTTTAACTTACTAATCAATAAAAAGACTAAGAATCATAAAGGGTTGGTTTAAAAGTCTAAAAGAAATAAAAAGATTTAAACTAAATTAAGAAGTGTTGAATCACAGATATTTATGAAGTAGTTGGGTTTAGATCTCCACCAATAGTCAGTAATGCTCAGTTACCTTCTAAACTCACTTCTAATTACTCATGCTTGTTCTCTTTAAGGGCATGGTATCTACTCCTTAAAGTAATGTTTCCCTAAGCTAAGAATTAGGCATGGTATCTACTCTAATTCGTTTCTTTCCTTAAGTGTTTAGCATGGTATCTACTAAGTTGCACTTAAAGAAAACATAAGAACAGTGGAAACGAACAAACACTCAAAGTTCTAGAAATTGGTATCAGATCTAGATCCCTTAAGTTGACTGAAACAAGAACCCCTAAAGATTCCCTTGTTACAAGTTATGGGCACGAGATACGGGTCGTCTCAATATGCTCATATAACAGATTCAGATTTCTAACTCACAAACTTGATAATATCAGATTTTGTATGGCAGTCGACTGGCTGTCACCTTCAGTCGACTGCTCTTATAACTTCTGAATAAGTTTGACTGTTATAAATCTATATCAATTCAATTAGATTCAATCAATAAGTAAAATAGAAGGATTCAGAAGAACATAGCATTACATAACTACGGTTTCAATCTACCCAACTATGAAATTAGTTCTACATAATAATACTTTTATTGCTTAACAAGTTCAAATACATGATCAACATAAAAGAATAGAGATGGAGAAAATAAACTAATGAAGTCCGGCAATAAGGTCGACTGGCTGTCACACAGTCGACTGCCTTCGAGTACTGGATCTCTTTTCTCCTTCTTTGATGTTGATAGAATGATGCTCTGGTTTGAAGTCTTGATGTGGTTGTTGGTGGTGATGGATCAAGAGATCATGAATAATGCTTCTTTTCTCATATTTATAGAACACAGATGTGAATTAGGGTTTTGCGTTTTTTTTCAGGAAAGTCCTTCTTTATTTGATTTGGTGATTTATTTCTTTCTCTTTTCTTCTTTCCTTCCTTATCTGTTCACCACGTGCTCTTGGAAATCCTCAGTCTCTAGATTTGATTTGTTATTCGCATAAAATCTAGATTCCAATAGATTTGAAATTAGATTTGGATGAATCTTCGAATATCTTATCTTTTGACTCTGCCGACGATCAGTCGACTGGCTTTGAATATAAGTCGACTGTGTCGAGACTTCAGAAGATTTCTTAATTGATCAGCCCAGTCGACTGATGTTGGAGTAAGTCGACTGTGCCGAGCAGCTGTGTAAACTTGATTTCCTCTGTCCAGTCACCTGTTAGCATGATCAGTCGACTGATTTCTTCAGTTCCTTATGTATCATCCTTAAAATCCTGAATCTGCTTCGTTTTGCACTTTTATGCTGTTTCCTGTGGAAAAGAGAAAAGGAGAGTAAAATACCATATATAGAGCATTTAAATGTCTAATTGCACTAAAGTTATTGCTCTAAAATGTGAATAATATTGTGTTCATCAAATACCCCCAAACTTAGATTTTGCTTGTCCTCAAGCAAAGAGTGAATTTATGAACAAGGGAATAATAATAATAGTAGACTCAACCACCAAGATTTCCTATTATGTGAGCATCAAAATGAAAAATATAAACAATTGCAGATAAAGTAAAACTAAGCATACCCACTTTCTCCAGTGTGATTATTTGTTCATAATTTCCAAACTCAATCATATTTGTCATGCAATTAATGTAGTTATAGTATGCGATTACTCAATCTGTGATTATCCCCTTTTCTCTACTACAAACCGAGTAGCAAACTAGAGTTTTTTTTTTTTTTTTAATTTTTAATTTTTTATTTTTTTTAGTCGCTTCTCTAAAGTTGTCACTTGCCTTTTGACGCGAATGCAAAACATTTGTGATGAATCCACCCGGTTACTCAGCAAGTCACAAAGTTTAAAGTGCTTTGCATACTCATATTTCAAGTTGCCGTTTGACGTAAAGGTAAACATTGGTGATGAATACTCCTAGTTACTAAGCACTCAAAACATTGGAGTAGATTGACTTTATTCGAATATATATATTTATATATATATATTTTTATCACTCTATTTACTTAAACTCAATTTAGGACTAGATCTAAAGGGAATAATCAATAGAAAGAGCATCACATTTTTTTTTTTTTTTTTTTTGTATGTATAATTGCATGACTCATACAATTTTGTAAGGAATTATGAAACTCAACAATCCTAAAGTAAATAAGTATCCTTACTCTTACTTTATAAGAAATTGTTTATCTAAAAAAAAAAATCAAAAGACTCCATATAACTAAATACCCCTAATACCCCCAAACTTAGATGGAACATTGTCCTCAATGTTTGCACAAAAATTTAAAATAAATAAATAGGCATGTGTTACCATCTAGTAAGGAGAGTAAAAATAACTAAAGGAAAATAATAATGATTAACTGAAAGAAAATAAAGGGAAAGTGTAAATACTCCCCTGAAAAATTGGGTTGCCTCCCAATAAGCGCTGTGTTTCGTGTCTTCAGCTAGACTGGATGAGTTTGTGCAATGTATTGAATGGCTTGCGGCTCAAAACTCATCCTTTTAGAAGGCTTCCCCCTCTGCCCATTCTCCTTGAACGTTTGAATCGCTCCATGTGGGGGAAACCTTTTGTAACAATTTATGGACCGTACCATCTTGACATCAGTTTATCAGCAATGGTCCATCTTAATGCACCGTTGTGATTTTGCAAGACTCCCTGCAGCCTTGCTTCTTCATTCATCCTGAAATTTATAGCAACTGTCACAGGTAATGTCTGATGGTCCCCCATATATTCATGTATTGGCTTCAGCTCCTCATATGGTTGTCTGGTAGCAGTCGACTTATTCGGAACACCAGTCGACTTATCCTGGCCAGCAGTCGACTTGTCTGCAAAAACACACGTTGTATCAGATACAAAATTCTCGACTGTAGGTGCAAGCTTACCTGTATATGACTGTGGAGTTTCAAGGTGATGTACTATCTCTGCAATCATCCAGTCATCGTATTCCATTTCAGCTTGCGATAGTAGTGGAGGGTGTGCAATTGTTGCTGATAATGGATCAACACTATGTTCCTGAAATGTTTGGTCACAACTTTCCTGAACCACATCAATATTATAACACTCATGATCATCGTGTGGTGCATCAAACATTGTAAATTCAATCTCTTCCCCTAGTATTGTCCTTGATTGGAGCTGTTCTTGTCCTCTAGGGTTGGGTATGGTTTGTGATGGGAATTCTCCTGCCTTTCTTTCACTTATCTCCTGGGCAATTTGACCAATTTGAAATTCTAATTTTTGAATGGCCTGTCCTTGTTGATTGTTTGTTTGCTGTTGCTGTTGGAGTAACTGCAGAATGGTGGATTCGAAATTCAACTTCTTTTGTTCTTGTGCTGGCTCATCATACCCATTCCCACCCTGGAATTGCTGTGTATGCCCTGGTGCAAATTGATTGCCATGATGGTTTTGCCACCCTGGGTTATACGTGTTTGAAAAAAAATTGTTCTGGGGCGGGTATATTCCCTGTTCTTCGTAGTTTGTGTGCTCCTGATCTGCGAAAGAAAACATGGGACATGAATTAGTTGTATGGTTAGATTGAAAACAATTTGCACACATTTCTTTTGGTTGGTTTTTTACGCCACCCAAAGTTGAATTCACAAGCATATCAATCTTTTTGTTTATGGTTTCCATTTCTAATTGCATGTTATTATTATGAGAAATTTCGTGTACTCCCTGTTTTCTTGAGATGTTCCTCCTTGTTGAGAATTGTTGTGAGTTCTCGCTGAGTTCTTCAAATAGCTCTATGGCCTCCTCAGCACTCTTCCTCATCAACATTCCATTGCATGCTGAATCAACAATTGCTTTGTTAGTGTAATTTAAACCCTCATAAAATGATTGTACCTGATCATCCTTAGGTATGTTGTGCATAGGACACTTGAGAAGCTTATTTTTGAAGTCCTTCCATGCCTCGAAAAACAAATCGTCATCCTTTTGTTGGAAGAGTAGAATCTCCCTTTTTAGTTGTCTGGTTTTCTGGGCTGGAAAGAACTCTTTCAAGAATTTTGTTGCCAACTGCTCCCATGAATTAATTGATTCTGGTTCCAAAGAATTATACCACAACTTAGCATTAAGTTTTAGAGAAAAAGGAAACAAGATTAACCTGATTTGTTCAGAGGTAAGCCCTTGGATGCTTTGTGTCTTGCAAAGATCAAATAAGTCTTGTAAATGTAGATGCGGATCTTCGTCTGTTCTACCAAAGAAGTGGGGCACCATGCGGAGTAATTGAGGTGATAGATGCATATTCCCTGTGACTTTGGGTTGAAAAGCTATGCAAGAAGGGTTCTCAATATTCTTAGGAATGAATTTGTCTTGTATTGGTACTCGGTTTAAAAAATTTTCACCCATTGTTGCTCTTTGGAAAAATCCTCTGGACAGTCGACTGATCCTTGGGACAGTCGACTGGTCTGCCTGTGTAGAATGTAACCTGAAAGAAAATGTTATAAAAGAAGAAGAAGAAATAAAATAAAATAAAAAGAAAAAGATTTTACTGATTTGTAAGTTAAAATACTAAACAATCCCCGGCAACGGCGCCAAAAACTTGTTGTGCAATCTAGATACCTAAATATATAGATAAAACTAGACACAAATTATAAAACCTCGCAAGTGCACGAATCGTTTGACAAAGCGTAGCAATAGCAAGGGTCGATCCCACAGAGATTGTAGACTTTAACTTACTAATCAATAAAAAGACTAAGAATCATAAAGGGTTGGTTTAAAAGTCTAAAAGAAATAAAAAGATTTAAACTAAATTAAGAAGTGTTGAATCACAGATATTTATGAAGTAGTTGGGTTTAGATCTCCACCAATAGTCAGTAATGCTCAGTTACCTTCTAAACTCACTTCTAATTACTCATGCTTGTTCTCTTTAAGGGCATGGTATCTACTCCTTAAAGTAATGTTTCCCTAAGCTAAGAATTAGGCATGGTATCTACTCTAATTCGTTTCTTTCCTTAAGTGTTTAGCATGGTATCTACTAAGTTGCACTTAAAGAAAACATAAGAACAGTGGAAACGAACAAACACTCAAAGTTCTAGAAATTGGTATCAGATCTAGATCCCTTAAGTTGACTGAAACAAGAACCCCTAAAGATTCCCTTGTTACAAGTTATGGGCACGAGATACGGGTCGTCTCAATATGCTCATATAACAGATTCAGATTTCTAACTCACAAACTTGATAATATCAGATTTTGTATGGCAGTCGACTGGCTGTCACCTTCAGTCGACTGCTCTTATAACTTCTGAATAAGTTTGACTGTTATAAATCTATATCAATTCAATTAGATTCAATCAATAAGTAAAATAGAAGGATTCAGAAGAACATAGCATTACATAACTACGGTTTCAATCTACCCAACTATGAAATTAGTTCCACATAATAATACTTTTATTGCTTAACAAGTTCAAATACATGATCAACATAAAAGAATAGAGATGGAGAAAATAAACTAATGAAGTCCGGCAATAAGGTCGACTGGCTGTCACACAGTCGACTGCCTTCGAGTACTGGATCTCTTTTCTCCTTCTTTGATGTTGATAGAATGATGCTCTGGTTTGAAGTCTTGATGTGGTTGTTGGTGGTGATGGATCAAGAGATCATGAATAATGCTTCTTTTCTCATATTTATAGAACACAGATGTGAATTAGGGTTTTGCGTTTTTTTTCAGGAAAGTCCTTCTTTATTTGATTTGGTGATTTATTTCTTTCTCTTTTCTTCTTTCCTTCCTTATCTGTTCACCACGTGCTCTTGGAAATCCTCAGTCTCTAGATTTGATTTGTTATTCGCATAAAATCTAGATTCCAATAGATTTGAAATTAGATTTGGATGAATCTTCGAATATCTTATCTTTTGACTCTGCCGACGATCAGTCGACTGGCTTTGAATATAAGTCGACTGTGTCGAGACTTCAGAAGATTTCTTAATTGATCAGCCCAGTCGACTGATGTTGGAGTAAGTCGACTGTGCCGAGCAGCTGTGTAAACTTGATTTCCTCTGTCCAGTCACCTGTTAGCATGATCAGTCGACTGATTTCTTCAGTTCCTTATGTATCATCCTTAAAATCCTGAATCTGCTTCGTTTTGCACTTTTATGCTGTTTCCTGTGGAAAAGAGAAAAGGAGAGTAAAATACCATATATAGAGCATTTAAATGTCTAATTGCACTAAAGTTATTGCTCTAAAATGTGAATAATATTGTGTTCATCAGCAGCGCTCAAGAGGCGTTGGCTGGTGAGGGCATTGGACGGAAACAGGTGACGGGATCGAGAATGGGGGTTGCGACTGGAGGTGGGGGCCGCTGTGTGGTGACAGGAGGGGTCATCGGCGGGAGTGTGGTGCTGAAGAGGCACCGGAGGTGGTCGGAGTTGGTCGGGGGAGAAGAAAAGGATCGGTAAGAAATAGAGAGCGGTAAGAGAGATAGTGTAGGAGATGAGCGGGAAAAAAAGAGAGACAGTGAGAAAAAGACAGAGAGAAGGGGGGGTTATTTTGGAAAGAGGGAAGGGGTTTTGAAATTGTGGGGTTTGAAATTTTGAGCAGAAAAATATGTTTTCTGAGAAGCAGTCTGGGCCATTGATTTTTGGGGAGATTGAAGGAGAGCCACTTGATAGCTTTCTTTGTAATTTATTATATAGATATGCAATTCCAGTATCTCGCAAACCCAACAGCTCTCCTTTTGAGTTCAGTTATGATGCTTCACAACAACAACAACAAAGCCTTTAAGCCCAACTAAATGTAACACAAACCCCAACTAAATGAGCAGTCAGTGTGCAGTGAAAATTTTGATGAAATAGGGAGAGGTTGGCGGTATACCTGAGATGTAGAGACTTAACCTATGTCTGCACCCTTGCAAGTTGCGCTATTTGTATGACGGCTTGTGTAATTAACAATAGTTTTCTCTAACAAATAGTAGAGTATATGGAAGTTACAGATCAATGAAGAAATCTACATATATGTTAAAAAATTTGTTAGTAAACTAGATTTGCATCGAGGTGTGATTATGATTTTCAGTATAGCCAAAGTAGATTATAATTAACGCAAATTTATCATGAATTTGAGATTGTAGCTCGAATAGTAGAATCAATGATTCATTTCGAACTACATGATTGATTTGATGGAACCCAAGATAAATTTGATGGAACCGAAGACAGAATTTGAACTACATGATTGAATGATTCATTTCTAAGGAGCTTGTATAACACTTCAGAGTTGTCTAATCTTAAAAACTTACTGCTCTGCAAAGAGGAGCTTGTATACCACTTTGAAGATGGTTGATTCATGTTTTATTACTGTCCTTGTGATTTTTATAGCATGTTCCTCACCACCAGTATAAGCTAGTATTTCCCATGATGTCAAATTCTTAACAAAGATTACTATATATTACAAAAGTTTAAAGAAGAAGAAAGCTTTCCCCGAAGTAACTTAATTTATCAGTCATGGAGCAGAAAGCTACATCAAAAAGTGTGTTATACAAAATAAGAGCATGTAAATATTTTCAGGATGAATTTACCTGAATGTCCAGCAAAGCTTCATAGTGTCCCTGATCTTTTACGGGGCTCACTATTCCAGCCTCCCTCGAATATTTCTGCAATGCCAAACACTTCATTAAAAGATATGGTTTAGCTTAAAAAGAACATAAATTAACTTATTCACCTTGCACTTTAACGTAATTTTAGCAATACGTCTACAATATTTGTAAGCTTTCACATTCCTAGGAAATTGCATTAACATTATTATGATTCAAATGACAGTAACTATGCTTAAATAATTGGTTAGTAAAACAAAATATCTGAATTGAATCGAACAATTTTATCGAATTTAGCTCCTCATACCATTCCTACCCAACAAAGTTACCAATTGAACAATTCTGGCATAATAATCAACTAAATCACTATTATAGTCAAATTAAACAAAATGGACGAAAAATGAACAAAATGTAGATGAAATCTGGAAAAAAATTCAAGCCCCTCCAACCACATTTCCTTCATCTCGATCTGCACTAAAACCCACTAACCTAATTGGACCATCGAATTCTAAAAACTGAACATTTCTTTTTTTTAAAAAACCTAATTTGCAGGGTTACAGAACGAATTGAAAAAAACCCATGAAAATTTCAGTAAGCCGTTCCCTTACCACACAAAAAAAATTCAAAATCTAAAAAATCAATCCATATATTTTTTGATCGATTTGCTAATTTACATTCCCTTACCACACTAATAACAAAATTAAACAAAATTAAATAGAAAATTCAACAGAAAACACTAAATTCATGGCTCACTACCTAAGATGTGGATACGGTAAGGGATTCGGTGGTTGGATGGGGTCGCAGTTGAGCGGCGTCAGGGTTGGCACTGGTGGTCGGCGATCGAAACAGAGAGGGGTTGGCGTTGGTGGTCTATCGATGAGAGTGGAAGGGAGGACAGGAGGGGGAGGGGTCTGCCGATGAGAGCGACGTCGGGGTTGGTGAGAGCTGAAGGGAGGATGGGAGGGGGAGAGGTCTGTCGATGAGAGCGGCGTCGGGGTTGGCGTTGGTGGTCGCGACTGAAGGTGGGGGGCGCTGTGTGGTGACAGGAGGGCAGCGCTCAAGAGGTGCCGGAGGTGGTCGGAGTTGGCGGGAGGAGAACAACAGGATCGATGAAAGAGAGAGAGATAGCAGGGAGAGAGAGAGTGAGTGAGTGAGTGAGCGGGAAAGAGATAGACAGTGAGAAAGAGAGAGAGAGTGTGTGTGTGGGTTTTGAAATTGTGGGGTTTAAAATTTTGGACAGGAAAATTTGTTTGGTGAGAATCAATCTGGGCCAATGAGTTTGGGGGAGATTGAAGGAGAGCCACTTGATAGCTTTCTTTGTAATTTATTATATAGATTCCTGTTAATGTCACTGCAAGACCCGAGTACATAACCCTATAGAATTCACCACTACAGTCTAAACGTTAACTTGATTGTGTGCAGCCGAACCTGATGCAGGATTGCGTGCATTAGTTAGGGTTATTTAAAAAATGCTAAACATAAGGTTTACACTGCACACGTGCATGATTCTTGTTTACAAGTTGCATGATTTCTATTTACATGTTTATCTGTTTTCCTCGTCACCCGCTTACATGTTGCACTTGTTACTAGTTCTATACTTAGTTATGCGATTCCTTATTCATGTTGATTGTTCCTTGTTATGCCATGTTTTATTGTTCACTGTTTGCTGCTACTTGTCGTCTGTTGCTTGCTTTAACAGAAACTTTTCCCCAAACTCTAGATGTTAAGATCGCAGGTAGAGGAGATGAATTGGTAGAAGGACTCGGTGAATAGATATTCTAGATGACGAAGCCGGATTCTTTTATTTAACCTGCATTAATTTATTGTCTTCATGCTTTTCTAGTCGCTACTGCTATTTTTATACATTGTTTTCCGAACGTTTTTGTCCCGAAGTTTACTTATCTCCCAAATGTAGGATATTACTTTGTGAATTTATTTCATGATTATTTTGGAGTTTATTAATTGTTTATGTCGTTATTCATTCTTGCGTGGTTATGATCTTTTGTATATTGTTGAGTTAATCTGTTACAGCTTATTGATGATGTACACATCATTCGCTGGGCCTTTGTTACGTGGTCGTGTTCCTGTATCTTGGGAAGCGGAGCATGACATGAATGCCTACAAAATTTTGTCTAAGGTATTTTTTTGGTTTTCAGGGATGAGTACTTGAGAAAATCGATGGCGGATGACATTAGTCGTCCTCTTAGTAGGAGAGAGATGCGTGGTTTTCGATGTATGATGAGCAGTAATGATTTTAGGAACTGGGTATGGAAAAATTGCTTATGTGCATGGAAAGGAGAATATGCTCGAGAGATCATGGAAAACCAACTATCGTACTCGAAGTTGTCGCTGCTGATTACGACACATGGATATGACACGCATTCTTTGGTGTTCCTAGAACGTGCATTGACATCAACGTATTGGATCAGTGACCCATATTTGATGATATTTTGGAAGAACAGACTTCACCGATACAGTTTTACGATAAATGGTCACCAATGTAATCAAGGAAACTATCTGGCCAATGGTATATATCCACCATGGACTACATTCATCCAATCAATCCGCCTTCTACAAGGCGTTAAGGCAAAATTGTTCTCCCATGCATAAGAGGCGGTAAGAAAGGATGTAGAGCGTGCATTTGGATTACTTCAATTTCGATTTGCAATGGTTTGAGGCTCAGCACGAATGTACCACATCAGCTATCTTGGAAAAATAATCAGAGCTTGTGTCATTTTTCACAATATGTATGTTGAGGATGAACAAGATACATATGTTCATAATCATGATATTTCATAATATGATCAAGTCAGGAATGAAGATGCTAACCAGTCAATGGAATACTCTACCAGGTGTGTGACGCAGTTTTCAACGTATATCCAAAATAGAGTTAGAGTTTGTGATTATAACATCCTAAATTTTCATTTATAATTAAATATAAGTTTTGTTTGATTTCACGTATTTTGCACATGAAAATTTATGTACAGGCTTCCTTAAAAATTATTTATTTTTATGTCATGAACAAGTATTTTAGTTCTTCTTTTTTAAAAAGCCTATTAATTTCTATTATTAATTCTTAAAGGCCTAATTGTTTAATTCTAACCCACACTAATTAAATTAATTAAATAAATTAAGAGCCCATAAATTTTTAGCCCACAAAAATAAGCCCATTAGTTTATTCTCGTTTAAATAAGACAACTTGTAGGGTAGACTTGTTTTTGTAACAAATTAATTAATTACACATGAACATTTAGTAACTAGGGGTGCATGGAGAGGCACGTGCATTGCACATGCACGTGCAAATGGTGCTTGGAGGGGTAGGCGGGATTGTTCAAGAGAGTGGGCAGTGTGGAGTAGTGGAGAGGTAGTTTTCACTAGTGGGTAGTTCTTCTAACTCCGTAGTACATCCTAGCCCTTCATCTAAATGCATCTCCACCCTTCATTTTGCCTTAAATAGTGTATAAATAGCCCCCCTTAGCCATTCATCTCTTTGCACCATTAGAAATTTGTAAAGAAAGTGAGAAGAAAGAAACAAGTTGTGAGTAAAAGATTGAGAGTAGTGTGAGTAAAAAAGATTAAGAGATTGTGTGGTGTGTTCTTGCACTAGTGGAGGCCGGCCTACATCAAGAGGAGGAGGAAGGAGTGCTCTAGTTTCACACAACAAGGAGGAGAAGGCTCTTGGTGTGCACAAGCAAGGAGGAGAAGGCTCACAACTAGGAGAGGATCTTGTGTTCAAGGAGTTTCTCTATGGAGTTTTCTTTGTTTCTTCATTTAAGGTGGGTGATTTCTCTACTTCTAATGTAGATACCATGCTAGGAATTGAATTGATGAATATGCTACGAAAATCTAGTTGAAATTGGCCCTATGATTGTTAAAAATAGACTAATTAGAAATGAGATGAATTCTTGATGAATTGGTTGATAATTGATATAAATTGTGACTATTAGAATAAAAGTTGTCATGTTGCTATGGAATATGTATTTTTGAACCATGTTAGAATAAGAAAATTTGCTAGTGAATGACTAGTTTGTTAATTAAACATTGATATGTGTTATTTTTTATTAGTGCAACATTAATGTGAAAATGAAAGGAAATATATTCTAGAATTTTATAGAAATAAAAGAAAGTAAGAAAAACATCTTTCTGTGATAATTGTTTGGCCAAATTGTGAAGAAATTATTGTTGCCTTTTCGAAGTCGAAAATGTAGACATAAAATACAAATTGGGAAGAGAATTCACTTTTAATGTCAAGATAATGATTTTTAAATTACTGTTATGCTGTAAATTTCTAAGATTGAAATTCTAGAAAATTTTTATGATACAAAAATAGAGGAAAAGAAATTTTAAAAAGATTTAGAATTGTGAAAATTTGTTAATAAACAGCGAGTTGAGTTATAAACAACTCAACTCAATTCATATCGGTTAGTCACTCAGGCCTTAGTGGTCAGTGGGTGCGCTTTATTACGGTTACTGTAGCTCGGCGAAAAGTTTGGTCTGGGGTTCGAGTCTCTCCAGAGACTTTATTTTTCTGAAATTCAATTTTTACTCAAACCCGAAATCCAAGCCTTAAGTATAAATTAAGCTCCCTTTTAAACAATTAGCCACCTTGCCCTTTCGAGTTCTTGGGTGCGACCTAGGACGGTTAATGTTCATCCGAGAGGGGGGTTTGGTTCTGGGTTCGATCCGGCCTCTGGCCTTTTGGGGTTTTTTGATATTTTTTATTTTTAAAGTGATTTCAAGTGCATAAAAAATTGAGAAAAATTATTAGAATTATTCTAAAAATACCTAAACTTCATGAAAATTTATTTCTACAATATTGGCTTATTATAATGAGAATTAGAAGCAATTTTGAGAAGAAAGAGATTAATAAGTTTCTTAAAATATGATTTCTTTTTGTAATTAAAGACTACAAATATTTTGAGTATAGAGAAAGCTCGTATAGAGTTCTAAAATGAGATTTTGATATGGAAGATTGAGTAAGACTAGAAAAGGGATTGTTGTTTAAAATTATACAAAGTGAAAATGTGATTTTTGGCTTAATAAGTGAAAGAATGACCTTGTGAATGCAAAGAAATTATGTGGAGTTAAATTATGAATGTGGAAAAGAAAAGAAAAAATGAATTGTCGTATTATACATGAATTAGTGTATGGAAATGATATGAAAGATTATGATGAATTATGAGAAAAATTTGTGAGTATGAATACTTAATTCTTATGAACATGAAATGAGATTAAAGACTAGAGTGTAGCTAAGTCCTTATACCAGCATGGATTAATTCTTTTGAGACAAAATGTTGAAATGAAAGACCAAGTTTGGGTCGTTATTATTGATTGATGGTTAAGACCGGTATAGAGGAAGTGCTAACTCTAGGGTGTTGATTTTATTCATGATTCTAATAACGAAGGACAATACAATAGTGAAGATGTGATGAAAGTAAGAGACAAACACAAGTTTGAGGGCCTTGGATTCATGGTGTGAGAATTTTCACAGGTGCCCTTGGACCTATGTAGTATGGGATGCATAGAATCCGAATAAGTGCGCATCAGTATCATGTAATATAAATAACTGCATTAAGGACTAAGTGCACATTCACACACGACATCAATAGGATAGTCCCCTTTAGCTTTGTTTGTGATAAGTGCGTGCTTTCTAAGTAAGAGAAATTGATGTATTATATCCTAGCGTCCGTTGTATGCAACTGACGTACCCATAGTTTCTATGCAGGATATAGTGATTGACAAGACTAAAGAATGAATGTTTCTTAAGGAAATGTTCAAGTTGTTGTTTAATTCATGTACTATGTTGTAATTTATAATTCCGCTGCGTTAATGTAATCATTGTTGTAAATAAAGTTTTAAATTCCTTGTAAAATTGTACGGAGCCAAGTGTAAAGATTCTGTGGAACTTCAAATTCAGTCCTATTTGGAATTCGGGGTGTTACAGAGTGGTATCAGAGCCACGCTTCCAAGTAGTACAAATTTATAAGGAACGACACCATAGAGTGGATATTAGAGTGTGAGTTGGGTATAGAGATTTAAATGTAAGTTACTTACATTTGTGTTGCTCTATGATTGATGCTTCTTCTTCTCTCCTCCCTAAAGATGGCAAACCACCACGACCCAGCAGGCGATGATGATTGACACATATTCAAAGAGGACTACTACCATGGACAAGGTGATTCCGACGAAGAAGATCCCAAGGAGTATGAGGGAGAATGGCCTGAGTCCCGAGAGATCATTCCGCCTCCGGACTCATCAGACATTTCATCTGACGAGGAAGAGCTAGTCCCGGAAGGTCACTTCAGAGGCAAGTAGAGACTCAGAAGAAGAGAGCATAGCTATTGCAGGCCTAGTGCGCGAAGTGCAAGGAGAATATTGCAACCCTCAGTCATCGTGTTTGGAAACTCGAGAAGAGAAAGAACATGTATGATGTACTGAAGGAAGAAGTGGCAGAACTACGGGAAGAGCTTAGGAAAGTCAAGAGGAACCGTAGGGATTAGAATGTTGTATCTTCTCAATGCTTTTTGCTTGATATCAGACGATGTTTTAAATTTGAATGTACAAAGTTTGAATTCAATGAAAACAAAGAAGTTGGTTTAAATTTATGTTTTCTACTTCGAATTTAATGGTTCTTTTGAATCAGAGTATGACTGGAAGAAGATCAAGAAATGGAGAAGGACCCAGCTGTGGACTCGACTTGGAAACGAAGTTGGCTAGAGTCTATCAGACCCTCAACGCCGTTGCCATGAACCAAAACCATAGGGGGATGCCTGTGAATCCAGTACCTGAGGCGATCAAACTCGTTGAGTCATTCAAAAGGATGAAGCCACCAATGTTTGAAGGGAAGTCAGACCCAGATGCAGCTGACAATTGGATTCGACAAGTCGAGACTATCTTTGAAGTCTTGGAAACTCCAGAAGGTAGTAAGGTGAAGTTGGCTACATTGCAGCTTGAGAAGGATGCAGCTGTATGGTGGCAGTCGATGAAGCAGACTATGGGAAATGGTGTTGTCGGCTGTGAGGAATTCTTGGAGGAGTTCTGCGGTCACTATTTTCCATCTGATGTCCAAGAGAAGAAAGCGATGGAGTTCCTGGCACTGCAATAGGGAAGCATGTCTGTTAGGGAGTATGAGACAAGGTTTACTCAACTCTCGAGGTATGCACCCGAACTTGTGATGGATGAGGCGAAGAAAGCTCGGAAGTTTGAGCACGGATTGAGGCTAAGTCTCAGATCAAGGATGATACCCCTTGGTATCAGAAGGTTTGACAAGTTAGTCAAGCAAGTTGTAGCTACCGAGGCAGATATGGAGCAGTTTCATGCTGTCCAAAACCGGAGAAACAATTTGAATGTCGGGAAGAGGCCCGTAGTTTCTGGGAATGTCAGAGGGCAGCCGCCAGCTCAAAGGTTCAAACCTACGGGGGTGAATGCTGTTAATGTGGCTGGAAGAACCGGAAATGTTTGGGTGAGACCTCCTGTGGTGACTTGTTTCAATTGTGGAGAGACAGACCTTTAAAGGTTTCACTGCCCCAAGCAGCAGAATGTCGCCCGGAGTGGACCACCGCAACAGGTTGGGAAGAAGACGTACCAGCAGGGGCGAGTATTTGCCCTGACTGAAGCCGATGCTAATGAAGTGGATCACGTCATTACTGGTACGGGAGCGGATGTTTAGAAGTTTCTGTTGTTCTCTTTTTCCTGTTTTATTTAGTGAGAACTGTATGTAACGATAGTGTGTTATGTAACAGAAGAACTTTTATTAAATTGAAAGAAAGTTGTTGTTCTGTTTGATACTGGATCCTCTCATACTTTTGTATCTCCTAAATTTACTAAAGTTTTGGAAGTCGAACCGAAGATTGTTCTAGACAAGGTCTTAGCAGTAGCTACTCCATCAGGGGAGACTTTAACCACTAATCGGTATTATGCAGACTCCGAGATCGAGATTGGAGACAGAATTTTTAGGATTGATCTGATCGAGCTGAATATCCTAGGGGTCGATGTTATCATTGGCATTGATTGGATGTCGGTGTACAGTGCAAACATCGAGTGCAAGACCAAGGAAGTAATAGTGAAGGCTCCAGGAGGTTTTGAAAATAGAATAAAAATTGGAAAAAAATACAGATTAATTACTGGAAATTATTAGGACTTTATAAGAAAAATTTATATAACTTTTGATAAAGTGTGATTAAGAAAATGAGGTTTTTGCAAGAAAGAACTTCTTTTTGAAATTAAATTGTCTTGTTAAATAAAGGAAAAATAAATGAGAAATTTTTGAGTTATAACGATGAAAATTTGTAATGAGGAATTTTTGAAAGTGTGATTGGTGTAATTAATTGGACTCCTAACTTGTGCTTGTAGAAAGATTTTGAAATGAGAATAATAGATTTGCGGAATACATGAATTATTGATTACTACTAGTTAAAATTTATTCTTACACATAAATTGCACGTGAAATTGAATTATTGATTGTGATGAGTTAAGAAAGATGTGAATACGTGAATGCTATGCTTATGAAACATGAATTGTGATTAATCATAAAAAGACCTTTTGAGTATGAAAAGCTCGATATTGTAATTATGAGTTAAAATTGAGAATTAGGGTATAGTCAAGCCTTATACCGGCAATAAAAGAAATGTGGAAATGATATTTGAAATGAGAAGGCCAAGATTTGGGTCATGTGAATCAAATGGATAAGACCGGTATAGTAGGAGTGCTACACTCTAAGGGTTTGATTTTATTTATGATTCAATTAAACTAAGGATTAGATACATAGTGAAGATGTGATGAAAGTAAGAGAAAAACATTGAGTATGAGGGCCATTGGATTGGCAACGTAGTATTCACAGGATGTCCCATGATGCGTCATGATAGGGCGTGGATACTGCTCCAGAGTACCGTCCCGGTGGCGACGCTCGTGGGGTGTTTAATGACTGCGGGTGGTGTCATGTCTATGGTAGGAGCTGAATTACCACAGGATGCCTGTATGATGAGTCATGTGTCAGTGCGTTGGGATTCCCTCCAGAGCGTCTAGACATGAGTTCGTAGGTTAGAAAACATCTAGAATACTTATCGTAGTTATAGTAGTAGATTAAGTCATGGCGAGGGATTGAACCCTACAAGATGAAGAACGGTTAAGGGCTTGCCCTTGGATCTATGTAGTATGGGCTGCATAGACTCCGAACAAGTGCGCATTACTGTCATGTAATAAAATTAATTGCATTAAGGACTAAGTGCACATTCACAACACGACATCAATAGGATAGTGCGCATTATTGATTTAAATGCTGTTTCATGTAATTTATTGTAAAATTGCTTCCGCTGTGACAATATAAAAGTGTAATGTACCTCTGATGTAAGAAATGTTTTTATTTCCTTGTAAAATTGTACGAAAGAAGTGTAAAGATCCTGTGGAACTTCGAATTCAGTTGTATTTTGGAATTCGGGGTGTTCCAGTCACGCGATCGTATTCCTTTTTTTTGGGAAGCGGGGTGTGACAGTTAGCCCTCTAATTCCACATAGAAAAGAAAAGGTTAAGGAAAGAAAGTAAATTTCATGATATAATGTTCAATACTAGGTATATTTTTTGTTAGAGAACATATGGTTCTCTACTTTTACACTGGTAAAGATTTGGGTTATCCCCCTCCCTTTCTGTGTCCCATACAATTTAACAGAAAAGCGATACTGATTACAGTTGCTTTGTCCATCGCCATTCACTTTACAACATTTTTATTATAAGCTTAATGCACTATAGCTAACAGTTTAATCTTTTACTTGTGAAGTGAATTAGATTTGTTGCGTACCTAGAACTCATTCTATAGTACTGTTTTTTTTTTTTTTGAAATTTACGAAATCACATATAGATGTGGAGAACTGGCCTTTGTTCTCTACATCTCTCTGTTATTTGGTACATTTTGTACTTTGCAACCTCACCTTCTGTCATGCTGGAACTAAATTATTTTACTGTGTATGCAGCTTAATGTTGTTGGGTATGAGGAAGGCCAACCAACGGAATTGGAGAAGGCACTGATCTCCCTGAGGTATACAGATATCTAAAATTAAATTTTGTGTGCTCTGACCTGTCGTCCCCTACAGTTTTTTTATGAGTCATCCTATACAGTCTTCATCTTTCTTTTTCAGGTGACAAATCAGGTAGTTTGGGAACAAATGCCATATGGAAAAGGCCCTCAAATTGAGTTTCAGAGATATATTAGGGCACGTAAGTCAGGTGAATTGTATTTAATCGGCTTCAATTGTTAAAACTTACATTTATGCACTTAATTTTTCTGTAAGATTATACTAGTTTCTGTTGAATCTAGAGCTTGATCTCAGTAAATTATCTGGTTTGGTTTTCATATTTTCATCACCTGATGATTTCAATTGAATTTTCACCAAGATACTTCATTTGTTAACTCCGGCTAATGTGTTTGCAAACTTTTTAGGTATAGGAAAAAAAATGTTCTGTACATAAATATGTAGTCAATCTTGAGAAATGCTATTATCTATACATGAGGAACTTGTACTCAGATCTTAAACATCATACATATATCTTTTATTGTAAAAGTCATGAGACAACCCCCCCCCCCCCAAAAGCGTTTGCTCCGAAAATTTGGAAACTCCCTATTATTTCATTTTGATCAAATGACCCCCCGTGTGATGTCATCTTTTCTTTTTATAATTTTTTCATATATGAAATGACCAAAATACTCCTTCACTATAATAATAATAATAATAATAATAATAAACCCACCTCATCCCCTTCTCTCCTTATCTCTCCACCGTCCAAATACCCCATCACCACCATCTCATCACCAAGTCCGCCACCCCGGAACCCGCTCCAAGGTTCCAACCTTCACTAGCATTGGTATCGGGTCGGGTCGGGTTGGGTCCTTTATTGTCCGGACTCGGTCCCCTACGGGTTGGGTCCTTCAGGTTCCGGGATCGGGTCCTATTAAAATATTCCTACCCAAATGGGTAGGAGCGGGATTGTGAGCGGCGAGCGGAGGCGACGAGTAGAGGATTTAGAATAGAGGAGAGAAGAAAAGACATGAGTTTTGAGTTTGGAAGAGCAAGATTTAGAATTGAGGAGGAAAGAGGGAAGGGATAAGAATAGAATATTTATTTTTATGTTGATTTTTTGGGTTTTTTTAACGGGTCCGGATACGGGCCGGGTCTCTTTTGAGCAGATCCGGACCTGAAAGTACAACGGATTCCATTTTTGGACCCGGTCCCGGACCCGGATAGTCCGGGTCGGTTCCGGTCCATAGGGCCGGCCCAATACTTATTGAGGCCTAAAGCGAACTCCAAAATGAGGCCTTTTAAAAGTTTATAATAAAATTTTGTTAAAATTAATATATTTTATTTAAATGTTATCTTTCGGGCTTTTTGAGATGCAAAACCATTTATTATATTATTGTAATCAATTTCACTTAACATTTCTTTTTCAGTTAATAATAAAGCCAATCCATTTAATCTTTGTTGAGACATTGTTGATCTTAAATAAGATTTTATTAATTTTAGTTTTGAAAAACTTCTTTCCGCCGAAGCAACAGTTACGGAAATTGTTAACATTATTCTATAAGCAATATATGCATTTGGAAAAGAATCAACTCTTTTAATATAATTAAGTATGTCAATTGGTGTATCATTTTCTACTTGTATAATTTCTCTTAAAATTTTCAGTTCTAAAAATAAATCTAACCTAACAATATCTGAGTTGTCGTCATATTTTAATGATCGTTCAAGATTAACACAATCTTCTTTTAAAATTTCAATTTCTAATGACCTTAATTTCTCAATACTAAATAGATAACCAAAAATATCTTGATATATTTTAAATTGTTCAAATCTACTTTGGAATGAAATAATTGCTTGATCTATTATGTACAAGAAGTAGTCAGTTTTAAATGATTCTTCAAGAGATTTTAAAACTTCACTGTCCATAATCTCATCAAATTGTTTCTTTCTACGAATAACACGTTTTTTACGAAACTTGGGTTCTATATCCATTTCAATAGCAATTTCTTTAGCAGAAATTATAGCATTTTCTAATCTATCTTCCCTATATTTTTCAAAAAAAGAAATAAGACATTTCAATTGTTCTATAGTAACATCTATCCGCATATCCTTTGATTGAATGTTTTTACTAACTGAATTTACCGCAAACAATATCTCATACCAAATAGTCATGCCTAATAAAAACTCAAAATTTTCAAACTCATAAGTCGCTAAACATTCAGCTTCACTTTTTATTTTAGGTTCATCATTAACTTCACCTAATTTCAATAAAGCATCTCTTATTTGTGAAGTTTGAAATCTTAAAGCTTTTACACTTTCAACACGACTTTCCCAATGTGTTTGTGACAATGATTTAAGAGTTAGGCTAGGGATGTGATCTTGTAGAATTTTTCATCTTTTAGTTGAAGAAGAAAATAGTGTATATATACGTTGCAACACTCCAAAAAAAGATGTAGCTTTAAGACAACAATTAGCCATATCACAAAGTACCAAATTTAAACTATGACAACCACATGGAGTATAAAATGATCTAGGATTAATGTCTAAAAATCTTTTTTGAACACCTTGATATTTTCCTTTCATATTAGACCCATTATCATAACCTTGTCCTCTCATATTACTAATATCAAGTCCAATAGTATTTATTTCATTAATAATAGCATCAAAAAGACCTTTTCCAGTTGTATCATCCACTTTTAAAAATTCTAAAAAATATTCATTGATTTGTACTTTGGTTGAAGAAGTATCCACACATCGTATCACAATAGACATTTGTTCTTGATGACTTATATCAGAAGTGCAATCAAGTATGATTGAAAAATATTTTGCGTTCAAAATTTTTGTTAAAATTTTGGTTTTAATTTCATTTGCTAGCAAATTTATTAATTCCTTTTGTATTCTATGTCCAAGATAATGATTATGAATTTCATTATCTTTAATTCGACGAATGTGTTCTTGCATTATATGATCAAATTCTGCAATCATTTCAATTAGGCATAAAAAATTTCCATTATTTTCTTGATATATCTTTTCGTTTGTCCCACGAAAGGCCAAGTTATTTTTTCCAAGAGTTTTAACAACTGCAATAATTCTAAATAATACATTCCTTCAATGCTCCCTATCTCTATTTATTCTTTCTTGAACATGTTTGTCAATTATTTTATTTTTAACAATCTCATTTCTAAATCACTCCATAAACTCATATTAGTGATATGCTCATTACTTATCTCATGACTCTTCAACTTAGAACTAATATTTCTCCAATCACTACTACCTTCACTTGCTAATTTACTTGTAATAGATAGAGCATTAAATAATTTACAACAAAAACAAAATACTTTATCTAAATCTTGGGAATATACCAACCATCTTCTTTCACGCTTTTCTCCGTTGGACAACTTTTGAATGTAAAGTGATGACGAAAAATGTCTTGCAAATTCATCCTTAGGAAAATCTATATCGGTAACTTTAATAGGATCATTTTCTACTAATAAATCTCTCAAACTTGTATCAATATTTGTCCATTAACTTGGATCAAATATATTTTTAATAGTGGATTCTTCTAATATTTCTTCTCTATCTTCACTATGAGTATGAGAATCAATACAATCTTGTTCATTAACTAATACTTCTACTCTATTTTCATTTTCATTAGTAACTTCCTCATCAACTAACATTTATTCTCTATTTTCATTTTCATTAGTAACTTGTTCATCAACTAACATTTTTTCTCTATTTTCATTTGTGTGTACATTGTTAATTTGTTCATTAACTAATTCATTATCTTTTTTTTTTGTTTTCACAAATTTATCTAAAGCACCTTTTTGTGATTCAATTAAAGCTTCAACTCTTTTTTTTTTTGAGTTTCGAATAACCCAATTCAAATTTCCTAGTTGACATTTATATTTTTACAAATAAAAAAACAATAAAAATTAACACTAAATAAAAAGATTATCGAAAACTAGATATATAGAATTCAAATTAAATAGAGTTATAGAGGAGTTAGAACAATACAACCTAATCGCCACTGTGGCTGCAGTCGAGCGGGGCCGGGGCTGCGGGGGCCAGGGGGAAGCAAGGCGGAGGCGCTCCGGCGCAGTAACTGGAAGCGAGCCGCTGCACTCGACTGGAAGTGGAAGTTGTGGAACAGACTGGCGACTGGCGAGTCAGCGACTGAAGACTTCGCACTCGAGCGGATTGTCGTCTCTCGTCTGGTCGCAGCCTCGTAGGTTGTGGCCCTTGTGGGCCTTGTGGCTGCACTCGAGCGGAGCGGGGGAAGCGACCGTCAAGCGAGGCGGAGCCGCGGTGGCGCGCCGACTGGGCGAGGGAAGTGACTGGAGTCGTTGAGGGTGGCTGGGAGCGATGAGCGATCGGAGATTCGGAGGGGAGTCGTCTCAGTCGTGGTCCTCGTGGAGAGATTAGAGATAGAGAAAATTTCGGAGAGAGAGATTAGAAAGAGATGAATAGGTTATAGGCGGATTGGGATTTCTATAATTTCAGAGAGAGAGAGATGAATAGGCTAGATCAGTGGATTGGAGTTTGTTTGGGGAATTATTAATTATAGAAATTTATAAGGAGGCTTTTTTGGAAATCAAATAGCTAATTTTGGAAACGAAAGAGACAGACAAGTAGACAACTACAATCAAGGAAGATGAATAGGCAGGACTGGAGATATTTTCAGCAAAAAAAAAAATGGAGGCCTAAAACAGGGGAAAAAATGGAGGCCTAAAGCAAGGACTTTAGTGGCTTTACCCTTGGGCTAGGCCTGCCGGTCCAATGTCGGATCCGGGTCGGATCCGGGTTTCGGGTATTTATACCAATGCCTACTTCACTACTCCATCTCCTTCGCCTTTAACTCCATTGTTTTTTTTTTAAAAATTTATTTTTATATAAAATGTAGTGTAGAGATATTTTGGTCATTTCATATATGATAAAAATAGAAGATGACATCATGTGGGGGTGTCATGTGATTAAAATGAAATGAAACAATAGGGGGTTTCTTAATGGGGTTTCTTAATTTTGGAAGCAAATGTTTGAGAGTTTCACAACTTTTACCCTTTCATTTACAATAGCAGAAGTGCAGAACTTTAGTTGACTTGGTCCTTTATTTCTAAATGGACCAAACTGGGTCATAATGTAAATATTCAGCAAAGCAAGTCGGTTATTTAGAGCATCCACAATGGTATTTCTCATATTCTAAAATATGACATCTACAGTAATAGCAAATGGGGAACAATCGTGCAGTGGTGTTTTGCTAAATCTTTCTCATTTGCAGATGTGTCAAAAATTAAACGTTAGAGACGGGATATGATATCCCGTCCCTCTCTTTTTAATTTAAAAAAGGCGTGGGACGGTATATCTTATACCGTCTATTTAGGAAACAAAAAATAACCCAAAAAATTAAATAAAAAAAAAAACAATTTAACCGCCTTGGACGGGACATCTTCTTCCGTCTGACTCAGACGGGAAAAGATATCCCGTCTGAAGAGAGTAATTTATTTTTAAAAATGGCTTTTAAAAATAAAATGGGGAAGGACGGTATATCATATACCGTCCGACCCTTTTTTAAAATAAATAAATAAATAAATAAATTTATTAGACGGTATAAGATACCCCGTCTATTGGGATTAAAATAATTAAAATTTGAGCAACGGTATATCATATCCCGTCCTTTATAATTTGAGAATTCTTATTTCGTTTTTCAAATTTGAGAAATAGTTTTATCGTATTTGCTAAAAAATGACAAAATAAAAAATCATTGGAGCCATCCGTTTTGTATAAAATGGCAATTTGGCATTTATAGAAAGGGTTCTGATAGTTGTGGCTGCACCAGTTGATTTAGGACAATATGGAGGTAGGGTTTAGTTTACCTAAGGCTTGATATGCTATTCTTTTAACATGCCAGAAATTCAGAAACTTCTTGAGACACTCATATCACCTTTCAACTTCAATATTAACCATTCACGTTATTAGTTTCAATTTTCAAGTCACACTAATGTAAAAAACAAGAAGTGACTAATTTATTAGTTAATACCCCAATATTTTTACCTTTTAGTGCTAAATAACCTGACTTGTTCCCAAATAGTAGTATTAAATAGTAAATGCCCTGATAAATTATTTTAGCACTTATCCTCGAGGATCTGATGGCTTACGTGATACGTCTTTTTTGCTCTTCTGTTGAACATATCTTCTCCATACTTATTTGCTGAACCCTCTTTCATCTCTCTTTCATTCCTTTCTTCTCCACTTAACTTTGGTTTTCACCTAAACCCTAATGGGCCAATTAGCCGTCGGTTTTGAATTGGGGTTTGAGAGACACTAGAAACAATTCAAGATCTTAACAGGTGATTGGCCAATTTGGGTTTCAGAGACAGTAGAACCAATTCAAGATCTTGAAAAGGCTCAGAAAACCCTGAACTCTTGAATTCGGGTTTGAGATCTTGAATTGGATCTTTATGGCAAGGACAATTCAAGAGTTCAGGGTTTTCCAAACCTTTTCTGAAATCATTCACCACTGAAAAAGAGGAGCGAAAGGAGAAGTATGGAGTTGAGAGAAACATAGAGTTAATGAGTTTTATCTAGAGATTCATGGTTGATTTGTGTACATTTGATGAGACCCTCAGATCTCATAAAACCCGAGTTAGATATGAAATGGGTATGCATGTGGAATTTTTCGTTGATTTTCTTCTCAATCTGGAGTGAATATTTGTGTAAAACGAGAAGAAAAGTGAGAAAAAAAGGTTAATCCAACTGTCACATAATAAGCACATGGACGTCTTTTGGACGGTAGAGTAATCCAACTTAAAAATGGTGAGGTACTTAGTAGCAAAGGGAAACATGTAAGAATCCAGCACCAACAGGTGTGGAAACACTGGGGTATCTACTAATAAATTAGCCATAAAACATTTTGATAAAGTTAAACATAGATATTGGGAAAAAATATTTTGGATCGATTATAATTGAGTACAATATCTCCTATATATAGGATAAATCACCTAAGGGGAGTGAATATGGTGATTGTGCGGAATTAAAAAATTAATTAAAATAAAGTGTAGAGTAAATAAAAGAGTTAAGAAAAGCAAAAGCAGATAACACAAGTGACGCAGCGATATAACGTGGTTCGACCCCCAGGTCTACGTCCACACCTCCTATTTGTAACAATTTTCCGCCACAAGCGTTCCACTATACTCAAAATCCTTGTACAGTGATTCTCAGATTCAGACCAAGAGACCCATTACACCCACAGGAACTTTTAACACAAGTCCCGTCAATCTTACCGAAGTGGAAGAAAAGAAAAACTCAAGATCCTAAATGATCTGACTGAAGAATACAAAAATTATCACACACACTCGAATTGATTGTTGAAAAATTAGTTCAGAAGATTTTTCTCAGGAGTAATTGGTGAAGAATAAACAGTGGGTTCGTCCAAATAAATAGACTAGGAAGTGTATCGATAAAAATGGAATACATTCCAAAAAATGTAAACAGCATAAAGTGCGGTCGACCGCAATATTAGTGCAGTCGACCGTTCAGCTCTCTATTGAAAACGAAAGAGATGAAGGGTCGACTGCTTCTTACACAACTTAGAGTTGCAGTCGACTGCGATGCGGTTGACCGACATAAAGTGCAGTCGACCGTTATCGTGCTGTTTATACGAATCCACTATTTGTTCTTACCAAAAACTAATCTTTCAATCAATCAATTTACACAGATTTAAATCTCACAAATATGGAATGATGGCAGCTGGTCTTAATGGCTTTCTTGGACATTAATCAATCAATTTCTCTTTTTGAATATCTTTTCCTTTTGCTTGATTTCTCAATCTTTCTTTATTATTTTCCTTCTTTGAATGTTCTTGAATCTTTTTCCTTATTTGAATATTCTTGAATCTCTCTTGGATATTGTTTTGATCGTGAAAAATCTGAATAACTTAATTTAAACTTATTAGTAATTGTAGGCACGTTTTGTGCACACCAAACTAAGAGTCAACAATCTCCCCATTTTGGTGTGAACAAAACATGCCTTTGAATAAAAATAAAATTGCACAAAATATCCCCCTGAATTTAGTATTTCTTCTTGTAACACAAATTTTCATAAACAAGAAAAGATTTGTGGATACTCCCCCTTAATTTAATACTTCATGAATAAATAAAATTAAATAAAACTTTAATTATGTTTACTTTCATGCATTCATAGTACTTCTAATATTCTCTCCCTTTTTTGGAACACACCATTAGGGGGGGGGGGGGGTAAAGGACAATGATAAATCACTTCTCACGCAAACCATTTAAAAGGAGACTTTCATCAAACAAAATAAGGGAGATAAAGTTAAAAAATTCATGAACACGGAGGAGAATCTAATTACATGATACCGTTGGTAACGAAACTCTTTGATATACAGGGAGAGCACTTCATGGTATCATAGATGCAAGGCATGGATAAGAAAAAGAAGTGTAGACTAAATTTCAAGAAATTGATAATAGAAAATAAGTAGAGAGTTCTTTTTAAGAGAGAAACACAATGCCAAGTCAGAAAAAGAACCGGTCGACCGTGCGGTCGACCGCAAAACTAGTTAAGAAAAAATTTTCCAGAGAGCAAACCGGTCGACCGCACACCCTGTAAAGACAATTCTGATGATAGACAAAAGACAAAGAGCGAACCGGTCGACCGTACGGTCGACCACAAATACTAAAGTTAAATTTTTCAAAAGCTCACGAAAAACAACAACGAAGACCGAGAGCGTGCCGGTCGACCGCCCAATCGACCGAAACCCAATTTTAAGCAGAAATATCAATAACATTCAATTCTCCTTTCAAGAAATAAAATCGTTTTTCATCTAAAGGCTTAGTAAAAATACCAGCAAGTTGAGAATTAAATGAGTTTAAATTTGCTTACCAGACAAAGAATTAAAATTGTTTTACCTTAAGAAAACATATGGTCTTCCATTTTCTTTTCTTGATAGTGGTGCAAAAGTATTGTTTTCATCCATCATGAGCTTTAGGCATCCACTATCGAGGTGCTACCGATCTTTAGATGAAGTGCATTGATGTACCTACATTAAGATTAATATGTATCCGAGTAGGTACTGTTCATGCACTTGTATTCTTCTTTATCCAAACGAAGTTAGTATTCCTTTTTAAAAGCACAATTATAAGAAATATGTCCTAATATACAACAATAGTGACAAGTAATGTGATAATGCTTTGGATCATGCACATATACATAATTGTGTGTTGGTTTGTAACTATTTTAATGGCTATGCATATGTGTATAACAAGATTGCTTAGATTTTTGATGTTGTATTGGCTCATTGTAACCAAGCCCTCGATTATCATGATAAGATCTTGAATTCTTTGTAATAAGGTAACTGGGCCCTTCATATTTTTCAACAATTTTCTCGAGCTCAACTACTCTTTTACAAAGTCTTTTCCTAGTCATCTGATTGTCTTTAGTGTTCCAACGAAGAGTGTCTAGGGTAGCATCAAGTATTCTATTTTTCTCAAGAGCTTCGTTACAACCTTCGACTACCTCATCAAATTTTCTTTTACATTCTTTTAAATCAATAGTGAGCTTAGAAATATAAACAGATTTCTCATAAATTTCTCTCAAGTGTTCATCATATGTTGCTAAGGATTCTTGAATTTGTTGTTTTAAGAGTTCATTTTCCTTTAGCAATACATCATGATCTTTTCTAAATGACTCGAATTTTTCAAAGATCAAGGAATTTTTATTTTTCAGTTTTTGATTTTTAGTGATGCAAGAGTCATGAGATTCATTGGGAATTTGTTTATATTGTCTGAGTTCATGAATCAATTTCTTAGCATAATCTTTTAATCCATTACACATATCTACTAACTCATCATAAGTGGGTTCTTCGATTACCTCTTCTTGAGATGATGATTTTACATCACCATTCCCAAGAGCCATGAAGCCGACATTGTTGTGATATTGCTCATCTTCATTTGAATCTGAGTCTAGCCACGTTTCCGTTAACGCCTTCTTTCTCAATCCTGAATTGGAGTGATGATAATCTTTGTTCCTACCTTTCGATAGGGAACAGTTTCGGCATATGTCCTGGCTTGTTGCATTTGTAGCCAACATCAATTTTGTCTTTGTCTCTTTCTTCTTGTGACCTGCTGTACATTTTGCGTTTGAGATGCTTACAGAATCGTTTAGTTAGCCGTATGAAATCTTCGTCTGATTTTTCCTGGTCTGATTCTGATTTTGATGGACGTGATTTATCTGCTTTTAGGGAAATGGTCCTCTCTTCGGTTTTTGGTTCAATCCTGATGTTCTGTCTATATCTTTTAGTTTTTGTCATCTCCATCTCGTATGTCTTTAACTTTCCTTGGAATGTATAGTAATCGTGTCACGCCCCGCTTCCCAAAATACGGAATACGAGTGCATGACGAAGCCCAGCGAATGATCTTAACATCATTCATAAGTTGTAGGATCGACTCAGCATCACAACAAGAATATAAGAGAGATATATGTATAACCAAGCATGCATGAATAATTTATTAGCAACAGAAACAATTGAAAGTATAATAATAACATCCAAATAGTTTCAAGTCTGGATCAAGTTAAAATTCGGGAACATCAGCCCGTTACAAGGTCTTAAAGAGCAAGAAGTATTAATTCAAGAAAAACAAATAATTCAAGAGAACAAGTAGTCTAATCAAGTCCTTTCTCCACTTGAAAGCTAGAACCTTTGCTCACCAATTCCAGCGGGTAGCTCATCTCCAAAGTCTGCTTAATAAACATATAAAAAGGAAAAACAGGGAAAAACAAGAGAGAATGCCCTTAGTGCAAGCTAGGGCCACAAATAGTAAAAACGAGTACAAGTAATGGAAAACAAGAATTGAAATCAAGAATATAATAGGGTTTACGACAAGTAATGGAAAAACAAAGAACTAGCTAGCAAGAGGGACATCTTAGTAAACGGGCTGGATAACAATTACTAATGGCAAAACACATGACAAGTGAACCTGTAGGGGTATCTAACATCAAGTGACAAGTCTCAAATCTAGTATCATGTAGCAAGTGCCAAGTCTAGTGTCAAGTAACAAGTCTCAAGTCTAGTGTCAAGCAACAAGTCTCAAGTCTAGTGTCGAGTATAATATTCAAGTGTCAAGTCTCAAGTAACAAGTTGTCAAATATCAAGTAACATGTATCAAGTTCAAGTTTTAGGTTTCAAGTCTCATGTATCATGTTTCATGTATCGTATCATCAAGTATCAAGTAACAGGTGTCATGTTCAAGTTTCATGTTCAAGTCTTGTAGTGATTACTATCTAGGTAGTACTTCATGCATCCATTCTTTTACTACATGGTTGCTACAGGAAAATCAGTTACGTTTAGACCTAGTAATGGATTTTATAGGGCGGCGTACTGAGGTATCAAGTATCAAGCAAGCCATGGTTCATGAATCGAAAAATAAATATCAAGTTCACGAAGCAAGTTCGCGAATCCACTAACAAGTTCAAGAATCGCACAATGGGTTCATGAATCAAACAAGTTCATGAGCCAAGTAACTGACTCCATGAATCGATCAAGATACAATAAGTTCATGAACCAAGTATTTTGGAAACACGGGCCCCCTTCAGAGTACACTTACCTATATTGTCCACTACTATAGTCTTTCCCTTAAACTCCGGCTTGTTACATTTATGAATTTTATCAAGCAAGCATACAAGTGTGCGAAACAAGGTACGAGAAAGTGGTGGGAACATGTGTCAAAACAGCGAATTTCACGGATCAAATGTTCAGGCAAAATTTGTGTATTTGTATTTACACATGTGAAATAGTATTGAAATAATGCTAATTAATTCTAAGAAAATTTTGGGAGGTTCTATAGGGTGTCCAGTAACAACATATAAAATTTCAAGTCAAACGCTTGCTGTTAATATAGTTAAATTAATTCGCAAAGTGGAGGTGTGCAGCAGTTTTGCGAATCTGCGTTTACCGACACAGCTGCAGTAAAACTGCAATAGCTCCTAGACCATAACTCCGAATTCAAAAATTCCGGAGGCTATCGACATTTAGACATCTAGAGCTACATTTTCTATTCAGGGCTCGGGTTCAGATTCTGAGGTTAAAGGGGTCAAAACAGCATAGCAATATTCAGGACAGCAACATGTGGGAATATCTTACTAGTATAGATTACATGAAATTTGTTATTAGGCGTCTAGGTTAATGTGTGATATAAATACACGGAAATGGTTATCAAAACAACAAGTAATAAATATTTTTCAAGCCAAAAAGGTTGCAAGATCATCAAGTACAAGATATAACATATGTCTACACATCTAGGGCTCCTTAATTTCATGTATCCATGTGTTCAAGGGATAAGATGAGTCCAAGTAGTTGTAAATACGATGAAATTATTGTGACTCTTAAAATTATAAAATTGATGGGGATTAATCTTTGATTAACAACGACAAGTCAAGGATGAGTCACAATTTCTAACTATTTGTAGTATTTTCAAAGAATGCTTGTACTAGAATAAAAATGTGTACAAGAGGATTACTTGCCTTAATTGACGACGATTAGATCCGATTGTTGAAGAAATGAGATCGAAAAATCCCGGGCGAAGTCTCCCAAAAGCACGTGTGAAAATCCAACAGAAGCGCGAAATTCCCCACACCAGATCGCCCCAAAATAGCGTACAACGATCTGGATCTGCTGCAGCAAAACACGGGACAGCAAATCCAGCGAATTAGATCGCTCCCACGCAGCAGATCTGGCCGAACAGCGGAACAGCGAGTGGGATTCGGTGTGGCAAAATACGGGACAGCGATCAGATCGGCTGGGATGCACGGATCTTGAAGCGATCCAATGGTCGAGATTTGATCCTGCCCAACGGTGCTCTTCTTCCTTCGTTCTCTTCTTCGACGAACCAGCGAGCGAGAGAGAGGGAAGGTGCGGTGGCGACTGGCGATGGCTTCGACGGTGACGACGCGACGGCTTGACGGCGATAAGGGGAGGACGATGGCAGAAATAGTAGCGCGACATCGAGAACGACGAGCGTCGAGCGCGGCTCTGTTTCTGGGTTCGAACAGAGGGTGAGAGCGGGAGGTGGATTCGGTGGGGTGCGGCGACGCGACGGAGGATGAGAGGCAACGGGTAGAGGCGTCGAGATGGCGAGGATGGTGGAGGATGGGGAAATGTTGATATGGGTTTTTGGAGTTTGGTTGATGGTGGAGACGATGGTGATGAACGTTGTGGTGGTGTTGACGATTGATGGTGGTGGTGCTGTGGGGTTGACGACGATAAGCGGGTGGTCGAAGTTGTAGCGCCCCGAATTCCCAATATAAAATTTAGAAAATACGTGGCACTTTCCCAGCGATCCACTTCAATGTACCAATATACATAGACCAAAAACTCAGGTTAATTTATTCCAAATTCTTATTACAAAATTCTTTTTTTCAATTGCAGCGGAAATACAAAACACCTTAAAATACATTTAACTGTTACAACCCTTTCTCCTTACAAAATTACCCGAGGCTCTATTTTAACACTCATAAAATCCAAAGCTACCCCAAGCATCCAAGCTCCCAACTCTAAGCAGCTACCTGTAACACACGAGGCTAGAGTTGAACCCTAACCCCCAAACTAAAGGGGTCAGCCATAAATGGTGTGAGTGATATAAACAACAAACATAAATAAACAATAAACATAAATTCTCGAACAACATGTACTGAACAAAAATACATAAACTGAACATGTAATGTGCAACAAGGAACGATAGGCCAGTACAAGCGTGAAGTCAAGTCGAGAAACAATACCAACGATCAAGTATCCATCAATCAATCACTCTCAAAATAGTACAGCTCAACTGCACTGTACAGTCGACTGTTTAACGAACCAGTCGACTGTTCTGAACTAACAGTAATCCTCACATCTCAGAATGTGTCCAACTATCAATAAATCTCAATACGATGATGTATGTCCAACAATCGATCACCAATGATGCCATAGATCGGATACCCATATATCCATCTACAAAACACTAAGAGGGTATAGATCGAATACGTACCTGGTATGCAATCACTATAGTGACACTTACACCGACGAACATATCCATCTACAAAACACTAAGAGGGTATAGATCGAATACGTACCCGGTATGCAATCACTATAGTGACCCTTACACCGACGAACATATCCATCTACAAACAAACTAAGAGGGTATAGATCGAATACGTACCCGGTATGCAATCACTATAGTGACTCTTACACTGACGAACATATCTATCTACAAACAAACTAAGAGGGTATAGATCGAATACATACCCGGTATGCAATCACTATAGTGACTCTTACACCGACGAACATATCCATCTACAAACAAACTAAGAGGGTATAGATCGAATACGTACCCAATATGCAATCACTATAGTGACTCTTACACCGACGAACATATCCATCTATAAACAAACTAAGGACTGAAAGAACACTCAAGATTATGAAAACTTATCAGAACCAGTCGACTTATGCGATAGTAAGTCGACTGCCCTGAGAACCAATATCCAAGATCATAACAAGTGCAGTAAGTCGACTCAAGAAAACCATCAGTCGACTTACCCGAGACAATTATCAATAATTCTCAAGAAACATTCCAAGTGCTAACAGTTGACTTAACAAATCATCGGTCGACTGTCCAGACGAGAAACTCAATACTTTACAAACAAAATATTTCGTAGACCAGTCGACTGAATATGGGTCTCAGTCGACTGTCCCGAAGAATTCTCAAGATGCTGAAGATACAATAATGGGGTCGTACCAGTCGACTGATAAGTTGACCAGTCGACTGTCGGCCTACAGTTTTCATAAATTAGGTCTGTATGCAAAAACAATTCTGATGTTCTCTAAAGATTCATTGCTTTGGAAATTAACTTATATTTAGTTAAAAGTGACAATCTCAAGATGATCTGCATCATAGTTACAATACTAAAATCTCATGTTCTCAATTCTTGAATCTCCCAATAGGGTTTCTCAATACTCGATTCTTTCACCATTAATAACCAAGATCTGTTTATAAACCCAAGATCCAGATGTGCATACATCCGATCAAAATCCATACTTAAATCTTAACACGTTTCAAGCAATCAAGAGTTGTCAATCGAGATCTACTAATCTTTCATGGATTTCACATGCATATTTCGAATAACTACCATAGCATCGATTTCATACAAGATACGAAAACATCAAACAAACAGCATGCAATCATACACATAAACAAAACAAGTCCATATCACTCACCTTTTGAATTGTAAAGATCCAACGAAAAGCCTTCTTCTTGCGAGATCCAAAATCCTCTTTTATCACCAAGAAAATAATAGTATGAGATCTAAGTTGTGCAGCGAATGACGGCTGCAAACTCCCTTATATAGGCCGGAAATATTATTTTTAGGGTTTAGGAATACATTTGCAAAACCATCCCTCCAAAATACAATTATATATATATATATATATATCTTCTCTTGGAAATTCATCTAAAATTTATTAAAATTAGGATTTAAAAGAAAATATACTTCTAAATCTTAACCAATACTGTTTATAACGTTCAGAATGCCAATTTTGTATTTTAGCCCTTAAGAATGTCAATTTTGCGAAAAGGTCCTTCTTTTATCAAAAATTGCAAGTAGATCAAATTAATTTCAGAAAAATCTGGAAAAATAGTAAATAAATCCCAAATATTAAATAATGACTTTTCATAAAGAAAACTAAAATTTTCAAACATCTCAAAAGTCATTTGCACGTGTTTGCACGTGTACAAAAGATAAATCTTTTAGAAAATATCAATTAAATCCTCAAAATTCATTTAAATTCATTTTCAAATAATTAAAATAATATTTGAAAATACGGAGTTCTACAGAAGTGACGGTGAGGGAGATCGAAGGTGATGGTGGGAGAGGTGATCGGAGGTAGGGAATTGGGTTGTTTTGGCGATGCGAGAAGAGCGGAGGGGAGAAGGTTAGTGGTGGCTCAACAGTAGGGGTTAGGGTCTAACCAGTGATTAGGGTTAGGGGTTAGGGTTAAGGAGTTTAAATAGTAGGGTTTCAGTTTAATGGTTTCAGGATATCCGCTTCGAATAGGGCCCAACAGGAGAATTGGTCAAAATGTATCAAAATGGGCATTAAAAAGATAAATGAGAAGAAATAGTCAATTCTTCATGAAGAACGACACAAAGTGCACACAAATGAATTCGATAAAAGGACAAAAAATTGAGTCGAGGCAAAAATAATGATTTTATTCAAACTGAAATAAAATACAGGATCTCAAATAGATGAAGGAGTACCATGAGGCAAAATACAGTATAAAATACAAATACGGGAAAATAGGAGTTACAAATCCAACCCACCTAACAAGCAGAATTTCATCCTCGAAATTCAAACAAGTGGTACATAGGGTAACCCCTAAAAGAAAAGAAAGAACAACAATAAACAAGGCTACTGAAAAAGGTGCGAAAACTTTTTTTGGATCTCTTCTTCTAAATCCCAAGTCGACTCACCCGGCGAGTGAGGATTCCATGCAACTCGAACTAGCTTTATGACTTTGTTCTTCAACACCTTCTCACGCCTGTCCAAAATAGTAACCGACGGAATCTCACAAGACAAGTCTGGCTGCACTGACAACTCCGAGTAGTCGATCACATGACTCTCATTCCCTGATGTATCTCCTGAGCTGGGAGACATGAAAGACATCATGCACCCCAGATAGAGCCGGTGGCAGTGCGAGTCGATAGGCCACCTTGCCTACTCGCTCCACAATGTTGAAGGGCCCGATGAACCTGGGGCTTAGCTTGCCTCTACCTCCAAATTGGATAACGCCTCTCCGCGGTGATACCTTGAGGAACACGTGGTCTCCCACCTCAAACTCCAATGGACTCCTATGGACATCTGACCACTTCCTCTGCCTGTCATGTGCTGCTACAAGGTGCTTCATGATCTGGGCCACTGCATCAACTGTCTTGGTAATCAAATCTGGCCCCAACAATTTCCTCTCACCAATGTCGTCCCAGCACACTGGTGACCTACACTTCCGACCATACAATGCCTCGTACGGCGCAGCTTTAAGACTGGCTTGATAGCTGTTGTTGTACGAGAACTCAACCAAGTGTAGGTGATCCTCCCAAGACCCTCCAAACTGAAGTACGCAGGACCTCAACATATCCTCTAAGGTCTGAAAGGTCCTATCTGACGGCCCGTCTGTCTTAGGATGGAAGGCTGTACTGTATCTCAACTTGCTCCCAAGACTGTTCTGCAGGCTCTCCCAAAACTGAGATTGGAACCTGGTATCCCTGTCGGATACAATGCTGATCGGAACCCCATGGATTCTGACAATCTCCTACATGTACCTCTCTACGAGGCTCTCAGTAGACTGACCAACTCTGAAGGGGATGAAATGAGCGCTCTTCGTCAGTCTGTCGACAATCACCCAAATGGCATTGTGACCCTTAGGACTCCTTGGCAAGGCGGTCACAAAATCCATGGTGATGTGCTCCCACTTCCACTCCGGAATGGGAAGAGGCTGGAGAAGTCCAGCGGTCCTCTGATGTTCTGCCTTCACCTGCTGGCAGATCAAGTACCGAGACACGAATCTGGCTACTGCCCTCTTCATGCCATGCCACTAGAAGTGGAGCTTCAAATCCTGATACATCTTGGTACCACCGGGATGAATAGAGTATGCTGACTGGTGGGCTTCCTCGAGCAATTTCTACCTGACTTCACCCTTTGGGACACACAGCCTAGCCCCAAAGCGAAGTGATCCATCTGAGTGAATGACCATGTCAGTCCTCGAACCTGCCTCAACTTCTGCCTCTGAACTTCTGCAACCGCTCATCACCTGCCTGTGCTTCCTTGATCTGCTCTACCAAAGATGACTGCAACTGAAGCATCATACATCTGCGATCGGTGCCCGACAAAATTGCATTCAGATCTAACCTCCTCATCTGCTCAATAAGTTCCTTCTGTTGAGTCAAACACATGATGGCTGGTTTCCTGCTCAACTCATCTGGCACCAAGTTCACCTTACCAGGATGATACTACAAACTAATGTCGTAGTCTGCCATCAACTCTAACCAGCGCCTCTGCCTCATGTTTAGCTCTTTCTGAGTGAAGACATACTTGAGACTCTTGTGGTCAGTAAAAATTTCCATGCGGTCTCCAAGCAAGTAGTGCCTCCACAACTTCAGAGCGTAGATCACTGTTGCCAACTCCAAGTCATGTGTAGGGTAGTTCTTCTCGTGCAGCCTCTAGCTGTCTGGACGCATAAGCAACCACCCGACCCTTCTGCATCAGCACTGCACCTAGACCTCTGCCTGAAGCATCGCAGTGAATCACGAAGCCACCCGAACCACCTGGTATAGTTAACACGGGTGCTGAAGTCAACCTGCTCTTCAACTCTGTGAAAGCTTCACTGCAGGCCTCATTCCATACAAACCTCTGATCTTTTCCTGTCAGCTTAGTCAATGGCCCAGCAATCTTCGAGAAGTCTTGGACAAACTTCCTATAATACCCTGCTAGCCCGAGGAAACTCCTCACCTCAGAAACTGACTTTGGCACTGGCCAATCCTTCACTGAAGCAATCTTGGACGGATCAACTGAGATTTCCCTCGCCCGAGATAATATGTCCCAAGAATGTAACTCGATCAAGCCAGAACTCACACTTGCTGAGCTTTCCATAGAGCTTGTTCTCCCTCAGAGTCTACAAGACTATCCTCAGATGTTCCGCATGCTCTTCCCGGTTCCGCGAATACACTAAGATGTCGTCTATAAAAACCACCACAAATCTGTCTAGGAACTGGGAGAAGACTCTGTTCATCAGGCTCATAAACACTGCTGGGACATTCGTGACACCGAAGGGCATCACCAAGAACTCGTAATGCTCGTACCTGGTCCTGAACGCAGTCTTCGGCACATCTGCTGCTTTCACCTTCACTGATGGTACCCCGAGCAAAGATCCAACTTCGAAAACACTGCAGCACCGCCCAACTAATCAAACAAATCGTCGATCCTGGGTAATGGATACCGATTCTTCACAGTGACACTGTTCAGTTCTTGGTAATCCATGCACAACCTGCGACTTCCGTCCTTCTTATTGACGAACAACACAGGAGCTCCCCACGGTGATACACTGGGCCTGATGAAACCCAAATCCAATAGACCTTGAATCTGTACCTTTAGCTTTGCAAGCTCGATTGGCGCCATCCTGTACGGGCTCTTCGATATCGGCACTGTACCCGGCTGAAACTCAATGCGGAACTCCACCTTTCGATCTAGAGGTAACCCGGGCAATTCCTCTGGGAACACATCCAGGAATTCCCGCACTACAAGAGGCGCAGCCTCACAGCCTGTGTGCAATTCCATTGCACAATCTTCATCATTTGCCGCCTTCTTACCACGCCTAATAGGTGTTTCCCCAGCACGGAATTCAAACTCATCATGCTCTGGAATCCTGAATACAACCTTCTTCGCACGGCAATCGATGACAGCATGAGACTTCCCTAACCAATCCATGCCGAGAATCACATCAAACCCTGAATTGCCAATTACTATCAGGTCTGCCTTGAAATCTCTGCTCCCAATAACCAAACGGCTCTGCTTTCACTCCTTGGAGCAAACGACAACATCGCCACCTGTGGTGATGTTCCAAGCTATCTGCATATCACTGCACTCCAACTGATGTGAATCCACAAAGCAAGAGGAAACGAAGGAGTGGGTCGCCCCGGAATCAAATAGGACATGGGCAGGAAAGGAATGGACTAGGATGATACCTGTGATGGAGTCAAAATATGGGAAGAGATGAATAATGCAGGATAACAAAGAATGGGAAACACTGATGTGAAAAGAACTACATAAGTATGCTGCAAGATAAGCAATAAAGCATGAAATAGATAACAAACAATAAAATACAATTATACCTGCAACGACTTCCTCCGCCAGTCTCAGCTTTCTCTGCAGTCAGGTTGAAGGCCTGACCTCTCCTCGGGGTAGCGGTCCTCTGACCGACGATCTGATGCTGAGGAGGAAGTGGCGGCCTTGCCTGACCCTGAGCTGGCGCACCAACGGGTGGCACAACCCTCCTCTGCGGGCAGTCCCGAACGGTGTGATCACCAGCACCACACTCGAAACATCGACAGTTGGCTCGTCTGCAATCCCTGCGCACATGCCCGGGAATCTGATAGAATTCATAGTAGCCTCCCCTTTGTGGAGCAGCAGTAGGGTAGGGAGCAGCCCTGGCAGGATGGGCTGGAACTGGCCTCCTGATTGGCCCTCCAGTGGGCCTAGCAGTAACCGGGTGCGGGGCAGACCGCTGAATGGCACGCTTCTGCCTGCTAGTCTGTTCCTGGCTCCTAGCAGCCTCTAGGATATCAGCGTAGGAACGAAGTCTCAAAGCAGCCAAGCGATCCTGGATATCGATATCCAAGCCCAGTAAGAAGCGACATCCCTTTTCCTTATCATTAGCCACAATAGATGTGGCAAAGCGGCTCAAACGGGTAAACTCCGCGGCATACTCGTCCATGGTCCAATTTTCCTGATTCAAGATAGTGTCTTAATTAAACATCTATATATCATAAATTGATAATGAAATTTTGCATATAAAATACTATCTGACGAACCTGAGTGAGCGCGACAAATTGCCGCTCCATCTCGTTCCTGGTGATGTCAGGAAAGAACTTTGTGAGGAAGCTCTCCCTGAAAATGGCCCAGGCGACGGGGCGCTCTAGTCTCTCCATCTCAGCTCGCCACCAGATGTGGGCGAGATCAACCAGCTGGATGCTTACGACATCCACTCGGTTAACATCGGCTATCCTTGCCGCGATCAACAGCTGTTCCGTCCTAATGAGCCACGGCTCAGCTTCCAATGGACCTTCTGCACCTGTGAACTTATCGGGGTGTAGCCTCATGAAACCTGCCACATTGCCCGATCTGGGTGGCAACACCCCAGGCGTAGGTACAAGAGGCTCCCTATTGACAGCTCCTAAGGTTGCCCTCATCATCTCTGCATGCTCTATCTGCATTTGCATTATCTGCTGCATGTGCCACTCATTTTGCTATTGCTGCATCTGTAACAGCTGCATAATGGCGGGCTGCTCTGTCTGATCACCCCCAGACTGGGAGGACGAATGGTTCTTCCGAGCCATAACCTGCGCAAACCCAAAACATCAGAATCCAGATCAAGTTGATAATAAAATTTTCATGCAATCTCATGGCCTGTTAAATGCTGAGTTAACCCTGACAGAGTCAAGCCTGCCTAATGTAGTAGTTAACTAACTCATTAGCCAAACCTGGCTCTGATACCACTAAAAACCTTGTCACGCCCCGCTTCCCAAAATACGAAATACGAGTGCATGACGAAGCCCAGCGAATGATCTTAACATCATTCATAAGCTGTAGGATCGACTCAGCATCACAATAAGAATATAACAGAGATATATGTATAACCAAGCATGCATGAATAATTTATTAGCAGCAGAAACAATTGAAAGTATAATAATAACATCCAAATAGCTTTCAAGTCTGGATCAAGTTAAAATTCGGGAACATCAGCCCGTTACAAGTTCTTAAAGAGCAAGAAGTATTAATTCAAGAAAAACAAATAATTCAAGAGAACAAGTAGTCTAATCAAGTCCTTTCTCCACTTGAAAGCTAGAATCTTTGCTTACCAATTCAGCAGGTAGCTCGTCCCCAAAGTCTGCTTAATAAATATATAAAAAGGAAAAACATGGAAAAACAAGAGAGAATGCCCTTAGTGCAAGCTAGGGCCACAAATAGTAAAAACGAGTACAAGTAATGGGAAACAAGAATTGGAATTAAGAATATAATAGGGTTTACAACAAGTAATGGAAAAACCAAGAACTAGCTAGCAAGAGGGACATCTTAGTAAACGGGCTGGATAACAATTACTAATGGCAAAACACATGACAAGTGAACCTGTAGGGGTATCTAACATCAAGTGACAAGTCTCAAATCTATTATCATGTAACAAGTGCCAAGTCTAGTGTCAAGTAACAAGTCTCAAGTCTAGTGTCAAGCAACAAGTCTCAAGTCTAGTGTCGAGTATAATATTCAAGTGTCAAGTCTCAAGTAACAAGTTGTCAAATATCAAGTAACATGTATCAAGTTCAAGTTTCAGGTTTCAAGTCTCATGTATCATGTTTCATGTATCGTATCATCAAGTATCAAGTAACAGGTGTCATGTTCAAGTTTCATGTTCAAGTCTTGTGGTGATTACTATCTAGGTAGCACTTCATGCATCCATTCTTTTACTACATGGTTGCTACAGGAAAATCAGTTACGTTTAGACCTAGTAATGGATTTTATAGGGCGGTGTACTCAGGTATCAAGTATCAAGCAAGCCATGGTTCATGAATCGAAAAATAAATATTAAGTTCACGAAGCAAGTTCGCGAATCCACTAACAAGTTCAAGAACCGCACAATGGGTTCATGAATCAAACAAGTTCATGAGCCAAGTAACTGACTCCATGAATCGATCATGATACAACAAGTTCATGAACCAAGTATTTGGGAAACACGGGCCCCCTTCCGAGTACACTTACCTATATTGTCTACTACTATAGTCTTTCCCTTAAACCCTGGCTTGTTACATATGAATTTTATCATGCAAGCATACAAGTGTGCGAAACAAGGTACGAGAAAGTGGTGAGAACATGTGTCAAAACAGCGAATTTCACGGCTCAAGTGTTCAGGCAAAATTTGTGTATTTATATTTACACATGTGAAATAGTATTGAAATAATGCTAATTAATTCTAAGAAAATTTTGGGAGGTTCTATAGGGTGTCCAGTAACAGCATACAAAATTTCAAGTCAAACGCTTGTTGTTAATATAGTTAAATTAATTCGCAAAGTGGAGGTGTGCAGCAGTTTTGCGAATCTGCGTTTACCGACACAGCTGCAGTAAAACTGCAATAGCTCCTAGACCATAACTCCGAATTCGAAAATTTCGGAGGCTATCGACATTTAGACATCTAGAGCTACATTTTCTATTCAGGGCTTGGGTTCAGATTCTGAGGTTAAATGGGTCAAAACAGCATAGCAAGATTCAGGATAGCAACATGTGGGAATATCTTACTAGTATAGATTACATGAAATTTGTTATTAGGCGTCTAGGTTAATGTGTGATATAAATACAGGGAAATGGTTATCAAAATAACAAGTAATAATTGTTTTTCAAGCCAAAAAGGTTGCAAGATCATCAAGTACAAGATATAACATATGTCTACACATCTAGGGCTCCTTAATTTCATGTGTCCATGTGTTCAGGGGATAAGATGAGTCAAAGTAGTTGTAATATAATACAATGAAATTATTGTGACTCTTAAGATTATAAAATTGATGGGGATTAATCTTTGATTAACAACGACAAGTCAAGGAGGAGTCACAATTTCTAACTATTTGTAGTATTTTCAAGGAATGCTTGTACTAGAACAAAAATGTGTACAAGAGGAATACTTGCCTTAATTGACGACGATTAGATCCGATTGTTGAAGAAATGGGATCGAAAAATCCCGGGCGAAGTCTCCCAAAAGCACGTGTGAAAATCCAACAGAAGCGCGAAATTCCCCACACCAGATCGCCCCAAAATAGCGTATAGCGATCTGGATCTGTTGCGGCAAAACACGGGACATCAAATCTAGCGAATTAGATCGCTCCCACGCAGCGGATCTGGCCGAACAGCGGAACAGCGAGTGGGATTCGGTGTGGCAAAATACTGGACAGCGATCAGATCGCCTGGGTTGCACGGATCTTGAAGCGATCCAATGGTCGAGATTTGATCCCGCCCAACGGTGCTCTTCTTCTTTCGTTCTCTTCTTCGACGAAACAGCGAGCAAGAGAGAGGGAAGGTGCGGTGGCGACAGGCGATGGCTTCGACGGTGACGACGCGACGGTTTGACGGCGATACGGGGAGGACGACGGTGGAAACCGTAGCGCGACGTTGAGAAGCGACGAGCGTCGAGCGCGGCTCTGTTTCTGGGTTCGAACAGAGGGTGAGAGCAGGAGGTGGATTCGGTGGGGTGCGGCGACGCGACGGAGGATGAGAGGCGACGGGTAGAGGCGTCGAGATGGCGAGGATGGTGGAGGATTGGGAAATGGCGATATGGGTTTTTGGAGTTTGGTTGATGGCGGAGACGATGGTGATGGAGGTTGTGGTGGTGTTGACGATTGATGGTGGTGGTGATGTGGGGTTGACGACGATGAGCGGGTGGTCGAAGTGACGGTGAGGGAGATCGAAGGTGATGGTGGGAGAGGCGATCGGAGGTAGGGAATTGGGTTGTTTTGGCGATGTGAGAAGAGCGGAGGGGAGAAGGTTAGCGGCAGCTCAACAGTAGGGGTTAGGGTCTAACCAGTGATTAGGGTTAGGGGTTAGGGTTAAGGAGTTTAAATAGTAGGGTTTCGGTTTAATGGTTTTAGGATATCCGCTTCGAATAGGACCCAACAGGAGAATTGGTCAAAATGTATCAAAATGGGGATTAAAAAGATAAATGAGAAGAAATAGTCAATTCTTCATGAAGAACGACACAAAGTGCACACAAATGAATTCGATAAAAGGACAAAAAATTGAGTTGAGGCAAAAGTAATGATTTTATTCAAACTAAAATAAAATACAGGATCTCAAATAGATGAAGGAGTACCATGAGGCAAAATACAGTATAAAATACAAATACGGCGAAATAGGAGTTACAAATCGAATCCCTTTTCCTCTAGGGTTTTCCTCATTGCAGCAGCTTCTACATCCCACTCGGGCATGAGACAACTTATGAGTTCTCCGACCTTTCGGTCATCATCCAACCCCTTTCCTAAGTTCTCAAGCTCGTGTGCAATGATATCGAAACGAGCAAGAATTTGATCTACGGTTTCTCCTGGCAACATACGAAAAACATCAAACTTATAAAAACATAAATTTACTTTAGCTTTTACCTCAGAAGCAGTTTCCTCATGTCGTTTCATCATGTTGTTCCAAATTTTGTATGTTGTCTTACAATTTCGCCCGCATCACTTCAATTCTTTATTGTTCAGCCTTGCATAGAGTGCTGTCATAGCCATGGAATTTGCAGTTTTCAATGCTAGTTCAGCTTTTGTGAATGCCCTCTTTCCATCGCTGACAGGAATCTCAGTTTTGTTTATGCACATTTTCCATACTTCTTCTCCAAACATCTGTAGAAAATGAGACATACGAACTTTCTAAACATCATAGCATTTTCATCAAAAAATGGTGAGCGTGTAAGACTTGTCCCATTGAAGACTAATGGCTCCAATGAGTACAAGTTTTTGGCAGGAGAGATTTCGGCCATTGGACCTTTTGCTTAACCTTTAAGCTTTTGATAAGCACCTCGCTCTGATACCACTATAAATCACCCTGGGGGGGGGGTGAATAGGGTGATTGTGCGGAATTAAAAAAATAATTAAAATAAAGTGCAAAGTAAATAAAAGAGTTAAGAAGAGCAAACGCATATAACACAAATGACGCAGCGATGTAACGTGGTTCGACCCCCAGGTTTACGTCCATACCTCCTACTTGTAGCAATTCTCCGTCACAAGCATTCCACTATACTCAAAACCCTTGTACAGTGATTCTCGGATTCAGACCGAGAGATCTATTACACCCACAGAACTTCTAACACAAGTTCCGTCAATCCACCAGAGTGGAATAAAAGAAAAACTCAAGATCCTAAATGATCCTGATTGAAGAATACAAAAATTATCACACACACTCAGATTGATTGTTGAAAGATTAGTTCAGAAGATTTTTCTCAGGAGTAATTGGTGAAGAATAAACGGTGGGTTCGTCCAAATAAATAGACTAGGAAGTGTATCGATAAAAAATGGAAACGATACATTCCAAAAAATGTGAACAGCGCAAAGTGCGGTCGATCGCAATATTAGTGTAGTCGATTGTTCAGCTCTTTGTTGAAAATGAGAGAGATAAAGGGTTGACTGCTTCGTACACAACTTAGAGTTGCAGTCGACTGCGATGCGGTCGACCGACATAAAGTGCGGTCAACCGTTATCGCGCTGTTCATACGAATCCACTATTTGTTCTTACCAAAAACTAATCTTTCAATCAATCAATTTACACAGATTTAAATCTTACAAATATGGAATGATGACAGCTGATCTTGATGGCTTTCTTGGACATTAATCAATCAATTTCTCTTTTTGAATATCTTCTCCTTTTGCTTGATTTCTCAATCTTTCTTTATTATTTTCCTTCTTTGAATGTTCTTGAATCTTTTTCCTTATTTGAATATTCTTGAATCTCTCCTGAATATTTTTTTGATCCTTAAAATCTGAATAACTTAATTCAAACTTATAAGTAATTGTAGACACGTTTTGTGCACACCAAACTAAGAGTCAACAGAGGGAAGCAAATACTAAACTAATACATATTTCGATATGAGACTAAATATCTAATATAATATCTAACATCCTCTTTCAAACTCATGGTGGGTCGAACAGTATGAGTTTTTCCACCAAGTATCAAAATCTCTTAACAGTATGTGTTTTTTTTGAAGAAATCTGCTGTTTGTGAAGAGGTTACAGAATGAAGTGAAATTGTCGCTACCTCAAATTGCTCATGGACATAGTGACAATTAATTTCTATGTGCTTCGTCCGCTCATGAAAGACCGGGTTGCTTGCAATATACAATATACTCCGGTTACCACAATGAAGATGAGTAACTCATGTAAGAGTGACACCCATATCTCTAATATTATAATGGGAGAAGGTCTTAATGTCATTTGTAAATCTACCAACGCGTGCATTGCACGTGCATAACTAATATGAAGGTTGTCTCAGGCTCGAGTCCTCACTACATCAGTTTTTTTTTAATATAAATGTGTATCATACGTGTAAATTATTATCTATCTATCTATCCATCTATCTACAATATATATAATAACTATTATAATGGAAGAGTTGGAGTTGTAAATCTACATACTTACGTGCAACACACGTGCATCTCTAACTCTTCCAATATAGTCTTCACATTTACTTTTAAAAATACTAGTAATATGCACCTGCGATGCAGGTTAAATACTAAGACGTAATCTAGCTTCGAACCCGAGGCATCTCTTTACTCATCACATACTCTTTACAAATTACCTCTAGTGGCATGAAATTTTATTTTATATGAGTGATACTTTTGTAAATAATTATGTCATAAATAAATTTAAATTTTGAGGATATTATGGTAACTAACAACAGTCAAGTAAATGAATGGTTAATATAACTCACTTAAAAATGAATGGTTGAGATTAAATGGTTGAATGTCTACAAATTACAGGTTGTCTACAAATGACAACCCCAACTCTCCCATTATAATATTAGAGATATAATCATATTTATTAAGACATGCATCACACGTGTAAATTAAAATTTTTACTTTAATTTTTTTTTCAAAAATGAATACGTGCATTGCACGTGTATATTACTAGTTTGATAACAACCAACGAATATGAACAATATCTCTAGTAGTAGCTATCATCACTCTGTACTCAGCTTCCGTGGAAGAACATGCAACAACTGCATGTTTCTTGCTTCGCCATGAGATCAACGAATCACCAAAAAATAGACAGAAGTCTGTGGTAAATCGTATGATGGTAGGATCACCCACCCAATCTTAATCAGAATATGCATTAAGCTTCTGTTTAGATATAGAAGACATGAATAATGAGCGAGTGACAGTGTAGTCGAAGGTGTAAGGCGCAAGTAATTTAAATTTCACGTAAAAAGCCTGAGACGTAAGGCGTAATTTGAGGCACAAGCCTCAGTTAACTAAGGCGCACTATCACCTTTTGGGGTTTTTTTTTTGAAATTTTAAATTAGATTATATAAACAAGATAACATCACATCAACAAAATATATTGCATACAATGACCATATATTTAAAAGGTATGAAAGACGTACCTGTTCGGTCGTTAATATCAGAAATTGCATACGGAAACTTCACATCAAATTATCAAAACCTACAAAATGTCAAAAACAATCTATTAAGTGACTAACAAATATAAAATAGAAAATAAACAATAACATAATAACATTAACATGTTAAAGGATAAAAATCTAAATTTACTACTGAGTACTAACCACTCTTTATTTCACCACAAATACTAGATAAAAAGCAAGTATTATCGAACATCATTCACTAATAAGAAACAACTAGCAAGTAGAAACAAGTCAACGACAAGACACTGAAGACAATTCACATATAAGTAGCAACAAAATAAAACTCATGAGAGAAGTCACAAAAAGTCCAACTATCATCCATGCCCACGATACTTTCATCAATAAAACCCATGATACTCATCAATCTAATTCCTCCATCTCTTCAGCTACAACTTCTTCTCCTTCTGATCCACAGTCTATCGGTGTATCATCCTCTTCAATATCTGCATCTTCCACAAATTTAGGCTCCTCCTCTACTTGTGGTTGTGACCTGCTTATAGATCCTGATGGTCTCGATGATGAAACTAAATTATCACCCACTCGAGTCCTTCTCGTGATTCTAATTGGATCCTCAGCTTCTTCTATTGCAGCCAAATCACCCTTCCTAAGATCATCTCTATCAAAAACAACATTATTTTCAGCATTTTCTTCTTTCCACAAAATATCCAAACAACCATTCATTGGACTCATCAATGTCATTCAATCGAATCGGATCAATGACATCCCTAGAATCAAATTTCTCCATCAATGTTTGGTTGTACTTGATGTACACCAAATCATTCAACCTTTGAGCTTCTAGTTTATTTCTCTTCTTCGAGTGAATCTGTATTTTAGCAAAACAAAAAAATTTTAAATTAGAAAGTAAAAAATATTTTGTGAATAAATCAACTTTATTTTAAATTTAAAAAGTACAATAATTATATCTTACATGCTCAAAGGTGCTCCAATTTCTCTCACGCCCAGAAGAGGAGCATGTAAGGCTAAGTATCTTCATAGCAATTGTTTGTAAGGTAGGAGTTTGACTACCATAACACATCCACCAATTAGCTGTCACAATTTGAAGATTGTTATTTTTTATCATTAAGCAAAATAAAATATTAAAATCCAAATGCAATCCAATTTATACCTAGAGATTTTCTTTTTCTATTCCTAATGGCAAAGGAAGATCCAAAGAGCCCATGTGCATGATTGTAATCTATCATCTCTTCTTCAATCTTGTCATGATCATCTTTAGGAACCAACTTTTCATGTACAGAGTAAAGTCCCTTCATCACTTCTATATCCTTATGGATATTCTTGTTATCATAAAAGAAATGATGATTCAGGTAATATGTAGCTGCATGTAGTGGGTGATGTAACTGTACATCCCACCTATTATCAATTATCTTAAAAGCGGCCTTGTACTTATGTTCATTCTCCTCCCCTCCGAAAGCTGCAACTATGGCCTCTTTGTCCATATCCATAGCCTCATAGATAAATTCCATTGCTGGCTTCATCTCTTCGTCAACAAGTTTCAGCACACTAACTAACGGAGATGTAAGCTTCAAAGCATATAACACATTGTTCAATGATGGCATATGAACTATCTTCTCTACTGCCTTTCCCTTTGGTTCCTTGGAATTTTGCAAATTATTCCAAGCATCGGAGAGAAACATTCTTCTTAAGTTCGTCTTTTGCTTATGTATACTCTCTAATGTAAGAAAAAATGTTGCAAACCGTGTAACAGCTTGCCTCAACAACTCAGCAGTGAAAAATGTCCTCATCAAGTTTAGGGCATGACCGTGTGAATAAAGAAACCCGATCACCTAAAATATTAAGAAATTTGAATGATTAAAAATTTAAAACTTTACAATCATATTACAAACATATACAATATTATGCTCATATCTCAATAAATAATATATGATATGATTCATAAGCTTAAAATTTAGAAAGTCACCTCCATAGCTTGACCTAAAGTTTTTTTCCACTTTAGGCATGAGAGCAATATCCTTCAACATTAAGCCGAGGTAACGTGCAGCACATGGTGTCCAATATATATGATGATACTTGTCTTCCACCAAACGGCCTATAAACATAAAAAGAATCCAATTAATTTGAATGTTATTTGAGACTTAGAATATAATAGTATATACTATTTAGTAATATTGTAATTAAAAAGAAAATTATTTTACCTGCCAACTTCATATTAGCAGCATTGTCGGTAACCACTTGTACAACATACTATAGCCCAACTTCTTTGATCTGCTCATCAAATAATTCAAATATCTTTTGCCCAATTTTGATTTCATTTGAAGCATCAATAGATTTTATGAACACAGTCCCATGAGAAGAATTTACAAGAAAGTTGATTAAAGTTCTTCCTTTCTTATCAGTCCACCCATCTAACATCAAAGAATATCCTACAGTAGCCCAAACTTTCTTATGAGATACCAGTAAATCCTGCGTACGCTTCTTCACTTTTTTAAGGAGAGGTTGCCTCAACTGATGATAGGTTGGAGGGACAAATTTGGGCCAAATTGCCCAACGGACTTGAGCATAATTCGAAACGACTTCAATCTAGCAGCATTGAATGCAATTCCCGCTTGATACCAAAATCTAGTGATATCACCATGAACTCGACCAACCAATTCCTTATCTACATTCTCAGGAATAGTTGTTTGCCTCAACTTTCTTAACCTATCATCCTTTGCTACTTCAAGTGCAACATCTGGAGTAAGAAATGCATCCATCGGCCCCTTTCTCTTTCTTGATCTAATAGACTGTGTGCTTCCTACGGAGGCGGAGCTTAGGATTTTTCCTTTATCTTTGCTCTTTGAGTTTACAGACTGCCTCATCAATTCATCTTCTTCTTCAATCTCAATCTCATTCATATCTTCTACATCATCAAAATTAGGTATGTAATCTTTCATTGCATTTTTTCTCCGTTTCTCTTCTTGAAGTGCATCATAGGCAAGTAACTCAGCCTTGACTGCATGAGGAACCGTTTTACAAGCCACCGAATTTATTCTAGTTTTTCCGGTAGATTTTCCAGTCAAATGATGCTTGGTTCGAGTGATTCCACAATGTGTGGAGTGCTTGCAGAAAGGGCATATATGATTTGTAGTACTCTGGGGATTCTCTAGAATGCTGTATTTCCATGTAGGGTCTTTCCTCCCATTCTTTCCAAACACAGAAGAAGGATGTGTATAATCAATGACATCGGAAGTGGACATGATTAGATTTTAATCTACACTAACACAATAAAAAAATATTAACAAGTTAGTACCATTGAAAAGCAAAATTGAAAAATGAAATCTAATTAAATGCTATAACTAGAAATGTATTTTTTGTCCTAAATTTTAATTGTCGCATATTTAGTATCTACCAGTTAATTAAATGTATATTTTTTCTTCTTGCAAATAGTTGAGAAATGAGAATAATCGGCAATGACGAGATTTGTACGAGTTTATTTTCTTGCAGTGCTTGCACCAAAGAAGAAAGAAGAAATGATTCAATGTATTTTTTGTAAAGCAGTAAAACTAAAATAGTACAATACGAGTTTATTTTGTAGGTGTAACTTGTAAGTGTAAATATGTACTGTAACGATGTAAGTGTAAATGTGTAAATTATAATAGGAGATCCTTCCTTCTTTTAGTTAGTAGTGAATAATCCTTGTTACAGCATGTTAAAAAACAATTAACAGCACTGGGCAATCATCACATTCTACTTTTAATGACAGCACTTGGAACAACCACTAATAAAATTGTACACCTGACACATCTATAATAATAAAGAGTGTTTGTTCAAACGAGTTAAAATGATTACAGGTCTGCAGTAATCATCAATGTTGTCCACATACATTCAATTAATAATCTCTAATATTATGATGGGAGAAGGCCTTAGTGTCATTTGTAAATATTTTGTCATTCTACCAACCCATGCAATACATATGTATAACTATTATAAAGAAGTATCTAAGTTCAAATCCATACTATGTCTAAATTTTTATTTTAAAAAACTATATTTATTAAGACGTGTATTGCATGTGTAAATTACTAGTAACAATAATGTAACTAACATCTGTTAAGTCATGACAGAAATAGTATAGAATGAATTGTAGAAACTTTTGTTGAGATTTACGGAGAGTTTAAGTTAGTGAAATATTGCTTCAAGTGAACTATGTAGAAACTATGTTCAAATTCAACTATGTTTTGATTTTATTACAACCAAATATTCATACTTTAAAAAAATTGATATTTAAAAAAAATGAAGCTTCCCAACGTCCAAATGCAACATAGCAATTGTCAACACATGGATAGCGAGGGAAGTAATATAATTATTGCTTCAAGGGAACGAGTCAGTCAAGCACTGTAATTTACTCGCCAACTAGATTAAGAAACAATCACTAATACTTTAATTAGTTAATTAATTAATACCACAAATCAATGAGATTAAGAAATACTAGTAGACAACTCAGTCCCTTAGATGTTCTTTTTGATTATGCGATCATCTCTGCAAAAATCATTACAGGTCCGTAGAAATCAGCACCGCTGTCTAAGTTAATAAATTAATTAATAAATTAATAAAAAAAATAACACAAGTCTACAACATATACACGAAGTACAATATAAAACAAAGAATTGAACAAAAAATAACTCAAGTCAAAAACAATGAATTGAAAAAAAAATATATAAAACAAGAAATAAAAAAACCTACCATCGAGCTGCGCTATCGTCGCCGTCGAGCTTAGTCGCTGTTGCCATCGAGCTTCGTCGCCGTCGCCGCCGAATCCGTTGAAAGGAGGGAGGCAGAGATTGAGGAAGAGGAGTGGACGTCGAAGTTAGGGTTTCGAAATCGAGCGTTGGGTGAGAAAATGAGAAGGGGGAATGGGAAGGGACGAAAGGGTGATTACAGGTCGAAAAGTTGAAACCAGGTTGGGTTTGTGCATTTGGGCCGGGTGGGGGTGGACCCATATGCGCTTTATTGTGAAGCGGCATCAAACGCAGTCCGCAGAGGTGCTCCGAGGCGTTCGCCTCACGCATGCTTCGCACGAAGGGGTCGCTTCAGCTAGGCGTGAGGCGCATCGACAAAATTCTTCTTCGCCTTGCGCCTGAGGGGCCGCCTGAGGTGTGCCTTTGAATTCACTAGCGAGTGATAATGTCCCGAAGATATCTGATGATCTGAAGAAGAGCACTATAGTGAACTGATGTAGGATCTAAAATAAACTGACTAACAATACTAACTACATGAGCAATATCAGTTCTGGTCATGTATAAGTAGACAAACCGTCCAATAGTCTGCTTGTATCTAATGGGATCTGAAAGAAGCTCACATCTGTGAGACGAAGCTTCACGTGAAGCTTTAAAGGAGTTTAGGTTAATCGACTGTTAGAGAGACATGTAAGGAGATAATGTATGATGTGTATTTCTATTGAGAACTGAGTATCTGACAATCTCTAGACCCAGAAAATAACGTAGTCTGCCAAGATCTTTCATATGAAATTGTTGGTGAAGGTATCTCTGAGTGGATGCAATGCATATGGAGTCATTCCCAGTAATAATCATATCATTAACATATAAGAGTAGAAGTACCCTCCCCTACGGTGTCTGTATGAGATGGGAGAGGAGTCAAAGGAGTGGGATCGAAGAGAATGCATGAAGATGTGTCTGGAGAGGAAGGCGCAAAACTAGTATCCTCAGGAGATGACAAGTAAGGAGTCTTCCACAAAGGGAATATGTCAAAAAATACGGACACGACGCGCTGAAGGATCAAAGCAACGATACTTTTTGTTCTATGAACTGATACCTAGGGAAACACACTTAGCAGCACGGGCGGTCAGCTTCGTGTGCTCAGTGGGAGGGAGAAGAACGTAACATGTGCACCCAAAAATATAGAGCATATTGTAGTTCAGTGGTGAGTGATGAAGAGCCTTATAATGTGTCATACCAGATAGGGTAGACGAGGGAGTGATGTTAATGAGACGAACAGAAGTTATGACAGCTTCAGCCCAGAAAGGATGAGGAACGGAAGAGAAGAGTAAAAGAGTGCGAGCCGTCTCAAGAATATGACGATGCTTGCATTTAGCTACACCATTGTGATCATGTGTGTGTAGGCATGACTGCTGAAAAAGTATGTCGTGAGACTGAAGGATTGATCTCATATCATGAGCACCGTCTGAGTGAAAAATCTTGATGTGCACACCGAACTGAGTTTGAATAATGGTCTTAAAGAACTAGTAAACATTAGGAATCCCACATCGTTGGCACATAAAAAAATCCCATGTATATCTAGTGTAACCCTTGTTTTCGCAAATACGTATTTTCGAAATTTTTTTTGATTTTTTTGTAAATTATTTTTTCCGCTCTTAAACTCTTTTTTTGTTAAATTTTTTTTTGGATCTCCTATTAAAGTCTATTTATGATCAATAGTTTTAGTTGTAGCTATTTATCCGATGGTTTTTATATTGTAATACAAACCCTATTATTCTTGTTATTATTACTATTAATGTTTCTGCTATTATTATTATTATAATTATTGTTATTTTTACTACTATTAGTATTATTATTATTATTATTATTACATTTTGATTGTATATTAAAAATCCTATTTTTTTATTTATATATTTTCCCTATCTCTTATTGGATTTCTATAATACACTTTAACCCATTCACCCTATATATTAAAACCCTATAACGCATTTTTCCCCTAATACCTAATACCTGTTTTACCCACAACCCAATATACCCTAAACCCTAACCCTAACTTCTGTATATATATACACCCTATAATAACCCATGCCGTCATCTACCCTATTTGTCACGCCTCGCTTCCCAAAAAGAGAATACGGAATACGGATACATGACTAAACCCAGCGAATGATTTTCATCATCCATAAGCTGTCCGGATCTTTACAGCATTTTACAAGAATAATCAGAGTCGGAAGCAAGAAAAGTCAACCAAGCATGCATATATGAATCAAAATACCAACAGGAATTTACTTGAAATCAAAATATATAATAATCTCAAATAAATCAGATCTGAACAAGTCAATATCCTTGGGTCACATTGCCCACATACAAAATAATCCAAGTACAGATACAATATTCAAATAAGAAACAAGAAATAATAATCATAGCAAAATTTCAGCAGCTAGTATCTCATGTCACCAACTCCATCTAGCAACTGGTCTCCAAAATTTGTAATTTAATAAATTGCAGGAAGAGGAAAAAGAAAACAAACTCCCATCAATGCAAGTTACGGGCCGCTTGTAGTGCAGGATACAAGTACATGGGAAAGAATAAGAAATAGCATGGAATAGACATGATAACAAAATATAACAACTAGTATGGCAAGATGGACAAGTGCAAGTGGCATATAGCAAGTGTCATGTAAACAAGTATCATGTAAACGAGTAACAAGTATCAAGTGTCAAGTGAACAAGTACAAGTAACGGGTAGCAAGTATCAAGTGATCATATTCAAGTCTTATATTTATTACTATCCAGGTAGCACTTTATGCATCCCGATTTTTACTACATGGTTGCTACATACAATCAAGTTTCGTTTAGGCCTATTGGTGGATTTCAATAGGACCGTCTACTCAGGCATGAAGTCAAGCAACAAGTATCGAGCACGAATCACGTAATCGTGAACTCGGCAGCAAGTAGTATCAAACATGAATCATGTAGTCATGAAATATGGCAACAAGTAGTAACAAGCATGAATCATGTAGTCATAAAATATGTAGATATATAGTATAACAAGCATGAATCATGTAATCATGAAACATGGCAACATATAATAACAAGCATGAATCATGTAATCATGAAACATGGCAACAAGTAATATCAAGCATGAATCATGTAATCATGAAACATGGCAACAAGTAATGGAAAACACGGGCCCCATTCTGAGTACACATACCTATAATATCCACTACTAAGGTCTTACCCTTAACCCTGGCTTGGTTATTTGTTATTGTTATCAAACATGCATGTACGTGTATAAAATAGAGCAAGAATAACATGGTATGATCAAGTAACAAGTTGAGGTTGAAAGATAAACATGTACGGGTGAAAGATAACACATAAAAGGATAGGGCAACGAAAATTCTAGTTCAGGACAGCAAGACAGTACTGCACTAAATCTGGAATTCCCGTTGCTACAGATATACAAACCTGGATCCGTCAAAGAATCTAGAAAATAGACTCCCGGTCGAATTCAAAAAATATATATAAGTCATATGGTATTTCACAAAAATATGAGTCAAAACTGAATTGAAACCAGAAAATGTGTTCAGCCAGAAATCAGAAGATGGTATTCAAAGTTAGGAAAACAGCATGAAAACTAATTAATTAAATCCACGAAAAGTCTTGGGTATTCCCCTATTTGTATAGTAACAGAAAAATAAGTTTCAAAATTTTCCAACAAAAATAGAGTAGTCAAGTAAAATCAGAACAGTAAGACACGACAGTTTTGTAAATCTGGAATTGCAAATACTGCAGTACGAAAACAAAAATATCTCACAAACCATAGATCAAAATCCAAATCCGCCAAACAGGTGATAAACTAGATACAATAGGCTAACTTTCATATTCACAAATATCAAAGAGTAGGTAGAATTAGGTCGAAAATTAGGTTCTTTACTGAATAGTATGAAAATTCTGCATGTATAATAATTGTTTGGAAACAACGAATGGTTTGTAAAACTCATCAAATAAATCCACAAAAATTCAGGATTAATTCCAATCAAGTCTAGTTGTATCGTGCAAAGTATTTGATCAAAATAATACTTTTAACATACTTTTCAGAATTCATAGAAAACAAAATCTGGAAATCTCTTTACACGTCTGTAGTAAAATAGACATAACTCACAATCCACAAAACGAAACTGAGATCTGGCAGAAGGGTTGGAAAATAGACAGAATTCTCTACAGTTCATGTTCACAAATAATTTTAATATAATGACCTTAGTAGGGTCTAAAATACTGATAAAAAGCAAAGTAACAGAAAATACAGAATTTCTCTTCGAACATGAAATCATCTAGTGTCACGCCCCGCTTCCCAAAAAGAATACAGAATACGGATACGTGAGTCAACCGAGCGAATGATTTGCATCATCCATAAGCTGCTCAGGAATCTTTACAATATCTCACAAAATAATCAGAGTCGGAAGCAAAAGAGTCAACCACACACATGCAAAATTGAATTAATGAACCAACAGAATTTACTTGAAACAAAATGTATTAATCTCAAATAAATTAGAATCTGGATAAGACAAAATCCTGGGTCACATTGCCCAATTTTTTTTTTACAAAGGAATCATCCAAGTACTCAAAATATATTATTCAAAGCAACAATAATAACAATACTAATAAGCAGGAAATCCAGCACTAATATCTCATTTCACCAATGCAGTCGGGCAACTGACCATCCTGATCTGCAATTAAAAATTGCAGGAGAAGGAAAGAGAAAACAAGTACCCGTCAATGCAAGTTACGGGCCACTTATAATGTAGGATACAAGTAAATGGAAAAGGTAATCAAATAGCATGGAATAATGCATCAACAGTAATAACTAGCATGAATCAGTAAAACAAAGTCAACTAGCAGGGTATTCTCACAGTACAAATGAATGTGTCAAGTATAATGTCATATGGCAACTAACATTGTCCAGTAACAGTAAGCTCAATATATCAGTGTAACAGTATAACAATATCAGTCCAACAGTATCAGTCTAACAGTATCAGTCTAACAGTATCAGTCTTATGTTCTTACAGTCTTGTGTGTATTACTAGCTAGGTAGCACTTCATGCGCCCCATATTATAACGCATGGTTGCTATAACAAACAGTTTCGCCTTTACATTTCATTGTAGACCATAATGGGGCAGTCTACTCAGGTATCAGTAACAGTAACAGTAGCAGTAAAAGTAACAGTAACAGTAGCAGTAAAAGTAACAGTAACAGTATGGAACACTAGTTCCCTTCCAAGTACACGTTTCCATATTTTCCACTACTAGATCTTCCCGTAAGAAGCCCTGGCTTGATTACTTTTATTATGGTTATCACAGACATGGTAGTGCATGAAATAGTGTCAAACTAACATGGTATAATCAGTATTAGATTCAGGGAAACAAATAAACATGCATAGGTGATATATGGTCACATAAACGAGCAAAACAGTGTATGTTCATATTCAAGACAACATGACAATACAGTACTAAAATAGTGATTCCCGTTACTACAGAAATTCAAATCTGTATCCGTCAAAGAATCTGGAAAATAGACTTTCACATGAATCCAGCGATTATGTATAAGCCATATAGTACTTCACAAAATCATAACTCAAAACTGATTTGAATTCAGAAAACACGTTCAGCCAGAAATCAGTAAACCGAATTCTCAGTCAGAAAAACAGCATTAAAACTCCTCAAATAAATCCAGAAACAATCTGGAGTAATTCCCTATATGTCTAGTATCAGAATACAGAGTTTCATAATATTCCAATAAAATTAGTTTAGTAAAAAAAAATCAGAAAATATCAAAAAACGATAGTTTGGCAAATCTGGAATTCCCAGCACTGCTGTACGAAACTGTAATATCTCGCAAACCGTGAAATGAAATCCAAATCTGCTAAAGGGAGATGAAAATAGATAAAATATTCTAACTTTCATATTTCATAAATATTTTCCATATAGTAAAAGGAAATAGGGTGAAAATATGATTCTTTACAGAATAGCAAGCAAAATACAACAAGTATAGCTTTATAAACAAGCATGAAACGGCATATAAAACTCATCAATCAAATCCACCAAAATTCTGGGTAATTCCTAAATAGGTATAGAAATACTGTGTAAAGTTTCAGATCAAAATAATATAGTTAGGACTAGTATCAAAAAAGTTTAATCATCAAAATCATCAAGAAACAAAATCTGGAAATAAAATACACCTCTGTAGTAAAACAGCCATAACTCACTCATACGAAAATGAAATCGATCAAAGTCAGAGATATTGGAAAGAAGACAGATTTCTCTACAATTCATGTCAAATACAAAAATTAAGAATTCTGACCTTAATATGGTCTAAAAGAGAAATCAAAACTGATCATCGACAATTACAGATTTTTCTCTAAGAACAAAACCACCATAAATCATATGAAACTTGTTCCAATCACAGTCAAACATGGTATAGAGTCTACTAAGTGTCTAAACATCATAAAATAGAGTATATAACATATTCACAATCTTCATATCACATGGATCTCATCAAACACATAATTTCACCTAATTATCTCACATATATGAATAGATCAAGAACGGTCAAACCTAGTTGTTTTCATGTCGATTTTGTGTCGTGGGGCAACTTTGGTCAATAGCAAAATAGAGTAAAAACCCATCAAAGATAACACTCTCACGAGTTGTCTGTAGAACCCAACTACACTATAAGCGGTATTTTTGACTTGTATCATACAAAGGAATTGGAGTACAAGTTACTTGCCTTAACCAAAGACGAAAATGAAGAATACCAAGAATAACGGGAACAGATTCCCGGGTAACGAACGAAAATCCACGAACCAACGATCACACGTGCAACTCCGTGCACATGCAAAACCCAAGAGCAAGAGAGAGAGAGCGTCGGGCTCCTTGCGGCTGTTGCTGCTGCTACTACCGGCACTGCTGCTGGCCGACGGCGACGGACGGCCAAGGGAACGGCAAGGGAAAGAGATGGTGGTGCTCGGTGTAGGAGGTTGCGGCTTAGGTGGTCGGCAATGGTAGGGGTGATCGGGATGGGCTTGGTCGGGTGTTGGGTGCATAGGCCGAAGGTGGAGGGAGTCGAGTGTGGGGCTGGGGTGTTAGCGGCTGACGCAACAAGGAAGAAAGGGAGGCCGGGTGTATAGGAGTTAGGGTTAGGGTTTAGGTTTTAGGGAGAGAGTATATATAGGGTGTATTTAGGGTTTAGAGATATGAGGTGGGTAATTGGGTATTGGGTTGTGGATAGTTTAGGAGTAGTAATAGGATTAGTTTAATAGGATTGATTAGGATAAATTGTATAGGATTCAAAATAGGATTGTGGTTTAATTTGGATTTGGTAATCAATTAGGGATAAAACAATAGGATTGGAAATAGGATAAGCAACCAAATCACCATAAGCACCCAAGAACAAAAATAAAGAGAACGAGACCCAAATAAAGAAAAGAACAACAATCGATGAAGAATGAAGCAAAAGACAACAAATCAAACACAAAAGAGCTCCAAATGAAATAAAATGAATATATATTGAAAACAACTCCAATATACGGTCCAAAAAAATACAAGAGAGTACAAATACTCAAGAAAGAGAAAAATACACCAAAAATACGAAAAAACGAAAAACGGGAGTTACATCTAGTTCAAGTAAAACTCATCCAAATCGAACCAAACATAAAATATGGTATACTAGATGTCCAAACAACATGGTATAGGGTATTTTGCAAGTCCACGACAAGTTATAGCACGAATAACATCAAGCCCACGATATCACAAAATAACATGCATATATACATCCAAAAAGTGGTCATCCCTAGTTGTTTCATGTCATGTATGTCGTGAGGCAACTATGGTCGAATCAACACAATAGAGACAATATATAACAGATGATTCACACATGAATTGTCTCTAGAACCCAACTACTGTAACATCCTGGATTTTCAAACATTAATTAAATAAGAGTTTGTTTATTTTCACGTGTTGTGCACGTGTAAATTCATGCACTTATTTCTCTAAAATATTCTCATGAACATTTTGATCATATTTTTCTCTTTTAATCTAGAAAGCCTAATTAAAATTCTAGGCCTAATTGTCTCTTTCTAGCCCACTTTAATTAATTAAATTAATTAATTTATTAGAGCCCATGGTTTATGTGCCCATTAGTGAGCCCATTAACTAAATTCCCCTTTTAATTAACTTAACTTGTAGTGTAGACAAGGTTTAACAGACAATTAATTAATCCACATGAACAAACTAACAACTAGGGTTACTAATATTGCTTGTGCATTGCACTAGCACGTACTTAGTGCACCATAGGGGGTGGTCGGATTCCACAAAGAGAGAGGGAGAGATGGGTGTAGTGGTGAGTTGGTTATCTCATCATGGGTAGTTGCTACAACTCCCTATTTCATCATAGTCCTTGATCCCTAACAATTTGGACTAATCCTAGCCTTCATTTGAACTCAAAATTTGTATAAATAACCCCCTCCCCCTTACACTCTTCATGCTTACACCTAAAAGATTGAAAGAAAGAAAGAAAAGAAGAGACAAATTAGTAAGATTGAGAAAGAATGAGAAAAAATGTTGAGTTGTGTGCTTTTGTGTGTGTGTCCATCCCCAATTGAGGTCGGCCATTCATCAAGAACAAAGGAGGCTTGGGTTCATCAAGTCTAGGAGGAGAAGGCGCATTCTTGGTGGCACGACCTAGGAGGAGAAGACTTCATTTGTTCATTCTAAGAGTCTTTAGGAGTTCTCATTGTTTTTCTCTCCAAATAAGGTGGATAATTTTCTCAAACATCTAATTAGTTACTGATATGGCTAAAAATAGGGTTAAATCAGAACCATTCAAATCAGGCGCGAATCTTAAAGCCTGGGGGTAACATGGTAATTTCACTTACAAACGGGTCTGAAGTGGCAACTGGGTCTTCTTACAAAAAGCCCAGTAACCCACAAACGGATCTATCCCAACTGGGTGTGGGCTTCAACCCGTAGCAAACCCGATCCAGCAGGATAGAATTAGGGTTTCTGATTAATCCTAATCAACGGACTTGATTCATATCTATCCTTTCACTGGGAATTAGGGATTACATTCCTAATCTAATCCCAAAGACGGCTATAAATACCCCCCATCCACCACCATTAAGAGGTAATCAATCTTTTGCCAATTTACGCTCTCTCATAATCTTCCTGATTACTGACTTGAGCATTGGAGGGTGCGTCACCGGGATCAACCCCGGTGTCTCGCACTTTTTGCAGGTGAACGGCAGGAGTCAGCGGTCAAATCCCGGCGGAAGAAGTTAAGGTTGGATTATTCGGTTCCCCTAAGAATCCACAAATACTATATGTTTGCCCCCACACCAAATTCAGCGGTAATAGATTGGCACCGTCTGTGGGAACCAACGAATAGCAGCCCTTCCTCTTCCCGTTGGTCAGATCTTACCCAGCCATGCCTCCTCGAAAGCTAAGATCCAGAGGATCCAACCGTGGACCCACTCCTCCTCAACCACAACAGGAGATCCCCCTCCAAACCGTCCAGCCGGCGGGACTTCCTCCTCAACCTGATCTGGCCCCGCAGTAGGACCAACCTCCTCCTCAGAACCTCCAACCCCCTCGGGGTCAGACTGGGCCTCAGAATGCCGGTGCGGGGGGCTCCCATCCCAATCCTCCGAAACAACCTCTCCAACATGACCACGTCTCCGTGCACAACCCCTCTATCGACTCCATGGCATCTCACAATCCCCGGGCCTCCGATGACCTCCGCAACACCCTTAACAATCGGCATAAAGAAGAGGATTTTTGCCGCCGTTTGGATGAAAGGCGGGCCCGAGAGGGAGTCTCCCGCCAACAACGTCCAAATGAGCGATCTCCTCATTGCCGAGAACATAGGAGGTCTCCTCCTCACCGAAGACGGAGAGAGTCCCTTGAGCACTATAGAAGAAGGCCTCGCTCATTGAGGGATGATAATGCTCCTATCACCCGTGCCGAATTCTAGCAATTCCAGGCAACCATCTTGCAAGCCCTCCATCTCCGACCCAACAACAACAATGCTCGGAGGGTCCCTACTCCTCCTCCGGTTCAAAGTCCTCGCCGACGGTCCCTAACTCCTCCCCTAGCTCCTAGCAACCCCCAGGACATTCCTAGTCCTCGCCACTCTCAGAGCTACCATCGTCGTAGCCCCCGCTCTCCCTCGTACGAAGATGAGTCCAGAGGCTCGTTTGATTATCGTTGAAGGGATGACACTGTCTATCGTCGTCTCCACGAAATGGAGAGGCGCTTGGGTTAGCCAGACAGAGAAGAAAAGCTTAGAGGAAGGACCCTCCGCCTAAGCCGACCTCCTTTCTCTCGAACCATCATGGAGGCGCCCGTTCCAATAGGCTTCAAACCTCCCAAATTCGAGACTTATTCCGGGGAGTCTGACCCCGTCGATCACATCGAAAGCTTTAAGACCCTCATGCTAATCCACCAAGCTTTTGATGCTCTGTTGTGCAAGACCTTCCCCGCTACTCTCAAGGGTCCGGCCCGGGAATGGTACTCTCGCCTCGCCCCATCCTTAATATTCTCCTTTGAGCAATTCGAGACCCTCTTCGTCACCTACTTCGTGAGTAGCTGCCGAACTAAGAAGACCAGCATTTCGCTACTCTACCTCAACCAGAAGAAGGGTGAGAAGCTGAGAGACTATGTGGAAAGGTTCACCGCGGAAGCCAGGTCCATCGCTTCCCTCGACCAGTCGGTCGCTGCAGCAGCATTCCAATCAAATGTCCTTAACTCCAGCCTTCGGTCCTCCCTCGCCAAGAAGCCCCCGCAGAACTTCTCCGACCTCCTTCTCTGAAGCGAGAAGTATATCCGGGCTGAGGAAGCTGAGCATCGCCCCACCTTTGAGGGGCCTTCCTTCGGAACCAAAAGAAAGGCAGGTTAAGAAGAGGGAGCCAAGAAGCTCCAGAAGGACAATGGCGGTCAGCGCCGCCCTCCCCCCAGATTTGAAAAATTCACTCCTCTTAACGCTAATATTTCCACTATTCTCATGGACGTTGAGAAGGAAGGGGTGATACCTCCTGCCTCGAAGATGAACGCCCTTGGCAAGAAGAGGGAAAAAGAGAAGTGGTGCCGCTATCATCGGGACGATGGCCACGACACCAATAATTTTCGGGCCTTGAAGAACGAGACTGAGGCCCTCATCCAGAGAGGGTAGCTGGCAAAATTTGTGAGAAAGGACCGAACCGATCTTCTTCCTCCCCCTCAGGGGGCTAACAAGCATCCTGAATGATGCAATGAAACTCCCGAGTTCAATGAGGAACGCATCCTGCATCTCATCCATGGAGGTCCCATAGAAGGCACCTCCAACTCCTCTCGAAAGGCTTTTATAAGGAAAGTCAACTCAGTACATGGCATGCCCCCTCCCAAAGGCCTCGGAGTACCGATCACTTTTTCAGATGAAGACCTTGAGGGTGTCCGAACCTCCTATTGTGATGCACTAGTCATCAACCTCCATATGGTGAATTTTAAAGTGGAGAGGATCCTGGTGGACAATGGCAGCTCCGTTAACATCCTCTTCCTCGCTGCTTTCAAAGAGCTCAAACTATCCCGGGACAGACTTAAGCCCGCCGGCTACACACTCCACGGGTTCACGGGAGTGCCAGTGACTATTGAAGGGGTGATCACCCTCGACGTAACTGTTGGCAAAACTCCTACTACCCGAACGGAGCCGATGGACTTCATGGTCGTCAATGTCCCCGCTGCTTATAATGTGATCCTAGGCTGACCCGGCCTAGCTGCTCTCGAAGCCGTCCCTTCCGCTTATCACCTCAAGATGAAGTTCCCCACCCGGGCAGGAGTAGGGGAAGTAAGAGGCAGTCAGGAAATGGCCCGCAAATGCTACATGACCTCTACTGGGGGTCTAGTCCTCTCCCTCGAAACTCTTGAAATCCCCTAAGACGGTGTCCGACCAACGTTCGAGCCGGTGGATGAATTGGAGGAAGTGCTCTTCTCTGTGTAAGATCCGAACCACAAGTTCTTTATCAGCAAGACCCTCCCATCTGCCCTATGCTCCGACATAGTCTAATGCATTAAAAAAAACCATGACCTTTTCGCATGGTCGGCTGCCGACATGCCAGGAATCTCTGAAGAGCTCCTCGTCCACCACCTGAGTGTTGCACCGGGGTCCAAACCGGTTCAACAGAAGAGATGCAAATTTGCTCCCGAGCACTAATAAGCTATAAAAGAAGAGGTGGACAAGCTCCTTAAGGCTCGGTTCATACAGGAGGTCAATTATCCCGAATGGTTCTTAAATGTTGTGATGGTAAAGAAGGCCAACGGGAGCTGGAGAATCTGCATCGATTTTACCGACCTGAATAAAGCATGCCCCAAAGATCCATTCCCTCTTCCAAGCATCGACACCCTGATTGACGCCACTTCGAGCCATGAGCTTCTCAGCTTCATGGATGTTTTTTCTGGGTACAATCAAATCCGCATGTTTCCCCTGGATATTCCGAAGACCTCCTTTGTTACCGATCAGGGCCTCTACTGCTACAGGGTGATGCCTTTCGGGTTAAAGAATGCAGGCGCCACCTATCAACGCCTCGTTAACAAAGTCTTCCAAAATCAGATCGGCTGCAACATGGAGGTGTATGTTGATGATATGCTTGTGAAGAGCATCCATGGGGCCGACCATGTCACCGATCTACAAGAGGCGTTCGATGTACTTAGGAAGCATGATATGAGGCTCAATCCGAACAAGTGTGCATTCGGAGTCTCGTCGGGAAAATTCCTAGGCTTCATGGTCAGCCGAAGAGGAATCGAAGCCAACCCCGAGAAGATCAAAGCCATACTGGACATGGCTCCCACCAAGAATGTGAAAGAGGTTCAGAAGTTGACAGGATGCCTCGCTACCACAGGAGGTTTCCTTTCTAAGTCAGGGGAGAAGTTCCTTCCCTTCTTCAAAGCACTCAGAGGGGCCAAGGGCTTCGAATGGGGTCAGCAGTAGCAAGAATCCTTCGATCAGCTTAAAGCCTACTTAGTCAATCCCCCTCTTCTTAGCAAGCCTATCCCCGGAAAACCCTCTACCTCTACTTAGCTGCCTCCGAACAGACCCTCAGTGCCGTCTTGGTGAGGGAAGAGGACAGGGCTCAGAAGCCCATCTATTACGTAAGCAAGGTACTTCGGGATGCCGAGCTTCGTTATTCAAGGCTAGAGAAGATGACATATGCCTTGGTTATGACAGCTAGGAAGCTTTGCCCATATTTTCAGTCCCACTCGGTGGTCGTTCTTACCGACCAACCGCTGAAGCAAGTCCTTCACAAGCCGGAGACCTCTGGCCGTCTCATGAAATGGTTAATTGAGCTGAGCCAGCATGATATATCATACCAGCCTCGGACCGCAATCAAAGCTCAGGTCTTAGCTGAATTCATAGTTGAGAGCACCATTTCCGAGGTCAGTCAAGCGGCAAACGGACCTCCCATTTGGACGGTATATGTAGATGGATCCTCTTGCACCGAAGGAAGCGGAGCCGGGGTCATTCTGGCAGGCCCAGATGACTTCGTTCTCTAATACTCCCTCCGCATCAACTTCAAGGCCTCCAACAATGAAGCGGAGTATGAAGCCCTTATAGCCGGTCTCGGAATGGCCCGCAAAGCAGGGGCACAATGTCTCCGGATATTTAGTAACTCTCAACTGGTCGTAAATCAAGTCTTGGGCGAGTACGAAGCACGAGATGACCGAATGGCTAAGTATCTAGCTAAGGTCCAAAATCTCACGGCTCTATTTGAAGAGGCACTTATTCAGCGAATCCCCAGAGAGGAAAATTCCCAAGCAGATGCCCTCTCCAAGTTAGCCTCTTCTTCCCTCCAAGGTCTCGAGTAGACTGTCCTGATTGAGGTACTCCTGAGGCCGAACATAGAAGAAGAAACTCCTGACTCGATGGAGTCACTGCCTATTCAACTTCAGGATAATTGGATGAAACCCCTGATAGAATTCCTAAGGGATGGGCTCCTCCCCGAAGACCCAAAAGAAGCTCGTCGAGTCAGAAACAGAGTGGAGCGGTACACCCTTGTTGAGGGGGTTCTGTATAAACGCTCCTTCACTCAAATAGACGGCAGACCCTACTTGAGGTGCCTTTTCCCGGAACAAGCCACATATGCCTTACAAGAGCTTCACGAAGGCATAGGCGAAGCACATTCAGGGTCCAGATCACTCGTTCGGAAGGTATTGAATTATGGATACTTTTGGCCTACCCTCCTCCAAGATGCCGAACGACACGTTCGGCAATGCAGCTCTTGTCAAAAGTATTCCAACATTCGTCGCCTACCCCAAGTTCAGCTCACCTCCCTATCAAGTCCGATCCCTTTTGCAATGTGGGGGATGGATTTACTAGGGCCGTTTCCCCAGCTCCCGGCCAGCTCAAATTCTTAGTCGTGGCAATTGACTACTTTTCAAAGTGGATAGAAGCCGAGCCCTTGGCTACAATCACCGAGAACAAAGTACTTCAATTCTTCTGGAAGAGCATCATCTACAGGTTCGGCGTCCCTCGAGTCCTTATAACAGACAATGGAACACAATTTACAGGGGCCACATTCTGAGCTCTATGTGAAGGCCTCGCCATCTAACAACGCTTATCCTCCGTCTCCCACCCACAGTCAAATGGTCAAGTAGAAAATGCCAACCGACAAATCCTCTCCGGTATTACGAAGAGGCTGGATAAGTTCGCTAAAGGCTTATGGATTGATCAGCTCCCTAACATACTGTGGAATTACCGCACTACGAAACGGACCCCTACAGGAGAGTCTCCATTTAATCTCACATATGGGTCTGAAGCTGTGATCCCCTTGGAAATTGGTGTACCCTCTCCTCGCCTCATTGCCTATGAAGAAGAGCAGAATGCCAGGGAGCTTCGGGCGAATTTGAATTTGATTGATGAGCTCCGTGAAAGAGCCTCGATTCGCCCACAAAGCTACCGAAGGAGGATCGAGCTGGCCTACAACAAGAGGGTCCGTCCCACCGACCTCAAAGAAGGAGATTTGGTCCTCAGAAAGTTAGCTATCTCATTCCCTAATCAGAAGAACAAGCTAGCCCCAAATTGGGAAGGACCTTACAAGATCACCAAAGTGGTTCGGCCCGGGACATACCGTATAGAAGACCTTGAAGGAAGAGAGATTCTCAGGACTCTGAATGCCGACCATCTCTTGAAGTACCAAGAAAGCGCATGAACGCCTCTTTGAGTACCTTCAGATGTCGAACCGTTCCTTTTCCTTCACTTGTATTTTACTTTTGCTTCTTTATTTCTCCAATATAATAACGGCTCGCAACTTAGAAGCAGCTGACTATTAGTTTTCAATAAATAACATTTTTCTTCATATCTTACTTGTGAATTGCTTGTATCTCTCTGTTTTTACCTTCTTTATACTCTAACAACGAGTTCGGAGTCCAACAGTTGGCTCGACTCCGCTTCGCAAGCTCGCTCTTAAGCGAGTTAGAAGTGGTTCGCCATTCGGAATTGCTCCCACAACCGTTGAAACATACTCAAACGACGAGTTTGGAGTCCAACACTTGGATCGACTCCGCTTCGCAAGCTCGCTCTTAAGCGAGCTAGAAGTGGTTCGCCATTCGGAATTGCTCCCACAACCATTGAAACATACTCAAACGACGAGTTCGGAGTCCAACACTTGGCTCGACTCCGCTTCGCAAGCTCACTCTTAAGCGAGCTAGAAGTGGTTCGCCATTCGGAATTTCTCTCACAACCGTTGAAACATACTTAAACGACGAGTTCGGAGTCCAACACTTGGCTCGACTCCGCTTCGCAAGCTCCCTTTTAAGCGAGCTAGAAGTGGTTCGCCATTCAGAATTGCTCCCACAACCATTGAAACATACTCAAACGACGAAGTTCGGAGTCCAACACTTGGCTCGACTCCGCTTCGCAAGCTCGCTCTTAAGCGAGCTAGAAGTGGTTTGCCATTCGGAATTGCTCCCACAACCGTTGAAACATACTCAAACGACGAGTTCGGAGTCCAACACTTGGCTCGATTGCGCTTCGCAAGCTCGCTCCTAAGCGAGCTAGAAGTGGTTCGCCATTCGGAATTGCTCCCACAACCGTTGAAATATACTCTCGCTTCGCCGCCGCGCGCGAAATTCCTACAACTAGACTAGACGTGGGAGAAGAGCGAAATCTCTACAACTATACTAAACATGGGAGAAGCTGATGTTAGGTCTACCATTCGTATGCTAGTCTTGGTACACTGCATCTCTTGATCCTTGCGGTTGGAAGGTCATTGATATGAATTTGCTATATTCTTCGTGTTTCCTCAAGAGAAGATATCAGCTCCAAACATGAACTTGTTAGAGGCTTCGGTGAATTCCCAGCATGGACAGTCCTCGGTTTTTTCACAAGGCGAAGTCGAAGGTCCACGACACACCTAGTCCTTGATCAAATATTGGACTATGAAATCACCTCTAGAGTCTCGTATATTGTCGACCAATGCCCAGGACTCTGAGGAGCTAACCTCTGGTTCTTATGGTTCGTTTAAAGTTGAAGTAATCCTCCAAAAGGCGGCTCTCCACTGCAAGAAACTCACTCTCACAAATTCACGAGCCAAGAGGTTCGTAGCGATGCTCGGCATGCCTAGTCGAGCTCTCTTGGCACCGACACCCAAACAAGCAAAAACCTTGCTCTGGACCTCGGCACGCCTAGTCGAGCGCTCTTGGCACCGACGCCCAAACAAGCAAAAATCTTGCTCTAGGACGTCGGCACGCTTTGCCGAACACTCTTGGCACCGACAACCAAACGAACAAAAATATTGCTCTGGATCTCGGCACGCAAAAGATAATTACGAGTAATACAATAAAACAAGGCTACTACAATGCAAGTCCAAAAAAAAATATGATCATCATTTCGATTAAGTGTGGGGAGACAATACAAAGCGGCATCTTCTTTACAACTAAGCTACAAGACTTCCAAAAGCAAAAACTACAATGCCGACTCGTTACACTTAGACGAAATGCAAAACTTGGAAAACAAAAAATCTTCAACGTTTCCTTGGCATAGGGATGTTTCGCTTCAAAGACACTCAAGGGCGGCGACGCTTAACCCCGGTGCTCGTCCCTAAGCTAGCGAATTGAGATATGTCTTCGGCGCTGCTCCTAACAGATGCGCCGACAGATGCCCCGCTTGATGAAATTGCCATGCCGCTCTGGGCATCACCCGGACTTGGTCAGCCTATGGGCGAACGCATCGCGAGCTCGTAAAATGAAATGCCTCGCTCGCCTTCCTCGCGAGTGCGGGAAGTGCTCCTGACATTAATTGGCCCCAAGCGTGGCTTTAGACGAGCCACTTCAACCTCCAGCTCAGTGATCCTTTGTTTCAGAGAGTCATCTCCTACGTCTACCTCGAAGTGAGGAGGTACGGCGGAGTTCGGAATGCTAGGGCGACTGGCGATAATCCGGTGGAGGTGGGTAACTTCGATGCCCCTGTCCACTGTGGCTCTTTTCAATGCGTCGACCTCTGCCGTCAACTCGTCACGTTCGGTCATCAGCCTGCCCACTGCCTTGGTCAGCTCCTCTTCCTCCGCCAGAAGTTCAGCCTCCACAATCTGCAAGTGGTGAACTTCGGTGAGCATATCATCCCTCTCTGCTGTCATCTTCGACAGAGAGAGTTGGAGACACTTCAACCTTAGCCCATTAGCGAAGGCTGTCGACGAGCCATCCTCCTCATCTACGGGAGGAATCTCGGCGAGCCGACCCTCTAGTTGCCAAATCTTGATGTCCCGTCAGCTCAAGATCACCTACAAGTGGTTCCGCTCGCTCTCAGCCCTGCGCAACCCCAACTTGACTTCATAAAGGCACTCTCGGCACCTGGCCAAACACAGCCTCGTCGCCCCCAAGCCGACCTCGGAACAAGACTCCTTTCCGAAGTGAGTAGGTTCGGCTGAGTGGGTCACCTCGGCAAGCTGAAAAGATCAAAGCAAATAACGGGGCTCAGTAAATAGTCACAAGTTTACTCCTCATCCGGCCCCTGAACAAAAGCTACATGCACCTATGCCAAAAGTTCTTTGTCTAAACACTTAGTCGAATTTCAAGCAAACATCTGAAGAAAAAAAAAGCTATTCAAAAGAGACACGGGGTCGAGCTCAAAAGTTTCTTTCATTCATCACAAAAGTGCGGTGGCCAGTCCGCAATTAGGCAATACAAGATAGCTCAAAAGACAAAAGAAAAAGAGAAGAAATGAGGGGAAGACCTCTTTCCCGTGGCATCGAGATTGGGCGAGGACAGATCCTCCCGAAGGGGCCACAATCGCCAGCGGGGTCACCTCAGTAACCGGCACCTCACCGACGACCTCGACCTCGTGGTCTTCTTCATCATCGCCGTCTTCCTCCTCCGACTTGGGGTCGAAGCCTTCGATGTGGCCAGGGAAGAGCCTCCACCTGAGTAGTCCACCTCAAGGTATCGCTCCGACACCTGAGTGAGGGCTTTGGCGTAGGCCTTGGCCATGTTTCGGGCGAGGAAGCCTTGCACCTTCGCCATGGTGCCCGCCTCGGCTTCCTTCAAGGCAGCAGCCTTGGCCTCTTCCACCTTGGCCAGCTGCTTGGTCGTCTCCTCCTTCTGCCGAAGAAGGTCACCCTCAAGCTTCGCGACCAGCCCCTCAAGGTACTCCAGCCTCGTCGTCCTCCCCTCAAACTCGACCCTCAGCTTGTCGAGCTCGGTGCCCATTCGAGCCTTTTCGGCCCAAGCCCGGTCGATCTCCTGCTTCAACTCCTTTTCCAACTCCGTCATCCTTTCCGAAAGATGACCGAAGTGGACAAGGATCTGCGACAGAACAAAAAAAAAAAATTCAAAGAGTTAGAAAATCAAATATGAAAGTAACCAACAAGAGTAAAAATCCGACACTCACCGATACCGCCGAGCGAGCAATCTCGATGGTATCGTCGCCTGCCTGGCCGGCGTCCGTGGCGGCCCGGTCCTTCGGCATCGCCAGGTGCTTCACCACCTGCATACTTGCCAGGGAGTCCCCGAGGAACCCATCATGCTTCCAAACCTGCCAGTCCGGAATGTGGATCTTCTTGTGCTCCTCCGTGAGGAGCTCCTCGGCCGTTACCGTCAGTGGGGGTGTCTCCATCTCGAGGGCTGAGGAGATCAGGAAGTCGCCTACCTCGATCGATGCCGAGGCTGATCCCGGAGTCGGGGTAACCACTGCCGGAGCCTCCACCCCTTCGACCACACTCGCGACCCTTGGAGCCTTCGCGGGTGGCAGCTTGGTAGACACCCTCTTGCGCTTCTTCGGTGCCTTACTTCCGAGGGCGGCCCTCTGCGCCATTACTGCATCAAAATCCATTGCCTCTGCATCAAATAAGGAGCTGGTTAAAAACACAAGTTGGAATAAGCAAAGTTTAAAAAAAAAGAATGATAACGTAGAAAGAGCCACGTACTGGGATCTACGCGGATGAGCCCTCCTCTGAAGAGAATGTCTTCGGTTAGCTCTCTCCAATCGTACTTCGGCCTGTCTAGAAGAGTTTGCACTGCCTCCTCTTCTTGAGGGTGAAGCACCGGTGACTCCTTCACTCGTTTTGACACCTCCTCCACAAAACTGGTGGGTATGGGCCATGCCTCTGCGCTCTGCACTATAAGGTACTTATCTCGCTAGTGCTTGATGGAGTCGGGGTAGACGACGAGCCGACCTCCGTGCCTCGGAGCTAGGTAGTACCGGAACTCCGACCGGTTCTGCTGATGAAGACGGTAGATAGTCCGCAGTACCCTCAGTTCCGGCTCAATCCCAGCCGTTTGGCTGTGGAGTACGAACTCACTGATTACTTTCCACACGTTCGGCATCAGCTGAATGGGGCTGACCCCAAACCACCTAGGCACTTGGGTCGCGAATGGGTGGAGAGGCAGCCGAGCACCGGCGATGAAAGCATCGACTGGCCAGAAACACATGTTTACTGGCATTGGCGAATTTGCCCTAACCCCGGGACCCGGTAGCATTAGTTCGCACTCCTCCAGAATTTGGAAGCAATTCTGGATCACTGCCAAATCCTCCAGGCTGAGGATAGAAACCGTCTCATCGGCCTCGGAGGTCTCCCTTGCCTCATTCTCCTCGAAGGCTCTCCCCCTCCCATGGATGATGTGCTCGGCATGCTCCTCAGGAAGCTTTCAAACCTGCTGAAGCCCGGTCAGTGGCCCTGGATGCCTACCGAACGGCCCCATGCACTTCAGATCCTCCACTATACTGTCTCTACCGGATACCTTCTTGCCTTTATCTTGGCGACTCGGAGAAGGGACTTCGGAGGCAGAAGGGGAGGGCTCGGAGATAGGAGAAAGAGACATATTTATACTTGAAAAACGACTAAGTATAAATTACCTTGAAGTGATGTGTGCGGTCGGAATTTTCACCGGAAAATGATGGATGATCACCGTGAGCTCTCTCTAGCACAGATTCACCGTCAGAGTAAAAGTTTGGAAGAGTGAAAAATGAGAAGGGGGGTGAGGTTTTATAGAAGCTTGGCATGCAAAACGAGGTTAATGGGCCCAAAGAGCCAGCCCATTTACACAAGGCGACAAAATGATCTGAACCGTCACATTATTTACCGCACCTAGCTGTACCGTCGCATTAATGGCAATCACATCTGTCAGACTTGTCAGATGCCCAGCAGCCATCACCTCAATGGCTATCACATCTGTCAGAAGTTCAGAAGACGTAGAATCAGCCTGACGTTTCCTATGCCGGCAAAAATCACAACCCAAGACCTCGGCACATGCTGCCGAGAGTTCTTGTCACTGACCATGTTACATGGAAAAAATTGTTACATGGAAAAAATTGAACCTCGGCACATGCTGCTGAGCGTTCTTGCCACTGACCATGTTACATGGAAAAAATTGAATCTCGGCATATGCTGCCGAGCGTTCTTGCCACCGACCATGTTACATGGAAAAAAATGAACCTCGGCGCATGTTGCCGAACGCTCTTGCCACCGACCCTTTTACATGAAGAAAGTCGCCCCGACTTCGGAAAAAGTCCGCCGAACGCCCTCTTCGCACCTACAGGCCGGCTGAAGTATCTACGCTCTTCGGAATTATGTGCTGAATCCCCAGGGACCTCGGCCCCCCTTCGGGGCAAGGGTTCGGAGGGGTCGGAAACGAAGCCGAAGCATATGGGTCATGAAATGGAGGAAACAACGTCAAATCGTCTACCTAAGCTTCGCGAAAAATGGTTAAAAATTGGGGGAGATCGATTAGAGATTCAGCAGTAATTAAAAGCTCAGGGGGACGCTCTTGAACCCCTGGGTAAGCAATAACCACCTAGAACAGTTACTCGAGACCCTCGAACTACAGATCATCACTCTGCAAAGATAGGTAACCATCGAATAAAAAGCACTACTAACTCGGAAATTACCACAACGTCCCATATAAAGATTCGACACCCCTTGCGTGGACTCCGATACAACTCTGTAAGCCATTAAAACAGTAAATCTACTCCTTAAAGGCTGATAAAACTTAGTTTTCGGGAGTGGGGGCTCGTGATATGGCTAAAAATAGGGTTAAATCAGAACCATCTAAATCGGGCGTTAATCTTAAAGCCTGGGTGTAACATGGTAATTTCACTTACAAACGAGTCTGAAGTGGGTACTGGGTCTTCTTACCAAATGCCCAGTAACCCACAAACGGATCCATTCTAACTGGGTGCGGGTTTCAACCTGCAGCAAACCCGGTCCAGCAGGATAGAATTAGGGGTTCTGATTAATCCTAATCAATGGCCTTGATTCATATCTATCCTTTCACTGGGAATTAAAGATTACATTCCTAATCTAATCCCAAAGGCGGCTATAAATACCCCCCATCCACCACCATTAAGAGGTAATCAATCTTTTGCCAATTTATGCTCTCTCATAATCTTCCTGATTACTGACTTGAGAGTCAGAGGGTGCATCGCCGGGATCAACCCCGGTGTCTCGCACTTTTTGCAGGTGAATGGCGGGAGTCAGCAGTCAAACCCCGGCGGAAGAAGTTAAGGTTGTATTATTCGGTTCCCCTAAGAATCCACAAATACTATCTGTTTGCCCCCACACCACATTCAGCGGTAACAGTTACCATGCTAGGTTTGTGTTTGTGATATGTTAGAATAAATAAGAGAACAATGCTTTATGATTAGTTACCATGATTAACGAGAAAGTGAACCCATGTGGAATTGCATGAAATAATTAAAAAAATTCATTGAATGATGTGAATAGAAATGTTGTTATGATAACTTGATAATGCATTAGTATATTAATTAAGAAGTTATGAATGTCTATATTAAGATGTTCATGTATGTGGGGAAAATGCAATGTGAAGGAATGTGTTTATAAATGAATTGTGAATTATGGGAAACCTTCATGCTATGAAAGTAAAACTGATTGATAAATTATTAATGTTTATTGTTATTAAGATTAGTACTAAAAATCCCAAATTTGCATGTTTGTTTTGTTGGAAAAGGAGAAGCGAACATTTTGTGAATTAGGACAAATTTATTTAAAAGAATAGATTTTTATTAATAAAGAGGAAAAGCAATTTTGTGGAAACATCGATTATGAATGAAGCGAAAATTGTGATTTTTGTTCTCAAATATATCCATGATCTACTTTAAATTGCAACCTAGTGCAATTGACAGTCGACCGAACTAGAGTCGACAGTCAACTGTCAGGTAGTAAATTTCGAATTTTAATTACAGAATAGTCGTCCTACTATATTTTGACACCCAATTGCCCTAATCATTGGTTTTCGAGTTTTAAATAGTTGCAGAACAGTCGACCGATTGTATTCTAACAGTCGACTACTCTGATTATTAGTTTTCGAGTTTTAAATAGTTGCAGAACAGTCGACCGACTGTATTCTAACAGTCGACTGCCCTGATAATTGGTTTTCGAGTTTTAAATCCTCGCAGAATAGTTGACCGGCTGTGCTTTAACAGTTGACTTCCCCGACTATAGGTTTTCACGTTTTATATGTCTTTAGATAAAGAAAAATAAATGTAATGTTTAAAATAGTTTTGAAAAGAGATTTAATAATAGGAAAATTGAAAGTGTGAATTTTAGAGTTAGTATCGATAAAATGAGAATAAGATAATTATGTGGAAAGAATGAATTATGAATGTGACAAATGAATTTATTCTATGCATAAAATTGTACATGAAAGTGAAATCAAACATCAAGATGAATAATGAAAGATCTTATGAATATAAATAAAAAAATGTTATGAACATGAAATGGAATTGAAAGCTCGAGGGAAGCTGTCACGCCCCGCTTCCCACTATACAGAAATATAGGCACGCAACTGAGGTCCAGCGAATGATATACATCATCCATATGTTGTACAATTATAAGCTCAGCAAGATATTTATAACACATTCACACAGGCAAATATAATGATCACATGAGCTGGAAGTAGAATAACTATCATCTGGATAATACATCAACATCGGGTCAAGATGCCCGGGAATACAAGGTGCCAGAATTAAAATAGTACGATAAGCAGTTCGCTATAACAACTAGATAAAATAGCAACTGAAAGAAAAACAACATGAAGTAGTAAGAAAGCAGCAATGATCGTCTAGAGAGTGCTCGTCGGGTCCATCAGTACCTGTATAATTATTAACTCAAAAAAAAATGAAAAAGTACCCGTTAGACCAAGTTTCGGGCAGCAAGTAGCAACAAGCAGTAAAAGGGGTAATATAACAAGATATAGCATGGATGAAACAAGAAGTAGAAGTACAAATACAATATTGAAGTAAGTAAGGAACTGGGACAGTATGATCATGTAACTAATAACCGTAAACTAGTGTAATCAAGACTTCAAAGTATAATCAATTGATAACCAAGTCTTAGCTAATCAATAATCATGTAATCAAGATTCGAGAGTCATGTAATGAAGATTCATGTAATCAAGAATCAAGAGTCGTGTAATCAAGAATCATGTAATCAAGAATCATGCTTAGTAAAAATCTCGAGTTTATCTGTTTTATTAACTATTCTGCACGCAATCCTGTGTCCCATACCACAAGTTCGGTGCATATCAATCATGTGACGTTTAGACTTAAGTAGTGAATTCTATAGGATTATGTACTCGGGTCTTCTAGTGATAGTATCAAAACATGTAATCAAGAATCAAGAATCAAGAATCACTATTTCGGAAAACACAAGCCTCCTTCCGAGTATACTCCCCTATATTGTCCATTATTAAGTCGTACCCTTATGACTCCGGCTTGTTATTCTTTTATAATTAATTATGAAATTGCAGTTGGTATGACCAGTGGAACGGTGTAATCAAGACCGTTAATTAAGAATCTATAAAAATATCAAGGGCAGTAATCATGGTATGAGATGAAACAGGTACATGTATCGAGAGTAGTTATTATAAATTATCAAGTGGTATAAAATGCATTATATGAGAAAATCTATATCTATACAAGTTATTATTATAAGAACAATAATATATTCAGTTTATTAAATATGAAAAATAGCGGGTTTATATGCAAAAATGTCGAGATGAATTTTTAGACAACATCACATATATGCATTCAAATTCACTTTCCCGTTGTTACAGAAAAGCAAATCCGATTCCGTCAGAGATTCTAGAAAGTAGACTTACTTTCTGTTCCAACGCATATTCACACGATACATTTTAGAGACAGTATCTATGCGTACAAATTCATTCTTCGCTAGTTTCGATGTTTCGCGCGCATTCTGGAAATTCAGAGCCACAATACTAAAATCACGATATCTCACAATCTATACATCGGATTGAGAAACCGTAATATGTTCCAGATATCTAGACTCAAAGGGCTACGATTTTCATGTAGAAAGTTCTTCGATCCAGTGTCTGGAACATGGTTGAATTCTCGGTACAAGAGACCGGTTAGTGATCCTGTGCAGGTTCAAAAATTCACGATATGATAGTACTAAAATTGCGATATCTCACAATCTATACATCGGATTGAGAAACCGTAAAATATTCTGGATTTGGGACTCGATGGACTACGATTTTCACGTAGAAAATCTTCAATTCAATATCGGGAACATGGTCGAATTCTTAGTGCAAGGTCAAGAAATTTAGAGATTGCAAAGTTGAATATTCGATATTCGATAACATGATTTGAAATGTGTTAACGGTTCACTCTTGAGTTGATATAGCAAGGAACAAGTGAATAGAATGAAATTTTACAATAAAACATGATGATAACTAGAATACTTGCCACGAGTCCAAGAAAAATGCTTGTACGAGAATAAAAAGAGTGTACAAGATACTTGCCTTATAACGTGATAATTTCGGTGGTGGTGTTAACCATGGAAAGAAGAAGCGATGTCGGCAACGGATGGCGACACAACGGCGGCAAGAATGGCAACAAGACGGCAATAAGCGAGTAACGGTAGCAACGGTAAGCGATGGCGATGAGCGACAACAACAATGAGGAGATACCGCGGCGTCAGATTGTTTTTTGGGGTTCACGGTACCGTAAAAGCGTAGCCGTCGGCTCAAAGGTGGAGGATAAAGTATAGCACGGGTTGGAGAAGGCAGAGGAATAGAAGGAGAAGTGAAGAATGAGACGTAGAGATGAGGGTGAGGTATGATATGTGTGTGTGTATATATAGAAAGAAAGGGATAGGAGTGTGCTGTATGTGTATGTGTGTATATAAATATAAAGAAAGGAAAGAGACAGAATGTGCATGGTGTGTGCAAGTGTGTATGAATGTGTACATTATATATATAATATTATGAGTGTCAATGCATGCATGGTGTGTGTATAAAATAAGGGGAGAAAGAGATGGGGGTGTAGAAAAATGTAAAAGAAGACAGAAGGGGAGGTTGACGGAAGAGAGGGAGTTAGGCTTAGAATGAGAAAAATGAGGGGGAGAGGTTGGCGTATGCAGAAGTGGGGATTATAGGGAGGGAGAAAAAGAAGCGTAGGAAGGAAGAAAATAATGTGAGTTAGGTTAGCTGTTGGATTAAGAATTAGGATTAGGATTAGGATTAGGATTAATCAGGGTTAGAATTTGTATTTAGAATCCGATCGAATCACAAAATTATGGAATTGAGCAGAAAAATATTCTGGCTCTAGATAAAGAATCCAAAGAGAAGAAAAATAAAATTGATCTGAAAATTGAATTAAAAAAATTCACGTAATAAAATACGTACAACTAGAACAGGGAGTTACAGTAGCTAAGCCTTATACCGGCATTGAAAGAATATTTTTGAGATGAGATATTGAAAGGAAAAGACCAAGTTAGGTCGTATTGTTGAATTAATGGTTAAGACCGGTATAAAGGAAGTGGTAACTCTAGGAGATTGTTTTTATTCATGATTCAAATAAATTAAGGACTAGATACATAGTGGAGATGTGACAAAAGTAAGAGAAAAACACGAGTATGAGGACCATGGGATTGGCGGTGTGAGAGTAATTCACAGACTGTCTGCTTGATGCATCATGTCATGGCGTGAGCACTACTCCGGAATTATCGTCCCGGTGGCGATGCTTGTAGGGAGACAGGAAGAGGATGGATGGAGAGTGCAGGAGGACGAGAGCGGGAGCGGAAGCAGGGAAAGGAAGATGAAGGGGTAGAGCGGCGGGGGCAAAGGGTAGATGAATAAGCTGATGGGTTAATATATATATAGGTATAAGTTTTAGGGTAAAACAGAGTAGGGGTGTGGTGACGGGTTAGGGATGATAACGGGTAGGGTTAGTGGATAGTTGGGTTTTAGGTTAAGATAGTTTATTGGGTAAAGGAGTAATGGGTTTAAAACGGGTTAGGGAAAAAGATAATGGGTTGGAATCCAATAAAGAAATGGGTTTTAAAACAAAAGATCCAGTAAGAATAGAAATAGGGTTTTGGGAAAATAAAACAACCAATAAAAATATACAATTAGGATTTAGATTTAAAAGTAAATAATTAAATCAATTGTAAAAAATGGTAATACAATAGTACAACAATAATAGGATTTGAATTATGATATAAATCCATTGGAAAATAGTCTCAATTAAAATTATTGATTTAAAAATAGATTTTTAATAGAAGATCCAACAACACATTTTGGGAAAAAGAATTTGAAAGCGAAAAAAAATTAACAAAAGTTTTAAATACAGAAAATATGTATTTGGGAAAACAGGGGTTACAAATCCTACCCACCTTACAACAAAATTTCATCATCGGAATTTGCTTAGGATGTACATAGAACAAGGCAAAAACAAACTTGGGGAAGGGTAACAAAACAGAGAATTAAAGGGAAAGGAACAAGGCAGAGGCAACACCAGAAAAAGAAGGAAGTGGATAACAATGAGGTCAAATAGAATGCATGAAAGAAAATAAACAGTATCAAAAGGAGAGAAACAACACAAGACAACAAAGCAAGATAGAGAGTAGATAGAACTGGAATCATAGGGAGAAAGGACAGAGAAGAATTGAATCAAATAATGATGCATGGTGGCAAAATGGAATGCAAGAAAGAAGTGACCAGTGTCAAAATGGAAGGAGAAACAACACAAGACTTGCAAGGTAACAAAGCAAAGAGATGAAGAAACAGATAGAGCTGGAATCGAAGAAAGGATGGGCAAGGAAGAGATGAACCAAGCAATGAGTCAACGAATGAAGACGAGTGCAAGAGATAGAGAAGCAAATAGTGTAGGGAATGAGAAACAACAAGAGAATCCTGGGACCTGTGGGTTATTGGCCTACGACGCTTCCGCTGCACTACTCTGATGGCGACGTTCTAAGCTGCTGACAAGTCGAAATAGATCCAGCAATGTCAATCAACGAACCAAGTAAGAAGAAAAGAATTGATGGCACCAAAATCAGAAGGATATGGGTATGGAAAAATGAACTCATACCCAAGAAGAAATCAATCAAAGAGGATGACTGAAAAAGACGGAAGAAAACAAGGAATCAAGGAATTGAATAAGAAGGGATCAAAATGGATGAAATAAGACTAGTATCCAGATCAATGTTGATTATAATTCATTCATGCATGCATGGTCTGGGAAGTGTTGAGCCAATCCCAGATCGAGCCAAGCTTGTCTAATATATTAGTTAAACTAATACATTAGCTAAACCTGAGCTCTGATACCACTAAAAACCTTGTCACTCCCTGCTTCCCAAAAAGAGAATTCGGAATACGGATATGTGACTAAGCCCAGCGAATGATTTTCATCATCCATAAGCTATCAAGATCTTTATAATATTTCACAAGAATAATCAGAGTTAGAAGCAAGAAAAGTCAACCAAGCATGCATATATGAATCAAAATACCAACATGAATTTACTTGAAATCAAAATATATAATAATCTCAAATAAATCAGATCTGAACAAGTCAATATCCCTAGGTCACATTGCCCAAATACAAAATAATCCAAGTACAAATACAATATTCAAATAAGCAAGAAATAATAATCATAGCAAAATTCTAGCAGCTAGTATCTCATGTCACCAACTCCATCTGGCAACTGGTCTCCAAAATCTGCAATTTAATAAATTGCAGAAAGAGAAAAAAGCAAACAAACTCCCGTCAATGCAAGTTACGGGCCGCTTGTAGTGTAATATACAAGTACATGGGAAAGAATAACAAATGGAATAGGTATGATAACAAAATATAACAACTAGCATGGCAAGATGGACAAGTGCAAGTGGCATGTAGCAAGTGTCAAGTAAACAAGTATTATGTAAACGAGTAACAAATATCAAATGTCAAGTGAACAATTACAAGTAACGGATAGCAAGTATCAAGTATCAAGTGGACAAGTATTAGGTATCAGGTATCATGTACAAGTAATCAAGTATCAAGTGTCAAGTGATCAAGTTCAAGTCTTGTATTTATTACTATCTAGGTAGCACTTCATGTACCCCAGTTTTTACTACATGGTTGCTACATACAATCAAGTTTCATTTAGGCCTAGTGGTGGGTTTCTATAGGGCCATGTACTCAGGCGTGAAGTCAAGCAACAAGTATCAAGCACTAATCACGTAATCGTGAACTCGTGGCAGCAAGTAGTATCAAGCATGAATTATATAGTCATGAAATATGACAACAAGTAGTAAAAAGCATGAATCATGTAATCATAAAATATGTCGGTATATAGTATAACAAGCATGAATCATGTAATCATGAAACATGGCAACAAATAATAACAAGCATGAATCATGTAATCATGAAACATAGCAACAAGTAATATAAAGCATGAATCATGTAATCACTAAACATGGCAATAAGTAATATCAAACATGAATCATTTAATCATGAAACATGGCAACAAGAATGGGAAACACGGGCGCCCTTCTGAGTACACATACCTATATTATCCAAAACTAAGGTCTTACCCTTAACCCCGGCTTGGTTATTTGTTATTGTTATCAAACCGGCATGTACGTGTACAAAACAAAGCAAGAATAACATGGTATGATCAAGTAACAAGTTCAGGTTGAAAGATAAATATGCACGGGTAAAAGATAACACATAAGAGTATATGGCAACGAAAATTCTACTTCAAGACAGGAAGACAGTACTGCACTAAATCTGAAATTCCCGTTGCTACAAACATGCAAACCTGGATCCGTCAAAGAATATGGAAAACAGACTCCCGCAGAATCCAGCAAATATATATAAGTCATATGGTATTTTACAAAAACATGAGTTAAAACTGAATTGAAATCAGAAAACGTATTCAGCCAGAAATGAGAAGATGGTATTCAAAGTCAGGAAAACAGCATGAAAACTCATTAATTAAATCCAAGAAAAATATGGGGTATCCCTTATTTGTATAGTAATAGAAAATCAAGTTTCATAATTTTCCAACAAAAATAAAGTAGTCAAGTAAAATCAGAAAATAGAAAGACACAACAGTTTTGTAAATCTGGAATCACAAATACTGCAGTACGAAAACAGAAATATCTCATAAACCATAGATCGAAATCTAAATCCGCCAAAAGGGTGATAAACTAGATATAGTAGGTTAACTTTCATATTCACAAATATTTTACAAACAATAAGTAGAATTAGGTCGAAAATCAGGTTCTTTACTGAACAGTATGAAAATTCTGCATGTATAATAATTGTTTGGAAACATCGAACGGTTTGTAAAACTCATCAAATAAATCCACAAAGATTCAGGGTTAATTCCAATCAAGTCTAGTTGTATCGTACAAAATATTGGATCGAAATAACACTTTTAACATTTTGATAAAAATAGATTACTCTTCAGAATTCATAGAAAACAAAATCTGAATATCTCTTTACAGCTCTGTAGTAAAATAGACATAACTCACAATCCATAAAACGAAAATGAGATCTGTCAGAAGGGTTGGAAAATAGACAGAATTCTATACAGCTCATGTTCACAAATAATTTTAATATAATGACATTAATAGGGTCTAAAATACTGATCAAAAGCAAAGTAATAGAAAATACAGAATTTCTCTTCGAACATGAAATCATCTAGTTCAAGAAAAACTCATCTAAATCAAACCAAACATGAAATATGGTTTACTAGATGTCCAAACAACATGGTATAGGGTATTTTGCAAGTCCACGACAAGTTATAGTAAGAATGGCACATCAAGCACATGATATCACAAAATAACTTGCATATATACATCCAAAAAGTGGTCATCCCTAGTTGTTTCATATCATGTATGTCGTGAGGCAACTCTGGTCGAATCAACACAATAAAGATAATATATAACAGAGGATTCACCCACGAATTGTCTCTATAACCCAACTACATTACATGCGGTATTTAGTACTTACATTACTTAAAGAAAAGAATACAAGTTACTTGTCTAAGAGATTACGATGAAAACGATGAAGCAAGAGCAAGAATAACGGGAACGGATTCCTGGGCAGGAATACAACACCAACGTTCACGAACGAGATGAAGACGATGATCACGAACACAATCGGACTGTTGGGATCAAAGATCAAGATCAAGATGATCCGATCAGATCGGACGGTCAGAACAAGACTGATGAAGATCAAGAGATCCAAAGGCTAGATCCAAGAGATCAAAAGGTGATGATCAAGATCAACAAGATCGAACGGCTAGGATCTGATTGGATGATAAAGATGATGATGATCACGTAGATCCGACGGTCGAACGGTTCAGATTGATCCTAATGTTGATGATGATCAAAATCAATCGAATGGTCAAGATCAGATGATGGAGATCATGATGATCAAGATGATCAAGTCGATCGGACGGCCAGGATATAAACCAAGGGGGCATGATGATCATGATCGCGGTGATGATCAAGATCAAACGGACAGCTCACGATCACTCTGATAAAAACAACATCACATGAAGGGCTTGGCTCTAGCTCAGATGGCGGATGGTGATGGACGGCGGCCAGGGGACGGCATCGGCGATGGAGGGCGGAAAAACAACGGCCGAAAGTGCTCGTTGCCCCTGCTGGTCGCAACGGAGCAGGGGATCGAGACGGTTTGGTGGCTGACGTAGGAAGCACAGGGGGATGGGGTCGACACTGGGCTGCGGCGCTGTAGGTAAGGAGGTGGCTGCCAGGGGGTGATCATGATGCAGAGAACTCAGGTTCTGGCTACTGGCTATGGCAGGGAACACGGAGAGGGGGCTGGCAACGGTGCAGCTGCTGGCGATGCTGTGGAGGTGTTGGATCGCTGAAGGCGATGCGATGCAGGAGGGTGTTGCAGGGCTGTGGTCGACGTGGGTTGATGCTGCAGTCGCACAGGGAGCAGGGCACGGGGCTGAGCGGCGCCGGGAGGAGAGACATGAAGAGGATGGACAGACAGTGCAGGAGGACGAGAGTGGGAGCAGAAGCAGGGGGAGGAATATGAAGGGGTAGAGCGGCGGGGGCACAGGGTAGATGAACAGGCTGATGGGTTAATGTAGAGGTATAAGTTTTAGGGTAAAACAGGGTAAGGGTGTGGTGACGGGTTGAGGATGTTAACGGGTAGGGTTAGTGGATAGTTGGGTTTTAGGTTAGGATAGTTTTTTGGGTAAAGGGGTAATGGGTTTAAAACGAGTTAGGGAAAATGATAATGGGTTGGAATCCAATAAAGAAATGGGTTTTAAAACAAAAGATCCAATAAGAATAGAAATAGGGTTTTGGGAAAATAAAACAACTAATAAAAATATACAATTAGGATTTAGATTTAAAAGTAAATAATTAAATCAATTGTAACAAATAGTAATACAATAGTACAGCAATAATAGGATATGAATTATGATATAAGTCCATTGGAAAGTAGTCTCAATTAAAATTATTAATTTAAAAATAAATTTTTAATAGAAGATCCAACAATACATTTTGGGAAAAAGAATTTGAAAACAGGGAAAAAAAATTTACAAAAATTTTAAATATAGAAAATACGTATTTGGGAAAACAGGGGTTACACTATTCATCAAACCCTTAGCCATCACTTCATTTTCCATCTCTCCTCCTCCTTCTACCTTCCAAACCAATCGTCCCCTACCCCCTGTTTACACCTCAACCCGAAACCCAATACACCTAACCCTAATCCCCTGTCTACCCGAACCCAATAACCCGTTACAACCCCTTCTAAAACCCTATATCTCCCTGCATATAAACACTACCTTTTCATCTCCCTCTCACACACAAAAACCCTAGCCGCATATATCCCCCTCTCCTGTTTCATCACCTTCTCCTTCCTGCCCCCGTCTTCTCAACTCATCCTCCTGCCTTTCCCCTGTACGCCCTACCCTCCTATGGCTACGATGCCTCGACAGCCAGCGCTCCCCCTCGCAACCCCGTTGTGTTACCTCCAGTCGCGTTGCTCTGCTCTAGGGCCAGCATTCGCAGCTCCCCTCCGGCGACACCAGCAGCGCCAGACCACAGCCGCCACAGCACCAGTGTCGCCCTGCTTCCTCTCTCTCTCTGAAGCAGGCAAATGCACATCAGCTGCAGGCAAACCTCTCCTGGTGCCGCCTCCTTCGTCGCTGTCCCCTCCCGGCGCATCAGCTAGGGACTGCCAGGTCGCGAGCTCCCCGTCCCATCGTCAGCCAGCAGTCACCGCCCTTCGCCATATCAGCCCTGAGCCTCTGAGCGCCGCCACCCACCGTTGGAGTCAGGCCAGTGCAACCCATCGCCTTTGAGGTTGCTGTTTGATTTGATTAAGTGAATCCTGGCCTTCGATCGCTTTGATGATCTTGATGATCTTGATCATCGGTATCAGGGCATTTGTGGGCCATCCGATCAATCGATCTTGATCATCATCATCCCCATACAGATCAGATCCGAGCTGTCGATTTCCTTGATCTTGATCGTCATCGAGATCCATGCTTTGTGTTCGTGATTAGTTCGTTGTTATTGAGTTCGTGCCGGGAATCCATTCCCATTATTCTTGCTCTTGCTTCGTCATTCTCATCGTCGTCTCTCAGGTAAGTAACTTGTATTCTTTTGTTGTATAATATAAGTACTAAATACCGCCTGTAATGTAGTGTTTCAAGATCCATTCTCATGAAATCCCTTGTTTGATCTTGTCTCTAGTTGTTGATCCGTCCGTAGTCGTCTCGTTACACACACGACATGAAATAACTTAGATATGATAGACTCTTGATGTATACATGCATGTTGTTTGTATGATATCGTGTGCTTGATTGTGTTAGTTGTGGTAGACTTGTTGTAGGCGTGTTAAATACCCTATACTATATTTCTTGGACATCTAGTACACCCTATTTCACGTTTGGTTATGTTTTGGATGAGTTTCATATGATCTATGTCGATTTTATGCATGAAGAAGATTTATGTTTTTGTGTTATCCCGTTTTTGTTCAGTATTTTAGTCCCTATTAAGGTCAGTATATAGAAATTATTTGTGAATATGAATTATAGAGAGTTCTATCTACTTTCCAGATTTTCTGACTGATCTCAGTTTCTATTTATGAGTTGCAAGTTATGACTATTTCACTACAGATGTGTTTAATATTCCAGATTCAGTTTTATATGAATTCTGGAGGATAATCTATTTTTCTACTGATGTTAAATTTAATATTTTAATCCAATATTTTGCTGAGTACAACTATACCTGATTGGGATTATCCCCTCAATTCTGTGGATTTAATTGATGACTTTTATGAACTATTTTATACTTGCAATTACTACTATACATGCAGAATTTTCATACTGTTCAGTAAAGAACCTTAATTTCAACATAATCCTGTTTTCTGTTTATAAAAACTTTGTGAATATGAATTGTAGCTTACTGTATCTATTTTATCACCCTTTTAACAGATCTGGATTTCGTTTTATATTTTGTGAGATATTGCTGTTTTAGTACTGCTGTGTTCATGATTCCAGATTTACAAAACTGCTGTATCTTGCTCCTTTCTAATTATACTTGACTATTCAATCTATGTTGGAAAATTATGAAACTTTATTTTCTAATACTAAACATACTAGGGAATATCCCGTATTTTTCTTGGATTTAATCAGTAAGTTTTGATGCAGTTTTCCTGTTTAAGAATACAAGTTTCTGATTTCTGGATACAATTCTGTTTTGAGTCATGTTTTTGTGAGTTAGCATATGACATATATATTTGCTGTATTCGGCCAGGAGTCTATTTTCCAGATTCTCTGACGGATCCATATTTGTAAGTTTTTGGCAACGGAAATTCCAGATTTGGTGCAGTACTGTCTTGCTGTCAAGAACTAGAATTTTCGTTGTCTTAGTCTATTTTAAGTCTTTTATCACCCATTCATGTCCTTTGTTCAACTTGTACTTGTCACTTGTTGTCTCTCCATGTTTCTTGCCTTACTTGTGCACGACCATGCTTGCTTGAATAATAATAATAAGAAACCAAGCCGGGGTTTAAAGGAAAAGATCTAATAGTGGAAAATACAGAAATATGTATTCGGAAGGGGATCTATAGATCCTACCTGATTACTTGAGGCTTGATACTTGATACTTGATACTTGAGGCTTCATACTTGATACTTGAGGCTTGATACTTCATACTTGATTACTTGATACTTGTCCCTGAGTACACTGTTCTCTATGATCCACTATGAAATCTAAAACGAAATTGTTTGAATGTTGCAACCATGTGGTAAAAACCTGGGACGCATGAAGTGCTACCTAGATAGGACTAGATACAAGATTTGAAAATGATCACTTGACACTTGCTACTTGTTACTTGTACATGATACTTGATTCTTGACACTTGTTACTCGTCTACTAAATTCTTGACACTTGTTACTCATCTACTTGATTCTTGACACTTGTTACTCATCTACTTGATTCTTGAAACTTGTTACTCGTTTACTTAACATTTGTTACATGCCACTTGCTCTCGTTCATCTTGCCATGCCACTTGTTCTGTTGTTACATCATTTCCATGCTATGTTGCTTCCGCTGTTACTCTATTCTTGTCTATTTATCTAAGTTGTACTTGTTGCCTACAATACAAGCGGCCCGTAACTTGCATTGACGGATATTTTGTTTTTTTTTTCCCTCTTCCTGCAATTTATTAAATTTCAGATTTTGCAAATTAGCTGCCAGATGGAGTAGGTGATCTGAGATTCTAGATGCTGGAGTTTTGCTATTATTATTATTTCTTGTTGCTTATTTGAATAATTGTATCTGTTACTTGAATTATTTTGTATTGGGCTTTGTTTTCCAGACTTGTGTTTTTGTTCCAGACAAGATTATATGAAATTCAGTATTCTTGCTTCATGTTTCAAGTAATCATGTTGACTATATTAATTCAGTTATGCATGCGTGGTTGACTTCTCTTACTTCCTGCTCAGATTATTCCTGTAAAATGTTGTAAAGATCCTGACAGTTTATGGATGATGAAAAACATTCGCTGGACTTAGTCATCTGTATTTCATATTTTCTTTTTGGAAAGCGGGACATGACATCTAGTGAAGTCATCTATGAGGGTAACATAATAAAGATAGCCTTTGTTAGAAGATACAGGAAAGGGTCCCCATATGTCAGAATGAACAAGTTGAAAAAGGAGTCTTTGAGAAGTGCTTTTGTTATTAAAAGGGAGTGCTATGTGTTTTGTCAATTAACAACCCTGACAAACAAACATGTGAAAGAAAGATGACCAAGGACACCACTACGGGCTAAAATCTTGAGACGACACACTAATATGACATAAAAGTCTAAACCACAGATCAACATTAGAGGACACAAGACCAACAAAACTAAGATGAGATCTATGTGCATGTAGAAAATTTAAATGATATAGACCACCATGTCGACTAGCACACCCATTCTTCTGTCTAGTGTGTGAATCCGTAATAGAACAACCTAAAGAATCAAATATAATGACAAGATCACTGTCGCACAAAGCACTAATGGAAATAAGGTTAATGAATAAATGAGGATCATAAAGAACATAAGATAATGTGAGAGTGAGAGAGCTAATAGATCCTGAATGTGTAGTGAGAGGTTGTGAGCCATCGGCGGTGTGAAGGGATGAAGAGTGACAGGAAAGTGCAATGCTGGTGTTGAACAATGTATAATTACTATTAAGATGATGTGATGCACCCGAATCTAAAATTCAGGAAGAATTCATACTAGGTGTAGCACCCGTCTTTTTAAAAATTCTTAAATATTGGTTTTTATATCTTAATTTAGTTTATCTATGGTTTTGAGTATAATTTTTATATTAATTGGTTTATTCTACTTTATAGTGATTAATTTTGGAGTTCGCGGTTGAAAAACCCTTGAAATGATATATTTTTATCAGGTTTTGGGCTTAAGCCTATAAACCATAACTCTATAACCATTATTTAAAAGACCCCATATTTACTAAAATGCCACCCCTTTCATTTCTTCTCTCCTTCTTCTCTTCTACTGACCGAAACCGAAACCCTACGAACCGAACCCTAGGGTTTGCGAATTCACCTGATCAAAACCACTTCATTCTCGGGTTTTTGAGGATTTTGGTTGAGGGTTGAGTGCTCTTTAATATCTCGGTGTTGGTTTTTCGGATTGACTTCTTGGAAGGTGAGAATTAATTTCTTTAAATTGTATAAGGTTGTATGTTTTCAATTCTTGGGAAGAGAATTAGGGTAGTAGGGAGATTTGGGGATAATCTTCGTGTTAGAAGTGATTATTTCTTTATTTGATATGGTAGGAGTAAATTTGAAAAGAGTTAGGATTTTGTGTTTGAAATTAAAAAAGTTTATGCCTCAAATTTATGAGAGATTGGCAATAAAAATTGCTGTAAATTATGAGAAATAATTTAGAATAATTTTTGGAGAAATTTATAGGCTCAAAACCTAATTAATAGAGGTGAGGATGTGCATACGTATAATGCATGCCAGACGTTCGATGAAATGCCTGTGAGAACTCAAAGTATTTCCAGCTATAAGTTTGGACTGATTTAGGAATTATTAACACTAATTGATATTTAAACTTGGTAAGGCGGTGGTAGCGACCTCAGAAGTGTAGCAGAGGAGCTGCATATCGAGTTTTCGCATTTTGACAGGTGAGTATGATCATACTAGATATACTTTATGTTGTGGTAAAATTTTAGTCTTACTCGATGTGATTTGTGATAGTTATGACCGGATAAAGATTTAATGGAAAATACGGAATTTGGATAGTTAAAATTGTGCTATATGGTGTATTTGCATGATTTTGAATGTTTGGTGTGATTAGTGATATACTGGATATATATATATGATAATATGAAGTAATTAGAGTTTGATATACTTATGATATGCGGGTGGTGAATAGAAATGATTTATATGGTATTATGATGTGTTAACTGATATGGTGTATATATATGATATATGGTGAATTAATGAAAAATACGGAATTCTAATAATTAAAATTGCGTTTATGTGGAGCTCTTGCATGATTGTGAAAGTTTGGTGTTTTAGTGACAAATTGGGTAATATATATGATATTGTGATGCGATAATGTGATGGAAATAATGGCGGGGTGTATGTACAATATGTAATAATATGATGTGATAATGTGATATGAGAATATGATGAGATGAATGGTATAGTGTATGTGTGATATGCGGGTGATAAAATGAAAATTTTATGTGATAATATGATGTAAAAAGGGCATGTTGTGTGTATGACGTGTGGGTGATAAATGAGAATTTATATAATAAATGATGAGGTTAATGACTTGGTAGATGTATGATATGCAGGTGTTAACTTTAAAATTTTATATGATAATGAATAAACAGCATAGTGTATGGATGATAAATGATTACATGACAAGATAAACACAATATATGATAATTTAACAAGATAAAAAGCATGGTGTATGCATATTATGTGATAAAAGATAAGATAAATAACATGGTGTATGTCGGTTATGTGATAATGTATATTGATATAAAATGATGAGATGATATGTGATAATATGATGAGATTAAATAAAGGAGATACACTTATATACGGAAATGTAAAGGAAAAATTTTATAATTATGTTATAAAGGAGAAATTTTATAATAAGGAGGTTTTATTTTATGGAGAAATTATAAGGAGATAGTTTTATTATTTTCAGTGCCGCACAATCTCCCGGTGGTTTGGGTTAGACCCCACAGGCCCGGGATATACCCGGGAACAGGAGTTATAGATACCCCAAATTACATTTGGGTCAGATACCCCAGGATGGACTTGGGAGGAGTTTTCTCTCGTTGGTATAGGGATAGGAGGAAGATGTAGCCTCGGATACGTAAGACCTATGTGGCAGCAATCCGCGTGTTTACCCAAGATGAACTTGGGATTTGTTTTTTACTAGCCTTCTGACTTTAGTCTTGGTTGGACATGCACGCAACCGTACTTTCAATCCAGCCCACTAATGATAGATTTGTAGGACACCTGGATCTATGTGAAATGGTGGGTTAGCGGGATTGAAATGCACGGGGACAGGCACAGAGATCCCTGTGTTGTACAAGGAGGTTAGTTGTGTGGGCACTGAAAGGAGAAAATATAAATGTGTATATATGTACTGAAGGAATATATGTATATGTGAAGATAATGACGTTATGATACACTACGAAGACTATTTATATTACAAGAGATATGAATATATTACGGGAGATATATATGTATATATATATATCTGACAATACCTACGTGGTTCAAGGTATGCTTATAAATATGAGATATAATATAGTTATATAACCATATGGTTGAAGTTATCTAATTACTGTATAAAGATGGAGTTGTGCATTCATTTGCGCGATATAAATGGCGTGTATATTTATATGAAATTAATGGAGTGATATACGTTTATGTTGTAGGAATTATATGGCTAAACTTATAAAATTATATCGGCGAGAGGAGTTAAGTATGAAGAAAAGAAAAGAAATAAACAGTAAAGTAAGTTGTATTTTACCCAAGTTATCGGCTTGGGGTGAACATTAAAGTAAGTTGTAATATGAAATGAGAATGAATATTAAAATAAGTTGTATTATGCGGATGAGTATAAAAAGTAAAGTAAGATGTATCTTGTGAATGAAAAAGTAAAGTAAAGAAAGTGAACAATGAGAATGAAAAGTAAGACGTAGGATGAGATGAAAATGATTATAAAAGTTAAATTTTGTTTACCAGTGCCTATAGAAATCATGGGGGTTTGGGCTAGACATCCTAATACCCAAGAACCGGCTTGGGGTGCGGTGTTTATTACCCAAACTATGTTTGGGGTGCAGTGTATATTATCCAAGTTCTACTTGGGGTGCGGTGTATTCCCTCGCTGGCATAGGCTGGGAGGAAGACGTAGCCTCGAATGCGTAAGTGTTAGTGTAAGTGCCCTAGAGACAATGTGATTGTGCTTCTAGGAAATACTTTTGTTAATTAATGATTGTGTTCTATTGATTATTATATGTTAATTTATTATGTCTTAATTTACTGCGATAAAAATGTTAGAGTAATAAATGTCCTTGGAATATATAATACGTATTCTATATCTTTAAGTATGTGACTTAAAAATGAGATTATATGAATAGTGTTTATATTCCTAAATATCCCTAATCAAGCATTGTCATTATGGGACAATAATAATGCATAAAGATTAGTATGTTTGTTGACTGATGACCACATCTCATTGGTCATAGGTATAGTGATACTAAAGTCAAGAACATAGGTGCATGTAAGATTCTACATGGCACTGGATAGACCCACAATGAGATTCTTCATGTTTAAATAAAGTCATAAGAAAGACTCACAGTGATAATGGTGTAATGATCCTCTGACTTGAGATCATTATATTTCTATACAAGGATTAATATACTTTGACTACATTAAAAGTTACCTTTGACCGGGTGATGATAAAAGTGGACATCGGGTATATTATGAGTCGTATGAGAAATATGAATGATAGATAAAGGATTTAACCCTCCTATAATTAGGAGAGATATTATTGGCCTCTTGATTGAGTGAGACTATGAAATGCATGGCCATGCTCAAATAATGATTTGTTTTAATAGTCTACTCATTGATCAAGGAAACCCGGATTAAATGTTGAAGAGGATGACTGAGAACATGCCTCGAGTTTAATCTATAATATTTGGTTAAAGGGATTATATTACACGGAAACATTAATCACGAAAGGTTTTATTGGATCACCAATTATTATTATTACTTGGGTAGCAATGATGTATTACTAGATGCCGCTCATTGTTTATAATTTTATTATTGGATATTAAAATTATTTCCAACGTAATAATAACCTAAAGGGTCACACACAAGAACGCTAGAAGGAGATTTGATTTAAATTATGAATTTAAATTAAATAGTAATTCGAATTTATTTATGATATTAATTAAGTGGGACTTAATTAATTAAATATAATTTCAAATTTACTAATGATTAGAATTAGAATTATATTAGAATATTAATTAAGTTTGACTTAATTATTTATTTAATTAAGAATTCTAATTTTAATAAAAGCCCAATAGGATTGGGCTTTAGAAAAACAGATTTGTCTCTCTATATAAAGATCTTAAAACTCTCAAATTAGGGAAAATGGCTAAGAGAAAAACCCTAGCCGTTTGAGAGAAGAAGATGGAGATAGAGTGAATTTGGTTTTCGGATGCTAGTACATCGCTTCTTCAAAAACCAAGTGTTCGTGTGGATACCGATAGAGCGTAGATCGCGTGAGCGGGATGCGTGGTGATTCAAGAAGCTTGGACCTCCATTAATCATCCTTTTCTCAACTGTTAAAGCTTCGTTTTAAGGTAAACGTTCATAACTACGAATTAAACATCTTGTTTTGCATGGATCCTGCGATTGGGTTTCGATTTTATTGTTTTAATCCGCTGCATTTGTGCCTCGAAAACCCAACAATGGTATCAGAGCCACTTGCGAAAACGTTTTAATTCGTTTATTTGTTACAGTTTTGATATATATGCATAAACTGTAAGTTAATGATGATTGGGATGATCATATGATGATCTCATAATCTGTATGTATACTGATATGTATATGATTTATGTTTGTTCTAATTACGAGAATCGTATTCGATATGGATTCTGAAACGGCTGCTGCAGATTTGTTGAAATCTATTTCTAGTGTCCGATTTTTGCAAATGAGTACCTTTTCGGAAAGGGAAACGAGCGTCTGAACAAAACTGATAGCTTAAGCTATCACCGACTCGTCTGTAAGGCGTTTGACGCCGTTTAGGGCCTGAAATATGCAATTTTATGTTTTCAGATTTAATTTCAATTTTCTGAATTATGCCTTATATGATTTTTATGATTGGATCATGATGAAATATGATATGGTATAACATGATAAGATAATATATGATATTATTTGAATATTATATATTTGTTCTTATCGCGTAGATTGTATACGATACGGTTTCTGAAAAATTGCGCAGATTTAGTGAAATTTGCGTACTGTATCCGATTTTCGCAAACCATATATGGTTTTTGACTGAAATCAGGCCACTGAGCAAGACTGAAAAAGTCAGGTTCGCATCTGTAAGCCGTTTAACGCCGCTTACTGCCTGTAAACAGCGATTTATGGTTTTTTGATTTAATTTCGAATTTTCTGAAAATTGTTTTCTGAGATGTATCTTATATGATCATATTGGATATGATATGTACTGTTATGTATTGATGTATGGTGACATATGATGATGTCTATTAATTGTTTACTTGAGCATGGTGCTGGTTATGGCCTTAAGACCCTTAGATTAATGGTTTATGGTTTTGGTTTTGTAAATTCGACTTACATGTCGTTTTCTTCATTCTTGTAATTGTATAATCTCGAATGTAACTCGAGTTTTATTATGTAAGTACATAAGTACATTAGTATAGGTTGTTTTCAATTATTCAATGTAATGTACTTGAAGATTGAAGGACGATCCAAGAAGTGGAGCAACCAAGGAGAATGAAGACATGTAATTGTATTTATATTTTCCACCATAGATTGACCTCGATCCTTTCATTAGCTTGAAAGGATCATGTAGGATAAAGGCCATAACCAAGCACGTTTACATACTGCACTTTACATATTGATGTGTGAATGTCTGTGTAGAATACATTATGATGCATGCTTCAATTAGATTAATAATGTATTAATGTATGTATTAGATACATCACCCATGCCATGCCTGCTTAAACAAGATAAAATCTATAACGATTTAAGAGATGCATGCTTAATTAGATTAAGATGAATGTATTAGATACGACACCCCATTCATGCTTAAACAAGATAAAATCTATAACGATTTAAGATGAACATTAAATAAACGATCATGAGATTCTTGTGTTTATGAAACACGGTAATTAAATATGAATTTTCATTATTCAACGATTGAATGATTTTGTCAACAACCGATTACGAATCTGTAAGAAAAGGGGTGCCAATAATGCCGTCTGTGCGTTAACCTCTGATCTGGAAATCATTCATTCAACGAATTTTGATTTGAAATATTTGATTCAAGGAAAAATTGAGAATCTCTTTATGATGGGATCATGATCGTTTATAAGTAAATCCCTTAATAAATATTAAGTTAAACAAGATGCTTTCCAATGAATAACACTCATCAAGGCCTAGATCATAAGGGGTGGGTTTGCCAAAGCAGAGTGCTCCTTTTAATCGTGGTGAGGTGCGAAAGAGTAAATGTGATACTCGTTATGTTGATTTATTGGACCTAACTTAACTAAGTCGTCACAATAAGATTATGAACTTAGAAGCATAGAGTTTGGCGAAAAATTTATTAGATAAATTAGAACAATGGTTGTTCACCAAACTATCCAAGAGTTATATACGTGATATAATTGACAAATGTTGTCTACCTAAATAGTTGTGTTTTGGGAGTTTCGGCCAACGCTGACTCAAGACATGATGAAATATGGATCTTGGCTCACTAGAAAGATATATAATAAATGCTTTCCGAATTAATAGTAAGGGCTATTAATTTGATCAAAATAGTGGGAGATATATATTATGAATATATATGAATAATCATTTGAACATAAACTAATAATTCCGTAGACTAATTCTTTTATGCATTTTTACATTATAGATATTCTAATGGCAAACAACTCAAATAACTTCTCTGTACGATCTGTCCTTGAGAAGGACAAGTTGACAGGAACAAACTTCCTCGATTGGCAAAGGAATTTGAGGATAGTCCTCAGGTAAGAGTGAAAGCTCTATGTCATTTCCTCGCCCTGGACCTCTCCCTGTAGGTGCATCGGTTGATCAACGTAATGTTTATCAGAAACATATCGATGATGACACGGATGTCACTTGTCTTATGCTTGCGACTATGAGTCTTGAGCTTCAGAAACAGCATAAGCATATGGATGCTCATATAATGATAGAGCACCTTAAACGTATGTTTGAAGGACAGGCTCGTCAAGAGAGGTTTGATACAAGTAAAGCCTTGTATGCGTGTAAATAGGGTGATCGTGATCCAGTTGCACCGCATGTTCTAAAGATGATTGGATATATGGAGTACCTTGCTACTCTGGGTTCCGCCATCAGTCCGGAAGCTCAGATAGATCTAATCTTGCAATCTTTGAACAGCGACTATGCTCAAATTTGTAATGAATTACAATATGAATGAGATAGACAAGACACCTACTGAATTGTTGGCTATGTTGAACTGCTGAGACCAACATTCAGAAGGCGTCCCCTGCTTCCATAATGATGGTCAACAAAGGGAATGCCAAAGGAAAGGGTAAATGGAAAGGCAAGAACAAGATTGGATCTAAGCCTGCTAATCCAGAACCCACTGTTAAGGCTTTGAAGCCTACTGGAGGTGTTGCAAAGGCAAAGGCAAAGGGTGATTGTCACTATTGCAAGAAGCCGGATCATTGGAAGAGAAACTGTCAAACTTATTTGGAGGATCTGAAGAAACTGAAGGCTGTTCAGATTTCTGATTCAGGTATTTATATTATAGAAGTCAAATTTGTCTACTTCTACATCATGGGTATTAGATACTGGATGTGGTTCTCACATTTGTATAAATGTGCATAAACGGCGAAGGAGTAGAACTTTGGCGTTAGGAGAAGTCGACCTACATGTTAGCAATGGAGCAAAGGTTGCTGCTTTAGCTGTAGGGACTTATTATTTATCGATGCCCATGGGGCTTATTTCAGAACTTGAGAACTATTTTACGTGCCTGCAATTTGCAGAAACATTATTTTGGTTTCTTGTTTGGACAAGATTGCCTTTTTGATTCAGAACAATTGTTGTTCCTTTTCATTAAATAATGTTACCTATGAGGTTGCACGTTTGTTTAATGGTTTATATGTTCTTGATTTTGATACTCCTATCTATAATGTAAATAATTAACGTCTAAAGATAAATGACTCAAATCAAACATACCTCTGGCACTGTCATTTAGGCCATATAAATAAGAATCGCATTTCCAAGTTACATTAGGATGGATACTTGGATAAGTTTGATTTTGAATCATACGAAGAATGTGAACTATGTCTCATTGGAAAAATGACTAAAACTCCTTTTACCGGATAAGGTGAGAGGGCCACCAAACAATTGGAATTGATACATAGTGATGTATGTGGTCCAATGCGTATGTTGGCAAGAGGTGGCTTTTACTAATTTTAACCTTTACTGATGATTTTAGTAGATACGGATATGTGTATCTTTTGAAGAACAAATCCGAATCGTTTGAAAAATTCAAAGAGTAAGAGATTGAAGAAGAAAAACAAATAGGCGAAAGTATAAACTCTACGATCTGATCGTAGAGGAGAATACCTAAGCTTAAAATTTCTTAAAAGCGTGTGGTATAGTATCACAACTCACTCCTCCTGGAACACCACAAAGACATGGTGTGTCTGAGAGGAGAAATCGCATTTTGTTGGACATGGTGCAATTGATGATGAGTCTAGGGGATCTTCCAATTAGTTTCTGGGGTTATGCCCCTAGAGACGGCTGCAGAAACACTAAACCGAGTTCCTTCTAAATCAGTTCAAAAGACACCATATATGAGATATGAACTGAGAAACGTCACAGCGTGTCATTTATGAAAATTTGGGGATATGAAGCGTTTGTGAAACGTATGATCTCTGACAAGCTACGACCAAAATCAGATTTTGTGGGATACCCAATGGAAACAAAAAGGGTATTATTTCTATAAACCTTCCGAGAACAAAGTGTTTGTTGCTTGAATGGCTATGTTTCTAAAGAGAGATTTACCTTCTAAGAAAAATAGTGGGAGGACAATAGATCTCGATGAGGATCGAGAACCACAGAATAATGTTGAATCAGAGTTGGAACATGAGCAGAATGTGACTCAAGATGTTGATAACAACACTGCTCAAGAAACACAGGTTATTCGTAGATCTAGTAGGATTCGCTATGAGCCAGAGAGATATCGTGGATTTCTTCTGACTCAAATTGGCGATGTGAAGATCATAGATGATGATGAGCCTCTCACCTACAAAGATGCTATGAATAGTCCAGATTTTGAGAGATGGCTGGAGGCCATGAAATTTGAGATGGATTCCATGTATGAAAATCAAAGTATGGACTTTGGTTGGACCACCCGAAGGGGTAAAACCCATAGGGTGCAAGTGGGTTTCTTGAAGAAAACTGACGTGGATTGTAATGTACAGACCTACAAAGCAAGACTAGTGGCGAAAGGTTTCGAAGCAGATTCATAGTAGTGACTATGATGAAACTTTCTCACCGGTGGCTATGGTCAAATCCATCAGGATTTTGCTTGCGTCAGCAACTTACTATGACTATGAAATCTGGCAAATGGATGTCAAGTCGATCCAAAGTTTGCTAGAATGGTCTGTGAGAAGCGATGGTCCATTTATGGATTATAGCCGGCTTCGAGGAGATGGAACATTCGTTTTGATGAAACAGTCAAAGAGTTTGGTTTCATGCAAAATGAAAATGTGTCGTGTGTTTATGAAGGGTTAGTGGGAGCCATGTGTCATTCCTAGTATTATATGTAGATGACATATTATTAATAGGGAATGACATTCCTAATCTACAGGTTGTGAAGATTTGGTTGGGAAATAGTTTCTCGATAAAAGACTTTGGCGATGATACATATGTCTTAGGGATCAGGATCTATAGAGATAGATCTAAAAGATTAATCGGCTTAAGTCAGAATATATACATATGTAAAGTGCATACTTAAGATAACGTTGCGGACTCACAAGACTAAGGCTCTGTCGCAGCAGAAGCACGAAGGTCACACTAGTTCCTTGGGTATTAGATACATGAGTGATTGGCTCTAGTGCAAGTGGGAGATTGTTAGTGTAAGTGCCCTAGAGACAATGTGATTGTGCTTCTAGGAAATACTTTTGTTAATTAATGATTGTGTTCTATTGATTATTATATGTTAATTTATTATGTCTTAATTTACTGCGATAAAAATGTTAGAGTAATAAATGTCCTTGGAATATATAATACGTATTCTATATCTTTAAGTATGTGACTTAAAAATGAGATTATATGAATAGTGTTTATATTCCTAAATATCCCTAATCAAGCATTGTCATTATGGGACAATAATAATGCATAAAGATTAGTATGTTTGTTGACTGATGACCACATCTCATTGGTCATAGGTATAGTGATACTAAAGTCAAGAACATAGGTGCATGTAAGATTCTACATGGCACTGGATAGACCCACAGTGAGATTCTTCATGTTTAAATAAAGTCATAAGAAAGACTCACAGTGATAATGGTGTAATGATCCTCTGACTTGAGATCATTATATTTCTATACAAGGATTAATATACTTTGACTACATTAAAAGTTACCTTTGACCGGGTGATGATAAAAGTGGACATCGGGTATATTATGAGTCGTATGAGAAATATGAATGATAGATAAAGGATTTAACCCTCCTATAATTAGGAGAGATATTATTGGCCTCTTGATTGAGTGAGACTATGAAATGCATGGCCATGCTCAAATAATGATTTGTTTTAATAGTCTACTCATTGATCAAGGAAACCCGGATTAAATGTTGAAGAGGATGACTGAGAACATGCCTCGAGTTTAATCTATAATATTTGGTTAAAGGGATTATATTACACGGAAACATTAATCACGAAAGGTTTTATTGGATCACCAATTATTATTATTACTTGGGTAGCAATGATGTATTACTAGATGCCGCTCATTGTTTATAATTTTATTATTAGATATTAAAATTATTTCCAACGTAATAATAACCTAAAGGGTCACACACAAGAACGCTAGAAGGAGATTTGATTTAAATTATGAATTTAAATTAAATAGTAATTCGAATTTATTTATGATATTAATTAAGTGGGACTTAATTAATTAAATATAATTTCAAATTTACTAATGATTAGAATTAGAATTATATTAGAATATTAATTAAGTTTGACTTAATTATTTATTTAATTAAGAATTCTAATTTTAATAAAAGCCCAATAGGATTGGGCTTTAGAAAAACAGATTTGTCTCTCTATATAAAGATCTTAAAACTCTCAAATTAGGGAAAATGGCTAAGAGAAAAACCCTAGCCGTTTGAGAGAAGAAGATGGAGATAGAGTGAATTTGGTTTTCGGATGCTAGTACATCGCTCCTTCAAAAACCAAGTGTTCGTGTGGATACCGATAGAGCGTAGATCGCGTGAGCGGGATGCGTGGTGATTCAAGAAGCTTGGACCTCCATTAATCATCCTTTTCTCAACTGTTAAAGCTTCGTTTTAAGGTAAACGTTCATAACTACGAATTAAACATCTTGTTTTGCATGGATCCTGCGATTGGGTTTCGATTTTATTGTTTTAATCCGCTGCATTTGTGCCTCGAAAACCCAACAGTAAGACCCTTGGTGGGCAATGGTCTGCGTGTTTACTGGGCTATCAGCTTCAGTATTTGGGATGATATGGGGCACTGGTCAACAAATTAATAAAATGAGTAAATATAAAATGAGAATGAGAAAGTAAAGAAAGTGTATGATAATGAAATGAGAATGAAAAAGTAAAGAAAATGGGTTATGTGAATGAGCATGAAAGTAAAGCAAAAGTGTTATGAAATGAGAATGAAAAGTAAAGAAATTATGTTGTGGGAATAAATATGATAAGTAAAGAAATTGTGTTATGTATTATGTGAATGAAAAGTAAAGTAAGATGTATTATAAGAACGAAAAGTAAAATAAGGTGTATTATGTGATGAAAAATAAAAGTAAGTGGTATTATGTGATGAGGATGGTTATTAAAATAAAAACATGATATAATATGAGTTTGGTACGCCATGAAATTGTGTTAAGGAACTACTTGCCCGCTATTTCGGTGGAAATGATGGGAACTACCTGCCTAGGCACAACTTCAAGGTGGATCGGTGGGGTGTTGATATGATAGTTGTAATATGAGATGTAAATGAAAGTTAAAGTTATATTATGAGATAAGAATGTAAGATAAAGTGAGTTGTAATACGAGATGTGAATGAAAATTTAAGTGAGTTGTAATATGAGATGTGAATGAATATGAAAGTAAAATATATTATCTAATAAGAATGAGAAGTAAAGTAAGTTGTATGATGAGATGAGAATGAAATATAAAGCGAAGTATATGATAAAATGAGAATGAGGATTAAAGTAAGCGGTATGATGAAATAAGAATAAAAAGGAAAGTAAAATGTAATGTTATAAGATTGAATATAGTATAAGATAAGAAGGAACATTAAAGTAAAAACAAAATATATAGATTGAGTGTTGGTGGAAAACTAGAAAGTTACTTCTTGTGTAATATCCAGCTTTCTTTTATTATGTTTTTATGTTAAATCTCAGGGTATCTTTAAATATCATCATGATAGTAAGTTCTTTAAATTTTTTTCATATTATTTATTTTAGTAACTAATCTTGTAAATTATACTCACACCAGTTTTGGCTGACCCCTTGTTGTTTGAGGGTTAGTGGAGTCACACCCTGAGGGTGGATGCCAGTAGCCCCATTTTGCAGATATGTAGCTCTATCAACTATGGGAGTATTTAGATTTCTTCTTATGTTATATGTAGCTTTATTTTGGTGTTTTAAGTAAAAGGTTGTATAATAAGTATTTCTGGAAGTATGTTAATTTTGTATCGGGTACTTGGAGTTGGGTTGTATCTGTAGCATAACTATATCCATAGTGATGTCTATTATACCCGTACACACTTGGTAGTGGCGTATTGGGTTCTGTGTGATGTTTTATATAGTTTTCTTTGAAATTTCTGGTTTAAATTCGATATCTTGATATTCATGCATCTATTTATCCCCCAGAGCATAATTTATGATTATTGTGATAAGTTCTATGACTGGCCTGGGGAGGTTATAAATTTATTGCCTGGGTTGTGGTGTGAATTTTGAAATGCAGATTTTCGTAAGGAAATGCTGCGAAATGGCTAATATTTCATGGGAGATTATGCCGAAAATTTAATTGAAATCCATAATAAGATATTAGGAATAACATACGTAGTTAAGTAAAAAAAAAAGGTGAAATTTTGGGGTTGTTACACTAGGAGTAATAGAGAATGCAGGGGCAGAGGGGCCTGCATTGGCAGACTAACCCAAGAGCTTGCGTTACAGCTGAGCTAGGTGATGCTGAAGATTGATCCAATCAGCAGGAGATGGCAAAACTGGAGTAACGGTCATGACAGAAGAAGTAATAGAAGCAGTTTGGCGAGGAATGTGACTGATGATGTTGTGTCAGGGATGAGTACGACGATGTTGCTGTTGCCGAGATCGAAACAGCGAGGAGGATAATGATCGGGATGTTGCTATTGTTGCTGGTGTTAGAAGAAGTGGTGGGGCACGAATAGTGATGATGTGGTTGTTATCGACGTCGGGATCATGGATTAGTGAAAAGGAAGATGCAGAAACGGGAAAGTTGGTGGAGACATGAAGATTCTGGAGAAACTTGGATTCCATTGGAAATGTACTAGTAGCTGCAATTTTGTTTTAGTTTTTGTTTGTTTTTGTGTCACACCTAGGGCTGCAAACGAATCGAGCTATTCGCAAGCTATTCGGCTCGAACTCGGTCAAAGCTCGGTCAAAGCTCGAGTCGAGACGAGTCGAGCTCGAGCTCGATAGCTTAACGAGCCAAGCTCGAGCTCGATAGCTTAACGAGCCAAGCTCGAGCTTGGTTTTTTTTTAAATTTTAGGCTAAGCTCGCGAGCTATTCAGCTCGAATTCGGTCAAAGCTCGGCTCGAATCGAGCTCGAGCTCAAAACTGAGATCGATTCCTTAACGAGCCGAGCTCAAGCCTGAAGATATTCGGCTCGGCTCGGCTCGATTACAGTCCTAGTCACACCCCGCTTCCCAAAAATATGGAATACAAGCACATGACATTGGCCCAGCGAATGATTAACATCATCCATAAGCTGTTTATCCGATCAACTCAACAATATAATCTATAAAGAACTATTGCACATGGAATAATAATAATCTCATGAATAATAATACATGGAATGAAACAATATAAAATATCCAAATACAATAATAATCCAACATCTGGAACAATAATAAAATTCGGGACATAAGCCCAACACAATAATAAATCCCAAACACCATAGTAACAAGTCTCAATACAATAAATTCGTTAAAAAATAACATTCAATTATAAAGCAACAGTTCTTCAGAAAGTTTGCTCTCCAATCCCAGCAAGCAATTCTCCTTCATTAGATGTATACACTTCATCTAAAAAGAGAAGAAAAATTGTCCTTAGAGCAAGTCACGGACAGCAGGTAGAGAAAGCAAAAAACAATAGAATAACGGTATAACAATGAATTCAATGGATCAATAGAAATCAATAACATGGGACAATAGTAATAATCAATATCATGATAATCGCTGCAATGGCTATAAACAATGGTTCAGTACTCGATAACAATATTCAATGGTCAATATCAATAACACTTAGCCAATATTCGATATCAATAGGAACAATAATGAACAATATGCAATGTCGATGTGGTGTCAATCCTTAAGTCTATTAATCATTTTAATCCTAACTAATGTAGCACTTCATGCGTCCCATTTATTTACCACATGGTTGCTACATATAAACAAGTTACATTTAGACTTAGTGGTGGATTTTATAGTTCATGTACTCAGCACGATAAGACTTATTATGCAATTTGAGACATGAGATGAACAATAGTATCAATAGGAGAGCAATAAGACGGTGACTTAGATAGGACAATTAGAATGACGACAATGGGGCATTAGGACCATGTAATGCAACATACACACTTTAATTCATGCAATACTATGACATAGAAATAGTTAATCTATTAAAAACTTGCAGATAAAATTCTGGACAACAAGAGTAGTCTGTACTAAAACGTAGTTTCCCGCTGTATCAGAACTCGAAAACTGAAACCGTCAGAAGTTCTAGAAACTAGACTTCCACACGGTTCCAATGCATATTTAAAGTTCAAAATCCGACAACATTAGTTAGATCAAACACAATATTTTTTATAGATTTCATGTTCAGGCGAAAATTCGACATCATGTTATTATAATTTTAGAATCAGCAAAAACTAAATAATAAATTCATTAAAAATATTTTCTAAACTCCTAAACATGATTAATAACTATCTGGAAATTTTCATAACAAATTTTTTTAATTTGATAAGCATTTTTACTGTTTAAACATGGAATGTACAATAATCTGAGAATTTGGAATTAAAAACATAGCTGTATTAAAACGGGCATAACTTTTGCGACACAACTCGGAATTTAAAAATTCAAGGTGTTTTGGAAATTAGAAAGATAATTCTACAATTCTATAACCCCTGTTTTCCTTTTTGTGTATTTTGAGTGTATTTTTTTATTCTTTTAGTGTATTTTGCTCGTGTATCTTTTCTTGGACCGTATATTGGATCTGTTTTTTCAATATATTAATTTTATTGTTTTATCATCTTTTATTTGAATTTCTGATTCGGTTGTCTCCTTTTGATTTGTCTCTTTCTGCTCGTGCCATTGTTTTTTTATTCTCACTGTTAAAATTATTTTTGTTTCCACTTTGATATTTTAATTCATTCATTTTCCCCTATCAATTCTATTCGATCTCATACTCCTAAAAACTAATATAAAACCTATACCCACTATTTACCCTATAGAAATCCTATACTTTGTTTTACATTTAACCAACCTATTACCTACTTTAACTACCATATACCCTGTTTACCTCACACCCGACCCGTTAGTCCAAAAACCCAACCCACAAACCTGTTTGGCCCTTTCTTCACTCCAGAAAACCCGAACTCTCCTACCCTATTTAAACAACCCATGCACTGCTTCCTGTTTCCCCCCATCCTTCCGCCGCTCACACCCTGCCCAACTCCCGTAACCCTGCCGTTCTCTCTCTCTCTCCCGATTGCCCCTTAGCGCCTGCATCACCACTTAGAACCCCGACTTCATCCCCTATGCACCTCTGCTTCTCCTCGTCCCGCTCTGTCTCTATCCCTGCGCTGTTCAGCCACCACAGCAGCAGCGGCTAGCGGTGCCAGCAGCACTGCCAGCCCGCACTCTTCCCGTGGTCGTTGCCTTGTGCTCTCACCGTGATCACTCACAGTAATGTTCTTGTTCGTCGCCCGTCCGTGCTCTTACCGTGTGTTGCTTTGAGTTCTTGATCGTTAGGTTTCTTGTTCGTTGGTTCTTGGTGCACGTGTGTTTCGTGCACTTGGATTTTGGTTGATCGTCGTTGAGTTCATGGGTTTTGTTCATCGTTGTTCGTGGATCTTGTTCTTAGTTTCGTTGGTTGCTTGTTGGAGTTCATTGGCCGGGAATCCGTTCCCGTTATTCTTGCTTGGAGTCATTTTCATCATCGGTTAAGGAAAGTAACTTGTACTCAATTCCTTTGTATGATACAAGTCATAAATACCGATTGTAGTGTAGTTGGGTGCTAGAGACAGCTCGTGTGTGATATATTTTTGATGAGTATTGTCTCTACAGTGCTACTGACCATAGTTGCCTCAAGAAATAAAATTTGACATGAAATAACTTAGGTTTTGACCGTTTTTATGTAATCATATTTGTGAGATAATTATGAGAAATCGTGTGTTTGCATGGATCCATGTAATATACTTGTTGTGGACATGCCATATACACAATTTTGTGATGTTTGGACACTTAGTAGACTCTATACCATGTTTGATTGTGATTGGAACAAGTTTTGTATGATTTATGTTGGTTTTGTTGTTAAAGGAAAATCTGTATTTTGTCATCGATCAGTTTTGATTGGTATTTTAGACCATATTAAGGTCAGTATCTTAACGTCAGTATTAAACATAATTTTTAGAGAAATCCTTCTTCTTTCCAAATTTTCCGACCTTGATCAATTTCGTTTTCATATGTTTGAGATATGATTGTTTTACTACAAAGGTGTATTTCATTTCAGATTTCATTTCTTAATGATTTTGATGACTGAACTATTTTGATACTAGTGTTAAACATATTATTTTGATCTGAAATTTTAGTCAGCATTTCAATACCTAATTGGGGATTACCCAGAATTTTGGTGGATTTTATTGATGAGTTTTATATGTCGTTTCATGCTGGTTTATAAAAACTGTACTTGCTGGATTTTGCTCGCTATTCTGTAAATATTTGTATTTTCACCCTAGTTCTTTTTCATTTATGAAAAATATTTATGAAATATGAAAGTTAGCTTATTTTGTCTATTTTCTTCTCCTATTGGCGGATTTGGATTTTGTTTTACGGTTTGCGAGATATTACAGTTTTCATACTGCAGTGTTGGGAATTCCATATTTTCCAAACTATGGTTTCTTGATGTTTTCTGATTTCTGTTGGCTAAACTAATCTTGCTGGAAATTTATTTAACTTTATATTCTGATACTAGACATAGGGGAGTACCCCAGATTTTTCCTGGATTTATTTGATGTGTTTTGATGCTGTTTTCCTAACTGTGAATTCGATTTACTGGTTTCTGGCTGAACCTATTTTCTGGATTCAAATCAGTTTTGAGTTATGTTTTTGTGAAGTACTGTATGACTTATTTATACTCGCTAGATTCGGTTGGGAGTCTATTTTCTAGAACTTTTGACGGATTCAGGTTTGCATCTTTGTAACACCGGGACTTTCTATTTTACTACAGTATGGTCATGCTGTCCTGAACTTGAGATTTAGTTATTTTATTCTTTTGTGAGTTATCTTGTACCCGTACATGTTTATCTTGCAACTTGAACTTGTCAGATGATCATGCCATATTATTCTTGATATGTTTTGTACACATACATGCTTGTTTGACATTAATAATAAATAACCAAGTCGGGATTTAAGGAAAATATTGAATAGTGGATAATTCAGAAACGTATACTCGGAAGGAGATCCACTGATCCTACGTGATTACTTGAGACATGATACTTGACACGTGATTACTTGACACTGGCACGCAAGACACGTTACTTGCCACTTGCACAACTTGACTTGTGATTACATGATACATGATACATGATACTTGGAGCTTGGAGCTCGATACTTGATACTTGTCCCTGAGTACACTGTCCTTTATGGTCCACTATAAAATCTAAGGCGAAAATGTTTGTTGTAGCAATCATGTAGTAAAAACTGGGATGCATGAAGTGCTACCTAGATAGTAATAACTACATGATACTTGATACATGATACTTGAACATGATACATGCTTACTTGATACTTGACTACATGATACATGAGACTTGAAACATGACACTTGATACATGTTTACATGATACTTGACACTTGATGCTTGTTTACATGATACCTGTTTACTTGACACTTGATACATGCCACTTGTACTTGTTCACCTTACCATGCTTTTTTTTATATTTTGTTATCATGCTTATTCCATGGTATTAGTTAGTTTTCCCCATGTACTTGTATCCTGCATTACAAGCAGCCCGTAACTTGCAATTGACGGGTACTTGTTTTCTTTTTCTCTTCCCTGCAATTGTTAAATTGCAGATTTTGGAGAACATGTTTCGGATGGTATCGGTGACATGAAGTACTAGTGATGGATTTTATTATTATTATTTCTTGTAGCTTGCTTGAACAATATTGTATTTTGATACTTTATAGTCTACACCATGAAGTTATTTGAAACCTTTATCCACCAACCGCCCCTTAAAGGTATGCACATTACCATCCATGTTAGTTTTCTTATTGAAAACCCATTTGCACCCAATAGGTTATACCCCTTCAGGTGGGTCTACCAAGGTCCATAATTGGTTGGTATACATGGAATCCATCTCAGATCTCATGGCCTCAAGCCATTTCTCAGAGTCTGGGCCTATTACAGCTTCCTTATAAGTCGTAGTCTTATCCTGATCCACGAGTAATATATCACCATGTTGAGTCACGACAAATCCATATCTCTCGGGTTGATGAGGTATCCTACTAGACTTGCGTAGGCTTTGTGCTACTTGATCAGGTGGTTGTTCCACAACAATTTGTAGAGTCTGCTCCATTTTCATCATTGGTTCGCTGCTACTTTGCAAAGTTTGAATTTCTTAAAGTTCTATTGTTCTCCCACTGGTTCTTTTAGAGACAAATCTCTTTCTAGGAACACAGTAGTCCGTGCGACAAACACTTTGCCTTCGGTCGGATTATAGAAATAATATCTCATGGTTTCCTTGAGATATCCTATAAAGAAGCACTTATCAATTTTCGACCAAGTTTATCAGGGACTTGGCACCTTACATAGGCTTCACAACTCCAAATCTTCATAAAGGACACACTAGGATGCCTCCCAGTCCATATGTCATATGTTGTCTCTTGAACCATTTTAGATGGAACACGGTTAAGTGTGAAAGTAGCTATCAATAGAGCATGTCCTCAGACGGAGCTTGGAAGATCTCATGACTCATCATTGATCGGACCATGTCTAACAAAGTCCAGTTCCTACTCTCAGAGACACCATTCCATTGCGGTGTTACAGGATGAGTGAGTTGAGATATTATCCTGCACTCTTTTAGATGATCATCAAAATCTTGGCTTAAATACTCACCGCCTCGATCTGATCGAAGGGCTTTAATACTTTGACCAAGTTGGTTTTGTACCTCATTCTTGAATACTTTGAACTTTTCAAATGACTCTAATTTATGTTTCATCAGATACACAAATCTATATCTACTGAAATCATCAGTAAATGTAATGAAGTACTGAAAACCTCATATTGCCAATGTGTTGAAAGGTCCACAAATATCACTATGTATGAGACCTAAAAGATCACTAGCCCTTTCACCTTTTCCAGTGAATGGAGCTTTTGTCATCTTGCCTAACAAACAAGGTTCACATACCTCATATGATTCAAAATAAAATGAGTCTAAGAATCCATCTTTATGGAGTTTGGATATGCAGTTATCATTTATGTGGACCAAACGATAATGCCAGAGGTAAGTTGGTTCGTATCATTTGATTTGAACCTCTTAGTATTATATTATAAACGGGTATTTCGAGGTCGAGAATATAAAGTCCATTACTCAATTGTGCACTAGCATAATAGATATAATTCAAATAAATAAAACAACTTATGTCCTTTATTATTAATGAAAAACCCTTCTTGTCTAAACAAGAAATAGAAATAATATTTCTACTAATAGTTGGCACAAAATAACAGTTCTCTAACTCAATGATAAGCCCAGTGGGCATTGATAAATGACAAGTTCTTACAGCTAAAGCAACAACTTTTGCTCCCTTTCCAACTCATAGGTCAACTTCGCCCTTAGCCAATGGTCTACTCCTTTTGAGATCCAACACATTTACACAAATTCGAGATCCACATCCAGTATCTAATACCCAAGATTCAAAAGTAGATAAATTGACTTCTATAACAAAAATACTTGTAGTGGAAGTCTCACTTCCATTCTTCTTCTTAAGCTCATCCATGTACTTATGGCAGTTCCTCTTCTAATGTCCAGTCTCACCACATTGGAAGCATGTGCCCTCCTTGGCCACCCCGCCCTTATGTTTCAAGGCAGAAGTGCTGGACTTCAAATTGCCCTTCCCCTTCCTCTTGCCTTTGGGTTTCTTAATATGCTTTTTGCCCTTGCCCTTACCTTTAATGGTCTTTCCCTTACTAATATTCTGTTCAGTAGTTCTCAACATGCTTAGCAGTTCTGGCAGAGGTTTGTCAATTTCATTCTTGTTGTAGTTCATGAAGAATTAACTATAACTTTCCGACAACGATTGTAGGACCAAGTCAGTGGCCAACTCTTGACCGAATGGGAAACCAAGCCTTTCAAGATTCTCTATGTACCCAATCATCTTGAGCACATGAGTTTCAACAGGGCTTCCTTCTGTCAGTTTACACTGAAATAATGCCTTTGAGACTTCAAATCTCTCCTGCCTTGCCTGCTCTTAATAGAGCCTCTTGAGGTGTACGACCATATCGTAGGCATCAATGTTCTCATGTTGCTTCTGAAGCTCAGAGGTCATGGTGGCTAGCATGAGACAACCAACGTCCAAGACGTCATCTTGATGCTTCTTATGAGCATCCTTTTTGGTGTGAGGGGCACTTGCAGCAGGTGGATCAGGAATAGGCTGCTCTAGAATATACATCTTTTTCTCATGCCTGAGGACTATGCTCAGATTCCTGTACCATTCTAGAAAATTTGTTTCAGACAGTTTGTCATTCTTAAGGACAAATTGCAATGATAGGTTATTTGATGTGATGGATGCCATGGTAATCTATCAACATAAATATGCAAAGTAAATATCACTACAACAAATATGACATTTAACAGCATTTGTAAAATGTTATAGAAGGTCTACAATAATATTTTGAAAACACTATCGTAGACCCCGCTATTAAAACTATACAGCGTTTGTGGAAACGTTGTCTCTTTTACAGCGTTTGTGGAAACACTGTATTTTTGACAGTGTTTTCATAATGCTGTCTCTATTAGAGCATTTTCAAAATGCCATCCTAAAGCCCAGTGTTTTGAAAACACAGTCAAACATACAACACTCTAAAATGCTGTCCTTTTTACACTATTTTGAGAGCGGTGTTTTTTACAGTGTTGTAGGCATGCTATTTCTTTTTACCTGTATGCAAAAAAAATTCTCCAATGCAAATAAAAATTGATAGATAGAAAATGCCAATACTCGATTGAAATATAAAAGTTTGGAAATTTTGTTTACAAGTATTTCAAAACCTAACATTATAGAAAAAGCTGTGCAATAAACATCAATGCATACAATAAATTTGAATCTGTACAATAGTTCCTATAAAATGTAGTCACAATGCCTTATCTTAAAGAAGGCACACAAAAGAATATCACCACAAAGTATCATAAGATAAAAAATGAACATGACAAAGAAGCTAACGACAACTACAACTTGCATGCTGCTTTGATTGGCTTCCTACTGATTACCATCATATACAGGGATAACTGCAGCAACAAAGGCCCTATGAACTCTAGAGACACTATAGACACCAAAGATAATCATGGCTCCCAGAGCTGATGCATTAGTAATGGAAACTGTGAAAGTGGGATGCAATCTAGCACATAGTTGTGGGACTAGCTGCAAATTAAACAAGCTGAATAATCAATAAAAAATATGTATGAAGGAAACTAGTTTTGTTTGAATCTGTGCTGAAGCTTCTAAAACCGATTCTTCTGGTTGCCTTCTTCTAGTAAGGACAAAGCAGAAAACTAAAATTCATGTAAACCTGTCTTATTGTCTTAGATAATTAATTAACCTTTCAATAATAAGTAATTAACGTATGGTTTTCTCTATGCTAATTTAACATGATCGTTATAAGGTCTTTGAAAAAAAAAAAAAATTTGAAGAAAAGGTGGAGTATGATCACCCTGTTTCATTAATAAGTGATTAATAAAACAAATTCAGAGTACTAAGCCAAATACAAGGTCCTACAATCATAACATAATTACAAACAAAACAATAAACCATAAACTCCACCCCAAACATTGGGGGTGGGACAAAATAGTACCAGAAGGTCGTAACATACATGCGACTAACCAAAATACATCATATCCCCTAACAAACCCTGGGGCGGTAGGTATCCAACAATGGTTAGGGCCAAGCTGTCTGTCAGTCGATCATCGGCCCAATCTCGACTTCATCATCATCAAAATCCCCAACCTGGAATACGCTCGCTATCCTCCCCCTGGGGCCTGCTGCTGCCACATTAGCCCAAAATGAAATTAAATGCATAATGTGAGTCAAATTACCAGAAATATTATTACAAATTCTCTGAAAATAATAATTATTCATGTCTAGCAAAAGAACCCAAGTCGTTGCGGCGATAGCGATATATCACGCTTCTCTCATAGTTCTTCTTTCAATAGCAAATTTTGGGCCTACCCACAGGTCCTCGTACACACTAGGGTACTAATTCATCCCCATGGCGTTGAGAACCTCAACGAGAACCACTTTGCTCCTAGGACACTGTGGGAAGATGTGGTCTTAGTTTCTAGGGTAGCATGGCAGATTCCGCAACAGGGGTCCACATTCGGTTGGGGTTTAGTGAGATTTTCTCTAGTCAAAATCACATTGTTCAACACCAGCCATAAGAAACTTTGATTTTTAGCGAGGCTTTCGTCCTCCAAATGACGCATGCCCACTTTGGGGTACATCCCCTATAGTGAATGTGATTATACAGAGAGTGTACGGTGAACGTGCCGTTCTTTTCCAATTCCCAAGATTTCTTATCTGGACCCTGAGAGCAACTAATACCCGCGTTGGTGATGTAGGTCTGAAGTTCCATGAGTCTACTCTGAGCGACCAGATCAAGTGATTGTTTAAATGGTAGTTTCCAGGTGTAGTGTGGTTGTGATGTATGATCACATAGATCAGGGAACAGGGCTCTAAGTGTGTGATCACCACACCACTTATCATACCAGAATTTGGTGAGCCTGCCATTACCGATAACTGATGTCACACAGCTACTGAATGGTTCATAGGCCTTAGTGATGCCTTTCCAGAACCCGAAGACACGTGTAACTACCTTGAAGCCCAAATTTCTCGTTCTATTTCCATGCAGATATCCTTGCACAAAATCTTGCCACCCTTCCCCATTAGGGTGGAAAACTTTCCACCACCATTTACCCAGTAGTGCAAGATTCATGTCTCACAAATAAATAATACCTAGTCCTCCATGTATCTTTTTCATGCATGCCTTCTCCCATCTGATAAGGTGATAGTCGTCTCGGTCCGGGTCTGCCCCTTTCCATAAAAATCGTTTTCAAGTCCGGTCAATTCTCTGAATTACCCATTTTGGCATTTCAAAGAAGGACAAATAGTAGGTTGGGAGATTTTTTAGGACCGCATTAATGAGCGTAACTCTCCCTCCCACTGATAGGGCTTTACCCTTCCAACCTACCAGATGCTTCTCAACCCGGTCAATAAAGGGTAGCCAATCAGTCTTTTTGAGTTTCATGGGTCTTAGTGGCAATCCCAGGTACTGAATGGGGAAACTTTCGGTCGAGCAATTGAGAATAATGGCATGTTCTAGTGCCTCCTCTGTTTCTAGGGCAATGGGAATGGGAGCACTTTTGTGGAAATTAACCGTGAGGCCAGACCAAGCTTCAAAGTTATATAATATTCCTTTGAAGACGGTAGTTTCCCCTAGTTTTCCATTACCAAATAGGAGAGTATCATCAGCATATTGGAGGATAGAGCACCCTTTGCGATTGACTCCCTTGGCCACCTGTACAATCCAGCCTGCTCTACTGCAATTAGCCATCATGGAACGAAGTACATCTACCACAATAATGAAGAGAAGGGGTGATAGCGGATCTCCTTCTCTGAGGCCCCATTTGCACGTGTCTCGACACCCCGTTTACCAAAGTTGCAGTTCTGCTGGTGGTAAGACACGTGTGGATCCATCTGATCCATCTATCTCCAAAACCTTTCCCAGCAAGCGCTTCTAGGAGACAGTCACATTCAACCGAATCATAAGCTTTCTCGAAGTCTAGCTTCAGGAGGTAGCTCTTAGCATTCGAAGTGTGGCTTTGGTGAATAGCTTCTTCAGCTGTAGCTATACTGTCCTGATTACATTGCCCTTTTATGAACCCCATCTGATCGTGACTAATGAGACCATCCACCACCTTTTCCAGTCTATTAGCGAGAGTCTTGGTAATGATCTTGACAGAGAAGTTAAGGAGACTAATAGGGCAGAAGTCTCCCACTCGCGGGGAGTCTTCTTTCTTAGGAATCAGCATAACTTTCGCAAAACCTTCATCAAGTCGCCTTTGATTTCCTCCCAGAATGTATGATAGAAGATCATCGGGAAACCATCTGGCTCTGGGAATTTGTCTTTTTCAAGTTGTTGGACTGCCTCCCAGACATCCTTGTCAGTAGGGCGCTTCTAGGGATTGCATTATAAGGTCGGAGTTGCTCGCCAAGTCCTACCAGAAATTGTGATGGAAAGGGACTCTCAAGTCCGCTTTATGACCAAAGAAAAGTTTGAAATGGGACTGGAATGCCATTCTAATATCCTTGTTGCCCAGGATCATTCCAGAGTCTATGTGGATCGAGTGAATGAGGTTAGATCTACGCCGGGCACTGGCTACTCGATGGAAGAATGCTATGTTTGCATATCCCTCTTTGAGCCACGAAATTCTAGAACGCTGTTGTAGTACCCCGTATTTTTAAATATTATTTTTAAAGGTTTATAAATGATTAAAATGATTTTTGGAGATTTAATAAATATTTTCTGGAAATTTATCTTTTACACGTGCAAATATTTTCTTAAAAAGTTCAAAAGCCAAAATTATTTTATGGAAAATACTTATTTATTATTTGGGATTTATTTATAATTTTTCTAGATTTTTCTGAAATTAATTGGATCTATTTGCAAATTTTATGAAAAAGAAGGACCTTTTTGCAAATTTGTCATTTTGAGGGGTGAAAGTGCAAAAAAATATTTTTCTGGACTTTTAATCAGTGCCGGCTAGAAAGTAAGAGTTATTTTGCTTTTAAATCTCAATTTAATTAATTTTATCAAGTTCCAAGTATAGGAATCTATTTATGTAAAGGTATGTTTTCGAGGGGTTATTTCGCAAATATGTCTAAAACCCTAAGATCCTATTTCCGGGTATTTAAAAGAAGAGAACGCAGCCATCATTCGCTGCACAATAGAAAGATTTATTATTTTTGGAGGATTGAGAGAAGGATCTTAGATTTCGCAAAAAGGAAAGGCTTTCTTGTTGGATTTCTTCATTTCAAGGTGAGTGACATGTTTGTTTTGCTTTGTATATTTTGCATGTAACTGTTTTGTTGATTTGTTTATGTATGTGATTTGGTACAATTTGGTTGTTTGATCTATGAATATTTAATGGATCTTGGATGTTGGATTGTATTGCTAGAAAGCATGTTTAGGGTTGAACATGATTATGCATATTATGGATTGGATGAAAAATTGGATCTTGTGAAACCCTAGTGGTATGTGATTACAAATTTGATTATGGTTATGAGTTTTGGTAGAAATTCAGATTTTTGAGAAAATTGAATGGAAGAGTTATGAATCAGGAGATCGTGTCTTGAGAATTGAAATTTGAGGAATTAATTGAATTGAGGAAATATATCCAAATTGAGGATTTTCTTTGAGATTGGTATTTACATGTTTTGGGATCTGAATACGAAGAAATTTCAATGAGTAATTGATTTTTAGAAAAACACTATTTTGATGATATGCACAATTTCATGTTCGATTGAAGGAAATCAACAAATCTCTATTTTTTATAAATTCAAGTAGTTTGATTTAGTTTTGTGGACTATTATATGTCCTACCAGTTATATTTGAACGTATAAGAAATATGTTTTTCGTAGAAATCGTTTTCATGAAGTAAAACTACGTATCGGTTGAATTATGCTCAACCAAAACTATACAGTCTGTAGGCCGACAGTCGACTGTCGTGAATTCTCAGTCGACTGATACGACCTGGCTGCTATGTTCTTTAGTTGTATTGAAATTTCTCTCTGGTAAGTCGACCTATGACTTTTATAAGTCGACTTATAACACTTAGAATATTTTCTTAAAGATTACTGGAATTTCTCTCTGGTAAGTCGACCTATGACTTTTATAAGTCGACTTATAACACTTAGCTTATTTTCTTAAAACCATGGAATTTTCTTTCTGGGCAGTCGACTTATGCTTTCTATAGTCGACTGATACTGATGTATCCTTATAATTTTGAATGATCTTTCAAACGATCTATTCTTTAAATGTTTTGATCTATAACGTATTATTCTATACTTTATCTTTGATTGAACATATGTTTCAAGATGTTAAGTTGAGCAATTTATGTTAGAAGTTTGGTTTGGATATTTGAGTTTGAGTCTCTAAAGGGTGTGTGTGACCCTAGCATACCGGCGGTTGAGTTATTTATATTTGGGCCTGTTGAGGCATTTTATTTGTTCAGTTGTTGAGTTAAGTCCGGTAGGGTACACCAACTCTAGGAGATTCGTTGAGTAATTAAATAACCTAAATGATAAGGACAGGCACTAGTGGTGATATGATGAACGGGAACATGAGTTATGGACCTCAGTATGGCTTGCGGTGTGAGATGATCCCCGGAATTATCCATGTGTGAGTTAAATAGTCTCCGAAATTACCTGTGGTGTGAGATTAATCTCCGGAATTATCGGAGTCGAGGCGATGCACATGTGGTATTCGTGTGATGAGGTACCATTGCTTGCGGTGTGGGGTATTCTCAAAGATTCCCAGGTGTGAGTGAAAGTCTCCGGAATTATCTGTGGATAGAGATTGTTTTCCGGAATTATCGGGGCATGGGCTAATACTCACAGTTTATCTTTATCTCGAAGTAGTCATCGTAGTAGGATTAGTTGCATGTCGGGAATTAAACCCTATAATATGGAGACATTAAGGGCTTGCACCGGACCTATGTAGAGTGTGATACATAGACTTCGACAAGTACGCATTAGAGAGTCAGCATATAGATTTGTGTTTTCTTGATTTGGTTTCACGCATGTGTTTTCTTGTTTTCTACACTTGACACTTAGTTTAGTTCCACTTGATATTTACATGTTTCCTTGCTATGTCATATTTTATGTATTCTTGTTTATTACATGTTGTTTAAGAATCCATGCTTAATGTTTATTTAAGTTGTTTGTTTTTATGTCACTCATACCATTATGGCTGATCCCTTTAGTCTTGGGGATTAGGGATCATCTCTAGCCTCATGTTTACAGGTTGTTGTTGATTAGAGCTTGGGATTTGGATGATTGAGTTCAGTTGATTTAGTGACATATGTAAATGAAAAGAAAGTGTTGTAAAGAAAAGAGAATTATGATTTGAGATGTATTGTATTCCGCTGTGCTATGTAAACGATTATTGTAATGAAAGTTGAAAAATTTTATTGGTGTTTGGTTGTGTTTAATATTACATTGAAGTTGATGCTGGGAATTGTGCCACGTATTTTTTAAGATATCTTATTAGAAATTCGGGGCGCTACAGCTGTTGCCATTTGATTTCCTCTAGCCTATAAAGTTGGTCAATTTCCTATCTGAATTGAAGCAACCTATTCCGCTCTTCCTGTAGCAGATCTCTAGTTTCTTCAGTCTTCTCAAATTCCTCAATACCTTCAAGAAGGCATTCTTTTGCCTTCTAGATCAGCGCAAATCTGGTCCGGTTCCATTTCCTGAGCTTGCCCCTAAGCCTTCTAATTTTTTCACACCAAATTGCGACTGCTTCAAACCCCGTAGTGGGGCGAGACCAACTCTCGTAGACCATGTGGTGGAAGCCTTGGATTTCTAACCATGCTTTCCTGAATCTAAACTATGGTGATCTCCTGGGTTGATCTTCCCCGGAAGATAAGAAAATAGGTACATGATCCGATGTGGGTTTAGGAAGTGATCTAGCTGACAACAACGGGAATTTGGTCTCCCAGCCAGTGGAGACCAATATCTTATCAAGTTTAGCTAGAATGGGCGATGATTGCATGTTTGACCAAGTGAAGAGCCTATCGAAGATGGGAATGTCCACCAGTTCCATATCTGTGATAACCTTATTAAACGCTTCTCTATCAGAGACACCGGATCCTCTGCCCCTATGTTCAAAGGCGAATCTAGTGATGTTGAAATCGTTCCCACCACCCAGGGGTGTGACCAGTGTGCTTGAATCGCTCTTAGTTCTGTCCAGAAGTCCATCCTAGAGGCAGAAGTGTGCGGGCCATAGACCACCGTAATTGATTGAGTCCACTGGTCGGCTTTACGTTGGAGTAAGACCAACAGTGAAAATTTACCGTAGAGCTCGTCTAGTCAACAAACGTTTCGTGGTTGAAACCTAGAGCGATACCCCCAGATGCCCCAACAGCTGGGGACATTCTCCATTCAGAGATTCAATTTCCCCCCAACCTATTAAGTCTAGACATATGAGTGAGCTTGGTCTCTTGGAGACCAACAATGTTAGCTTTTGATTTGGCGATGACCTCCTTGACCATTTCCCATTTGTCCCGCCTGCCCAGGCCTCTAACATTCCCGAATAGAGCCTCCATTAACTACGGATGGATAAGGGATCGTGACTCGATTTGGACGTCGAGTTCGAAATCAGGTTAACCCTATCGGTCTCCCACCTCCTAATTTTGTTAAGGAGGAAGGCATTCCTATCGGTATCGCTAACCGCAAGATCACAGATTTTGGCTAGACTAAAGATCTCAGTATCAGGCATGAAATTAAAAATAAAATCTAGGAATGAACATGTACCTCCGTTGCTTGTTTTAGTCGACTTAGCGGCTGCAGCAATCTCTAAATAGTCGTCTAGGGACTCCTCAATAGCCCTCTTAGCGACTTTCTGAACCCTGAAGCCTGTACCGCCTTGAGTGGAGACAGGACCCATTGGTTGTGAGGGAGGGAATGTGGAGGGTACAAATTCCGGGGAGATACACGTTGAATCGTCCGCCAGACCCTCTAAATCAATCGACTCTCCTTCCGAGTAAACAAAGTCATCTTCGAGATTCAGTCTATCATCTCGATCGTCTTCATCTAGGCCAAGCAGTGAGACGGGGAAACAATTACTTGGGCTTGTGCATATGGACCCCTCTTTGGATATATTTAATTGTATTTCTTTAACTTTCGAGATGGGGCCCTCTTTGGGCCCATTTAAAAGCTCCTCACTAAAACCCACTCTAGATAGCCCATTTAAACGACCATCTTCATTCTAAAGCCCTTCTAAATGCTTTGAGACGCTCTGTCTGTGGTGCTCCTTATTGAGCCCATGATAAGCTAAGGCAGGGGTGCGGGGGAGTGGCTCTGAGGTTCTGATGTCTTCGTCAGAGTCAGCGCAACGTGGCGCTTTCTGTTTGGTTGGCATTGCGCTCGATGCTGAGGGCGTTGTAAACGAAGGGGTTAGCGATAGAAACGAAGCTTCAGTCACTTCTTTGCCCTCTTCGTTGCATTTACACCAGCTTTTCCCCTTCTAAGGTCTTTGAATAGTTAACATGAGAGATATTGTGGTGACAACATTCCGATCTGGACAACTTTATTAGACAATGTGATCTGACACCATGTTTGCTATATACTATTAACAAAAAGATTGTGATAGATCAGATTGTAAAATACAGTTTTTATGAATGTCAGAGCAGCTATCGTAGTAAATTGACTGCATTTTCTGTTGATCTGGTTAATCGGCTCAGTAGTGTCGGTGTTTTTGTTAAAACTATCAGTATCATGTTTCAAATTCTCATCGATTCTTCTGCTCTGAGTTTTGGACTCTGCTACGGTGAATATTGAGAAACCCATGAACCATCAGATTTCTTCTTCATAATTAATCAAAATTTTTCAGTTTAAAACTAGTCAGGGTATATATAGCTATAAAACCTGTGAAATCTACGGTATTTATCTACAAGTCACCATATTGATAAACGAGCTGTACATTCTTATTAAAGTACAATGATCAACTATTGAATGCAAGGTAGGAGATTAATGCTGCAGGAAAAGAAAGATAAGAATCTCACCGTGCCACGTACAAGAGCCCGCTGATACCATAGATAAAGGATGTTGATTAATCTCATTAGCTCCTTCATGGGAACCCAGCCCGTTTCTAGGGTCTCTATGCAACAGGCGATACATTAATCGCTTCACTGAGAGGCTTACCTACACAAAAGGACTTGAGATAGATATAGTAAGTGCTTCTAATACAAAAAATACTCTAGAAAAACGAATTTGAATTTCCCATTGTATAGAGGTTACTTACTAGTGCAGTATTTAAAAAAAAAAAGCAATGACTTGGTTAAAGAACTAAATGGTGGCGATTAGGATTTTACTTTTGAGAAGGCGTATCAATAGGTAATGCATAATATTTCTAGTTCAAGTAATAAATTAAGAACGGTCATCTTGAGCATCCTTGTTATCGTATAATATTGTTGTCTACCATTGCTCTTAACAAATTAAGGACAAGAAAAACTAAATTCCACTATATTTGACAAAAATATTGCTTTTTATAAGTCCACAAATGAGGTGGTTCAATGTTGAACTAGATTGTTGTTGCATTGATATAGAGTAGAAGGTTGATCACCACGAACATTCCGAAATGCTTGCAGGAAATTTGAGATCTTTATGAAGAATATTATCAAATGTCTTTTGCCTTGTTTTCCCTCTGAATGGTGTATATCCATAAAGTATTTCATATAGAAGAATGCCTAAAATTGAATGTAAGTATGCATCAAGATAAAATAAATTTGGACGAACAATGAAATTACTTCAGACAGCACCAGACAAAAAATTGTTTTCCACCAATGTAACCCCTGTTTCCCTTTTCTTGTATTTTGGATGTATTTATCTTTTTCTGAGTATTTGTTCTAATTGTATTCTTCTGTTCTTTCGGAACCATGTAATTGTTCCTCATTCTCAATAAAATCTATCTATCTTGCCTTCGATTCAGTTCTGTGATTTTCGATCTTCTGATTAAATTTTGTTTGCTAATTATTGTCTCCGGTTGAATTGTTTAATTATAATTTATTTGGTTCTTGGCCTAATTAATTGTTATTTAATTCGTATCCCAAAACCCTATACCATAACCCGTTTTACCCTCTAAACCCTAATATTCACTCCTATATATATACCCCCACTATTTACCTCCTAATCACAACCTTAACCACCTATTACCCTACCCATACAGCCACCTTCACTGTTCCGTCGCCAACCCCATCAACCTCTCCCCCTACCTCCTGCTTCACCTCCGAAACCCATTCCCCATCCACTGCAGACCACGACCGCCACCTTCCCTCATATCCCCTCAGCGTTGCCCTGCATCCCGACCCCCCTTGTTTCCCGCCGTGCTGCCTCCACCTGCCGTGTGCACCCTACATCCCAAAGCAGCAGCAACAGTCCCAACGACAGTATCATCCTACAGTAGCCGCAACCTCCCTTCCGGTTGTTCACCCCCGACACTAGCAGCCGCCTGTCCCCGCCGCGCCGTTGCTGTTTTTCCGTCATGCCGCCCCTGTCTGTTGTTGTCCTCCTCGCAGTGCACACACCCGACCCCGTAACTGCCTCTTCCTTGTGTGCCTGCGATTTGATCAAGTTTTGACCAAGTGAGATCTCGACCGTTGGATCTGCTTGATCATCATCATCTCGATAACCATCTTGATTATCAAGATCCGTACCGATCGTGCTCGTCGTCGGGATCCGTTCCCGTTATTCTCTTTCATCAGATTCGTCATCTACCCTAAGGCAAGTAACTTGTATTATTTTTGTTGTATATACAAGTACTAAATATTGCCTGTAGTGTGGCTTTTGTTTCTAGATTCGTTTTTATGAAAAACCCTTGTTAGATCTTGCCTCTATTTGTTGATCCATCCGTAGTCATCCTTTGTTACACACACGACATGAAATTAATTTAGATCTAATTAAATTCTCGGTGCATGTATGTATGTTGTTCCGTGATCCATGACATGTTGTATGAATCTTGCATGCTTGATACGTTAGTTGTGGTATCTTGCGGTAGACTTGTTAGACACCCATATCATGTTGTTTTGGACATCTATTATACCATGTTTTGTATTTCGTTTTAGGTTGGATTTGTTGTATATGAACTATTTGATCTGTTTTTGCTGCTGCCCTGTGTTGTTTTAGTATTTTAGACATTGTTAAGGTAAGTAAATTGTGGTAGGGTAAAAATGGCTTGGGGCCCAACCAGGGCCCAATACAACTCTCACTCAAAAATTGGTAAAAATAGCAATCTAGTTCGGCTTCGAGCCACTGCAGGGTCGGCGCCGAACCTAAAGTTCACCCCCACAGATCTGGTCTCCTCGTATCCGATGAGCGGCGATGGCCCTCGACCTCCGATCCACGACAGCCCTCCGGGCCGTCCGCCCCTCCTGGTATAGAATGAGGATGACCTGGCACAGCCTAGGCCACCAGATCCTCCCGGAAGCACAGAAGCCCCATGATCTGCCATGTCCGCTCCAAATACCACCAAGGGCTTTGCCGCGTCAGCCCTATACCACTCCTGGTACTGCCACGTCAGCCCTAAACCCCCTGGGCCTTCTGCCACGTCAGGCCCATAGGCTTTCGGGTTCAGACCCGGCCCCCAAGCGGATCCAAACCCGGTTAGAATTCTCTATAAATACTAGACCCTCACCCACCTTTAGAGGTAACCAATCTTTTGCCACTTAAATTCACCTAGTTATTGCTACTCTCTCACAGAGACTGACTAGATCGTCGGAGGGTCCGCCACCGGGATAAACCCCAGTGTTTCAGGACCGTCTGCAGGTACACAAGACCTCGGATCTGAACCCTCTGATCCGAGCCGAGGCATCCACTTCACTCCGAGCCCGTTGCAGGAGCTGCCAGATCACTCCGAGGGTCGCCTGACAAGCAGCTTTCTACTTCAATATAAATTGAGTCCGAACTCACACCTGGTGCATCCACACGTCTCCCAGAAATAAACTGCATCAGGTTGGCGCCGTCTGTGGGAACACTGCTTCAGAAGCCGACCCGAGCTCGACCATCAAGGCACCCCGACAGCCGAACTCTCATGGCCTCAAAGGGCAAGGGGGCTGCTTCCTCCGTCAACCGACGGGACTCGCCCCCACCAACTGCTAACGCCGATCCACACCCTTCAAAACACAGGGCTCACCATCATGGGTCCCAAAGGAGCGTCACCCGTCAGGTCCAGCCCGACCTACGGGGAGTAATCGTCAGCCGACAGATTAGCCGCAGCAGGGGAAGGGCCGCTTCCAACCCGGCCCCGAACCATCCTAGACCGCCGTCCGAGGGACGGAGGTCAGTACTCAGCCGCATCGGAAGGCAGCCTTCAGACCGACCCAACAGGGTCGAGGGAGCCCCCGTCACTCACAAGGAGACCCTCCGACGGGCCCCCAGGGAGGAAACCCTCCACTCCCAAACCGGATCGGATGCCGAGGCCAGCGTGTCGCGCCCATCAACAATCCAGCCAGAAGACAATGGCGTACTCCTAAGACGCCTCCAAGAGATGGAGGATCGCCTCGATCATATAGGAGACGGCGACCGACGAGCGCCTCAGGGGTACAGACCTGTCCGTCCTCCCTTCTCCGCCCCCATCCTCCAAGCGGAAATACCCAGGAATTTCCGACCACCTCAATTCGAGACCTACGACGGCGAGGGAGATCCCGCTGATCACATGGAGGGTTTCAAAACCCTCATGATGATTCACAGCGCCTCGGATCCCCTACTATGCCGAGCCTTCCCCACCACACTTCGGGGTCCGGCTCGTGAATGGTAATCGAAACTCACCCCCGGCTCCATTTACTCCTTCGACCAACTAGAGGGCAATTTTCTTGCCCACTTCGTCACCAGTCGGAAGGCGGAAAGGACCAGCGCCTCTTTACTTGGGCTCAGACAGATAGAGGGAGAGTCCCTCAGAGTGTTCGTCCGGAGATTTACCACGGAGGCGAGGTCGGTCTCCTCTCTTGATCCAGGCGTCGCCTCTGCGGCCTTTCGGCACAACGTCCGTCATGGACAGCTGAAAGCTTCTCTGGCGAAGAGACCCCCCGTCGACTTTCCCGACCTCCTCAACAGGGTCGAGAAATACATTAGGGCAGAAGAGGCCCTTAGCCCCGAAGATGCTAGGGAGGCCACCTCGAAGGGAAAACGGAAGGCCGAAGAAGTCGAACCATCAAAGAAGGCTCCGAGGGACGCGGGGGCCATAAAGAAAATCCCGCCGGTCCCCCGCTTCGAGAGGTACACTCCCTTGACACATAACGTATCCGCCATCCTCTTAGAAATCGAAGACAAAGGCATTGTTCGACTACCTCCCCGACCTAACAACAACAAGAACCGAGATCAGCGCTTCTACTGCCGCTTCCACAGAGACCATGGGCACGACACCGACCAATGCCGGGCCCTGAAAGACGAGATTGAGGAACTCATCTCCAGGGGGTACCTCCGAGAATTCACCCGATAAGTCCTACGGGATCGACGAGATACTAGGAGTCGGAGGCTCTCGCCTCCGAACCCTACTCCGAACCGCATCCAGGGTCGGGATCCCGAGTCCGAGGGAGCCGCGGATACGCCATTCATCTTGCACTGTGTCCACGGAGGGCCGATGGGAGGAGAATCGAATACTTCCCGAAAAGCCTTCATCCGAGAGGTGAATGCTGTCTAAGACAACCCCTCGCCCAAGCTACAGCCAATTCCAGTCTCGTTCTCAGGAGAGGACCTCGAAGGTATTCGCCTGCCCCACTGCGATGCCCTCGTCATTAGCCTCCACATGGCTAATTGTGAAGTTCGCCGAATCCTCGTCGACAATGGCAGCTCGGTTAATATTCTTTTCCTCGAAGCCTTTGAGAATCTCAAGTTACCTAGAGGCAAGCTCAAGCCGGCCGGATATACCTTGCATGGGTTCTCCGGCGTCCCTGTCGTGATAGAAGGGATTGTTACCCTCGACGTTACTGCAGGATCGGCTCCCATCAAGAGGACGGAGTCTATGGACTTCATGGTGGTCAACGTCAAAGCGGCTTACAACGCCATACTCGGCCGACCCGGATTATGCTCCCTCCAAGCAGTGCCTTCGGCCTACCATCTGAAGCTTAAATTTCCCACCCCGCTAGGTGTCGGCATCGTCCGAGGCAGCCAAGAAGCGGCGCGATCGTGCTACATGACCACCGTCGGGGAGAGGTGTGTTCCCCCTCGATGCCGTCGAATTCAAACCAGAGAGGGACGGCCCTACTCCCGAACCTGCTGTCGAGCCGGAGGGATTCCCATTGGACGCCGAGCACCTAGTGAATTTCCTTGAGGGACGAGCTTAAGTTCTAACTTAGCTAGAAGTAAACCTTTTGTAAAGCTTTCGTATGTAAAGGGCCGTTTTAGCAGCCCCCCCTATCTTATACTAAGGAAATCTCTTTGTATCATACTCCAAGCGCCTCGGCGGATCCGACCTAATACCAGACGAGGGGATCGACACCCAAGTCTTCACCCCGGGATCATCCCCGACGCCTCGGTATTTCCGACACGACCCAGGCCGGAAGACTTCACCACGCCCCACGCCGATCCCTCACGGACCGACAGAGCCGAACCACATTCCCTTCATCATTCCGTACACTATCAACCGGAGCAAAGAGTGAAATGAATTCCTTATTCATACTCCTTTATTGGGTTAGGAGGAAACAAACAAAGACCGTTACAGAAACACTCCTCTCATCTCAAACAGTAGGAAGCCGCCCTCTCAAGACCCCTCTGGTCCGACGAACGACGGGATCACTCCAATCGAACAACTTGGAACTCTCTCTTGTCATAATGGTCCTTCGGTTCGGCCACGGACGACACACCGGCCACGGAACTCTGGGCATCGGTGGGCTGCATACGCTCCAATAACGGCAGCGCAGAGGGTACCCCCTCCGCTCGCTGACCACCCGAGGAAGGTCTCGAGATGCCCAGCATCGTCCGGTAGCGGTGTATCTCCACCTCCTTCTCCACTATCACATCGCGAAGTAGCTTCTCAGAGGAGGGCCTCTGCACCGAGGAACTCGACATAGTATATCCGAGTCCGACACCCACGAGTTCCCGATCCACCATCGCCCTCCTCAGACGGCTTGCCTCCTCACCAAGGGCTTCAGACATGTTCCTGTAATAATTAAAGGCCGCATCAGCATTACGAGCCCTCTCACGGTACCGAGCCAAAGTGGCCTCCAATGCCTCAACCTTGCTCCGGAGCCACGCCGCGTCGGAACGACGGGGGTCCGCCTCGGGAAGGGAAGCCACAACCTACAAGAGAACCAACTCAACGCACATAAGCAAGGAGGTTCGGAAGTATCCGAAGTCAAAACACTTGGCCAGTCAAAAATACTTTTTTATAAATTGTGCTGCTTCTTACAAAAAAGGCGGTGGCCAGTCCGCGGAAGGCAAATACAATCGAAGGGGGGGAAAAAGAAAGATAAAACTATACAACTTGATTTCCCACCTCGGCATCGATCGGGTTCGCAGGAGGGTCGACGGCCGGGTTGCCAACGGGCCCTTCTTCGGCAGGAGTCTTCGGTGTCCCCTCGATCTCCATGTCATACTCAAAGTTGGACAGGTCGACGGTCGGGTAGAAGTGCCTCACATGACTGAGGGCCTTCGCGTAGCACTCATCCTGGGCCTTGATCACCATCCGCTGATCCGCATCTGTCAGCTCTTCCCTCTCCTTGGCGAACGCAGCCGTCAACTCCTCCTTCTCCTTGGCAAACTTCTTCTTCAAGGAGACCACCCTCTTCCCCCACTCGACGTCCTTGGCCTCGAGCTCGAGCTTCATCTGCTGCTCTCTCTTATGCGAACCCTCGAGCTCGATCCGCATCTCCTTCATCTCCCGCTCGCTCTTGTCCGCCCGAGCCCGCTCTTGTGATAGGGACGCTTCGTAGAGGTTCTTTACGTTAGCTCCCTGCATACAAGCCTGCAACCGACAAGCATTGATAAGAAGAAAACTCCCGAAGCAAGATTAACAAGAGGGATGAGGTCGACAAGCTTACCAACATGGTGGCCTGCACCAGGCGCGTAAATGCCACCTCTACGGGCTCGCTCTCCATCACTTGGCGATCACGAGGGGTCGCCAACCTCTCCACCACCTCAACGGCCTGGGCTTCCTCAGTCAGACAGTCACCCATCCGAACCGACCAGTCCGGCGCCCACCGTTGCCGCAACATCTCCACCACCGGGTCCTCCTCCTCAACCTCTACCAAGGGACCTTTCACCTTGTCGAGATCGGATGCCCTCGCTGGGCCCTTACCCCTCGAAGGGGCCGCCCCCTTGCTCGTCTCTGAGCGAGTCCTCTTAGCCCTCGGCTCGAGCGGGGCCTCCGAGATAACCAGGGACGGCTCCCTCGGCTTCTTCGCTGCCTCCCCCTTCTTCTTCTCGGCGTTCTCCTTCTTCATGGCAAGCCTCCTTGCTTTGATCGATGCCTCATCCATATCTACAGAAAAAACCATTAAGAGCAATGAGCAAGAAAGTACGAAAAGACCGAGAGAAAAGAAACAACTACATACGCAGAACGGCTGGGCTAAGTCCAACGCTCGCCAGGTGGGCCTCCGTCACCTTCGTCCAATCGATACTAGGGGACAAACGGAGGCACTCGACAAACCCCCACTCCTCGGCTGTCAGATCCCTCGGCCTCGGCGGTGGATAGCTCGGCTTGGAATGGTTCCATCGAGTCGGAATGTCCCAGGGCTCCTCACTCCGGATCACCAGATATTTTTTCTTCCAATCCTTGATGGAGTCCGGATGACTGTGAACGACCTTCCCCTTACTCCGAGGGGAGATATAGTAAATACCCTCAGCCGCCGAGCTGATCATCAACATCGCTCGGAACACGTTCAACCGCAGGGGTACCTTTTGTTCCTCGCACATCAGTACAAAACAAATTATCTGCTTCCAAGAGTTCGGCCCATACTGCATCGGCGCCAAGGAGGCCCAGTTCAACACTTCCCGAACAAACGGGTGGACTGGCAGCCTCAGCCCAGAGATGAAGGCGTCCACTGGAAAGACGCAATACCAAGCAGATAGGGGATCGGTTGGGCACAGAGTAGAGCTCGGCAGCATCAATTCATAGCCAGGACCTATGTGGTACGCCAGCTGCAAAACCTCCAAGTCCCCACCCTCCAAGACAGTCTGAATCGCGTCCACCATCACCCTCTTCCGACTCGGCGAAGAGGCCTGCACGCCGAAGAGCTCCTTGTCAGATAGGTCTTCAGGATACTGACGGAAAGGCTTCGGCTGCACGGGCAAACCTGTCCACAAATTGCGGTAAACAGGCGCCCTGGCTCGAACCACCAGTCCTCGGTCCTACCTTCCTCGGAGCCTTCTTCCTCTTCTTGGTTCGCTCCGGCGAGGGAGTAGATAAGGGCCCCAGACCAGTCGGCGTGGAACTCGGACCCGCACCCTGAACTGTGGATCTTCTTACTGAGCCGCCCTCGCCTCCCTCCTCCTCGGAAGTCAACTCCAGAATGCGGACGCCCTCCGAGCCATCATTCGCTTCCTCCGACTCGCTACTCTCCACCACGAAGGGACGTCGGGAGCGTAACGGCCTCGCACCATGTACCTCCTCCTCCTCACCTACTGGTTCCTCCCACGAAACCGAGTCGGAAGGCTCCTCAACGTGTACTGACTCCTCCTCAAGCACGGGCTCCTCCCATGACGTCGATCTAGAGACAGGTTTCACTTCCCCCCTAGACGTCGACGCTGACGAGCCAGACTGAGCCCTATCCATCTGTGCCTAAACTAAACAGACTTACCAACTCACCTGGGGTCACTTCGGAAGGGCGAGTCTAGTGCAGCAAACTGCAGGGACGAGCACTGAAGTGTTGGGAAAATTTTGAAAAAGAAAGCAGCAAGAAAGGAGTGGGCTAAAGAGGGAGAGGGGGGAGTATTTATAAAGGATGAAAGCGACTCCTCGATTTCCGCAAGAACTGTTCACCTATTGACGTGCAACTGCCGCCTGGGAAATCGCGCCACGTCCTCAAAACGTGCGCTGCTGACGTCATCCAATGCCAGGCTGGCAGCCAGACGAGGGGGTCAGTTCGGAGGGGGTATTCGGCAAAGAGAACGTTTTACTTAAGATTTAAGGCGCCGTCCTTAGACAGACGCCACGGGCTCCAGGGCTCGGTCGGTTCCCCTTTCACCCACGAGCAGCTCGGGGCTTACAACCTCGTCAGCCGAAACCCCGAACTGTTCGAGGGTGAGACAGAAACCGCCATCACCTGGAGCCCTATTTGAAGACAGAGTGGCCAACCTCCAATCGGAGACGACCCATCTATCTGAGGCTCTTCAGCCCCTAGCCTGGGATATGGTTGATGCCCCTCCCGTCTGGATCTCTCTCGGGCCAAACAACCATATCAGGGTCGTCTGACCTGAAAAAGGATCCAGACGGCAAAAGTATCACCAATCCGAGGCTCCTCATCTACCGGTCCGAATTTCGATCGTTACCCCTCTCGCCCTGATCCCCCCTGGATCTGGCTACCGTATCAGAGCCATCAGATCCAAGAGAAGATCCGGGCGGCAGAGAAACCACCTCTCCGACACGACCGGGGGTAAAATTTTGCAAGAAACAGACGTCCGCCGGAGCAGACACCTTTGATGGCCAATAGACCACCCTTGCTGTGATCCAACCCACTGCAGAGAGAGGGGTACTTATAGCCTCCCCCATAGGCCGGCCTTTATGACATGGGGAAGACCAAACGACGGAAGACCATGCGCCATGCATTTAATAGGCGGCGCCATTAAGGCCCCTGGGAAATTGGAACATCACACAGATCCCGGGGCGCCTTTAATGCTCCGCAAAGACAGCGGACCACCCTGCTCAACATTCCTAAGGAACAACGGTTCGCCCCCCACCCTTGCCGATCCGTAATCCCTCGCCAGCTCGAGGTCAGGTCTAGCACCAGGGTAGTCTTCTCAGGAAGGCTCCACGGCTCGCCATCGCCCTTGCCGACCCGTAATCCCTCGCCAAGCTCGAGGTCATATCTGGCACCAGGGTAGTCTTCTCAGGAAGGCTCAACGGCTCGCCATCCCCCTTGTTGGCCCATAAGTCCCTCGCCAGCTCGAGGTCGGGTCTAGCACCAGGGTAGTCTTCTCAGGAAGGCTCCATGGCTCGCCATCGCCCTTGTTAACTCGTAATCCCTCGACAGCTCGAGGTCAGGTCTAGCACCAGGGTAGTCTTCTCAGGAAGGCTCAACGGCTCGCCCTCACCCTTGTTGGCCCATAAGTCCCTCGCCAGCTCGAGGTCGGGTCTAGCACCAGGGTAGTCTTCTCAGGAAGGCTCCACGGCTCGCCATCGCCCTTGTTAACTCGTAATCCCTCGACAGCTCGAGGTCAGGTCTAGCACCAGGGTAGTCTTCTCAGGAAGGCTCAACGGCTTGCCATCACCCTTGCCGATCCATAATCCCTCGCCTGCTCGAGGTTAGGTCGGGCGCCAAGATAATCCCCTCATGAAGGCACAATGGCTCGCCATCCCATTTCTACAACCGTAAACACTCCTCCACGGCTAGCTCCCGCACCCCCGCAGGAGTGGGGGGCTTGTGTGGTAGGGTAAAAATGGCTTGGGGCCCAACCAGGGCCCAATACAACTCTCACTCAAAAATTGGTAAAAACAGCAGTCTAGTTCGGCTTCGAGCCACTGCAGGGTCGGCGCCGAACCTAAAGTTCACCCCCACAGATCTGGTCTCCTCGAATCCGATGAGCGGCGATGGCCCTCGACCTCCGATCCACGACAGCCCTCCGGGCCGTCCGCCCCTCCTGGTATAGAATGAGGATGACCTGGCACAGCCTGGGCCACCAGATCCTCCCGGAAGCACAGAAGCCCCATGATCTGCCATATCAGCTGCAAATACCACCAAGGGCTTTGCCGCGTCAGCCCTATACCACTCCTGGTACTGCCACGTCAGCCCTAAACCCCCTGGGCCTTCTGCCACGTCAGGCCCATGGGCTTTCGGGTTCAGACCCGGCACCCAAGCGGATCCAAACCCGGTTAGAATTCTCTATAAATACTAGACCCTCACCCACCTTTAGAGGTAACCAATCTTTTGCCACTTAAATTCACCTAGTTATTGCTACTCTCTCACAGAGACTGACTAGATCGTCGGAGGGTCCGCCATCGGGATAAACCCCGGTGTTTCAGGACCGTCTGCAGGTACACAAGACCTCGGATCCGAACCCTCTGATCCGAGCCGAGGCATCCACTTCACTCTGAGCCCGTTGCAGGAGCCGCCAGGTCACTCCGAGGGTCGCCTGACAAGTAGCTTTCTCCTTCAATATAAATTGAGTCCGAACTCACACCTGGTGCATCCACACGTCTCCTAGAAATAAACCGCATCATAAATCAAATTAATTTGTGAATATAAATCGTAAACCCCGCTGTCTATTTTCCAGAATTTTTGACAAGTCTTTGTTTGGATTTGTGAGTTACGAGTTATTGCTGTTTTGCTACAGATGTGTTTAAAATTTCAGATTCTGTTTTACGTTATTTCTGTATAGTTATTCATTTTAATAATGATGTTAAAGATAAGATTTGGATCTAAAATTTTTCTGGGCATGACTAGACTTGACTAGGATTAATCCCAATTTTTTGTGGATTTAATTAATGACTTTTATAAACTATTATATGCTTGTGAACAAACTACTATATTTCCAGAATTTCATATTGTTCAATAAAGAACCATAAACCCGATTCCAGTCACTGTTGATTAAAACTTTGTAAATAGAAACTGTAGCCTGATGTATCTATTTTACAACCCTTTTGACAGATTTGGTTTTCGAGTTACACTTTGTAATCTATCGCTGGTTTAGTACTGCTGTGTTTAAGGTTTCAGATTTGCAAACTTGCTGTATCTTGCTGTTTCCCGAATTTGTTTAACTATACTATCTGAGTTGGAATATTATGAAATTTTATTTGCTGATACTAGACATACTAGGGAATATCCCAGATTTTTCTTGGATTTAATCAGTGAGTTTTTATATCATTTTCATGCTTATGAATACAACCTTGTGATTTCTAGCTAAACACGATTTTTGTATATAATTCTGTTTTAAGCCCTATTTCTGATATTATTATACGACTTATATATATGTGCTGAATTCGTTCGAGAGTCTATTTTCTATAATTTTGACGGATCCAGATTTGCATGTCTGTGGCAACGAGAATCTCAGAATTCTTGCAGTATTGTCTTGTTGTCCAGAACTAAAAGTTTCGTCGTCCTAGTCTTTTATGAGTTGTCTGTCACCTATGCATGTTTATGTTCCGACCTGAACCTGTCTCTTGTTCTTGCCATGTTGTTTTTGCCCTATTTTATGCATGTATATGCCTGTTTGATGATAATAACAAGTAATCAAGCTGGGGTTAAGGAAAAGACCTTAGTAGTAGACAATATAGGTATGTGTACTCAGAGGGGGGCCTCGTTCACATTTTATATTTGATTCATGTTGATTCATGAACCTGTTGCACTTTATGTTTGATTCATGAATCTGTTTGTAACCCCTGTTTTTCGTTTTTCGTATTCTTGGTATATTTTTTTCTTCTTTCTTGAGTATTTATACTCTTCTTGTATTTTGGACCGTATATTGGAGTTGTTTTCAATATATATATTCATTTTTGGTCATTTTGAACTTCTTGTGATTTATTTTTCTGTCCCTTGATTTGTTCTTGATCGTTATTATTACTTCGCTCTTCATTGGTTCTTGCTCTCTTATTTTATTTTCGTTGAGTGCTCGTGGTATTTTGGGTTGCTAATCCTATTGCTATTCATATTGCTTTTGATCCCTAATTAACTACCAAGACTAAATTAGCCTACAACCCAATCTCCTACTACTACTCCTAATAAACCCAAATACACCCAATTACCCACAATCCCACTAAAAACCCTAATCCAAACCCTATATAAACTAACCTGCTACCTAAACCCTAACCCTAAATAACCCTACCCCGATCTCCCTCTCTCTCTGTTGCGCCGTCACCCCGACCAACACCCCCAGCCCCCAACCCGATCACCCCCCTTTTCCTGCCTGCACCCTACTCCCGTCGCCAGCCCACCCGAACACCCTAGCCGTCATCTCCCCGAGCACCATCAAACTCCACCTCATCTCCATCCCATCCATCTCTCTCTCGTCGTCTCCCTGTCCTCTGGTGCCGACAACAGCAGCAGCAGCAGGGCCAGCATCGGCCAGCGCCGCCACCGCCACTCCCGACCGCTCTCTCTCTCTCCCTCTCTCTCTCTCTCTCTCTCTCTCTCTCTCTCTCTCTCTCTCTTGGGTTGCGCATGCACGTGGGTTGCATGTGTGGTTGTGTGATGGCTTTGGTTCGTGATCTTCGTTCGTGGGTTTTGTTCGTTGTCGGGAATTCGCTCCCATTATTCTTGGTGTTCATTTCGTCTTCAGTTAAGGTAAGTAACTTGTACTCAATTCCTTTGTATAATACAAGTCATAAATTCCGCTTGTAGTGTAGTTAGGTTCTAAAGACAACTCGTGTGTGATGTGTGGTTGATGAGTATTGTCTCTATAGTGCTATTGACCATAGTTACCTCACGACATAAATTTGACATGAAACAACTTAGGTTTTAACCGTTCTTGATGTGATTATATTTGTGAGATAATTATGAGAATTTGGGTGTTCGATTGGATCCATATGATATACTTGTTGTGGTCATGCTATATACCCCATTTCATGATGTTTGGACACTTAGTTTATTCTATAACATGTTTGGTTGTGTTTGGAACAAGTTTCGTATGTTGTATGTTGATTTGTTGTTAAGAGAAAAATCTGTATTTTGTCAGTGATCAGTTTTGATTGGTATTTTAGACCATATTAAGGTCAGTATCTTAATTTCAGTATTAAACATGATTTTTAGATAAATTTGTCTTCTTTCCAAATTTTTTGACAGAGATCGATTTCGTTTTCGTATGTGTGAGATATGATTGTTTTACTACAGAGGTGTATTATATTTCCAGATTTTGTTCCTTGATGATTTCGATGCCTAAACTATTTCGATACTAGTGCTAAGCATATTATTTTGATCTGAAATTTTCTACAGTGTTTCTATACCAATTTAGGGATTACCCAAAATTTTGGTGAATTTTACTGATTAGTTTTATATACCGTTTCATGCATGTTTATAAAAACTATACTTGCTGGTTTTTGCTCGCTGTTCTGGAAAGATTTGTATTTTCACCCTAATTTATTTTTCTGTATGAAAAATATTTATCAAATATGAAAGTTATCTTATTTTGTCTATTTTCATCTCTCTTTGACGGATCTGAATTTTGTTTCACGGTTTGCGAGATATTACAGTTTTCGTACAGCAGTGTTGGGAATTCCAAATTTGCCAAACTATCGTTTCTTGACGTTTTCTGATTTTTTTTTTGTTAAACTAATTGTACTGGAAAATTTTGAAACTTTATATTTTGATACTAGACATATAGGGGAATACCCCAAATTTTTCCTGGATTTATTTGAGTTGTTTTGATGCTGTTTTCCTGACTGTGAATTCGGTTTACTGATTTCTGGCTGAACGTTTTTTCTGGTTTCAAATCAGTTTTGAGTTATGTTTTTCTGAAACACTATATGACTTATATATATTCACTGGATTCTTTTGGAAGTCTATTTTCCAGATTCTCTGATGGACCTAGGTTTTGATATTTCTGGTAACGGGAATCGCTGTTTTAGTACTGTACTGTCGTGCTGGCCTGAATTAGGAAGTACCCTATTTTGTTTTGTTAGGTGACTATCTTACCATCTGTACATGCTTATCGGTTGTTCTGAACTTGTGGGTTGACATATTATGCTAGATTTACTGTGGTTTATGCACATACACATTTTTTGATAATAATTATAAAATAATCAAGCCGGGTTTATGGGAAAGATTTAGTAGTGGGAAAGCATAGAAATGTATACTTAGAAGGGGGCCCATGTTTTCCATATAATTATCTGTGATCTGTTATTCTGTACCCTTTCTACATTACTTCCTATAGGAAGGTGTAGGGAAGAAGAGAACCACTAGGTTCTATCTGTCTATCTGGATTTTGCATCTGCTATCTATCTGTCTGAACCCTGAGTACACGGCCCTATATGATCCCCTACGAAATCTACAAATGCAACTATTTTGAATGTAGAAACCATGTGATAAAAGGATGGAACATGAAGTGCTACATAGTTTGTAATTAATACAAGACTTATAAGAATCTGAATCTGTATCTGACATCTGTATCTATATCTGTATCTGATATCTGAATATGTTATCTGTACTGCTATCTGATTACCTGATTATCTGATTATCTGTTATCAGTCTGATACTATCATTTGACACTATTATTTGACACTATCCGTATATCTGTCTGCATGCTATTTGACACTTGACACTTGACACTTGACACATCTTAGTATACCATGCTAGTTGATTTTGTTATACCATGCTATATCTGTTTCTGCTATTATTATAGTTGTTTAGTTTTTCATGTACTTGTATCCTGCATTACAAGCGACCCGTAACTTGCATTGACGGGTACTTGTTTTCTTTTTCCTTCTCCTGCAATTTATTGATTACAGATCAGAATGGTCGTTTGCTCGATGGTATTGGAGAAATGAAATATTAGTGCTGGACTTCTTTTTGCTATTATTATTATCTGTTGCTTTGAACGATGTATTTAAGTATTTGGATTTTATTTGTATTTGGGCAATGTGACCCAGGATATTAACTTGTTCGGATCTGTTTATTTGAGACTATTATAATAATGGATTTCAGTTAATTTCTGTTGGCACTTTGTTTTGTTTTGAGATATATATGTCTGTGTGAGGATGATTCTTTTGGCTTTCAACTCTGATTATTCTGAGATTTGTTGTAATGATTTTGAACAGCTTATGGATGATGCAAATTATTCGCTGGGTTGAGTCGTGTATACGTATTTCGTATTCTTTTTGGTAAGCCGGGCGTGACACTGTTGATTCATGAACTTGTTGTACTTTATGCTTTGATTCAAGGACCTGATGATCCATGAACCTGTTGATTCATGAACCTGTTGATTCACGAACCCGTTGATTCGTGAACCTGTTATGTTACTACCTGATTCATGAACCTGTTACATGTTACCTGTGCATGACGCCTGAGTAGACGGCCCTATAGAAACCCACTACTAGATCTAAACGTAAATTGCATGTATGTAGAAACCATGTGGTAAAAATTTAGGATGCATGAAGTGCTACCTAGCTAGAAATAAGTACAAGATTTAAAATTACATGACCACCTGCATATTCCTGTTACATGTTTACCTGTACATGCTACCTGACACCTATTACATGTTTACTTGCTTGCATGATACCTGCTACCTATCACATGTCACATGCACCTTGTTATCTCATCATATTATTTGATTTTGTCCCTGATTTATGTTAGTCATTCTGTTTTGCTGTCACTCATTCTATACTTATTCAGTACTTGCTTTCGCTGTTACTCTATTCTTATCTATCTGTTTTTCTTGTACTTATTTCCTGCACTACAAAACATTGATGGATGTTTTGTTTCTTTTTCCTCTTGCTGCAATTTGTTAAACTTGCAGACTTCGGTGACCAGCTGTCTGATGGAGTAGGTGACCAAACTTTCTAGCTGGCTGGAGTTTTTTGCATTAGTTTATTTCCTGTTTTGAATAAATTGTATTTTGCTACTCGGATTGTGTATTGGGCAGTTTGTCCCAGAATTTATAACTTCTTTCCAGATCTGATTATTTGAAATTAAGTATTCATCTTTTCGAGTATTCTTGTTGGTTATTCTAATTTATTCATGCATGTGTGGTTGATTATCTTCTGTTTATTCCTTGTTTATTCTTGTGAAATGTTGAAAATATCCTTACAGCTTATGAATCGTGAAAACCATTCGCTGGACTTAGTCACGTATCCGTATTCCGTATTTCTTTTGGGAATCGAGGCGTGACAACCAATGCTCTATATAACTCATAATTTACAGGCAGAGGATTTTAAGTACAAATATTTTCTTTGAGAGAATATACAAGAAGTTAGGTATATATAATACTTCAAAAAACAGTAAAGAACAAATTTTTGAAGACATTTTTATGTGGCACACTGTTATTTGGAAACAATGATAAAAGTTAAAAAAAAGAAGATAAGCAATAATCTTCTGCTTCAAAACGAGGTTGGTATGAGATACAAATTTGTACTATCATATTACATATGATGTATTTTTATGAATGACTGCCAACCTGAGACCATGATCAGGATATAAGAAGGATTATTAGAGAACCTTGAAAAAAGTGGGCAATTAATAATGATAACAGTCACAAATTATGGAATTTTTTCTCATAATATCTCCATTGTTGAATGGGGAACCGTAGTTTTCATGAAATGTATACTTTGGCTTTTACTTAAGAGGGTAGTTGTTCAGTTACCATCTTTGCTTTAACCAACCCAATGAAGCTTACAGTTAATAAAATAACAATATTCTTATGGTTAGTTCCTCCTCAAGCTTAATAAGAAACTACACAGCGTGAAGAGGACAACACGGTGACTTCTGCATGCTCTCCAAGAAAAAAAATACTAAATAACAAACCTCCTAATTCTTTAGAAGGCATAGGGAATAAGGTAAATGATATGGCTAAAAATAGAATTAAATCTGGACCGTTCAATCAGGCACGAATCTTAAAGCTCTCAGGGATAAAATGGTAATTTCACCTACAAACGGGTCCGAAATTGGAACTGGGTCTCTTCTTCAAAGTCCAATAACCCATAAACGGATCTGTCATATTGGATACGGATACCAACCCGTTACAAACCAATTCAGAAGGATAAAGAGTAATTCAAATTTGTGATTATCCCTAAGAGGCGGTTTCAACCACTTCTTATCATGAGACGAGTTTAAACTCCTCAGCTTATCCATCAACACCGGGAAGTAGAAATTTGTCCTTATGTCGAAAAGGGTCCCTAAGGCGGCTATAAATAACACTCTCCCCCACCGTAACAAGGTAATCAATCCTTTTCTATCTAAAGCTTTTTCTTAATCTTTGAGATTACTGACAAGAGCGTCGGAGGGTTCTTCGGCGGGATCCATCCCGGTGTATCTAACTTTGTGCAGGTTCGCATTGGCGGCAAGAAACAAGTCAACACATAGGTGAAGGTCAACAAGTTCGCTTTATTGCTTTCCTCAAAGAACTTACAAATTCATCAGTTTACTTCCAAACCCAAAATCAGCAGCAACAGATTGACACTATCTGTGGGAAACAGAAACAGCAATCCAGTCATATCTCATCAGCCAAACTCGTTTCAAGCCATGCCTCCTAAGAAGGGGAAGACAACGATCTCTAACCGCAGGGCCACTCCTGCTCCTTCTCCTCCTCCACTCCAGGAGGTTCCCCCTCAACCCATTCACCAAGTCCAGCAGCCTGGACAGCCTCTCCCTCAACCCGTCCAACAACCACAGCCTGGATGGCCCCTTCCTCAACAACCTCAGCCCCAGTAGGCCCTTTAAGGGCCACAAGAGGCTGCCGCGGGACCTTCCCGCTGAAGTCGGCAAGGGCAACCTCCTCATCGTGACCATGTGTCGATACACAACCCCTCGTCTGACTCCATGGCCTCGCACAGTCTCCCTATGCCGAAGGATCTCCGGCACAACATCGTGAACAGACAGTATAGAGTAGATCTTTGGACCAGCTTAGATGAGAGGTGGACCCATGATGGGATACCCCACCGAGAACATCAAAGGGGTCCAGCGATCCGGTCCCCTAGAGCCCGATCCCCCCACAGGCCAGATCGTAGAAGGTCCAACTCTCCCAGGAGGTAAAGGGAGTCACCCCAGTGTCGTCAAAGGAGAAGTCGCTCTCCAGTTGGCCTCCCGCCCCTCGGGACCACCGAGAGCAGGAGGCCCCTGTTACAAGGGCAGAGTTCTGAGGGCCCTCAATGTTGCTCCTGACCACGGACAGCAGGCTCCCAGTCCTCACCCTGCCCCAAGCTATCGACGCCATACTCCCAATCCTCAACCTGCCCCGAGCTATCGTCGTTGCACTCCTAGTCCCCTTCCGCGTGAGGACGAGTCCCGGGCCTTAACGAGGCATAACCGAAGGGAAGATTCGGTCTATCGCCATCTCCATGAGATGGATAGGCACCTTGGCCGTCTAGACAAAGAGGAAGAGCAACGGGTGATGAATTTCCGCCCCAGTAGGCCTCCATTCTCCAGGACTATAATGGAGGCACCGGTCCCAGACAACTTCAGGTCTCCCCATTTTGAATCATACAACTGGGATTCCGACTCTGCTGACCACATCTAGAGTTTTAAAACTCTCATGATGATACACCAGGCATAGGGCGCGCTTCTCTGCAAAACTTTTCCGTCCATGCTGAAGGGGCCTACAAGGGAATGGTACTCACGTCTAGCCCCAGAATCCATCTTCTCCATCGATCAGCTCGAAGGCCTCTTCCTGACTCACTTCGTGAGTAGTCACCGAGCTGAAAAAATGAGCACCTCTCTGCTATTGCTTCATCAAAGGAAGGGCGAGCGGCTAAGAGACTATGCCAAACGTTTCATCGCGGAGGCCAGATCCATCGCCTCCTTGGACCAGTCCGTGACCTCCGCCGCCTTCCATTCCAATGTCGCTAACGACAGCCTCTGAGCATCCCTTGCCAAGAAGCCTCCTCGGTATTTTTCAGAACTCCTGCTCAGGAGTGAGAAATACATCCAAGCGGAAGAAGCCCTCTCCCGCCCCATTCTTGAGGGATCTTCCTCCGGAAACAAACGGAAGGGCGCTAAAAAAGAAGAAGCTAATAAGCTCCAGAAAGACAACGGAGGCCAGCGTCGCCCTCCTCCCCGCTTTGAGAAGTTCACTCTGCTCAACGCAAGTATCTCAGCCATCCTGATGGAGGTTGGGAAAGATGGTCTTCTCCCGCCACCTCCGAAGATGAACATCCCGGGTAAGAAGTGGAAAGGGGACATGTGGTGCTGCTTCCACAGGGACCACGGCCACGACACGGATGACTGTTCGGGCCCTAAAAGACGAGATCGAGGCCCTTATTCAGAGAGGGCAACTCTCCAGGTTCGTGAGGAAAGATAGGGAGGATCCTCCTCTACCTCCAGGGGGGCTAATAAACGAGCCGAGCGGCACGCGGAGACCCCGGACTCCGAACCAGAGGTCATCCTGCATCTCATCCACGGAGGCCCAATGGGGGGAGATTCCAACTCCTCCCAAAAAGCCTTCGTCCGGGAAGTAAATTCCGTACAAAACCATTCTCCCCTCAGAGGCCTTGGGGTCCCGGTTACTTTTTCAGATAGAGATCTAGAGGGCATCCAAACTCCCCATTGTGATGCGTTGGTAATAAACCTCCACATGGCCAACTTTGAAGTGCGCCGGGTCCTAGTTGACAACGGCAGTTCGGTTAACATTTTCTATCTAAGGGCCTTCCAGGGGCTCAAGCTATCTAGGGATTGACTCAAGCCCGCTGGCTATACTGTCCATGGGTTCATCGGAGTGCTAGTGACGATCGAGGGTGTCATAATATCGGAGCGAGGGTGTCATAAATCTCGACGTAACCGCTGGAAAAACTCTTACCACCCGAACCGAGCCGATAGACTTCATGGTGGTGGATGTGAAAGCTGCCTACAATGTCATCCTGGGCCGACCGGGCCTAGCTGCTCTCCAGGCCATACCCCTGACCTATCACATGAAGATGAAATTTCCCACCACAGTGGGCGTGGGAGAGGTCAGAGGGAGCCAGGAGGCGGCCTGTAAATGCTCTCGGTGGGAGGACCGGTCCTCTCCCTTGAAGCTCTTGAACTCCCCCAAGGGAGTAGCCCACCTATATCGGAGCCAGTCGATGACCTGAAAGAGGTGGCCTTCTCAGAAGGAGATTTGACCCAGAAATTCCAGATTAGCAAAGTCCTTCCACCTCCCGTTCGCTCTAACATTATCCAGTGTATAAGGGGAAATCGAAACATCTTTGCCAGAACTACTACTGACATGTTGGGAATCTTAGAGGAGCTCCTCATGCATCACCTCAGTGTCGCTTCGGGGGCCAGACCTGTTCAGCAAAAGCGATGCAAATTTGCCCCCGAAAGCCAACAGGCTATTAAGAAGGAGGTTGAGAAACTCCTTAGAGCTCGGTTCATACAGGAGGTTAACTATCCAGAATGGCTTTCCAATGTCGTGATGGTCATGAAAGACAACGAGAGCTGGAGGACCTGTATTGACTTCACGGATCTAAACAAAGCCTGCCCTAAAGATCCATTCCCGCTCCTGAGCATTGACACCCTGATTGATGCAACCTTGGGCCACGAACTCTTAAGCTTCATGGATGCGTTCTCTGGGTACAATCAAATAAGAATGTTCCCTCCCGACATTCCGAAGACCTCTTTTGTCACCGATCAGGGCCTATATTGCTACCGAGTCATGCCCTTCGGGCTCAAGAATGCTGGTGCCACCTATCAACACCTTGTTAACAAGGTCTTCAAGGAACAGATTGGGCGGAACATGGAAGTCTATGTAGCCGACATGTTGGTGAAGAGCGTCAGCAGATCGAATCATGTCTCTGATCTCCAAGAAGCTTTTAACGTGTTGAGGAGACACATTATGAGACTGAACTCGAATAAGTGTGCGTTCGGTGTCTCATCGGGCAAATTCTTGGGGTTCATGGTCAGCCAAAGGGGCATAGAGGCCAACCCCGAGAAGTTCCAGGCCATACTGAACATGGCTCCCCTCTCTAGTGTTAAAGATGTGCAGAGACTCACTGGGCACCTCGCGGCGATAGGGCATTTTCTCTCCAAATCTGGAGAAAAGTGCCTCCCGTTCTTCAAGGCCTACAAGGGGGCTAAAGGCTTTGAGTGGGGGCAACAACAACATGAGTCCTTTGATCAGCTTAAGGCCTACTTAGTCAACCCCTCCACTCTTGAGCAAGCCCAAATCCGGGGAGGTCCTCTACTTATACCGCGCCGCTTCAAATTAGATGCTCAGCACTATTTTAGTAAGAGAAGAAGACAAGATGCAGAGGCCTATCTACTACGTAAGTAAAGTCCTTAGGGACGTTGAACTCCGTTATCCAAAGCTAGAGAAGATGGCCTATGCCTTGGTCATGGCGGCCCGAAAGCTCCACCCCTACTTCTAGTCTCACTCGGGGGTCATTCTTACCGACCAGCCGCTCAAACAAGTCCTCCACAAGCCTGAGACATCGGGGCACCTCATGAAGTGGTCCATCGAAATGAGCCAGCATGATATCAGCTACCAGCCTCGAACCAATATCAAGGCTCAAGCCCTAGCGGAGTTCATAGTAGAGAGCACAATTCCCAACGCCAGTAAAGCGATACCCCCGTTCTGGACAGTGTATGTTGATGGGTCCTCAGGCGCCGATGGGAGTGGAGCAGGAGTCATATTAGCTGGTCCAGATGATTTCATCCTCCAATACTCACTCCGTATCAACTTTCGAGTGTCCAACAATGAGGCTGAGTATGAAGCCCTTTTAGCCGGACTGTGCACGGCTCGCAAGGCCGGGGTTAAATGTGTCAAGATATTTAGCGACTCGCAGCTGGTAGTTAACCAGGTATCAGGGGAATACGAACCGCGAGACAGTCGCATGGCCAAATACTTGGCCAAAGTCAAGGAACTAATGGTCTATTTAAAGGACGCGCAGCTCCAGCAAATTCCCCGAGAAGAGAATGCGCAGGCAGACGCCCTCTCAAAGCTAGCTTCCTCGTCCCTCTAAGGGCTCAAACAAACTGCCTTAATAGAAGTTCTACTGAGGCCCAGCATCGGGGAAGAAGGCCCCGAGCCAATGGAGATGCTGCCCTTACTACTCGGGGAGAATTGGATGATGCCTCTGCTCGAGTTCCTCAGAGATGGGATCCTTCCTTTAGACCCTAAAGAAGCCCAAAAGATCCGAACCAGAGCCGAGCGATACACACTCATCGAGGGAGTCTTGTACAAATGCTTCTACACCCAAGTAGACGGCAGACCCTACTTGAGATGTCTCTCCCCAGAGGAAGCTCAGTATACTTTGAAGGAGGTCCATAAAGGAATGTGTGGCGCGCACTTGGGAGCAAGGCCCCTAACTCGCAAAATCTTGAATTATGGATACTTTTGGTCCACTCTCCTCCACGATACCGAACAACACGTTCGCCAATGCAGCTCGTGTCAAAAAATTTCAACAATCTGCCGCCTACCGTAAGCTCAACTCTCCTCTCTATCCAGTCCTATCCCTTTCGCAATGTGGGGAATGGACCTGCTTGAGCCTTTTCCTCCAGCACCGGTCCAGCTGAAGTTTCTTGATGTGGCAATCGAGTATTTCTCTAAGTGGATCGAAGCCGAGCCCCTAGCAACGATCATAGAGAATAGGGTGCAGCGCTTCCTTTGGAAAAATATTGTCTACAGATTCGGCGTGCCCCGAATCTTGATAATGGATAAGGAAACTCAGTTTACGGGGGCAGCCTTTCGCACTTTTTACGCAGACCTGGGCATTCAGCACTGATTCTCCTCGGTCTCCCACCCCCAGTCCAACGGTCGGGCAGAGAACGACAATTGGCAAATTCTCTCCAGCCTGAAAAAGAGACTGAGCAGGTGGCTAAAGGGTTATGGGTAGAGCAGCTCCCCAACGTGCTCTGGAGCTTTCGCACTACGAAAAGGAACCCAATGGGAGAATTTCCCTTCAACCTCACTTACGGCTCCGAAGCCGTTATCCTTGTGGAGGTGGGTCTACCGTCCCCTCGCTTGATTGCTTACAATGAAGAGCAAAACGCGAACGAGCTTCGCTGCAACTTGGACCTCATCGATGAGATCCGTGAGAGATCCTCCATTTGGCAAGAAATCTATCGATGTATGATCGAGCAAACCTACAACAAGAGAGTCCGCCCTACTAATCTCAGAGAAGGAGATCTGGTGCTCAGAAAGCTATCAATTTCTTTCCCCAGCAAGAAAAGCAAGCTAGCACCTAATTGGGAAGGACCATATAGGATCTCCAGAGTTGTCTGCCCAGGCGCTTATCAACTTGATGACCCGGGGGGAAAGAGAGTGTCGAGGACATGGAACACAGAGCACTTGTTGAAGTACCAAGAGGTTGTTTGAACACCGCTCCAAGCAACTTTTCCTACAGCGTTCTTCTTAAAACATTTTGAAGCTTATTTATTTTCTTTATTAAGTGTAATAATGCCTCGCAACTCAGAAGCAGCCACTTAGTAGTTGTTTTTAATAAAGAGCAGTTCTCTCTCTCAGAAAAATTATTGTCTTAATATTCTTTTACCGAGCACACTCTCTAAACGACAAGTTCGGATTCCAACACTTGGTTTGATGCAACTTTTACTACTTGCAAATGAGCAAGTACAAATTATCTCACCATTCGGAATTGCTCCTACAACTGTTGGAAACCCTTCTAATGACAGAGTCCAAAACTTGGTTCAATGCCGCTTTAGCTACTTGCGAACGAGCGAGTACAAAGTAGCTCACCATTCGAAATTGCTCCTACAACTGTTGGTACTCTCTAAACGAAAAGTTCGAAGTCCAACACTTGGTTCGATGCAACTTTTGCTACTTGCGAACGAGTGAGTACAAAGTAGCTTACTATTCGGAATTGCTCCTACAACTGTTGAAAACCCTTCTAACGACAAGTTCGGAGTCCAAAACTTGGTTTGATGCCACTTTAGCTACTTGCGAACGAGCGAGTACAAATTAGCTCATAATTCGGAATTGCTCCTACAATTGTTTATACTTTTGCAAACATTAGCAAAACACAAATTCTCACAAGAAGCTCGAGAAATTGGTATATTATTTCATCAAAATTTGAGGTACAAGTCCAATTTTAGACCAAAAACTCACATTATTTCATCAAGATTTGAAATGCAAGACTCATATGAAACGAAGACTACAAGATTACAAAATTTCTCCTTAGCCCCTAGGGAACGGGATGCTTTTATTAAGCAATACTCACAGTCGGCGAGTGCTGTGTTGCTGTCATAGAAGTGTCCAAGCCAGCGAGCTGACTAGCATCATCAGCACCTAAGAGCCTAACAGTCGTCCCGACAGATGCTCCACTCGACGAGCCGGCCATCCCGCTTTGCGCATCCCCAGGGTCTCAAGACGGGGGGCGAACGAAGCGCTAACTCGTGGAACGACCTTCCTTGGGCATACTCATCCCGATGGCAGGAAGTGCTTCTGATGACGTTACTCCCCTCAGAAAGCCGTCGCAGATGAAGGTTCTCTGCCTCTAGCTCCACGATCTGCTCCATCAGCGAGTCATCCGTCACTTTGACCTTCAGGCGAGGCATTCGGCTCAAACTGCCCCCACGAGAAGCCTCGTAGATAGTCCTTCGAAGGTGCGCCTCCTCTATACTCTTTTCAAGCACCACATTCTTCAACTCGTCTCTCTCAGACCCCGCGTCGAATATAGAGTGACGAAGGAACTTGAGTCTCGGGCCTTGGCTAACGGCCATCGAGGGATATGTCTCCTCACCTTCAGGAGCCACTTCGTGAAACCTCTCCTCGAGGCGCCTCATCTCGATTTCTCGATGAGCCAAGGTCAGCTTCAGATAACCCAACTCCCGCTGCGCTCTATAAAGCATCTCTCGAGACTGAGCTAGCCCCAACTTGGCGACACCCAGATTAGACCGGAAACGAGACACCTCATTGATCTGTGAAAGTCGAACAAGGAAAAGGGGAGCGTGAATTTTTAAGTCCGAAGAGCCAACATGACTACTGCGCCTAAAAAAAGCCACTGATACAGCTCAAAAGTAGAGCAAACCCACAACAATTTCAAAGCATCACAACACTTATTAAAAAAAAGGCGAAGAAAAGATTTTCATTAAAATTCAACGAGTACAAGAAGCGGTGACCAGTCCGCAATTAGGCTACAGTTCATAACATTCAAAATAGAAGTATGAAGTACAACAAGGTCAAGGGCAGACCTCTTTAGAGTGATCCCCGATCTCCGAGGTCTCCAACCCTTGTGTGGCAGCGACGATCGCTAGGGGCGTGGCCTCCGCATCGGCCTCTACTTTTGCCTCGTCGAACCCTACATCTACCACCTCAACATCATCATCTTCTTCATCCTCCTCAGAGGCGTCGTCGAACCTAGGGACAGGGTCGGGGAACAAGCGCCATCCGGCGCAGTCTACCTCCGGGGAGGCCTCCTTTACTTGCTCGATTGCACGAGCACAGGCCTTCGCCATATTGAAGGCAAGGTACCCTTTCGCCCTCTCCATCGCTTCAGCCTCGACCTCCTTAGCGGTAGCGACCTTAGCGGTGGCAATGACATCCTCCATGTCCTTCGCCACCAGCTCTTTTTGTTGGAGCAGCAGAGCGTTGTCAGCCTCGAGCTTCGCCACAAAATTCTCGAGATGCTACAACCTTGAAGCCTTCGCCTCGATTTCAACCCTCAACTGCTTGAGGTCCTTGGCAATCCGAGCATTTTCAGCCCAAGCACGGTCGGTCTCCTGCTTCAGATCTTTCTCTAGTTTGGTCATCTTCTCCATCAGATGACTGAAGTGGCAAGTTAACTGCAAAAAGAAAGGCGGCGCACCACGAAAAATTAGAAAGAGTAGTTTATAAAAGGTGAAAACCACAAGTCATGTAACACCCTGAATTCCAAAATACAACTGAATTCGAAGTTCCACAGGATCTTTACACTTCTTTCGTACAATTTTACAAGGAAATAAAAACTTTTTGTTACATCAGAGTTTACACTTACATTACATATTTACAGCGGAAGCAAATTACAACAATTTACATAAATTGAAATGTACAACTCTTGAATCAATCTTTAATCAGCATGCATTCTTTAGTCTTGTTAATCACTTTACCCTGCATAAAAACTGTGGGCATGTCAGTTGCTTACAACCGACGAAATATTATACATGGCTATCCTCTCTATGCCGAACAGTATAACGATTCTCAAATACTTAAACAATCACAAACTTGATCACAAACAGAAGCTATAAGGGACTATCCTATAGATGTCGTGTTGTGTAGTGCACTCAGTCCTTAATGCAGTTGTTTATATTAGATGACACTAATGCGCACTTGTTCAGATTCTATGCATCCCATACTACATAGGTCTGAGAGCAAGCCCTTAACCGTTCTTCATCTTATAGGGTTCAATCCCTCGTCATAACTTAAACTACTACTATAACTACGATAAGTATCCTAGATGTTCTATGAGTTACGAGCTCATGTCCAGACAGCCTGGAGGGGAATCACACGTCATGTCACAACGCATCGTGAAGAACCTATGGAAAATTTAGCCTCCGTCATGGGACATGGCACCACCCGCAGTCACCAAACACCCCACGAGCGTCGCCTGCGGTACGGACTCCTGGAGACATATCCTCGTCATGTCACGACGCATCGTGAAGACAGCCTGTGAATACTCTCACACCGTAGCTCAGAGGCCCTCATACTCATGTTTTTCTCTTATTTTCATCACGTTTTCACTATGTATCTAGTCCTTAGTTATTCGAATCATGAACAAAATCAATTCTCTAGAGTTAGCCCTTCCACTATACCGGTCTTAACCATTTATATCACATGACCCAAATCTTGGTCTTTTCATCTCAAATTTTATTTCAACACATTTCTTTTTAATGCCGGTATGAGGCTTAACTACACTCTAGCTCTCAATTTCAATTCATAATCACAAAGATTGAGTCTTTGTACTCATAAATTCTTTTTTTTAATTAACATGATTTCCATTTTTTTCTATTAATCAAATCTCATACATAAAGTTCAATTTCAATTCATGTATTTCATACTCGAATTTATTTCAATAAATCCATTAGATTCCCAAACTAGTATTTCTTTCTTTTATTTAATTCATTCAACAAAGTTGTGTTTTTCATCTAACTTTAGAGAGCACACCAAACCCAAAAATAGATGAACAAAAATCCATAACCAACACACTTAAATTTTTCCTTCCTTCAAAATATCTCTTCTATAACTTAATAAAATTTTCTCATGAAAATAATCACTTTTCATATTTATACAAGTATAAATTTTCATACAAGTCTACTTAATTTTTACTTCTAAGTCACTTTTATTTAGTCAAATAATGCACAAATACTTTTCATTGAATCCACATATTTTTAGAATAATTATAGTATTTTTTTCCAAATTTTATAAGCCACAAATCAATTTTTAAAACCCAAAAAAAATAAAAGTTAAATTCTTGTCGAAGCTTGGAATCAAACTCACGACCACAGGGTAACCAACCACCACCGAGATCCAGAACAGCCAAGGCGCCAACACGTTATAGAGTAGGGTTAACTTTAGATAAGGTGTAAATCTCGGATTTCGGATTTTTTTGAAGAAAAGAAACAAAAGCTCACGCCAGGTTTCGAACCCAAGACCACCAACCCAAACCCGCTGCTACAGTAACCGAACCCACTTACCGGCTAGGCAATATGGACAAGTGAACCAACTGATATGATTTAGATTATTGGGGTTATAAGCGAGGTCACTGTTCTTTTCGAATTTTTCCAAAAACACATATTTTTGAGTTCTTTTTCTTCTCTAAATTTATTCAAAAAACTCCAGATTATATTTTTCACTTCAGTACAGTATTTCAGTAAATAAAAATTTAATTTTTGACACAAAAAAATAATTTGCTCTCTAATTCATTTTGTTCTTCAATTTTCGACTTTGGGGGAAAAGGCATAATCTCCTTATAAATTTTTCAGTGAAAAGTTTTTCTAAGTCCCAAATAATATTTTTATTAATAAGGTACAATTATCTCAGCAATAAACTTCATTTTTCATGCCGTTTAACAACACATTAATCAAAATCACCTATATCCATAGTTCTTTATTCAATTGTTCAACATACAAGCATGTATTTGTTTATCTAGCACATCACACCAAAATTGAGCATGGCAACATGATAATCATTTAACAAATCATAATTTAGCAATCAATTTAACACTCTTTTAGCATATAATCAAACTAATAGCAATTTATCTCATTATCATAATGCATGACTATATTAGTTAGAGTTTCTCCTTAGTTTGTCAACCACATCCTAACATGATATCTAATTAGAAGTTTAAGAGAAACACCCACCTTAAATGGAGAGAAACAATCAAAGAACTCCTAGAGAAATCTCCTACAACGAATGAACAAAGCTTTCTCCTCCTAAATCAACCACCAAGTTGTGCACTCTCCTTGTTGCAAGCTTCAACCCGAGCCTTCTTGGTCCTTGAATGCCGGCCTCCTCTCCTTTGGTTGAGCACTCACACAACACTCACTCTTTTCAACTCACAACTCCTCAATCTTTTGCCTTACTACTTGTATTCTTTTCTCTCTTTCTATTCTTTCTTTCAATTTTTTCCAAGTGTGAGAATGAAGAGTGTGGAAGGGGGTATTTATACAATTTTCTAGGGTGAATGGAGGGCCAAGATTAGATCAAATGGTTAGATATTAAGGACCAAGATGAAGTAGGGAGTTGGAAATAACTTCCCATGATGAGAGTAACCAACTCTCCATCACTCCCATCTCTCCCACTCCTCCAATCCTATCCGGCCTAGGGTGAAGAAGGTGTGGAATGAACACTCCATTGCATGCACGTGCCACCTAGTGTCCCCCATTTACGAATTTGTTCATATGACAAATTTAATTGTCCATGAAATGAGTCTACACTACAAGTTAGACCATTTCAAAGGAGAATTAAAGTAAATGGGCTCACTAATGGGCCAAACTAACCATGGGCTTAAATAATTAATTTAATTAATAAAATAGAGTGGGCTTAAAGACAGTAAGGCCTAAATTTTAATTAGGCTTTTAAAGAGAATATTTTTTTTGGAAAAATAAAGAGAACAAATACTATATAAAAATATTTTATAAAGGAAATTATACAAATAAAATCATACGTGCACAACACGTAAAATCACAAAAATCTCATAAATGAAAACTAGGGTGTTACAACACTTCCTCCTTAGAATAGTTCCGTCCCCGGAACTACACTTAAAGAATGAGAAAATAGGAATACAACAAAAAGATAAGAAAAGAAAAGAAGATACAAATTACTCAAAGAGCTCAGGATGATCTTTCATCATCCTCTCCTCAGATTCTCAAGTAACCTCTTCAACCAACTGGTTTCTCCAGACGACTTTGACCATCGGTATCGTCTTGTTCCTCAAGAATTTCTCTCGACGATCGACAATCTCAACCGGAAGCTCAATGTAACTCAGATCCAACTGCAAACCCTCCGGTACTTCGGGAAAATGGTGACTCGGATCTGGAATGTACCCTCTCAGCATAGACACATGGAAGACATTGTGCACCTGAGACAACTCTTCCGGCAACTCCAACCAATAAGTAGTTTTTCCAATCCGCTTCAATATCTTGTACGGGCCTATGAACCTCTGGGCTAACTTCCCACCTCTACCGAAGCGAATCACACCCTTGCTAGGTGAAACCTTCAGAAAGATAAAGTCACCAACCTCAAACTCATGGTCCCTCCTCCGGTTGTATGCATAGCTCTTTTGCCTACTCTGAGCATCCACCAACCTCTTCCTTATCAGATCGATTTTTTCAGAGGTCTGCTGCACAATCTCAGGCCTAAACATCTACCGCTCCCCAACTTCGAACTAACAAACAGGCATTCTGCATTTCCTGCCATACGCAGCTTCGTACGGTGCCATCCCAATACTAATATGAAAACTGTTGTTGTAGGCAAACTCTACCAGAGCTAGATGCCATTCCCAACTGCCTCCAAAGTCTAGTACACAGCACCGAAGCATATCCTCAAGAATACAGTTGACTCTTTCGGTCTGCCCATCGGACTGCAGATGAAAAGCAATGCTAAAATCCGTCTTGGTACCCAAAGCTGTCTGAAGACTCCTCCAGAAATGTGAAGTAAACCGCGCATCCCGATCAGACACAATGGTTAACGGAACACCATGAAGCCTGACGATCTCACCAACATACAGCTCAGCCAATCTGTCCATCAACCTCTTCCTCATCAGATTGGATGAGGATGTTGATCGACGATCAAAATCGGATGGATCGGATCAACACAGATCTTAATGGCGATCAAGATCAAGACAATCGGACGGCTGATATTGCTCTGATCTGATCAAGATGATGGAGATCGGATCAGATCTGATGATGGTCACGATCTTGATGAGATCGGATGGCTGAGATTCAAACAACCAACTCTCTTCCCTCTCCTTTGATCAACAACAGCAACGGTGAGAGGCTTCGACTGGCGATGCGAGCGGTGGACTGTGGGTGACTGCAGAGGCGAGACGGCAGCAATGTCGAGGCTTGACTGGGGAGCAATCGATGGAGATAACGGCTGTGTTGAGGGGAAGGCGAGGCGCTCTGTTTTCAGAAGAGAAACAGAGGATCGATGGCGAGGGAAGCTTCGAGGGGGGGTTCGGCAAAGGCGAGGTGACGAAGGGGATGATGACGAGGAGAGGACGAGGCAAGGGTAATAGGTTTCGGAGGATGACGAGGTGGCGAGGTTGATAGTTTCGGTGGCGAGGATGAGGAAGACGATGGGCTGCGATGAGGGGGGTACGGGGATAAGGATAAAAAGGTTGACGGTTTGATGGTGAGGCGGTGATGAAGACGAGGGTGAGGGGAAAGGGTGGAGTTGAAGGTGGGTGACGAACACAGGGTAGGATCGGGAGTCTGGAGGTAGGAGAAGGGGTTGGCGGCTAATAGGGGTTTCAACAGTAAAGGTAATTAGGGTTAGGTTTAACTTAGGTTAGGGTATTTATATAGTATAGGGTTGCGGGTTTAGGGTTATTGGATAGCGGGTTTGAGTATGATCCAAAAGGAGATTGAGTCAAAATCAATATAATTAGGCTATATGAATTAGGTAAATTGAATCGGTCAATTCCCTATGAAGAATAGCAAATTAGAGCTCACAAGAACAATACAATTGAAGTAGATTGAGCACAAAATTGAGTTGAAACAAAAGAAATGACTTTTATTAGAACTGGAAACAAAATACAAGATCTTGAATTAATAAATATAGTACAATGAAATGAAATACAGCAAAAAAAATACAAATACAGGGAACATGGGTTACATGATGTAATATCCCGATCAATTATTAATAATATTTTTAATATTATTATTTAATTATTTAACTATTTTATTTTATTTTTCGTAATTGAAATATTTTTTATGGATATTACTCAGTTTAATTAATAATCATCATCTGTATGAATACCAGTCCATATGTATATGCGTTATACCGTTTTGGTACTGGAATCTTCAAAATTTATTTTTATTATTATTTTCGGAATTAATTTATTTTTATACGGATTATGCAGTTTAACAAACGAAAATTATCGGTATATAGATTAATGTATATGTATGCGTATTGTATCGATTTCGTAAATCTGTACAAACTGTGTAGTATGTGTTTTGGACAAAAATATCTCTTTTTGTCATGATTAATCAAATTTGGATGGGTAGAATTTGTTTGGAGACCTAAACCGAGGGTTTAGAATTAATTAGAGATACATAAGAGTTTAAAGGTGTCTTCTCCTAGAAGTCTCTCCTCCACCTAACCCCTCCACCTCAGCTGGCCACCCTCGCTCCAAGGGGGCATTTGCAAAACCCCTTGGTACATTTTGCACTCTCCCATCTCATTCATCCTATAAATACCCCCCCCCCCCCCCCTCACCCCTTGCCTCATTTACCAAAAATTGAGATGAAAAAAAAGAGAGAACAAAACCCTAACTAGAGAGTTCTTCATTTGTAGGTCTTTTTTCTAAGGAGCTAAAAGGAAGGAGAAGGTTCTAGCTAGTTATTCCTTCAAAGAAAATAAGGTGGGGGTCTCTCTACTTTTATTTATATTGCTTTTTGTTCTCTTTTATTGTTGTAAGTTCTAATAATAACTTGGACTAAATCTTAAGCAAAACCATGGTTGTATGGGTCAAAAATGATCACATAAGAAAGATGGATGGTAGGACATAACCAAAACAGCATAAAGATTTAATCTTTAAGCTTTGTTTTGGTTATTTAACAACTTGGAATAAATCCTAATCATATAAAGGATGGTATGAATCAAAATGACCACATAAGAAAGATGGATGGTGGAACTCAACTCAAACAATATAAAGGTTGAATCTTTAAATTTTTGTCATGGTTATTTTGCTAAAAATATACAACTTGGACTAATTGATATAAGCATATTAAGATTGTGTAGTAGAATATTTACATACCCTTTTTTGGGTTGTAGAACTCAACAACTATTAAAAAATAAGTCTTTTATTGTTTATTGCTCTCTACTTTTTAACTATCAAATCTTACTAACTCTAGTTCATAGAAAGTGGACTTGTTGTATATAGGAACTAGTAGGTTAAAGAAAAAATAAGTTTTCTAATATGTAGGATTTGTAAATTCAATAAAGTTAGATTTTGTAATATTTTTAAGACTTGTAATTCATAAAAGTAGTAGTCTTGTAATAGCGAGTAAAAGAACCCATGCTTGTGATGTAGTAGGAATCATGCTTGAGTTGTAGTAAAAGAACCCATGCTTGTGATATAGTAGGAGTCATGCTTGAGTTGTAGTAAAAGAACCCATGCTTGTGATGTAGTAAGAATCATGTTTGAGTTATACTAAAAGAACCCATGCTTGAGATGTAGTAAGAATCATGCTTGAGTTGTAGTAAGGAACCCATGCTTGTGATGTAGTAAGAATCATGCTTGAGTTGTAGTAAAAGAACCCATACTTGAGTTGTAGTAAGAATCATGCTTGAGTTGTAGTAAAAGAACCCATACTTGTGATATAGTAAGAATCATGCTTGAGTTGTAGTAAAGAACCCATGCTTGTGATGTAGTAAGAATCATGCTTGAGTTGTAGTAAAAGAACCCATCCTTATGATGTAGTAAGAATTATGCTTGAGTTGTAGTAAAAGAACCCATGCTTGAGATGTAGTAAGAATCATGCTTGAGTTGTAGTAAAGAACCCATGCTTGTGATGTAGTAAGAATCATGCTTGAGTTGTAGTAAAAGAACCCATGCTTGTGATGTAGTAAGAATCATGCTTGAGTTGTAGTAAAAGAACCCATGCTTGAGATGTAGTAAGAATCATGCTTGAGTTGTAGTAAAGAACCCATGCTTGTGATGTAGTAAGAATCATGCTTGAGTTGTCGTGAAAGAACCCATGCTTGTGATGTAGTAAGAATCATGCTTGAGTTGTAGTAAAAGATCCCATGCTTGAGAGGTAGTAAAAATCCATGCTTGAGTTGTATGTGTAGTTCTAGTAAAGAACCCATCATATTCTAGTTGTAGTGTTCTAGTAAAGAACCCATCTTGTTTGAGTTGTTGTAAGTGTCTTAGTAAAGAACCCATCCTGTTTGAGTTGTAGTGATTCTAGACTCAAAAAGAACCTATTCATGCTTGAGCTATATGTTCTAGTTAAACAATTGAAATGAACCCATGTTCCATATTGTTCTAGTCGACTTTTAAAAAGAAACTCATGAAACTAGCACCATGGTAGTTCTAGCTCAATTGATAAGAGAACCCATGCATTTAGTTTCTAGGTGATTCTAGCTCAACTTCCCAAGATTCTAGTTGCATGTAGTTCTAGTTCAATTTGGGAAAGAGAACCTATGAATTCTAGTTATATGAGCTTCTAATTAGAATTAGACCATATCATGTGAACATTCTTCATCTCCAACGGTAATAATTGGGAAAGTCACTAATAACTGTTAGCTTGATAAATGCTCTTCTAGGGTCTTCTAATTACCCTAGGGGTCATCGACCATCAAGACCCGCATCTTATCACCTTGGAGACTATGGATAAATCTCACCTCGGGCACCGACGGATCTTAACCGGTGTGGGTTGATCGCGGGCCGAGAGTGTTGATGAGATCCGAGCTAAGTGGTAGTGATGAGTGAGAGAGATCCCGTCACTAGTGTCTTGGATCGATGGACCATGAGTTGGACCATGATAATCTAAGTTGAAAATCCTGTAAGATTGTTTAGCTTTAGTGCCATCATTAGGGTAGTAACTTATAAAGATCTGTACCTAACCATTTTTTGCCAAAAGAGAGGAGTTGGTATTAGGGGTGATACCTTATGACCCAACTCGTTCTATAGGCCGACACTAGGTGGTGTTATTGGGTTGTACCTTCCCGTCAAAGGGATACGTACAGTGGCTTCTCACGAGTTGGAAGCATGGGTTGCATATCTCACACTGTTAATTCCTGAAGTGCCATGATAAGGGCGGGCGGAGCTAGGAGATAGACCCCCGAAACTCCATCATGTTCTATGCCGAGGAAGTAAACAGGCCATAGACTATGGTTTATGAGTTAGGGGGCCGCAGGGGATGCTTTGAGCTAACCTGTATTGCAAGAACTCCGAGGGTTCGTCTGGTTTTTAAGTGAGGTCCGGTGCGCCGAGTAGTAGTGGCAAACATAGACACCATGAGCGTACTGCATTGGTGGGACTTGACCACGTCTGCAACCTCATCAGTCACGTTGTATCTGTCAGAAACAGGTTGTGTACAAAAGTAGAAATTCATGATGCGTGTTCAAATCCATATATATGAAGAAACGGCTTGAGATGGGGTGTATGTAGTATGGAATGCATACTGGTCCGGAGACTCGCTTGCATTAGAATAAGAGCATCATAGCTTAGTTGATATTGTATTAGATTCTAAGTCATTGCACTCACGAACATTTAAACTACACCGATATTTTTTACCATGCTTAATATGTTTGTTTTTTGAGATTTGTTGTTAGTTATCAGCCTTTAAGCGTCACTATATGTACTGACGTCCCCACTCTAATAGGTCATGGATATAGAATCACCAGCTCGGAGAACTCTAGTCAAGGCATGGCTTCCAAGTGAAGAACCTGATGTTTATTGTTTTTTTTTTTTTTTTTTTTTTTTGAGTTAAAAGGTGGAATTTATTGTTTCATTCTTGTATACTTTGATGTACCCATGTGAAGACTTGATATCTCATATCCATGACCCGTGAGATATGGTCATCAGTCTACGCACATACTAGTCTTTATATATTATTGTTGTCCTTGTTCATAATAATACTTGACTGGGACATTTAAGAATAGTGTTCTGATTACAAACAATAGGATCTCACAATCAAATAATGCACTTGATATCCCATGGTATTGAACCTACTATTTTAAGGACTTTATCATGTTCATTTAATCATAATAAATAACACAATAAATGAAATATCTCATATATGAAATAATATCATGATACAATGTAAACTAGTAATGTCAATACACAACTGGCCTCTAGGACATACACCAATATTGGGAGATTGGGGTCGACGGGATGAACTTGCCGGAGGTGGGGGTTGCTGTTCCGATTTGGGAGTTGGTGGTCGTCGGGATATGGGAGGTTGCAGTCGAGGATGAAGACAGTGGAAAGGAGAAGTTGCAATTTGCTGTTGATGTTGGGTTTGTAGTTGAGGTTGGGAGAAGGGATGAGGTTTCCGCTGTTGGTTGTTGGTTGTTGGTAGAGAGTAGAGATTAGAGATTATGATGTAATTAGGGTTAGGGAAGAAAGATTAGAGTTAATGCTCTGATACCATGATAAAAGTTAACAGAGATATTGGGGAAAATATTATTTTGGATTGATTATAATTGAGTACGGTGTCTCCTATAAATAGGAGGAAAGCAAATATTAAACTAATACATATTCCGATATAAAATTAAATATTTAATATAATATCTAACACATTTGTTAATCATGGGCTGTTATATTGTGGCACTGCGTTCATTTCAGACACGTGACACAAATTCTGAGTGTAATTGCTGTGTTTTTGAATGACTCTTAGTATGTGTTTGTTCTAAGTTTTTTTTTTTGAGGAAAAGGTGGAATAATGCCACCCTGTTTCATTAATAAGTAATTAATAAACAAACCCGAAGCTCCGGGGAAATAAAAGTGCAATGCAGGAAATAAAAACATAACCCCCAACAAAACCCTGGGTGGTGGGTTACATCAACTCGCCTAAAGGCAACCAAAATACAAAATACACAAAACAACATATAAGGCCTGATACAAAGAGATGTAAACGTGGGGCGAGAGTCCGCTCCTCAGTCAAGCGTTGGTCCGATCTCAATCTCCTCGTCATCGAACTCCTCCACCTGGAATACCCTTGCAATCCTCCCTCTTGCCCCTGAAGCAGCAGCTGTAGCCCAAAAGGAAATAAGATGCATGATATGAGTAAGATTACTAGAAATAGAATTACATGAAGCACGAAAATATAAATTATTCCTATCTAGCCATAACACCCATGTAGTTGCCGCAATGGCAATAAACCATGCATCTTTCATATCACGACGGACGGAGGCAAATCTGGGGCCAACCCACAGTTCCTCATAGTCTCTTGGGTATTCTGTAGTACCTAGCGCTCTCAGCACCTCAATCAGCACGCCCTTGCTTCTAGCGCAGTTAAGAAACAGATGATTAAGATTTTCCTCGTGAACGTTGCAGAACCCACAATTGGTCGCGATGTGAGGTTGTCTCTTGGCAAGGTTCTCTCTAGTGAGAATGGCATTGTTGAGCACAAGCCAGAGGAACACTCTAATTTTGAGAGGTGTTTTTGTCTTCCAGAGCACCGTTGCCCAGCTGGGCCTACATCCTCGGTAGTGAATCCGGTGGTACAGTGATCTAACCGAGAACCCACCCTTGTTCTCGAGTCCCCATCGTACGTGATCTGGTCCTTGGGCGCATCTCGCCCCAGACTGGACTATGTGCGTTTGTAATTCATGCAGCTTTTGTAGCAAACCTGGAGAAAGAGTTCCTTGGAACGACGGTCTCCAACTCCCCCTTTTCCATGTTTCGGCCACCGAGATATTTAGGCGATTCGTTTTAGCAAACAGCTCTGGGAACCCTTCCTTAAGCGAATGTGGTCCACACCATTTGTCCCACCAAAATCTGGTGGTTCGGCCATTGCTGATCAAAGATGAAATTGCTGAGTTGAAAGGACCGCTGGCTCTAGCAATTCCTTTCCAGAAACGGGAAACTTTGGATCCAACACGAAAGCCTAGGCTTCTTGTCCCTTTCCCTCGAAGGTAGGGTTGGATAAAGTCCTGCCATCCTTCCCCGTTTTGATGGAACACTTTCCACCACCACTTTCCCAGGAGTGCAAGATTCATATCTCTGAGGTCAATGATGCCTAGTCCTCCGTGCCTCCTTTTCATGCAAGCGATACTCCATTTAATAAGGTGGTAGCCTCCCTTATTAGAATCTACACCTTTCCAGAGGAATCGTTTCCTGATACGATCGATCCTTTGGATCACCCACTTGGGAAGTTCAAAAAAGGACATGTAGTAAATGGGCAGATTGGATAGCACAGAGTTGATGAGTACCACTCTGCCCCCAAGAGAAAGTGATTTGCCTTTCCAACCGGAAAGTCTGTCCTCCACCCTGTCTATAATAGGAAACCAGTCAGTCTTAGTGAGCCTCCCTGGCCGGAGCGGTAGGCCAAGATATTTGATTGGGAATTCTTCTACCGCGCAATTGAGAATGGTGGCCTGCTCCTGAGTTTCAGCTTCAGAGAGTGAAATAGGAACTAGCGCGCTCTTGTGGAAATTAATTCTCAGGCCTGACCAGGCTTCAAAGCAGTAGAGCACTCCTTTAAAGCAAATCGTTTCCGCTCTAGACCCATTTCCAAAGAAAAGAGTGTCGTCAGCATATTGAAGGATAGTGCATCCCTGATTAGTATTGCTGCTTGCCACAGGTGATATCCACCCTTCTTTTTGACAATTAGCAATCATTCCTCTGAGAACATCCGCAACAATAGTGAATAGAAGTGGGGAGAGAGGATCCCCCTGACGAAGTCCCTTCCTGCACGGGAACGAGGGACCTAGTCTCCCATTCACTGAAATTGCCGTTTTGCTAGATTGTAGACATTGCTTAATCCATCTAATCCATTTATCCCCAAAGCCTCTCCCCCTGAGAGCCTCCACCAAACAGTCCCAGTCCACAGAATCGTAAGCTTTCTCAAAATCCAGTTTGAGGAGGAAGTTCTTGGAATTACTCTTATGGCAGTGGTGGATGACTTGTTCAGCAGTAGCTACGCAGTCTAGGATACATCTACCCTTAATGAATCCCGTCTGAGTTTTGTTGATAAGACTGTCCATGATGCCTCCCAAGCAGATGGCTAGAACCTTGGTAATGATCTTAGCCGAGCAGTTGATCAGGCTAATGGGCCTATAATCCCCAACGCACTTAGAATCCTCCCGTTTGGGGATCAATACAACTTCTGCAAAGTTGAACATACCCAGCCTCAGGTTATTGTGAAAAAAATCCACCATAACAGCCATAAATTCTTCTTTAATTTCTTCCCAGAACACCTGGAAGAACAGCATCGGAAAGCCATCTGGCCCAGGTGACTTGTCTGCCCCCATCTGGTCAATGGCCGCTTTGACTTCTGACTCCGTGAAAGGTTCCTCCAAGGCGGAAAAGTTAAGACCTTGATCATTCTGATACTCCTGCCAGAAATCCGCCCTCATTGGAGTCCTGAAGTCATTCTTCTTCCCGAAAAGACCCTTATAGTATGACTGGAAGGTCGTGGAAATCACCTTTTCATCCTGCGAAGTGCCTGTTGCTGTCTGAGTTGACTCTTTATATTTGTTCTAAGTTGACTCTTTATATTTGTTCTGACAGGTATTATCCATACTGGGGGCTTAATTTTAATAACCATATTGTGTTGATATTTTATTATGTTCACTTAGCATTTTTTGTTGTTGTCATCCATCTTAGTTTCTTAAGTGTATACAAAGTTAAGCTAATATATTCATTTGTTGTATTGTGTGTTTTATGTCGTCACCTTTTATTCCAGATAATTTAATGAGCCAACTAGTATGATCTAACACTACCTGCGGCCAGTCCCGGACCGGATATGAGTTGAGTGAGGCGGCCGCCTCGGACCTCCGATTTTTGGCCTTTTTTTTTTGAAGAAAAGGTGGAGTATGGTCATCATGTTTCATTAATAAGAAATTAATAAAACAAACTCAAAGTACTGAGCCAAATACAAGGTCCCACAAACATAACAAAAGTACATAATCTCCACCCTAAACATGGGGGGTGGGACAAAATATGATCAGAATGACCGCCACATACATGCGACTAAACAAAATACATCATATCGCCCCAACAAATCCTGGGGCGGTGGGTATCTATCATCAGTAAAGGCCACGCTGGATGTCAGTCGATCGTCGGACCGATCTCGACTTCCTCATCATCCAAATCCTCAACCTGGAATACGCTCACTATCCTTCCCCTGAACCTGCTGCGACCACATTAGCCCAAAATAAAATAGAATGCATAATGTGAGTCAAATTACTAGAGATATTATTACAGGTTCTGCGAAAATAAAAATTATTCCTGTCTAGCCAAAGAACCCAGGTCGTTGCGGTGATAGCGATGTACCACGCTTCTCGTCCTCCAAATGTCGCATGCCCACTTTGGGGTACATCCCCTAAAGTGAATTCGATTATACAGGGAGTGAACGGTGAACGTACCGTTCTTTTTCAATCCCTAGGATTTCTTATCTGGACCCTGAGTGCAACTAATTCCAGCGTTGGTGATGTAGGTCGGAAGTTCTATGAGTCTAATCTGAGAGCCCAGATCGAGCGATTGTTTAAAGGGTGGTTTCCAAGTGCCTCTTTTTCTAGGCTACTGCCACCATGCAGTGTGGTTGTGACGTATGATCATATAGATCGGAAAACATGGCTCTAAGTGTGTGGTCACCATACCACTTATCCCACCAAAATCTGGTGAGTTTGCCATTACCGATAACTGATGTCATACAGCTAATGAAGGGTTCATAGGCCTTAGCGATGCCTTTCCAGAACCAGGAGACACGTGGGCAAACCCTGAAGCCCAGATTTCTGGTACCATTCCCATGTAGATATCCCTGAACAAAGTCTTGCCACCCTTCTCCATTAGAGTGGAAAACTTTCTACCACCATTTATCCAGTAGAGCAAGTTTCATAGCTCGAAGATCAATAATACCTAGTCCTCCATGTATCTTTTTTATGCATGCCTTCTCCCATCTGATAAGGTGATAGTCGCCTCGATTCGGGTCTGCCACTTTCCATAAAAATCGTTTTTGGGTCCGGTCAATTCCTTGAATAACCCATCGCGGCATTTCAAAGAAGGACAAATAATAGGTTGGAAGATTTGAGAGGACTACATTAATGAGCGTGATTCTCCCTCCCAGTGATATGGCTTTACCTTTCCAACCTGCTAGATGGTTCTCAACCCGATCAATAATGGGTAGCCAATCAGCCATTTTGAGTTATCCGGGCCTTAGTGGCAATCCCCGGTACTGAATGGGAAAACACTCTGTGGAGCAATTTAGAATTGTGGCGTGTTCTAGTGCTTCCTCTGTTGTCAGGGCAATGGGGATGAGAGCACTTTTGTAGAAGTTAACCTTGAGGCCAGACCGAGTTTCAAAACTATATAATATTCCTTTGAAAACGGTTGTTTCCCCAAGGTTGCCATTATCAAATAAGAGGGTATCATCTACATATTGGAGGATTGAGCAACCTTGGCGATTGACTCCCTTGGTCATCGGTACAATCCAACATGCTCTACTGCATTTAGCCATCATGGACCGAAGTACGTCAGCCACAATGATGAAGAGAAGGGGTGAGAGCGGATCTCCTTGTCTGAGGCCCCGTTTGCACGAAAATGGGTGTTGACACCCCATTTACCAAAATTGCAGTTCTGCCGGTGGTAAGACATGTGTGGATCCATCTGATTGAAAAAACATTTTTGATCTATTTGAAAATTCAAAAATTAAAAACAGAGAATCTTTTTTTCAAGAGACCCCAAGCCCCCCCCCCCCCCCCCCCCCCCCCCCCCCCGATTTTTGGCCATTTTAAGGGACCCCAAAACACTTACAACTTATATAAAAAATATTACCCCTATAGACAGTTTATTTGACTGGTTGGATTGGTTAGAGTGTGTGTTTGTTAAACAATACTAGGCTTGAACTTGTTCGAGCCCTCGTGGAGTAAATTTTTTTTTTTAAAAAAAAATATTTAGCATACTCCAAATTCGAGATTTTCTTCTCTTTTTTAAAATAGAAACCAAATCATTATAGGCCTTTATGCCAAACCTGTGGTAATGTGCTTTGGGCCCGTTTAAAGCCCCCTTCACATTAACCTTCATCCCCCTCTCTGCAATTTTTTTAATTTTGTAGCCTTCTTGAGGGTTTATAATTTTTGCAGCAGTTTGGTGATTTTTCTGAAACCCTAGTAGCACTAGAAGGTTAACTTCTCATCATTTCTTCCTTCCTTGTTTTAATTTCAAATCAGTGTATGTTATTTAAACTTGGTTATCATTCTTTCTCTTTATAGAACTTTTCGAAGGGCCAATTTTTTCAAGTTAGCAATTCTTCTTAACTGTGCATAGCTGATAGCCGAGAATATACGATTATCATTGTCCCCCTTTCAAATTTTCTAAATTCTGTTTAGTTTTGGATAAAATTGAGTTGAAATAAAAATCAAGGTAATTGGTAGAAAATTGAAATGCAATTCGTTAAAGAGAAATTTTTAGTCTCATCAATTGATTCAATTCGTGGCATAGAGTCTATATTGCAAGTCTGGATAGAAAAATAATGTCATGATAACATTGATAAAAAGAAAGAGAGAGAAAACCAATGTCATGATAATATTCAAAAAAACAAGTATAAGCATTTTACAATAAATCATACTGGTAGATATATGAATTAAGGTTCAGATGATGAATCAATTGCTTAGCTCGTTTATTTTTGCGCTGATTTGTTCATTCTTTAACTAATGAATTTGCAGGAACTTTTTCATGACAGAGAGAATGTAAGCATCAATTCCCTTTATATTCTCAACAACAAACAGTAATCAATTAACCCATTGTAAAGTTAGTGATAAGCACCAGTCCTAATTATGAAAGGAACTATGCCAACCAAAAACTATCCTCTTTTACACTTCCCATATTAGAAAATTATAGAAAATCAAGATAATGAATTCATAATGAATTCATCAGTGAGATGATGGATAAATCATTCACTATAAGTTGGTGTTAAAGAGAATAATTGCTCTTGTATGAAGAATTGCAAAAAATATTTAAGTAACTATGTGATGTGTTTGAGAATGAATTTGGTGGCCTAGCGATTTTTTTCTTCTTTTTTATTATTATCATTATGAATTATCCCAAACATCATTAGCTTTTTTTTTTATGTATTGGTCTAGAACATCCGGTATATTTTTTTGGTTTGAAACATCTTCAGTTTTATTAGTATTTAATCATGACTATATTATTTTGGATAGTATATTTTGTCAATTATTTTATTTCTTAAATTTTATTCTGATAATATTATTAATGTGTCATCGTTGATGGAAAAAAAAAAAAAATTTATTTTAGTGTTTGCCTCGGGCCTCAAAATCTCAGGCAGTGACATCAGCATGTTGTCTTATTTTTTGCTAGCCTCTCTAAATTGTAATTTTTTTTTATTGCTTTACAGCTTAGCTTCTTTGATGGCTTTACAAAGTTAAGTTAGGATTTGCAAACAAGTAGTAGACGCATTTGATTTGTTTTTTTGTATCTCATCAGGTTTTCTTTCTTGCAATTTGAACATTATATCCATCTGAAGTATTCTCTCATCATTGTAGAGATGCTGGATCTACAACAACCGATGTTAAAAGAACTAATTTTGTGTTGTATGATCATCGTCCTAAACAACTATAGCTGAAGATGACTACATGAGAGTTTCCCGAATTCTTCGAAGAAAGTTTACAGCCGTGAACTTTATACATCAGCACAGCACTGTTAGAGCTATATGAATTTTTCTTAATTATCTCTTTATTTTTTAATAAGGAGCAGTTAAAATAGTTTTAGTTTTAGTCCCACATCTGAAATAATCTTAGAAATAATCATTGTACTCTTATATATATATAGAAGACAGTGTATTCAGTTATTATTATCCAATAAAGTATTTTTTTCAGTCATTATACTTTAACATGGTATCAGGGCTGGAAATGTATACACACAAAAAATTAGGGGCTTCTCCCTCTCTCCTCTTCCTCTAAAAATTATTATATATAAAAAAAAACAGCAACTTCTAACGCCCTAGATTTTTATTTATGAGATTTTGTGATTTTACGTGATTTGCACGTATAATTTTATTTGTATAATTTCTTGGGTCTGGTCTTGGGTCTCGGGTTCAAAACTTGGCCTCAGTTTTGATTTTAAATTTTTTTGGGTAAAAACCGAGCGCTAGAAACGAGCTCATTTGGATTCGAGTCCTCTCTGTGATGTAGTTGCACCCTGTCTCTTCTGGTTAGTGCGTGCGCTGGCTTTATCTTTGGTTGCTGGTTCGATTACGGACTTGGCATGATTAAACCCCTTTTCGATTTTTTATGTTTTTTGTGATTTTTTGACTTTAAAAAAATTCGGAAAAAATCTGATAATTGTTATAAAAATATATAGACTTCATGAAAAATATTTGTACACTATTTTGACATAAATTAAATTGTGTGAGGAGAAAAATCGAGTAGAACCTTGTAAAATCGATATTTGCATAAGTATAAGAACGAAAGTGATTTTTGAGTTATACTAAATTTATAAAAGAGAATTTTGTATAAAAAGAACTTGAAGTGTGTTCAGTATGGATTTTTGTTATTATCTTGGGTAATGTATGCATTGAAAGTTAAATGAAAAAAATATGATTTTGATTTTTGGAGAAAAAGAAATAATAGTACGGAAATTAAGTAAAATTATTGAGACTTATTTGTATGAATGGGAATGTTATAAATTGAAATTGAACATTGAATTATGGAAAGGATATGGATATTTATTTGAACTATGAAAAGACTATATGAGTATGAGAACTCAGTTTTTGTGATTATGAATTGAAATTGAGCACTAGAGTGTAGCTAAGCCTCTTACCGGCATCGAAAAGAAATATGTTGAAATGAAATTTGAAATGAAAAGACCAAGATTGGGTCACGTTGTATAAATGGTTAAGACCGGTATAGTGGAAGGGCTAACTCTAAAAAACTGATTTTGTTCATGTTTCAAATAACTAAGGACTAGATACATAGTGATGACGTGATGAAAATAAGAGAAAAATACAGGTATGAGGGCCTCGGAGCTACGGTGTGAGAGTATTCATAGGCTGTCTTCACGATGCGTCGTGACATGATGTGAATATGTTTCCAGGAGTCCGAACCGTAGGCGACGCTCGTGGGATGTTTGGTGACTGCGGGTGGTGTCATGTCCCATGACGGAGGCTGAATTGTCCATAGGTTCTTCACGATGCGCCGTGACATGACGTGAAATTCCCCTCCAGGCTATCTGGACATGAGCTCGTAACTCATAGAATATCTAGGATACTTATCGTAGTTACTGTAGTAGTTTAAGTCATAGCGAGGGATTGAACCCTACAAGATGAAGAACGGTTAAGGGCTTGCCCTCAATCCTATGTAGTATGGGATGAATAGAATCTGAACAAGTGTGCATTAGTGTCATCTAATATAAATAACTGCATTAAGGACCAAGTGCACCGCACAACACGACATCAATTGGATAGTCCCTTGTAGTTCTGTTTGTGATCAAGTTTGTGGTTTATTCAAGTATTTGAGAATCGTTATACTATTTTCGGCATAGAGATGATAGCCGTGTATAATATTTCGTCGGTTGTAAGCAACTGATGCGCCCACGATTTCTATGCAAGATAAAGTGGTTAACAAGACTAAAGAATGCATGCTGATTAAAGAATGATTCAAGTGTTGTACATTTCAATTTATGTAAATTGTTGTAAATTACTTCCGCTGTAAATATGTAAGATAAATGTAAACTTTGATGTAACAAAAAGTTTTTATTTCCTTGTAAAATTGTACGAAGAGAAGTGTAAAGATCGTATGGAACTTCGAATTCAGCATGTTTTAGAATTCGGGGTGTTACAGAGTGGTATCAGAACCACGCTTCCAAGTAGTACAAATTTATAAGGAAAGACACCCTAGAAGTGGACATTAGAGCGTGTGTTGAGCCTAGAGATTTAAATGTAAGTTACATACATTTATGTTGCTCTATGATTTATGCTTCTTCTTCTCCTTTCTCTAAGATCGCGGACCACTTCGACCAAATTGGAGATGACGACTGGCACATAGTTGAGGAGGATTGCTACCCCGGGCAAGCCGATTCAGACGAAGAGGATCCTGAAGAATTTGAAGGGGAATGGCCTGAGTCCCGAGAGATCGCTCCACCTCCAGATTCATCTGATGATTCCTTTGACGAGGAAGAACCAGTTCCGAGTAGTCTTATTGTGTCTTTTCAGAGGCAGGTAGAGACTCAGAGGAAGAGAGCGAAGCTTCTGCAGGCATAGTGTGTGAAGTGCAAGGAGAGCATTGCAACTCTCAGTCATCGTGTTTGGGAACTCGAGAAGAGGAAAAACATGTACGATGTACTGAAGGAGAAAGTGGCGGAACTACGGGAAAAGCTTCGAGAAGCCAAGAGGAACCGTAGGAACTAGACTGTTGTATCCTCTTACTGCTTTCATTTGATGTCAGAAATATTTTAAATTCGAATGTATAAAGTTTGGAATTCAATGAAATGAAAAGTTGATTTAAAATTCATGTTTATACTTCGAATTTAATGTGTCTTTTGCATCAGAATATGTCTAGAAGAGGAGCTCAAAATAGGGAAGGTCTGGACTTGGAAACAGAAAAGTCTGTCAGACACTCAATGTCGTTGCCATGAATCAGAAACAAGGAAGGGGGCCTGCGAATCCAGTACCCGAAACAATCAAACTCGTGGAATCGTTCAAGTGGATGAAACCACCAGTGTTTGAGGGGAAGTCAGACCCTGACGTGGCTGAAAACTGGATCCGACAGGTAGAGACCATTTTCGAAGTCTTGGAGACTCCGGAGGGCAGCAAGGTGAAGTTGGTGGCGCTACAGTTCGAGAAAGATGCTGCTGTGTGGTGGCAGTCGATGAAGCGGACGATGAGAGGTATTGTTCTTGGCTCGGAGGAATTCTTGGAGAAATTCCACAATCATTACTTTCCATCAGACGTCCAGGTTAAGAAGGCCATGGAGTTTCTGGCGCTGCAGCAGGGCGGCATGTCGGTTAGGGAGTATGAGACAAGGTTCACTCAGCTCTCTAAGTATGTGCCCGAAGTGGTGATAGACGAGGCAAAGAAGGCCCAAAAGTTCGAGCATGGTTTGAGGCCAAGTCTGAGATCCAGGATGATACCCCTCGGTATTAGAAGGTTTGACAAGATGGTTAAACGAGCTGCGGCCACTGAGGTAGATATGGAGAAGTTCCATGTTGTTCAGAATCGGAGGACCAACTAGAACGTTGGGAAGAGGCCCACCGTTTCTGGCAACTTCAGGGGACAGCCGCTGGCCCAGAGGTTCAAACCAACGGGAGCAAATGCTGTCAACGTACTGGGAGACCCGAAAACAATTGGGTGAGACCTCCTGTGGTGACTTGCTTCAACTGTGGTGAGACAGGATATTACAAGTCTCAATGCCCCAAGTCACAGAATGTCACCCGTAGTGGACCAACACAGCAAGTTGGGAAGAAGCCGTACCAGCAGGGGCGAGTATTGGCCTTGAATGAAGCTGATGCTGATGAGGTGGATCACGTCATCACTGGTACGAGGGAGGATGTTTAGAGTGTTTTCTATTGTTTCTCTATTTCCCACTTTATATAGTGAACTATTATGTAACGAGTGTGTGCTATGTAACAGGAGAACTTATTTTGAATGGAAAGAAAGCTATTATTTTGATCGATATTGGGTCCTCTCACACTTTTGTATCACCTAAGTTTGCTAAAGTTTTGAGAGTCGAACCGAAAGTCGTTCCAAGCAAGGTCTTAGCAGTAGCTACTCCATCAGGGGAGACTCTAACCACTGATCGGTACTGTGCAGACTGTGAGATCGTGATTGGAAACAGAATTTTTGGGATTGATCTGATCGAGCTCAATGTCTTGGGAGTCGATGTGATCATTGGCATTGATTGGATGTCAGTGTACAGTGCAAGCATCGAGTGCAAGACCAAAGAAGTAACAGTGAAGGCTCCATGTAGACCTGAAGTCATTTTCCAAGGGAAGAGGAGATGTTCTGGTCTGGTGGCACCTATCTGCAAGATGGATGTTCCTGTAGAGATGCAGCAAATTCTAGTGGTTCGGGATTACCCGACTGTGTTCTTGGAAGATTTACCTGGGTTACCCCCGCATCGTGATAAGGAGTTCAGCATCACAATTTAGCTAGGGAGTGCACCAATTTCCAAGGCACCGTATAGGATGGCACCTGTGGAGCAGGATGAGATCAAACGGCAGATTGAGGAACTGTAGGAGAAAGGCTTTATTCAACCGAGTGCGTCGCCTTGGGGAGCACCGGTGCTGTTGGTAAAGAAGAAGGATGGTTCGTTGAAGATGTACATCGATTACCGGGAGCTGAATAAGGTCACTGTTCAGAATAAGTATCCCATTCCACGAATTGACGACTTGTTCGATCATCTACAAGGAGCAGCTGTTTTCTCCAAAATAGATCTTCGATAAGAATATCATCAAGTTCGAGTGAAGACTGAAGATGTGCATTAGACTGTATTCAGAACTCGACACGGGCATTACGAATTCTTAGTTATGCTGTTTGGAGTGACGAATGCGCCTGTAATCTTTATGGATATGATGAACCAAGTTCTGAGGCCGTTCATTGATTCTTTCGTCGTGGTGTTTATCGACGATATCCTTGTGTACTTCAAGTTGGAGGAGGAGCACACAGAGAATCTAGCAGCAGTTTTGAACAAGCTCCAGGAGCATGAGTTGTATGCCAAGTTGTCCAAGTACAGTTTCTGGAAATCTGAAGTGGCATTCCTGGGTCACATCCTTTCTAAGGAGGGAGTGGCAACTGATCCGTAGAAGATAGAGGCGGTAAAGGATTGGGCAAGGCCTACTACAGTGAAGGAAATCAGGAGTTTCCTTGGGCTAACTGGATACTACAAGAGGTTTATCCAGGGCCATGCTCAGATAGCCGTGCCGCTCACTGGTCAGACCAAGAAGAATTTGAACTTCAAATGGACTGAGCAGTGCGAGACGCGCTTTCAGGAGTTGAAGGAGAGGCTGACTACTGCACCCATTTTGGCTTTGCCTGGAGCAGGAGTTGAGTATGATGTCTACAGCGATGCTTCATACCGTGGGCTTGGTTGTGTCTTAATGCAAGAAGGAAAAGTGATCGCTTACGGGTCTAGGCAACTACAACCACATGAGAAAAATTATCCAACTCATGATCTAGAGTTGGCTGTTATTATCTTCACCTTGAAGCAGTGGAGACACCATGTGTATGGTGAGAAATTGAACATGTACACAGACCACAAAAGCTTGAAGTACATCTATCAACAGAAAGATCTGAATCTGAGGCAAAGGAGATGGCTAGAAGTACTTGAGGACATTCGTCCTGAGATTAAGTACCATTCTAGAAAGGCTAATGTTGTTGCTAATGCACTTAGCCACAAGAGCAGTCTGGCTAGTTTGATTACAACTCAAAGGCAGCTGGCAGAGTTGGATCGGGCTAGTATTGAAGTTGTTCTGCAAGGCTTGGAATCATCTTTAGCTCAGTTGAGGCTTCAACCAATGCTGAATGAAAGGATTATCACAAGTCAGAAGGAAGACGCAGAGATTCAGAAGATGAAGGAGTAGGTTGGTGCTGGCAATTTGTCCGATTTTCAAATCAGGGGTGAAGTGTTGTGGTTTGGAGAGAGGTTGTGTGTTCCGGATCAAGCAGAATTGCGGGAGAGCATTCTTCAGGAGGTACATGCTACCCTTTATTCTGTACATCCTGGGAGTACAAAGATGTATAAGGATATTAAACATCATTTCTGGTGATCAGGTTTGAAGCGGGATGTGGCCGAGTTCGTGGTGAGGTGTGAGATTTGTCAGCAGGTCAAAGCCGAGAATCACAAACCCAGAGGTCTATTGCAACTGTTATCTATTCCGGAATGGAAGTGGGATAACATCGGTATGGATTTCATCACGGGTATGCCCATGAGTTCGAAGGGCAATGATGCGATTTGGGTCAGAGTCGATCGGCTAACCAAGTCCGCTCACTTCTTGGCGGTGAAACTCACTTCGTCGATGGATAGATTGGCTGAGCTGTATGTTGGGGAGATCATCAGGCTTCATGGTGTTCCGTTAACCATTGTGTCTGATCGAGATGCACGGTTTACTTTGCATTTCTGGAGGAGTCTTCAGACAGCTTTGGGTACTAAGACGGATTTCAGCACTGCTTTTCATCCGCAGACCGATGGGCAGACCGAGAGAATCAACCGTATTCTTGAGGATATGCTTCGGTGTTGTGTACTAGACTTTGGAGGCAGTTGAAAAAAGCATTTAGCTCTGGTGGAGTTTGCCTACAACAACAGTTTTCAGACTTGTATTGGGATGGCGTCGTACGAAGCTCTGTATGGCAGAAAGTGCAGAACACCAGTCTGTTGGTTCGAAGTTGAGGAGCGGCAGATGTTTGGGCCTGAGATTGTGCAGCAGACCTCTGGAAAGATCGATCTGATCAGAAAGAGGTTGGTGGATGCTCAGAGTAGGCAGAAAAGCTATGCAGACAACCGAAGGAGGGACCTTGAGTTTGAGGTTAGTGACTTTGTGTTTCTGAAAGTTTCACCTAGCAAGAGTGTGATTCGCTTCGGCAGAGGTGAAAAGTTAGCCCTGAGGTTCATGGGCCCATACAAGATATTGAAGCGGATTGGGAAAATTGCTTACCGGTTGGAGTTGCCGGAAGAGTTGTCTCAGGTGTACAATGTTTTCCACGTGTCTATGCTGAGAGGTTACTTTCAGATCCGAGTCATCATTTGCCCGAAGTGCCGGAGGGTTTGCAGTTAGATTTGATTTACATTGAGCTTCCGATTGAGATTGTCAATCGTCAGAAGAAAGTCTTGAGGAACAAAATGATACCGATGGTCAAAGTAGTCTGGAAAAACCAGTTGGTTGAAGAGGCTACTTTGGAATCTGAGGAGAGGATGATGAAAGATTATCCTGAGCCCTTTGTGTGATTTGTATCTTATTTTTCTTTTCTTATCTCTTTGTTGTATTTCTTGTTTTCTCACTCTTTAAGTGTAGTTTTGGGGACGGAACTATTCTAAGGAGGGAGTGTTGTAACACCCTAGATTTTCATTTATGAGATTTTGTGATTTTATGTGCTTTGCACGTATAATTTCATTTGTATAATTTCTCGTATAAAATATATTTCTTATATTGTATTTGTTCCTTTTTATTTTCCAAAAATTATTTTTTTTAAAAGCCTAATTGTCTTTTTAAACCCACTCTACTAATTAATTAATTTAATTATTAAAACCCATAGTTAAATTGGCCCATTAGTGAGCCCATTTAACTTATTTCTCTTTTAAAAATAACCCAACTTGTAGTGTCGACTCTTTTCATGAACAATTAAATTTTTATTCACATGTACACTTGTAAGGAGGGGGTACTAGTTGGCACGTGCAAGCACTACGGTGTGCATTGCACACTTTTCCCATAGGCCAGATTGTAGATGGAGGGAGTGGGAGAGATGGAAGAGGTGGAGAAGTGGTTGTTCATCATGGGTAGTTTTCATAGCTCCCTAGTTCATCTAGACCATTGATCTCTAACCATTTGATCACATCCTAGTCCTACATTCACCCTAAAAATTTGTATAAATACCACTCCCTATACTCTTCATTTTGACACTTAAATTTTTGAAAGAAAAGAATAGAAAGAAAAGAAACAGAAGTAATTTTAGTGAGACAAAAGATTGAGGAGTTGTAAGATTGTGTGCTATTGTGTTCTTCATCCAAGGAGGAGGCCGGCATTTTCAAGGATCATGAAGTGGGAGCTCGGGTTGCTTGCATCACCAGGAGGGGAGTCAATTTGGTGGCTTGATCTAAGAGGAGAAGGCTTCGCTCAATCGTTGTAGGAGATCTCTAGGAGTTTATTTGTTTTTCTCTCCATCAAAGGTGGGTGATTCTCTTACACTTCTAATTAGGTTCATGCTAGAGTATGGTTGATGCAATTGAAAAGAAAAATAGTTATTCTAGCCATGAGTTATGAGAATGAGACAAATTAGAATGCTTGATTATGTGTGAAAAGAATGATAATTAGTTACAAATTTTGATAGTTTAATATTGACCATGCTACCATGCTTTAATTGATGATTTGTGTTATACTAAGGAGACATGATTGTATGCTTAATTGGATCGAAATAATAATCATGCTTAACGGTGATTTTGCTATCTCAATTGTTAATGATGAGAAAAGAGGGATTTGTTACTGAAATGATTAAGCAATAATAATAATCATAATAAGAAAGAAATATGAGAAGTTTGAATGCAACCTTACAAAAAAAACTATTATATGTGTTTATTGAAATTAATAGGCATAATCGTTTTAGATGAAAAATCATATTTTTAAGCCAAAAATTGAGTTTTTAGTTACTGATATTTTAGAAGTACATAAAAATTAGATTCTTGAAATTTTGATTGTAATTGGAGAAGAAACGAGGTGGAAATTAGTTTTTTTTTTAAATAAAAATTGAATGAATGAAATTCGGATCAAAACCCTTAAAACCTATAACCAAATCAGCTTAGTCGCTTGGACTAATTGGCTAGTAGGTGCGGTTGGGTGCGCTTACTGTACCGTGGGTCTGGTTTTGGGCCTCGGGTTCGAAACTTGGCCTCAGTTTTGATTTTAATTTTTTTTGGGTAAAAACCGAGCGCTAGAAACGAGCTCATTTGGATTCAAGTCCTCTCTGTGACGCGGTTGCGCCCTGTCTCTTCTGGTTAGCACGTGCACTGACTTTGTCTTTGGTTGCTGGTTCGATTCCAGACTTGGCATGATTAAACCCCTTTTCGATTTTTAATGTTTTTTGTGATTTTTTGACTTTAAAAAAATTCGGAAAAAATCTAATAATTGTTATTAAAATATATAGACTTCATGAAAAATATTTTTACACTATTTGACTTAAATTAAATAGTGTGAGAAGAAAAATTGAGTAGAACCTTGTAAAATCGATATTTGCATAAGTATAAGAACAAAAGTGATTTTTGAGTTATACTAAATTTATAAAACAGAATTTTGTATAAAAAGAACTTGAAGTGTGTTCATTATGGATTTTTGTTATTATCTTGGGTAATGTATGCATTGAAAGTTAAATGAAAAAAATATGATTTTGATTTTTGGAGAAAAAGAAATAATAGTCCGGAAATTAAGTGGAATTATTGAGACTTATTTGTTTGAATGAGAATGTTATAAATTGAAATTGAACATTGAATTATGGAAAGGAGATGGATATTTATTTGAACTATGAAAAAACTATATGAGTTTGAGAACTCAATTTTTGTGATTATGAATTGAAATTGAGCACTAGAGTGTAGCTAAGCCTCAAACCGGCATCGAAAAGAAATATATTGAAATAAAATTTGAAATGAAAAGACCAAGATTAGGTCACGTTGTATAAATGGTTAAAACCGGTATAGTGGAAGGGCTAACTCTAGAAAATTGATTTTGTTCATATTTCAAATAACTAAGGACTAGATACATAGTGAAAACGTGATGAAAATAAGAGAAAAATACGGGTATGAGGGCCTCGGAGCTACGGTGTAAGAGTATTCACAGGCTATTTTCGCGATGCATCGTGACATGACGTAGATATGTCTCTAGGAGTCCATACCGCAGGCGATGCTCGTGGGATGTTTGGTGACTGCGGGTGGTGTCATATCCCATGACGGAGGCTGAATTGTCCATAGGTTCTTCACGATGCATCGTGACATGATGTGGGATTCCCCTCCAGGCTGTCTGGACATGAGCTCGTAACTCATAGAACATTTAGGATACTTATCGTAGTTACAATAGTAGTTTAAGTCATAGCAAGGGATTGAACCCTACAAGATGAAGAACGATTAAGGACTTGCCCTCAGACCTATATAGTATGGGATGATTAAAATCTGAACAAGTGCGCATTAGTGCCATCTAATATAAATAACTGCATTAAGGACTAAGTGCACCGCACAACACGACATCAATAGGATAGTCCCTTGTAGTTCTGTTTGTGATCAAGTTTGTGGTTTGCTTAAGTATTTTAGAATTGTTATATTGTTTTCGGCATAGAGAGGATAGCCGTGTATAATATTTCGTCGGTTGTAAGCAACTGACGCCCCACAGTTTCTATGCAGGATAAAGTGGTTAACAAGACTAAAGAATGCATGCTGATTAAAGAATGATTCAAGTGTTGTACATTCCAATTTATGTAAATTGTTATAAATTGCTTCCATTGTAAATATGTAATGTAAATGTAAACTCTGATGTAACAAAAAGTTTTTATTTCCTTGTAAAATTGTACGAATAGAAGTGTAAAGATCCTGTGGAATTTCGAATTCAGTATGTTTTGGAATTCGGGGTGTTACACAACTGTTCATCTTCCTCCTCTGAAAACCCAAATCCTCCCTCCCTCCACTGCCTTCCAGCTCATCCCACACCAGCACCACACGCAGACCCCGAGCACCACCCGCCGTCGCACCCGCTATGACCCATTTTACGATCTCCTCATGTCCTACAACAGCAACCCCGATCGTCGTCATCTCCGACAACAGCGGCATCCACCATCGACGGTGCCAATCCCGTCTCTATCTCCGACAGCATCATCCATCTTTGAACAACCAGCCCTGAGACCCCGCCTCCTCTTCACCCAACCGACTGCTCCCACATCCAGCACCGCCACATCCTACCCCCGTCTTCAGCCACCGACAACGTTGTCTTGCCGCCATCGACAACACCACAACACCTCGCGACCACCTCTTGCGACTGCCCACTCCGCAACCCCTCCTCTGTGATGGGGCATTGGATCGGAGAAAAAATCGAAAAAAAAAACAGAAAAAAATTTGAAAGAAACAAAACTGCTTATCTCACACTACGCGATGTTCTGTAATATGTTCCAACTTTTGATGCCCTCTTCAGTCATCCTCCTCACCCGTTTTCCTTCAGATTTGATCTAGATTTGCTCCTATGACTATTCTCACTACTTCAACGGCGACCTCTCCTCCTCCATCGGTGAAACCATATTATTCCACTGATGCTCCTATGGATTAGTCAACCTCCTTCCAATCTATTATTTCTACAGAATCATACCAACCACTCTGCAACATGTTGCCCCCTCCATCTGGTAACTCTGTTCACTCAGGTAATGCTTGTCATGTTTCCCCACATCAATGGATAATTGATTCAAGTGTTTCTGAATATATAACTCCTTTATCACTTTCTTCATTTTCTTTGTGTCCAGATTATCATGTGCGTATTGCTGATGGCTCACTTGTCCCTGTTGAAGGGGTGGGCGATATCTCTCTTACTTCAGACATTCATCCTACTTCAGTTGTGCGTATTCCAAACTTTCCTAATAGCTTATTATCCGTTCCTAAACTTTGCAAAGATTTTAACTATTCAGTGCCATTTTTTTCTTATTGTGTGTTTCAGGATACTACGATGAAGAAGGTGATTGGAACTGGTCGTGAACAACATGGGTTATATATCTTAGATTCTCCAGTCTTTGCATTATTTTCTTCTGCTAATCCAGAGTTGTTGCACCGCTGACCGGGACATCCTTCTTCTACAACTCTCAAGCACTTAGTTTTAGGTTTTGAGCCTTCATTTAAGGTATCCTGTGAGTCATGTGAATTAGATAAACATCATAAAGTTTCCTATCCAGGGTGCATCAATAAACGTAGTGAACATTTGTTTGATTTAGTGCATTCTGATATTTGGGGTCCTATTGGTTTTTCCACATTTAATAACTATCGTTATTTTTTTATGTTTATTGAGGATTTCTCTCGTATGATGTGTTTGTTTCCTTTGAAAGATCGTTCTGAAGCATTTAAAGTTTTTCAAGAATTTTTCTTCATGATACAAACACAATTTGGCACAACTCTCAAATATTTTCGTTCTGATAATGCTAAAGAATACATGAGTTCTCATTTTTAACATTTTTTTCTCAACATGGCATAATTCACCAAGTTTCTTGTACCTACACTCCTCAACAAAATGGTGTGGCAGAACGCAAAAATCAACATTTACTTAGCACTGCTCGATCTTTGATGTTTGAAATGAAGGTCCCCAAGTTTTATTGGAGTTTTTCAGTTCTCATTGCATGCTTTCTTATTAATAGAATGTCTACTACTATTCTTCAAAATCAATCCTCATTCAACCTGGTATTTCTATCTAAAAATTCGTTTTTAATACCACATCGTGTTTTTGGTCGAACTTGTTTTGTTCAAAATCACCAAACTGGTGCTGAAAAACTTAACCCGCATGCTACTAAATGTGTATTTTTTGGGTATCCTCATTTTCGAAAGGCTATTTTTGTTATTGTCCTTCATAGAAAAAAATATTTACCTCTGCGGATGTTTCATTTTTTGAACATAAACTTTTTTTTGAACATATTCCTTCACACAATTCTGAGTTACCGAGAGTTGTTGTAAAGAGTCTTGATTTTCTACCTTCACCCCCACCCCCACCCCCAACCCCACTACTAGTAATACCTTCCCCACCACCGGTACCACCATCACTTCCGCCACTTCAGCTTTATGTTAGAAGACATCAGCCTCGTTCGGACTCGGCCACCCACGATGTACCCTCTGTTGTTCAACTAGTGCCAACCCCTTCTATTGATATTATCCCTAACACAGATGATTTACCTATTGCTCACCGTAAGACTAAACGTTCTTGTGCTCACTATCCTATTGCCCAGTTTGTTTCTTTTTCAAAACTGAACAAATCTTTTCGAGGCTTTACTTCTTCATTGGATTCCGTCTCTATCCCTAATAATGTTCAGGAAGCACTCAAGCACCCTGATTGGACAGCAACCATGAATGAGGAAATGCATGCTCTTCAACATAATGATACTTGGCAATTGGTTTGTTTCCTTGTGGGTGGTAAAACAGTTGGTTGTAAATGAGTATTTACTGTCAAACATAATCCTGATGGCACAGTTGACTGCCTTAAATCTCGCCTTGTTGCTAAAGGTTATTCACATGAATTTGGGGTTGACTATGTAGAGACTTTTTTCCCGAATGCAAAACTCACTTCGGTCTGTGTCCTTATCTCTTTTGCATCAAATTGTTCTTGGCCCCTTCATCAGCTAGATGTCAAGAATGCATTTCTCAATGACAACTTGAAAGAGGTGGTGTAAATGCAACAACTTCCTAGTTTTGAGTGACAGGTGGAGAATCTTGTATGTTCGCTCAAAAAGTCTCAGTATGGCCCTAACCAGTCTCCACAATCTTGGTTTGAGAATTTCCGCAAAACTGTGTGCGCTTATGGGTTCTCAAGAAGTAAGGCAGATCATTCTCCCTTCATAAAGAAATGAAGTAAACGCATTGTTATTCTGTTAGTCTATGTTGATGATATCATTATTACAGGCAGTGATTCCCAAGGTATTGAAGACATCAAGCAGTGGTTAGCTCAAACCTTTCAAACAAAGGATCTGGGTCCTCTGTGATATTTTCTTGGCATTGAGGTTGCACGCACGAAGGATGATAGCTTTCTCGAAAAAAGTATGTCATCGATATTCTTACCGAGACAGAAATGTTAGGATGTCGTCTACCTATGAATCCCAATATTAAGTTGTCCTCCTTCTCCAATGATATATTGTTTTATGATCCATAACGATATCATAGGCTGGTTGGCAAACCAATATATCTTTCAATGACTAGGCCAAATATTGCCTTTGTAGTTAGTCGAGTCAGTCAGTTTATGCATGCACTGACTATTGCTTATTGAGAAGCAGTGGTTCATATTTTTCGTTATCGTAAGAAAGCTCCAGGGCAATTACTAGGCCTGGTGCATCTCTTTCATTATAAGGATATTCTAATGCTGACTGGGCAGGGTCGATTGATGACAAACGATCTACTAGTGGATACTTTGTGTTCTTTAGAGAAAATCTGGTATCTTGGAAGAGCAAGAAGCAACCTGTTGTAGCTAAATCAAGTGCAGAAGCTGAATATCGAGCCATTGGGGATTTGGTTTCTAAAGTTTTATGGCTCAAATCTCTCATTCGAGAGTTGACAATTCCAGTATCTTCTCTAGTTCCACTGTATTGTGATAACCACGTTGGTATCCATATTTCTAAAAATCTAGTGTTTCATGAGCGCACAAAACATATCGAGGTCGATTTTCATTTCGTTCGCAATGAGTTGGAGAAGAAGGTGATCTCATTTTCATATGTCTAGTCTGGTGACTAACTTGCTGACATCCTCACTAAAATATTACCTCCTAAGCTCTTTCAAACTTTCTTGAGTAAGCTTGGCTTCAATAATATCTACGCACGAGCTTGGGGGGGGGGGGAGTTTTAAAATAGTCTTAGTTTTAGTCCCACATCTGAAATAATCTTAGAATTAATCATTGTACTTTTATATATATATGAGGCAGTGTATTTAGTTATTATCATCCTATAAAGTATTATTTTCAGTCTCTATACTTTAACAGGAGCAAACTTTAGAGATCTTCCTGATGCTAACAATAGAGTTCATCTTGACCCAGCAATGGAGCAGGAGTTATTACCATCAGGAAAGGCATTGGTAATACATTGAAGAAAAACAACTCTTTTTTATCATACACCACATCCTGTTTCCTTTTACTATTTCTTTTTTTTCCTATTTATTTTCATTCTGGGTTTTGAGTAATTCACTAAAAAATGGCAACAATTATTGGAGATTAAAGACATCCAGTTAATATCTTTTCTTGCATACATTTGTTATTACTATAGTTGTTTTGGGTCATACAAAATATCACTATATCTCACATTATTTAATGTTTTGGATAAAATAGTGAGTTTCTCTCATGGTCAATTCTAAATAAACATCAATCTTTATTATTTGGGATCCATCCTTTGTTTTATTTCATGAATATCACCAACAGAATACGCACATTGAAAGTTTCTTTCTGTTGGTCTTTATATAATTTAGAGTTTGTAATTAAATGAATATACTTGGTGGAATTTTCCTTCACAGTTTTGCCCCTACAGTGAGTAAGTGGGAGTATTTGAAGCATTTTAGGACTTCTGTATACTCATTTATAAGCGGTTGTGACTTGTGAGGGTTGGGATATGTCATGCTCCTGTGCTAAAGTGCAAAAATATATATATATATGAAACAAGGGTTTATTCCCAAAATAGTACTGTAGGACGAAGTATGTGTGAAGCGCTCCGAACTGTTTAACATGATCAGTTTGTATTAAAAATTGTCTAGTCACTCACATTGGGCCTCTGTAATTGCTATTTCTTGTGTCTCAGTATTGTGGGTTTTGTTGCCACCTTGTTTGCTTGTTGTGGAGTTTGTTTCCTCTTGTATGCTATTTCATGAGTGTCATGTCGGAGAAATCCACTCCCAACTCGTAGTGCTAATAGCGGAAGTGCACCACAAGCAATAGAAACTTCCAAGAAATAGATGAACCAAGAACAAGCCACCACAATATATGGATCTCACAACAACACAACCAATATGTAGAGATAACCAATACTTCTTATTCCCAAAGAAATACAAAAATTACAAGAAAGATTACAACTCTCAATCTCTCTCTCTCACCTTTGAAACACTCGGCACAATCTCTCTTGAAGTTGAATAATGATCACGGCATAGGATATCTAAACCCTAGAGTTTACGGCCATATATATAGCCCCCAAGCAAACCCTAAAAGATAAATACAAATATAGCAAATTGGGCCTTTCTCCCGTAAGCCCAAAAGAAACAATCAGCGTTGGTGTCGGTCAACTGCCCCCCAGGCCAGTCGACCGCATCGTGCAAAATCAATCCAGAGGGCTGACTGGTCGATCGCACCCCTAGTGACGGTCGACCGTCCCCTCTTCTATTGGACGTCTGTACTCGAAGAACCCCCGGTCAACTGGGTCGGTCGACTACACCCCTAGCCGGTCGACCGCAACCCTCCAGACTTCTCTTCTTCTACTTGCTGCTTGTCTTCCCTTGCTTCTTTGTCTCCTCCTCTTCTTCTCCAACTTCAAGTACCCCGCGCCTACGTGTATTTGAGGCCACAATTCCTAACAATCTCCCACTTGGACCAAATATTGTAATCTTTCCTCACATTATCTCTGCCATCTGCCACTTTCATGGAAGACCCAAGTACTCTCCACTCTCATGAAGAGCACCTCCGCCACTCCACCACGTGGAGTGCACCAACCACCCTTCATCGCCTCATGAAGGATGTGCTCCACCAATCGTATAGAGCACGAATACTAGAGAAACAATCTCCCGTTCCGGATTCCGTGTTATGAGACTCCCCACCTCACAAGATCTCCATCAACACCGGACATGGTTCGAAACCTCTCAATGCACCCTCTGCACTAGAAACCTCCGTGGACGACACCTCCACAAACTCCGCAGACTGTTCAACCCCTACAGTCCCAATTTGGTTACATCGATATCACCCCGCATATCGATACCAGTGCTCTCAATCACACAAAAGCGACTTGAAGCTTCAACTGCCAATTCGCAAAGTACCCTCTCCGCAGTAACGTCTTGCCCACTAGAATCACTTCCATGGCCAGCAGCTCCCACTAAATTAGTAACCTTCCCTCTACAACTAAAAGAACTCGGTTGCACCTTACAAAACCTACTACTCGATTCCGGCTGATAGTCAACTACAGGATAAATGCCCCTCACGTCTCTTAGCAAATAAAGCGTTCCCTCACGCTTCCCTTTTGCAATCACTCTTGAACCTGCAGCTATGTATCACTCCCCACTACCAACTGTAGTAGACAACCCCTCTTTATCTAGCCTTCCAATCGAGATAAGATTTTCTTTTAAGTCTGGAACATGTCTTGTCTCCCGCAAGACAACACTTTGATCATCAATGGTATTCATGCGAACAGTACCAACCCTACGTATAGAACACCGGTGACCATTCTCTACGATCACATCTCCAAAAGAACCCTCCTCGTAGTCATCAAACATCTCTCTCCTCGGAGTGCAATGAAAAGAAGCTCCCGAATCAATACACCAATCTTGAGTGCCCAACTCCTCCCGAGCTAATAAGCATAGATCCTCAACAAGGCCCACTTGAGCTTCCTTTGGAGTATCTCTCTTCAGTTTCTCCTGCTTCTTCTTCATATAAGCCTTGCAACTGCACATCATGTGACCCTTCTTATGACAATACCAACACTCAGGCTCATATCCCTCATCGCTGTCATCAGACCCACTCTCAGATGAACTACTCTGATCCTTTCTTCTTCAACTACTCTTAGATCTCCAAGTCTCTTCTCAACGTACATGGCGGAATCTATAGAAGATGATGATGGATATCCTCCGTTTCTCACCCTTCTCACCTCCTCGTTCAGAATGCTACTCACCACATCCTGTAGAGTCGTCAAATCTGTCATAGTGCCTGTAATAGTTTGTTCCATCGTACCATAACTTTCGGGTAAAGTAGATAGAAGTAACAATGACTGCCCCCTCTCTGAAAACTTCAAACCTGCAGCTTCCATCTAGTTATAAACCATACAGTAATTGTTCACATGCTCTGCTACTGAACCCCCTTCCTTCAATTTCATATTAACCAATTTCTTCAGATGAAGAATTTGATTAGATGTCGACGGTTTCTCATACATATCTGTAAGAATCTCCATAGCCTCCTTTGTGGTCTTTACCTTCGAGATATGAAATAACGTCTTCCTACTCATCCCCAACTGAATCTGCCCCACCGCCTTCTGATCCAAACGATTGCACTCTACCAAGACCTTTGCATCCTTTTCTGCACCTACCGGCTTCTCATCAAACAACGGACCATCAAGATCATTCTGACGAAGATACGCTATCATCTGAATCTTCCATATCGCGAAGTCACTCCCATCGAATTTCTTGATCTTCATCTTGTTATCGACCATCTCGAACCAACTGCTCTGATACCACTTGTAAACTCTGATACTACTTGTTAGAGAAATCTACTTCCAACTCATAGTGCTAATAGCGGAAGTGCACCACAAGCAATAGAAACTCCCAAGAAATAGATGAACCAAGAACAAGCCACCACAATATATGGATCTCACAAGAACACAACCAATATGCAGAGATAACCAATAATTCTTATTCCCAAATAAATACAAAGATTACAAGAAAGATTACAACTCTCAATCTCTCTCTCTCTCTCACCTTTGAAACACTCGGCACAATCTCTCTTGAAGTTGAATAATGAACACGGCATAAGATATCTAAATCCTAGAGTTTACGGCCATATATATAGCTCCCAAGCAAACCCTAAAAGATAAACACAAATATAGCAAATTGGGCCTTTCTCCCATAATCCCAAAAGAAATAATCAGCGTCGGTGTCGGTCGACTACCCCCCAAGCCGGTCGACCGCATCGTGCAAAATCAATCCAGAGGGCTGACCGATCGACCGCACCCCTAGTGCCGGTCGACCGTCCCCTCCTCTGTTGGAAGCCTACTCTCGAAGAACCGCCAGTCGACTAGGTCGGTCGACCGCACCCCTAGCCCGTCGATCGCAACCCTCCAGACTTCTCTTCTTCTACTTGCTGCTTGTTTTCCCTTGCTTCTTTGTCTCCTCCTCTTCTTCTCCAACTTCAAGTACCTCGTGTCTACGTGTATTTGAGGCCACAATTCCTAACATGTCAGTGATATGGGTTATGTTGCCCATTGTGTATGTGTTCTTAGTTGCTAATATATAGGCATATTTCCTGCCTTTGAACCATGTTTTTTGAGAACTTGGGTATTGACTATCAACCCAGTGATATGGGTTATGTTGCCCATTGTGTATGCATGTTCTTAGTTGCAAATATATAGGCATACTAGGTTTGCCCGTTGACACGTGCCTACGGCACGTCTTCGGAACGACGCACCTGGTTTGATTATATAAAATAGTTTTAGAGGTCGAGCAAATTAATTGAAATAGGTAATATATTATATGAGGAAGCAACATATCTACCTTTAAGCTCAACCATCGCCTTTTTGATCATGAGCTTGAACTTACCTGGAATGTATATAGTTTGTTAGAAATACTGCATAGAGTTTTTTTTAACTTCAGCATCGCTTTTGGATGCTTGTAATAGTTATGCAAGGACATGATCATATATGTTTTATAAAGCTTATTATAATCCCATAACCACTATGAGCATGTCTAAATACAATGGTAACCCAAGTGCATGTGTGAAGGAATCTACAATACCAATAATCTAAACATTTGTTTGTCTGAAACTTAGATTGCAAATGAAATATCTCTTATTATTATTTCAACCAAAATCTAATACATGAAGTTCTCAAAACTCTAATCCAAGCTAATCATTTCTTTTATCTCCACTTTGTCTCCCCATTGGACCTTTATTAAAAAAAACTCAAAATGGATCAATAAAAAATTTACTTTAGTTATCTTTCTTGAGTTGAGAGTTTGCACCATTCATTGGTAAACTTCAGTCATCCCAATCCTATATATCCAAACATACACTAAATGTTCTTATATGTTATGTTATCCATGGTTTCTAATAACCAGTGAAGGGAATACTTCACGATACAATATTCTCTTATAGTAAAAAAGTTAATATTGCATATTTACCAATTTATTTTAGGTTGCTGATCAGCTTACCTGTCCTGCTATGGTTTGGAAGTCCAAATTGAGCTGACCAAATAATTTATCTCTAACTTGCGTACACCTTAAATCAAAATCAATAAAGAACTCATCGAATAAATCACCAAATTAAAATTTTTAAACAAAAAAATAAAACAATCATATCTCTCTAAACTTAGATCCTATGCACACACAAAATTTGAGTAAGCAAAAAATATAGTAATCCCCTGTACACACAAAATTTAAAATTAGAATGAGAATTCGGTTAATGAGATGAAATTAGAGTCACCGCATCGCATGTAGAGGATCTCGATTCGGTGGAGGGGAGTCGCCGATACGGAATCAGCAGCAGAACAGATATCGGCGACGACCTCTTGATTGAGGTTCGACACTGGATTTGGATTTGGATTTGCTTTGAGATTGGCGCTTGAGAGGACGATAGAGGCTTCGCCAATTGAATGGAAGCGAATGGTTTAGTGATTTAGAGTTAGCGGCTTAAAAATCCTAGGGGGGAGAGAGAGAAATTGGAGCTCTCTGGTTTGGGAATAGAAGGAAGAAACTGATCTGAATAGGAGAGAGAGAAATAATTAAATAGATAAAGGAGTTGTTTATTTTTATTTTATTTTATTTGGGGGGATTCGAATTTGAGTTTTGAGAAAAATTTGTTGTGGAGAAAATATCTTTTTTAGAAACTTAAATCTGAATCATTGATTTTCTTACTATTGAACGAAAGCTACTTGGTAGTTTTTCTTTATGTTTTATTATATACATATTCTGTCTTTAAACCATGGTTTTTGAGAAGTTGGGTATTGACGATCAAGTATCTGCCTGCATTTACCCGTACAATCTGAAGCACCAATAAGCAAAATCTGATACAACGTGGCTGTGCATCTTGGTGTTGGTTGGTACCTTTTCCATGCTTTGACCAGTTGGATAACTGAGAATTCCACCCTTCTCTTATGTTAAAAGAGTACCTATTTGGTAACTTCAACCTAAAACATAGGATAGCAGACATAATTTTCTATTAGATAAAAGAATATGTTAATTTCACAAATTTGTTTCTTTTAGTTCTAACAGATAAAGAGGCAATGCTGGTATCGGTCGGCAGTAATTCTTCCACTGTATCTGGATCCACTTCTAATAATAGAATTGTTACACAAGAATTTACATTAAATTTTCATCTTGATATTGGGTTCAGCATATATTTTTGCATTTAAATGCAATTGTACATCCATGGTTTTGTTTATGTTTGCAATATTTTGTTTATGACTCCATTTGAGTATATCTACAAGAAGGGCAATGCTTTTGTGCCCCAAGTTTGAGACCTACTTGTTATACCAATCTATTTTAATTGTTGTGTATAGATCCAATACTTCATTCCAGTAAATTGTACTCATTGTGTATCATCAATTTGGATATATCACCATGATATATCAACTTTGGGATTATACCATCAAATCTGGGATATATATGTCTAACTTTGGAATGTATATTTTATTTATTGGCCAGGAGGAATACCGAAGTTTGGGTAGATATACAGTTATTCACATGGTATATAAAGTTTAAAGAATGTGGAATAGAAGAGTTCGGTAAATTAACAGGACTATTAAGTACATTTGTACACAAACAAGTGGGTTTCAAAATAGGACTATCAAGCAATTTCCCTGAGTAGGGGTGTAAAATGAACAGGACGGTTCGTCGTCCGTTCAAGCCCGGCTCGAAAAATGGTCTGACCATGGACCGTCCGAACTGTTATATGAACCGAACATGAACAAATTGTTAGGTCCGATATTTTACCGAGCTCGAGCAGGACATAAGTCGGTCTGAGAATTATTGTGGTCCGATACTTTACCGAATCAAGTCCGGACTATAAAAAATTTTTCCGATCTGGACCGAGCCGGACATAAGCCCGTCCGAGTAAAATTTCTGTTCAAGGTTGAACATATAACTATTTGGTCCCGTCCGGTTCAATTTACAGCCCTACCCGTGACAGGTAAAACATGCCATGCATGGTTAGTTGTTTTTCTTTATATTTTTTCCCCTCCGTTCAGATTCCAAATTGGACTAGGGATGATGACCGGGCCGGGTTGACCTGTGACCCACCCGCGACCCGCCCACACGAATCCGGCCCGCAAATATGTTGTTCGGGGTCGAACCTACGGGTATACCCAGGTCGACCCGGGTCGATAAAGTAGACAACCAAACCCGCTCGACCCGTTGACAAGTCAAACCCGCCCACCAACCAGCGGGTTTGTACCCGTTTGACCCGAACGTTCGACCTGCAGGTCGAACGGTCAGAAACAGACCGTCGGGGCTGGTTTTTTTTCTTTTTTCCCCCTATAAATACTGACTTAATTCTATCTAAAAATATCCACACCTTACTCTCTTACTCTCACTACTACTACTACTCAATTCAATCTCAATTCAATCAAGTGTTTTCAACAAAGAAGTGAAAATTTTAGATCGTATCGAATTGTGTTGATTCAACTCTCAACTACGTCTACTTCAACAGGAGAACAGTCTTTACTCATCCACTAGAGAGAAGCTCCCCAAAAAAACCTAAAAACAAAACCCTAGATCTAGAGAGAGCTCGGAGGGGGTGGCGGCCGGGATCTCACCGCCCCCTCCCCAACCACCGTCAGACGCCCCGCCCCCCTTCGCCAGATCAGATCGCTCCCCTCTGATCTGCTCCCCTCTCCTTACCAAATCTAATCACTCCCTTCTGATGCCGCGACGTCTCGCTGCATCCTCCCCGACGCCTTCACTCCCGATCTGCTCCCCTCTCCTCTCTTGGCGCCGAAGTCAGGGATGCCTAGCCTCACGCCTGAGCGCCGAATGCCTCGACGATGAGGAGGCACCACGTCTCCCAATGCAGCCGCATCTTCCCTGCCGTCCAGCCTCGTCTTCCTTGCCATCGGTGAGTTGGTCAGGATTTGGGTTTGGAGTTGGGGGTTTGGGGGTGGTTTGATTGGGGTTGGGGTTTGGGTTAGATTGGGGTTGGCTGGCCTTGCTAGATGTTTACCCGGAGGTTCTTCGTGCTTGCCACCATGTCCACACTCTTGAGGCCAATCACGACAATCTGCAGCTATGATTTGGTTTTTGCGAGGGTTGGTAGTGCATGTGAAGAAGCCGAGTGTGCTTCTCTATCGGTGAGTCGCTATGATGAGCGAGTTATGATGTTTAGCACGATTGTGGAGCTTGGGCTCGAAGATGGGGTCCCTCCGTGGTGTGCGCTTACTTGTCTCTACTTTCGTGGTGCTTGTCTCAACTGTTGCGGAGCGACTATGTCGCGCCAGAGCATCCTCCCGTGCCTATTGTCGCGAACGCCATGGATCTTGGTTTAAGTGTGACCAGGGCGATGGCAAGGTGCGCCCTCCCCCCTTTCGAAGTACGCTGTCTTGCACGATTGTAGAGCTTGGGCCCGAAGATGGGGTCCCTCCATGATGTACGCTGTTGTCGCTAAATTTGGTGTGGAGGCAAACAGATAGTATTTGTGGATTCTTAGGAAAACTGAATAGCAACCCTGTGTACCTGTTCCGTCGGTGTTTGACGCTGACTCCCGTCGTATACCTGCAAAAAGTGTGAGACACCGGGGTTGTTCCCGGCGACGCACCCTCCGACGCTCAAGTCAGTAATCAGGGATGATTAAGAAAGAGCGCAAAAACTGGAGAAAGATTGATTACCTCTTAATGGAGATGGATGGGAAGTATTTATAGGCGTCTTAGGGATTGAATTAGGAATGTAATCCCCGTGATCTGATAAGGAATATTCTCCTTGTAAACAGATTAGGGATGTAATCCCTAATTTCTGGTGGAGGGATAGGCATGAATCAGGGCCGTTGATTAGGATCTAATCAGAAACCCTAATTCTATCCCTCTGGATCGGGCTTTCTGCTGGTTAAAACCCACACCCGATTGCGGTGGATCCGTTTGCCGGTTAGCGGGTTCTCGAGGAGGAGAACCAGTACCCGCTTCAGACCCATTGGTAGGAGAAATTACCGTTTTACCCCTGGACATCAAGATTCGTGCCTGATTTGGAGGGCTCCAATTAAACCCCATTTTTAGCCATATCACGAGCCCCCCACTCTCGAAGACTGAGCTTGATCAGCCTTTGAGGAGTAGTGTTACTGTTTTAATGGCTAGTAGAGTTGCATCGGAGCCCAAATGGAAGGCTTTGAATCTTGAAGGAGGTAGTGAGGTGATTTTTCGAGTGGATTGAACTCTGAGTCACTCCTGAGCTCTCATGGTCGTATGGTGTTCTCGTAGGAATATCCCTTTAACTTTGCGAGGTGTCAATTCGTCGTTCGGGGGTCTTCGAAGATTGTCCGTGGCAATAATCGCTTGTTTGGGGACTAGAAAATGCCTCCCCACCTCTACAATTGCTTTCCAGAAGTTCTTCCTTAATTTCCCGAATTTTTAATTGTTTTTTCGCGATCTCTTGGTGGACGGCTCGGCCGTTTTCCTTCGTTGTGTGGCCTACATGCTTGTTTCGCACTTCCGACCCCTTCCAGCGCTCGCTGCCGAGGAGGCCGAGGTCTGTAGGTGGTTCGGCACCTCTTGCCAAAGAGGAGAGGGACCTCGGCTAGGTCGTGAGTGCTGAGAGGGAGTTCGGCGAAGTCCAAGGTCCAATCATTCCACGTAATAGGGTCGGTGCCAAGAGCGCTCGGCAGCTGGTGCCGAACCCCAATTTTCCCCCCATAACGTGGTCGGTGTCAAGAGCGCTCGGCAGCTGGTGCCGAACCCCAATTTTTCCCCCATAATGGGGTCGGTGTCAAGAGCGCTCGGCAGCTGGTGCCGAACCCCAATTTTTCCCCCATAACGGGGTCGGTGTCAAGAGCGCTCGGCAGCTGGTGCCGAACCTCAATTTTCCCCCCATAACGGGGTCGGTGTCAAGAGCGCTCGGCAGCTGGTGTCGAACCCCTATTTTTCCCCGTAACGGGGTCGGTGTCAAGAGCACTCGGCAGCTGGTGCCGAACCTCAATTTTTCCCCCATAACGGGGTCGGTGTCAAGAGTGCTCGGCAGCGGGTGCCGAACCCCTATTTTTCCCCGTAACGGGGTCGGTGTCAAGAGCGCTCGGCAGCTGGTGCCGAATCCCTATTTTTCCCCATAACGGGGTCGGTGTCAAGAGTGCTCGGCAGCTGGTGCCGAACCCCAATTTTTTCCCCATAACGGGATCGGTGTCAAGAGCGCTCGGCAGCTGGTGCCGGACCCCTATTTTTTCCCATAACGGGGTCGGTGTCAAGAGCGCTCGGCAGCTGGTGCCGAGGTCCGTAACTTGTCGTTTTTGGTGTAGGAGTTGGTGGCTGCTGCGCGCCTTCTGAACTTCTGACAGCCCTGACAGATGAGACGTTCATTTAATGTTGTGACCTCTGAGCTTCTGTCAGATGGGAGAGTAATTAATGCCGTGTACGGTTTGGCGTGGTAAACAAGGCGACGATTGAGGTCGCTTTTGTCGTTTGGAGTGAATGGGCCGGTAGTACAGGCCCATTAACCTCGTTAGGCGTCTCTCTCTCTATAAAACCTCACCCCCCCTCTCATTTTTCACTTCTCTTCTCTTTTGCTCAGACGATCTATTGTGCTAGGCGAGTGTTCCCGGTGGTCGACGTTCGTTTTCTGGCAAAGTTTCCGGCAGCTAATTTTTCAAGGTAATTTATCCTTAGTTTACTTCATAGACTATGTCTCTTGCTTCTGTCTCCGAGTCGACCTCTTGGTCCAAGCCCTCCTTTGAAGTTGTCGAAGATCGTACTCCGACCAAGGGCAAGAAGGTGTTCGACAAAGATTCGATTGTGGAGGATCCGAAGTGTATGGGGGAGTTCGGAAGATTGCCAGGGTAGCTGACAGGGCTTCACAGAGTTCGGGATCTCCCAGAGGATCAAGCCGAGCGAATTGTTCGTGGGAGGGGGAGGTCCTTCGAGGAGAATGCAGCGAGGGAGACGACGGAGGCGGACGAGACGATGTCGATCCTTCGCGAAGAGGACTTGGGAGTGATCCGGGACTGTTTCCAGATCCCGGATGAGTACGAGCTCATGTTGCTGGGTACCGGGGTTAGGGCCAACTCGCCGCTGCCAGTGACCATGTGTTGCTGGCCGGTCGACGCCTTCATCGCCGGGGCTCGGCTACCTCTTCATACGTTCGTTGTTACCGTGCTGAGTTGGTTCGGGGTCAGCCCCATCCAACTCATGCCGAATGCATGGAGAGTGATAAATGGCTTCGTACTACACTGCCAAGCTGCGGGGATCGAGTCGGAGCTGAACGTGCTTCGGACACTCTATCGGCTACACCAGGGGAACAAGTCGGAGTACCGATACTATTTGGCTCCGAGGCACGGCGGTAGGCTCGTCATATGCCCCGACTCCATCAAGCACTGGTGTGACAAGTTCTTGATAGTGCGGAGTCCGGAGGCCTGGCCGATCCCCTCCGGTTGGGTGGAAGGGGTGCCAAAGAGGACGAGGGCGCCGCCCAAGCTTCGTCCCGAGGAAGAAGAGGCAGTCCGGACACTTCTCGATCGGCCGAAGTACGATTGGAAGGAGCTGACCGAGGACGTCCTGTTCAAGGGGGGGCTCTGCCGCGTAGATCCCAGTACGCGACTTCTTTTTTTCTTTGTTTTTCATATTTTATTTTGCATGAGTTCCGTTGTTCTGACGAACTTTGTTTTTAATGCAGAGACGATGGACTATGACGCGATGCTAGCTTTGAGGGCAGGCCTCGCCATTAAGGCTCCGAAGAAGCGCAAGAGGGTGGCCACCAAGTTGTCGACCCCGAACACTCCGCGAGTCACTGCTTCGGTCGGGGTGGAGACCCTCGATAGCCCAGTCGTCGTCGGTGCAGGTGCCTCGACGTCCACGGGGGTCGGCGAGTTCCCCATTGCCGCAGCCCTCGGGATGACGACGCCGCCGCTGACAGTGGCGGCCGAGGAGCTCCTGACAGAGGAGCACTGGAGGATCCATTTTCCGGACAGGCAAGTTCGGAAGCACGTGGATTCCTCGGCAACACCTTGGCGAGCATGCAGGCCGTCAAGCACCTCGCCATGCCGAAGGACCGGGCTGCCATGGATGCCGGGCAGGAAGGAGACGACGTCATCGAGATTGCTCATTCGGCGGTCTCGGTAAGTGTTGGATTTTTTCCGTTGTCGAATTTTTTCAGTTGAAATTTTTCCAACTCTCTAAGTTCTTCTCTCCTTGTTGCAGATCGTCGTCCACTTCGGACACCTCACCGAGAGGTTAACAGCTCTGGAGAAGGAGCTGAAGCAGGAGTCCGACCAGGCTCAGAAGGAGGCAGCTCGGATGGGGAACGAGCTCGACAAACTCACGGTCGGGTTCGAGGCGAAGTCGGCGAGGGTCAAGTACCTCGAGGCACAGGTCGCGAAGCTGGAGAGCGACCGCCTTCGTCAGAAGGAGGAGGCGACCAAGCAACTGGCCGAGGCTGAGGAGGCGAAGGCGGCGGCGGTGAAAGCGGCAGAGGACGCGACCTTGGCGAAGGCGCAGGGTTACCTCACCCAAAACATGGCCAAGGCTTATGCCCAAGCCATCGCCCGGGTGACGGAGACGTACCCCGACATGGATTGCTCGGGATGGAGACTATTCCCGGGACACGTTGAGGGCTTCGATCCCGAGTCCGAGGGGGAAGAAGAAGAATGGGAGGAAGAACCCGAGACCGAAGTCGAAGTCACCGGTGAGGTTCCGAACACCACGATTACCCCGCTGGCGGTGGTGCCCCCTTGGAGAAGTCGACCCCGATCCCCTCTTGTCGCTCCAGGAAAGAGGTCGCGCCTTGACCCTGTTACTTCTGTTCTTCTTTTTTTGTTTTTGTAATGCCTAATCGCGGACTGGCCACCGCTGTTTTGAAATGAATGAAAATTTTTTGAAGTGTTGGAGTTCGGCTCTGTGTCTTTGTCTTTTCTCACCAATTGTTGAAAGTTTGTTTGAAAATTTCTGAAGGGTTGGACTTCAGCAGTGTTTGAAATTTTGCTGTTTGTCTCGATTTCCTTTCAGCTCATGGTGGTAGCTCAAGACGTCGAGCCCACTCGCTCAGATGACAACGCTCGAGCCGAGGCTGGCTTAGGGGCGACGAGGCTGTTCCTGGCGAGGTGCCGAGATTGACTCTATGAAGTCGAGCTCGGATCGCGCCGAGCCGAAAGCGAGCAGAACCATCTTCAGCTCGTCCTAGGTCGGCGAGACATCGAGATCCGGCGTCTGGATAGCAGGATTGCCGAGATGACCCCCATAGGAGAGGATGAAGGTTCGCTGACCCCCTTCAGCAACGGTCTTCGGATCCAGTGCATTCAGCACAATTTGTCAAAAATAACGGCGGAGAGGGACGACCTGCTTTCCAAGATCTGCCACATGCAGACTGTAGAGACGGAGCTTCGAACGGAGGGAGAGGGGCTGACGGCCGAAGGGCTATGCTGACGACTGAACGGGACGAGCTGACAGCCGAGGTCGTCGCATTGAAGAGGGCTACGGTTGACAAAAGCAGCGAGTCACTCATCTTCGCCGTCTCATAGCCAGTCGCTCTGGTGTGCCGGACTCCGCGATACCCCCTCGCTTCGAGGTCGACGTAAAAGATGACTCTCTGAGGGAGCGGATTTCTGAGCTAGAGGTAGAGGTCGCTCGCCTAAAACCACACTCGGGGCCAATCAACGTCAGGAGCACTTTGTGTACTCGTGCAGAGAGCGATCGAGGCATCACGTTTTATGAGCTCGCGACCCGTCAGTGCATCGGCCATCCTAGTCCGTGGGACGCGCAAAGTGCTGTGGCCATTTCGTCGAGTGGTGCATCCGTCGGAGCGGCTGCTAGGAGCGGCACCGAGGACACGTCTCAATTTGCCGGCTTGGGGTCGAGCTCTGGAGATAAACGTCGCCGCCCTCGAGTGTCCTTGAAGCGGAATGCCCCGGTGCCACGGAAGCGTTGAAGATCTTGTTTTTGGGAGCTCTTGTATTTAGCCTAAGTGTAATAAGTCGGCATTGTAACTTTTGCTTTTCAATGCCTTTGTAATCTTTGTTGTATGGAAGAGTCGCTTTGTACGGCGTCCCAATTATTAATAATATTTCTTTCTCAAACTCGCGTGCTTCTTGTAGCTTTGTGTAGTTGTTTCGTTTGTAACTGTGTTCATAGTGCCGAGGTCCCTGAGTTAGTCTTTTGCTCATGTGGGGGTCGGCGACATGAGCGTTGGGCTGGCGGTGCCGAACTGCGCTTCGGTCACTCACTCTCGCGAACTGGCGAGCTACTTCTAGCTCGCTTAGAAGCGAACTCGCAAAGTAGAATCGATAACCTAAGTTCAACGGTTGTGGGAGCAATTCTGAATGGCGAACTACCTCTAGGTCGCTTAGGAGCAAACTTGCGAAGTAGAATCGAGCCAAGTGTTGGACTCCGAACCATCGTTAGAGTAGTTCAACGGTTGTGGGAGCAATTCCGAATGGCAAACTACCTCTAGTTCTCTTAGGAGCGAACTTGCGAAGTAGAATCGAGCCAAGTGTTGGACTTCGAACCATCGTTAGAGTAGTTCAACGGTTGTGGGAGCAATTCCGAATGGCGAACTACCTCTAGTTCGCTTAGGAGCGAACTTGCGAAGTAGAATCGAGCCAAGTGTTGGACTCTGAACCATCGTTAGAGTAGTTCAACGGTTGTGGGAGCAATTCCGAATGGCGAACTACCTCTAGTTCGCTTAGGAGCGAACTTGCGAAGTAGAATCGAGCCTAGTGTTGGACTCCGAACCATTGTTAGAGTGAAGAGTTAAAAGCAGAGAAATGTAGACAAGAGTAAAATATGAAAAAGCTTTCTTTATTAATGACTAATAGTCGGCTGCTTCTAAAGTTGCTAGCCGTTATTACAAGGGAAAAATGAAAGAAAATCATTACAAGTAATAGGAGTGGAATGGTTCGACATCTCGAAATACTTAGAGAGGCGTTGGTGCTCTCTCTTGGTATTTTAAGAGATGGTCGGCATTCCAAGTCCTGGGGATCTCCCTGTCTTCGAGATCTTCTAGTCTGTATGTGCCGGGGCGGACTACTTTGGAGATCTTGTAAGGTCCCTCCCAATTTGGGGCCAATTTGCTCTTCTGACCTGGGAATGAGATGGCTAACTTCCTGAGGACCAAGTCCCCTTCCTTGAGGTCCGTAGGGCGGACTCTCTTGTTGTATGCCAACTCGATCCTTCTTCGGTAGCTTTGTTGACGAATGGCAGCTCTTTCTCGGATCTCATCTATCAGGTCTAGACTTGCTCGGAGCTCTCTGGCATTTTGCTCTTCTTCATAAGCTATTAGACGAGGAGAAGGTATTCCGACTTCTAGGAGCATGATGGCCTCGGACCCATAGGTGAGATTGAATGGGCTCTCTCCTGTGGGGGTCCGTTTTGTGGTGCGGTAGTTCCACAGCACGTTGGGAAGCTGATCGACCCATAAGCCTTTGGAACATTTATCCAACCTCTTCTTAATGCCGGAGAGGATCTGACGATTAGAATTTTCGGCTTGGCCATTCGATTGGGGATGAGAAACGGAGGAGAACCGGTGTTGGATGGCAAGGTCTTCGCATAGAGCTCGGAATGCAGCACCGGTGAACTGGGTTCCGTTGTCTGTTATCAGGACCCTAGGGACGCCGAATCGGCAGATCACGCTCTTCCAAAAGAACTGAACAACCTTGTTTTCGGTGATCGTGGCTAGGGGCTCGGCTTCTATCCATTTTGAAAAGTAGTCGATCGCCACGACTAAGAATTTGAATTGTCCGGGAGCTGGCAGAAATGGCCCTAGTAAATCCATCCCCCACATTGCAAAGGGGACTGGACTTGATAGGGAAGTTAGTGGAGCTTGTGGGAGGCGTCGGATGTCGGAGTACTTCTGACAGGAGCTGCATTGCCGAACGTGTCGTTCGGCATCTCGTAAGAGAGTGGGCCAGAAATATCCGTAATTCAACACTTTGCGGGCAAGAGCTCTGGACCCCGAATGTGCCCCGCCGATGCCCTCATGAAGTTCTTGCAGGGCGTCGTCGACTTGCCCCGGGGAGAGGCATCTCAGGTACGGCCTGCCGTCTACCTGTGTGAAAGAGCGTTTATATAGGATACCTCCGATTAGTGTGTAGCGCTCCGCTCGAGTTCTGACCCTTCGAGCTTCCTTGGGATCCTCGGGGAGGAGTCCATCCCTTAAAAATTCGACGAGGGGCTTCATCCAGTTATCCTCAAGCAGGATGGGCAGCGACTCTAGAGAGTCGGGGGTTTCATCCTCAATACTTGGCCTCAGAAGAACCTCTATCAAAACGGTCTGCTCGAGACCTTGAAGGGAGGATGAGGCTAGTTTGGAAAGGGCGTCGGCCTGAGCATTTTCTTCTCGGCGTATTCTTTGGATGAGGGTTTCTTCAAACAGTGCCATGAGGCTCCTGACCTTGGCTAAGTATTCGACCATCCTGTCATCACGTGCTTCATACTCGCCGAGAACCTGATTTACGACTAGCTGAGAGTCGTTGAAGATCCGGAGGCGTTGCGCCCCTGCGTTTCGAGCCATTCCAAGGCCGGCTATGAGTGCCTCGTATTCTGCTTCGTTGTTCGAGGCCTTGAAGTTTATACGGAGGGAGTATTGGAGGATGAAGTCATCTGGGCCTGCCAGAATGACCCATGCTCCGCTTCCCTCGTTGCAGGAGGATCCGTCCACATAAACCGACCAGATAGGCGGCCCCTCCATCGCTTGACTGAACTCGGGGATGGTACTTTCAATTATGAATTTTGCTAAGGCCTGAGCCTTGATCGCAGTCCGAGGCTGATAATTTATATCATGCTGGCTCAGCTCGATAGACCACTTCATAAGGTGGCCCGAGGTCTCTGGCTTGTGGAGGACCTTCTTCAGCGGTTGGTCGGTAAGGACGACCACCGAATGGGACTGAAAGTACGGGCGAAGCTTTCTCGCGGCCATCACCAGGGCGTAAGCCATCTTTTCTATCTTCGGGTAGCGGAGCTCGGCATCCCGAAGTACTTTGCTCACATAGTATATAGGCTTTTGAGCCCGATCTTCTTCCCTTACTAAAACAGCACTCAGGGTCTACTCGGAGGCTGCTAGATAGAGGTAGAGGGGTTCGCCAGGAATTGGTTTGCTGAGGAGGGGAGGATTGACGAGGTAAGCCTTGAGCTGGTCGAAGGACTCCTGTTGCTGTTGTCCCCATTCAAAACCTTTAGCCCCCCTGAGGGCCTTGAAGAAGGGGAGGCATTTCCCCCCGGACTTCGAGAGAAAATGCCCTATGGCGGCCAAGCGGCCTGTTAACCTCTGAACTTCCTTAACATTCTTGGGAGGGGCCATGTCTAATATGGCCTTGATTTTCTCAGGATTTGCTTCAATTCCTCATTGGCTAACCATGAAGTCGAGGAACTTTCCTGACGAGACTCCGAATGCACATTTGTTCGGATTGAGTCTCATGTTATGCTTTCTCAGAACATCAAACGCCTCTTGGAGGTCGGTTAAATGGTCAGGACCTCGGATGCTTTTTACAAGCATGTCGTCAACATACACTTCCATATTACGGCCGATTTGAGCTTTGAAAACCTTGATGATGAGGCGTTGGTATGTGGCTCCGGCATTCTTCAAACCGAAGGACATGACTCTGTAGCAATAGAGGCCCTGGTCGATCACGAACGATGTCTTCGGGATATCCGAAGGGAACATCCAGATCCGATTGTAGCCTGAGAAGGCATCCATGAAGTTGAGGAGTTCATGTCCCGAGGTGGCATCAATCAGAGTGTCAATACTTGGAAGAGGGAAGGGATCCTTGGGGCAGGCCTTGTTGAGGTCGGTGAAGTCGATGCAGATTCTCCAAGTCCCATTGGACTTCTTTACCATTACTACATTCGACAACCACTCGGGATAGTTCACTTTTTGTATGAACCGGGCCTTCAAGAGTTTGTCCACCTCCTCTTTTATAGCTAGCTGTCGCTAGGGGACGAACTTGCGTCTTTTCTGTTGAACCGGTTTGGACCCCGGTACAACGCTGAGGTGGTGTACCAAGAGTTCTTCGAAAATTCCGGGCATGTCCGCAGCTGACCAAGCAAAGAGGTCTCGGTTCCTTCGGATGCATTGTACAATGTCCGAGCATAGGGCAGACGGGAGGGTCTTGCTAACAAAGAACTTTCGAGTTGGATCCTGCTCAGAGAAGAGCACTTCCTCCAACTCATCCGCCGGCTCGGATGTTGGCCAGGCAGCATCTTGAGGTATTTCCAGAGTTTCTAGGGAGAGGACTGGACCGACGGTAGAGGTCATGTAACACTTACGTGCCGTTTCCTGATTGCCCCTTACTTTCCCTACTCCGGTCCGGGTGGGAAATTTCATCTTCAGATGGTACGCCGAAGGAACGACTTCGAGAGCTGCTAGACCGGGTCGGCCTAGGATGACATTGTAAGCTGCAGGGACATCCACAACCATGAAGTCCATCGGCTCCGTTCGGGTGGTAGGAGTTTGGCCAGCGGTTACATCGAGGGTAATCACCCCTTCGATAGTCACTGGTACTCCCGTGAACCCATGGAGCGTGTAGCCGGCGGGCTTGAGTCTATCTCAGGAGAGTTTGAGGCCTTTGAAAGCGGCGAGGAAGAGGATGTTAACGGAGCTACCATTGTCCACTAGGATCCTCTCCACTTTGAAGTTCGCCATGTAGAGACTGATAACGAGTGCGTCACAATGGGACGTTCGGACACCCTCAAGGTCTTCATCTGAGAATGTGACGGGCACTCCGAGGCCCTTAGGAGAAGGGTTGGCGCGAACCGAGTTGACTTCTCTTATAAATGCCTTTCGAGAGGAGTTTGAGGAAACCCCCCATTGGTCCCCCATGGATGAGGTGCAGGACACGCTCCTCCTCGAAGTCGGGCGTTTCATCGCGTTCCGGACGCTTATTAGCCCCCCGAGGCGGGGGAGGAAGTTCGGCTCGGTCCTTTCTTACGAACCTAGTCAGCTGCCCCCTCTGGATAAGGGCTTCTATCTCATTCTTCAAGGCCCATCAATCATTCGTGTCGTGGCCGTGGTCCCGGTGATAACGGCACCACTTCTCTTTATCCCTTTTCTTGGCAGAGGTGTTCATCCTCGGAGCAGGAGGTATGATCCCTTCCTTCTCAACTTCCATCAGAATGGTAGAGACATTAGTGGTGAGGGGAGTAAACTTCTCGAATCTGGGGGGAGGTCGGCGCTGGCTGGTATTATCCTTCTGGATCTTCTTGGCTCCTTCCTCTTCTGTTCCCTTTCTCTTAAACCCGGAGGAAGACCCCTCCAAGTTGGGGCGGTGCTCGGCTTCTTCGGCCCGAATGTACTTTTCACTTCGGAGGAGGAGGTCAGAGAAATTCTGTGGGGGCTTCTTGGCGAGGGAGGAGCGGAGGTTGGCATTGAGGACATTGGACTGAAATGCTGCTGCAGCGACCGACTGGTCGAGGGATGCTATGGACCTGGCTTCAGCTGTGAACCTCTTCACATAGTCTCTCAACTTCTCGCCCTTCTACTGGTGGAGGTACAGTAGCGAGATGCTGGTCTTCTCAGTTCTACGGCTACTTACAAAATGGGTGACGAAGAGGGTCTCGAATTGCTCGAAGGAGAATATTGAGGATGGGGCAAGGCGAGAGTACCATTCTCGAGCCGGACCCTTGAGAGGGTTTTACAGAGTATAGCATCGGAAGCTTGATGGATGAGCATTAGGGTCTTGAAGCTCTCGATGTGATCAACGGGGTCGGTCTCCCCAGAATAGGTCTCGAACTGAGGAGGCTTGAAGCCACTGGCACAGGTGCATCCATTATGGTTCGGGAAAAAGGAGGTCTGCTAGGACGGAGAGTCCTTCCTCTGAGCTCTTCTTCTCGGTCTAACTGACCCAAGCGCCTCTCCATCTCGTGGAGATGGTGGTATACAGCGTCATCCTTTCGACGGTAATCGGGCGAGCCTCTAGACTCGTCTTCGTACGAGGGAGAACGAGGGCTATGACGATGGTAGCTCCTGGAGCGGCGAGGACTTGGGATATGCCGGGAGTTGCTAGTAGCGGGAGGAGGAGATGGGGACCGTCGGCGAGGACTTCGAACCAGAGGAGGAGAGGGGATCTTGGGAGCATTGGTGTTGGGACGGAGATTGAGAGCTTATAGGACGGTCGCTTGGAACTGCTGAAACTCGGCACGGGTGATGGGTGCCTCATCGTTCCTAGGCTGTTGCCGACCTGCAGGGGAGTGCGGCCTTCTTCTGTAATGCTCGGGGGACTCTCTCCGCCCCCTTCGGGTAGGGGTCCTTCTGTATTCTCGGTGGCGAGGAGATCACTCATCCGGACGGTGTTGGCGGGAGGTTCCCTCTCGGGCCCGCTTTTCATCCAGATGGAGGCGAAGGTCCTCGTCCTTTTGCCGGTTGAGGGCGGTGTTGTGGTGATCAGAGGCTCGGGGATGAATGGAGGCCATAGAGTCCGAAGAAGCATTGTGGATGGAGACATGGTCCGGATGGAGGGGCTGTTTTTGCGGATTAGAACCCTTAGGAGGAGGTTGTTGGTTCTGCGGAGGAGGCAGGTCCTGTTGGAGTGGGTCTTCCACCAGAGGAGGAAGTTGCCCCTGCTGTAGAGCGGACTGAGGGGGAACTTCCTGCTGCTGCTTGGGATTGGGTCCTCGGTTGGACCCTCTGGATCTGACCTTCCTAGGAGGCATGGCTGGAGAGATCTGTCCAACGGGAAGAGGGGAGGTTGTTATTCGTTAGTTTCCCACAGACGGTGCCAATCTGTTGCCACTAAATTTGGTGTGGGGGCAAACAGATAGTATTTGTGGATTCTTAGGAAAACTGAATAGCAACCCTGTGTGCCTGTTCCGTCGGTGTTTGACGCTGACTCCCGCCGTATACCTGCAAAAAGTGCGAGACACCGGGATTGTTCCAGCGACGCACCCTCCGACGCTCAAGTCAGTAATCAGGGATGATTAAGAAAGAGCGCAAAAACTAGAGAAAGATTGATTACCTCTTAATGGAGATGGATGGGGGTATTTATAGGCGTCTTAGGGATTAAATTAGGAATGTAAACCCCGTGATCTGATAAGGAATATTCTCCTTGTAAACAGATTAGGGGTGTAATCCCTAATTCCCGGTGGAGGGATAGGCATGAATCAGGGCCGTTGATTAGGATCTAATCAGAAACCCTAATTCTATCCCTCTGGATCAGGCTTTCTGCTGGTTGAAACCCGCACCCGATTGAGGTGGATCCGTTTGCGGGTTAGCGGGTTCTCGAGGAGGAGAACCAGTACCCGCTTCAGACCCATTGGTAGGAGAAATTACTGTTTTACCCCTGGACATCAAGATTCGTGCCTGATTTGGACGGCTCCGATTAAACCCCATTTTTAGCCATATCATACGCATTTGAGTATCTTACGATGTCACCGGTGCAGTCTTCACAGCACCTACTATCAGGCTATTGAGCTTCCTCCACCTTAGGCCACTGGCTCATGACAGCGTCGCCTCTTCCCTCGGAATGGAAAAATGAGTCGAGATAAATATGTGTGGTGAGAAATCACCGGAGAGAGCTAAATCACAAGAGAGGTGAAGGTATCCTCTTCACGGCTCTCTCCTGGAGCGTGGCGTTTGGTGGGGTGAGTGAGATAGTTGTTTGGTGAGAAATCGCCTGAGAAAGCGCTATCGTGTGAGAGGGGAAGGTATCCTCTTCGCGGCTATCTCTTTGGTAGCGGATGTAGGAGCTATTGGTGCATTTGTAGGATGAGTGGTGGAGATGGTGGGAGGGTGCGATCACTGTGCATGTGCCGTGGGGTCAGAATTTGATCTGCGGGGCTTGGGCCCAAAGATGGGGACCCCCAGCGAGGTGAAGGCAGGGATCAGCGGGTGATTAAATCCATCCAGACTTGTTCCAAGTGGGTGTGCATGTGTCGTGGAGGCCCTGTACGAAGCAAAATTGACGTACTTGCAATTTTGCTGGACCGAGCTTGTTTGTCGGCCCACCCTCCAGGGTTGTTGGAGAGATTTTTTGTTTGTACGCGTCATGGTGCTTCATGTATATTTTATTTTCTGTCTGTAGTTTTTACTTTGGCCCAGTACTCTGGGTTTGTTTCGTTATGCTCTTATTAATGAAACAGGGTGGCCAGATTCCACCTTTTCCTTAAAAAAAACTACGTCTACTTCAACTCCTCCAACAAAGAAGCTCTCTCTCTTTCAAGTTTCAACAACTATTGGATTAGCGACTACTCTCTACTTTTATTTGTCTCTCATTTGAATATTCGATTATCTGCGAAGTACGGTATTAAAATTTTACAACCCTCCTATTGTCTTGAATTTTGTTGTAGTTCTAATTTTTTCCATCATTTTTGTTTGCTGGTTTTTCGCTTTTCTCTCTCTCAACCCTCCTATTATTTTTTAGATTTTATTTTTTAACATATACCTCCTACATTGTTTTCTATTATTTCACATACACTAGTAAAACACTAGAAGCCTTTTTTTTCACATACACTATAATCATATCTAGATCACGAGGTAGCGGCCGTAGCCAAAGTGGACAAGATTCCACCAGTACTTCACGTCGACCTCCAATAGTCCCACAAATTGAAGAACTCACGATATCTCTACATACAAAATAGAAGAAAAAATGCATAATGTTGACACACAAACACAATAAACCGAACCCATTGGTGGTAGAAAAATTTGGGGAGAAACAAGTGTTTGGAACGAATTTTATGACCATATCCCCGATGAGAATAATCCGGGTGTAGAACATAAGATTTGTAAACATCGTGACAAGAGTTACAAATGGAAGAAGGGTGAGTGAACAGGTACAATTAAACAACATATTTTAAATGTTTACAAAGATTTAGTACGAGACCAACAAGGCCAACAAAAAATCAACCATAGGACCGGAGTCACTAGACAAATAGATTGCCAACCCTATGATCCTGAACTTGTTTGTCGGAAAATGGCCCGACTAGTTATTTAAGATGACCTATCGTTTTCCTATTCCAAGAGTAGGAATGTAGAGCCTTTTAACAAAAATGCACTTACATTTTAGAAGAATTCCTAGAAACACACTAAAGTCCGATTGTTTAAAACTTTACAATGAACTGAGAGACGCTTTAATTGCACTCTTGTATTCTTTAACTTGAAGAGTATCGTTAACTTTCGATTGTTGGAAAGATTGTAACGATATTCCGATGATGGTCTTAACTTGTTGTCACGCCCCGCTTCCCAAAAAATACGGAATACGAGTAGGTAACATTAGCCCAACGAATGACTAACGTCACCCATAAACTATTTATCTGATCAACTCAACAACATAATCAATACAGAACAATTGCGTAGACAATAATAATAATCTCATGAACAATAATACTTGGAATGAACAATAAAAATATCTAAATACAATAATAATCCAACATCTGGAAATAAATAGCAATATTCGGGACATAATCCTAAATTAATAGTAAATCTCAAATACAATAGTAATAATTCTCAATACAATAGTTCAATTAAATGATGAGCAACTAAAAAGCATTAAACCTTCAGAATCTTTGTTCTCCAATTCCAGCAGGCAATTCTCCATCAACACCTGTAAACACTTCATCTAAAAAGAGGAGAAAAAATTATCCTTAGAGCAAGTCATGGACAGCAAGTGGAGAAAGCAGAGAACAATAGAATAACGGTACAATAATGAATCAATGGATCAATAGGAATAAATAACAGGGGACAATCATGATAATCGATGAAATTGTCTATAAACAATGATGCGAAATTTGGTAACATTAATCAATGGTCAATAACGGTAACACTTAGCCAATATTCAATGTTACTAGAAACAATGAGGAACAATATGTAATGTCGATGTTGTATAAATCCTTAAGTCTATTATCCATTTTAATCCTAACTAATGCATGTACTACTGCATCCCATACTACAGGTTCGATGCATACAATTAATTTCGTTTCAGACTTAAGTGAAAGATTCTATAGATCATGTACACGGCACGATAACGATATTTGTAGCATTGCTGCACACTGGTTGGCTCAATAAAAATAATACACGGTCAATTGGAGATACTGTATCAGTAGTCCAACAATAAACCGATAACAATAACTTTTGCCAACACACAATATTTTGGAAAATAAGGCCCACACTACGGTGTACAGTCACTATATCATCAACTACTCCAATCAATCCATTAAACCCCAGCTTATTAATTATTTCATTAATGCAACAATACAATATGCGAATATGAGACATAAATGAACGATAGTATTAATAGGAAACAATAGGTTGATAACATCGATAGGACAGTTATAATAGTGAAAATAACTCATTGGGAACATGCAACATAACATACATTCATTAATTCATGCAATAGTACAACACAGGAATAATTAATCTATTAAAAAGTGGAATCCAAAATTCTGGATAGCAAGTGCAGTCTGTACAAAAATGCAGTTTTCCGCTGATTCAGAAATCGAAAGTTAAATCCATTAGAAAATATGAAAACTAGACTTCCCCACAATTCCAACGCATATTTAAAAATCAAAATCCGACAATAGTAGCTAGGTCAAACACATGGTTCTTTACATGTTTCATGTTCAGGCAGAAATTCGACATCTTGTTGTTTTAATTTTTCAATCAACAAAAACTTAATATTAAATTTAGTAAAAATATAATCTAGACTCCAAAACAAGTTAAGCAACATCTGGAAATTTTCAGATTAAAATTTTATTATTTGATTAGCATTTTTACTGTTTAAACATGAAGGGTATGAGAATCTGAATATCTGAAAGTAAAAACACAGTTGTAGGAAAACGGGCATAACTTTTGCTACAAAACTTGGAATTCGAGAATTCAAGATGTTCTGGAAACTAGAAAGATAAGGCTACAATTTATATTTAAAAAATATTTTTCATTTTACGTTCATTTACTGGTTCGAAAATAGCAGTCAATATTCAGGTCAGCAAGCATATACAGGGTTTTGGGGTATTTCATGAAAATAAATTTATTAAACAATATGTGTATCGATTCTCTAGTCAATAAGTTATGTAATCATCATGATGGGTATCAAAACATGATAAATAAAATTAGAACATGCTCATACATCAATTTATCATCAATCAATTATCAATCGATCAAACAACATTCAACCTAGCAAATGTCTCTACAATAATTACTTTGTGTGACGATTATGTGAACAACCTATTATCAATTCTATATGCACTCATGAAAGATCCAAACTTTAGAGTCAAAAGTGGCACGATGTCAAGAATATTGGGGTTAGCTCGTGTAAACCCTCAATAGACCCAACAAAGAGATGAACAATGGATAATACGATAACAAAGAGATCTACTTGCAAGAGTTTCAACAAAACTTAAATTTGATACAATTAACAATTCAAAAAGACGGTGACTTTCCTGTTAGACGGTGAAAACGAATACCAAGAATAACGGGATAAGAATCCCGAAACAACGAACCTACGAACACATAGTAACACGTGCAATACACGTGTAAATAAAGAGACAAAACAACAACAGCACACAAAGAGACTGCAGCAACAAGAGAGCACGACAATGGCAGAGGGGTGGCATCGATGGCGACCACGAATGGCATGACGGCAAGGAGGGCAAACGGCGACGCTGCTGGCGTCGCTGCTCAGCGATCGAATAGAGAGAGAAAGCTCGGGGTATAGGTTTGGGTCTGCTGTTTGTCAACGAACGGGGAAGAGGACAGGGGGGTTTCGGCATGCATCAGGGGGCGCGACAGGAGGAGGAGGCGGCGCTCGACAAAAGGTCGGGGCTCGCCGTAGGATGGAGCAAAGGAGGGGTCGCTGGAGTACAGGGATGGTCGGGATTAGGTGGAGAAGATGAACAGTAAATAGGCTAGGAAATTTGGGCAGGAAAATTGGAGAAAGAGAGAGAACGGTAGGCCAGAGAAGAGAGAATAAGCGTCTATGGTTTCGATGGTGTGCAATATTTAGGGTTTGTACTAGGGTTGTATTTATAGGGTACAATTAGGATACTGGGTTAGTGATTTAGGGTCCAATAAAAGCGAATTTGGGTCAAAAACAAATGAAATTGGGTTTTAGGGTTCAATTAAGAGATAGATCAAAATCAATAGGGTTCAACTAAAAATACCCACAATTAAATAAAAGATAGTAGAATAAACATGGATGGCCCGATCAAAAAGAGCGAAGAGTTTCATGAACAAATTCTAGAAAAAATAAGATAATCAAGAAAGAAAACTAGGGTATTTAAAATATTCATATATATACACACACACACATAGGGGTGGCAACTGGGCCGGGTCAACCGGCGACCCACCCGCGACCCGGCCCACGAACCCGGCCCGCTTAAGAGCTTCACGGGTTCGGGTCGAACCGGGTGAATAGTACCGGGTCGACCCGGGTCGCAATTTACGCGAATCGTATTCGCGAAACCCGGCCAACGAACCCGTTTAAACCGCGAATTGGACCCGTTAACCCGCGGGTCGACCCGCGGGTTTCGACCCGTTCGACCCGTACGGGTCGAAAGGGTCGAAACCCGCAGTTCGAACCCGGGCTGTCGCTGGCCGTTGGCAACAAGTGAACAAACGGCTCTTAGAGCCGTTGCACACAGCCGAACGACTTTTTTTTTTCCCACTTCTAAGCCTATAAATATCCCCTAAAAATCTCAAAAAAATTACACCTCACTCTCTTACTCTCTCTACTATTATACATCATTTTAAAGAAATTTTTGAACAATTGTAGTATTCATCAAATAATTGTACAAGGAGGCATATACACGATCAAATTTCGGTCGTATCGGAAACAAAATTCAACGTCTTCAACGTCTTCAACTCTCTTCAACCCTCGTCAAATTTACTTCAACCTCTTCTCAACTCTTCAATTACGGAATCGACAAAGCGCTCCTCCATCTTTTCTATTATATTCTTATTTTCACGGTTTTTTTTACATACGCGTATTCTACGGTGAACGGTATCAAAATTTCTCTACCTCTCTTGTTAAATTTTTTTTTGCGTTGTAGTTAAAATTATTGTTTGTTTTTTGAACTTCTCTATCTCAACCCTCTTGTTTTTTAGATTTTTTTTGTATAATTCACCGCTCGGTGTGCTCCTACATTGTAGAATTTTTTTACATATTTGAGCGCATTAAAAATATTATGTCTAGATCACGCGGTAGCGGTCGTAGCGGACAAGATTCCTCCTCCTCTTCACGTAGGCCACCAATTGTCCCAACTAGTGAGCCCGCCCAAGATTACATTGATCCTACTATGGAATAATGGGGTACACACGACATGGATGTTGTAGGTGACATTCAATTAGAAGAAGAAGAACAACAACAACAACCCGAAACCACACAACCCCGTAGTAGTAGGAAAAGTAGAGGAGAAACTAGCGATTGGCACAAGTTTTATGAGTATATCCCGGACGAACATATTTCGGGTGTAGGTTTGAAAGTGTGTAAAACATGTAGTAAAACATACAAATTCAAGAGGGGTGACGGCACCGGTACAATTAGTAGGCACATACAACATAATCATAAAGAACTTCTTGATCAAATACAAGGCCAACAAAAAATTAACCCTAGGACCGGTCAAGTAGATAGCCACCCTTATGATCCCGAACTTGTTCGTCGGGAAATTGCCCGATTAGTCATTAAGGAAGAGTTGCCATTTTCCTATCCCGAGAGTAGGAACTTGGAAAATTTTAATCAAACGGCCTTAAACCCTCATTTTAAAAGAATTCCGAGAAATACTTGCAAATCGGATTGTTTTAAAGTGTACATGGAAATGAAGGACGCTTTGATTGCAATTTTATTTAGTTTAACTTGTAGGGTTAGTTTAACTTCGGATTGTTGGACGGGTGTCAACAATATTCCAACGATGGGAATAACCTGTCATTGGATCGACAATGATTGGATTCTTCATAAAAGAATCATATCACTTGCGTCGTTGCCGTATCCCCATAGTGGCGTTGAAATAGCAAACCGTATTGTAGAAATTTGTGATGTTTTTCATATTCGTGATAAAATTATGGCTATTAGTTTCGATAATGCATCTAACAACAATGTAGCAATTACTACTTTAAAATCTGTATTAAACCCTCCATCTGATAATATTTTTCATGTTAGATGTGCATGTCATATTATAAATTTATGTGTTCAAGATGCATTAAAAATAGCTGATCCATATATACATAAAATTAGAAATTGTGTATATTTTATTGCATTAAGTCCAAGCATTTTACAAGAATGGAAAGCTTGGTGTAGGGTTAGAAATGTTCCTTTTAGAAAATTTCCAAAGGATGTTAGACACCGATGGAATTCTACTTTTGATTTACTAAATGTTGTCACCGAATATAAAGCAGTTGTAAATAATTTTTGTATCGCAAAAAATATGCACAATTTTGAAATGACTCCCACCGATTGGTTTTTTACCGAATCTTTATTGAAATTTTTAGAACCTTTTAAAACCGCAACTTTAAAGTTTTCAAAAACATATGAATCTACTTCTAGTAGTATTTTTATTGAATTAGTTAGCATGGTGCAAATATTTAACGAAATGTTAAATGATGCTTATATTAGTGACATTGTAATACCTGCATTTCAAAAAATTTTGAAGTATTATTTTCCTCCTCCTATGTTGATTTGTGTTGCTACTGTTATGGATCTCCGTATCAAATTAGAAGGTACGAAGAATTTGATAGAAATGTTTTTTGGATATTTAGAGAACAATGTAGAATTAACAACTGATTGCGCTACTTTTTTAGTTCAGTTTGAATCTACGTTAAATAACTTGTATGATTATTATGATAGACGTTTTGCTTCTAGTAGTACAACTTCTGTAGTTAGTTCTTCTTCTGCTAGTTCTAAAGGTAAGGGTAAAAGTAGAATTGGTGATAGAACATTTAGTCTACTTGAACAAATTCAATCTAAAAAACCTAGGACTAATCAACCAAATGAATTAAATTGGTATAACCAACAGGATACCGAGCCTACTCTTTCCCCACTAGATATTTTACAATAGTGGAAAGAACATGAACACACTTTTAGTATTCTGTCTATTATGGCTAAAGATTTGCTAACTCCTCCTGTCTCTACAGTTGCTTCTGAGAGTGCATTTTCTACAAGTGGCAGGGTTCTATCTGATTACAGAAATCGGTTGAAGCCCGAGGTGTTGGAGATGCTCGTTTGCACAGAAGACTGGCTGAAGGCTGAAGATAGGACGCAAGGGAAAGCACTATCTAGTTCCACAAGTGGGAGCAACTCGCCCGAAGAACAACAACAACAACAACAACAACAACAACAACAATAGCTTTTCTTCTTATGTTAAATTAGAAAAATTGTAGTCAATTAAAATTGTACATAAGAAATATGTTATTGTATAAAACTTATTTGTGAATTAAATTTTTCATTTCGTTATAAATTGTTCAAATTGTATAACTTAAATTCATATGAATAAAATTTCAAAATTTGTTGTCAATTTGACTCTTTCAATCTTATTATTATTATTACGATTTTTTTTGTTTATTAGTATTATTACTTACTTAGTATTATAATTAAACATCATTTGGGGATATTTGATTCAATTTGAAGAATTGTAGTATTATTACTTATTAGTATTATTACTGAATTACATACTTAGTATTATAATTAAACATCATTTGGAGATATTTGAAGAAGTGTAGTATTATTACTTATTAGTAGTATTACTTACTTAGTATTATAATTTTTTAAGAAATGTAATATTCATCAAACAAAAATATGGTTGTTTGTATAATTGTATACATCATTTGTAAAATTATTATTATTATTAGTTCAATTTAAGCTACCAAAATATATATATATATATATATATTAAACGGGCCAACTCGCGGGTCGACCCGGCCCAACCCGGGTTGAGCCCTAAAGGGTTCACGGGTTGGGCGGGCCACCCAAATAAGAAATTGACCCGGCCCGGCCCGGCCCGTATATGACACCAACCCGGCCCGGCCCGCCTACTCGAGCGTGCCAACCCGCACGGGTTGGGCCCGGACCGGCCCGAACGACCCGTTCGCCACCCCTACACACACACACACATTGAATCAAACAGTGAGCATGCATATAAAATGGAGCATGTTCGGGCTCAAAACAAAATAATAATAAAATAATAATAATAATAACGATAAAAATAATAATACCAATAACAATAAGAATAACAATAAAAATAATTATGATAATAATAATAATAATAATAATAATAATAATAATAATAATATTAATATTAATAATAATAATAATAATAATAATAATAATAATAATAATAATAATAATAATAATAATAATAATAATAATAATAAAAGTAATAATAAGTATACTGATAATAATAATAACAATAATAATACTAATAACACTAATAAATAATGATATGCATCAAAATAGGATTTGAGTTTAACAATTTTATTAAAATCCGAAAATTAATAATATGAATAGTCGATCAAATAGGGATAGAAAACAAGTTCGAATATCATTATTTAAAATAAATAATTTTTTTCGATTAGAAAATATTTTAATAGAAAATCCAAGTCGAATTTAACACAAAGTAAATTTACAAAAATCAAATTGTAGAAAATACACGAGAAATACTTATTATCGGGAATGGGGATTACAATCCTACCAACCTTACAACAAAAATTCATCCTCGAAATTTGCTCAAGCGCTACATAGGATAAGGAAAAATCAAACTTGGAGAATAACAAAACAGGGAATAAAGGGAAAGAGGCAAATGGTGGCAACTCAAGAATAAGATGGAGAATGGATATGAATGGAGTGATCTAGGAAGATGTCAAATAAAGATTTAAGGAATGATGCAATGCAAATGATTGAATAAGGGAGAGAAATGAGTAGGATGGTACAACTGGAATTTGAAGAGGGTATGGTAAAGAATAAATAACTAGTATGATACTCAATAACGAATCAATAAATGAAGGCAAATGCAAGATGCGGAATGGATAAATGATACAAGAAAGAAAAAGAAATGTAAGAACAGAAAGCAAATATATTGCTAAATACCTGTAGTCACTCCTTCAGCGATCAAGTTGTAAGCCTGACTACGAGCTCCGGTCTGTCCTCTATTGGGGGATGGTCCTTCTGTCGGTGCATTGTGCCGATTCCTTGGGTAGTCTCGAATCATGTGATCGTTGCTGCCACACCAAAGGCACTAGTGATTGGCTATCCTGCAATCTTTGCGCAAGTGCCCAGGCCTCCGACAGTGCAAACAGACTAGATCTGATCTCTAAACAGCATGTGGGTAAGGCAATGCCCTAGCAGGAAGGGGTGGAGCTAGTCTCCTAATAGGCCCACCAGAAGATCTAGCATCAGGGTGCGGGACAGAACGCTGAATAGCATGCTTCCTTGTACTAGTCTGCTCCTAAATCCTTGCAGCATTCAGGATATCAGCATAAGAGCGAAGTCACAATGCAGCAAGACTATCCTGAATCTCAATGTCCAAGCCCGATAGGAAACGACGGCCTCTATCTTCGTCATTTGCCACCATAGCAGTAGTAAAACGACTTAGTCAGGCAAATTCTGCAACATACTCGTCCACGGTCTGACTCCCCTGATTCAAGACAGTGCTTAGTTTAACGTCGGTACTTTATGAAATAACAACGAAAAAAAACATGATTAAACACCCTCTAACGAACCTGAGTTAACGAGATAAACTATCGTTCCATTTCATTCTTTGTGGCATTAGGGAAGAACTTCGTGAGGAAGCTCTCAGAGAAAGTAGCCCAGGGAATGGGTCGGCCCAATTGTTCAGCCTCAATCTGCTACCAGATATGGACAAGATCAACAAGTTGGATGCTCACAACATCCACATGATCCACATCTGCTATACGTGCTGCAGTCAACAACTGCTCAATCCTGATATGCCATTACTCGGCTACAAGTAGACCTTCAGTGCCCGAGAACTTGTCTGGATGGAGCTTCATGAAATCTGCCACGTTACCAGGTCTCGGTGGCAGCAATGTGAGGACAGGCACAACAGGTACCCTGTTAGCAGCTTCATAAGCCATTCTTAGCTGTTCATTATGTTCCCATTGCATCTGCATTATCAGTTCGTTGTGCTCACATTGCATTTGCATCAACTGTGCAACAGTGGGTGCATCAGACCGATCATCCTCAGCACGGGAAGAAGAAGCACCTTTTCTGGCCATGGTCTGCAATAAAAATCAAACGGTTAGCGTCCAGATCATAAGTTGGATATCAATTGTTCATGCGATCACTGTATTACTCATACTGTTGAGTCAACCGATATAATCCCAAATCTGATTAATATATCAATCAAAGCCAAACTTCCTTTTGTTAGCCACGTTTGACTGATATATTATCCAAAACCGAGCTCTGATACCACTAAAAATCTTGTCACGCCCCGCTTCCCAAAAAATACAGAATACGAGCAAGTAAAATTGGCCCAGCGAATGACTAACGTCACCTATAAGCTATTTACCCGATCAACTCAATAATATAATCAATACAGAATAATTGTGCAGGCAATAATAATAATCTCATGAACAATAATACTTGGAATGAACAATAAAAATATCCAAATACAATAATAATCTAACGTCTGGAAACAAATAGCAATATTCGGGACATAAGCCCAACATAATAATAAATACCAAACACAATAGTAATAATTCTCAATACAATAGTTCAATTAAATGATGAGCAACTAAAAAGCATTAAATCTTCAGAATCTTTGTTCTCTAATTCTAACAGGCAATTCTCCATCAACACCTGTAACCACTTCATCTAAAAAGATGAAAAAAAATTGTCCTTAGAGTAAGTCATGAACAGCAAGTAGAGAAAGTAGAGAACAATGGAATATCGGTACAACAATGAATCAATGGATCAATAGGAATCAATAGCATGGGACAATCATGATAATCGATGCAATTGGCTATAAACAATGATGCGAAATTCGGTAACAGTAATCAATGATCAATAACGGTAATACTTAGCCAATATTCAATGTCACTAGAAATAATGAGAAACAATATGCAATGTTGATGTTGTGTCAATCCTTAAGTCTATTATCCATTTTAATCCTAACTAATGCATGTACTACTGCATCCCATACTACAGGTTCGATGCATACAATCAATTTCGTTTTAGACTTAAGTAAAAGATTCTATAGATCATGTACACGACACGATAACGATATTTACAGCATTACTGTACACTGGTTGGCTCAATAAAAATAATACACGGTCAATTGGGGATACTGTCTCAGTAGTCCAACAATAAACTGATAACAATAACTTTTGCCAACACACAATATTTTGGAAAATAAGGCCCACACTATGGCGTACAGTCACTATGTCATCAACTACTCCAGTCAATCTCTTAAACTCCGGCTTATCAATTATTTTATTAATGCAACAATATAATATGCAAATATGAGACATAAGATGAATGACAGTATCAATGGGAAACAATAGGTTGATAACATGGATAGGACGGTTATAATAGTGACAATACTCATTGGGAACATTCAATACAACATACATTCATTAATTCATGCAATAGTACAATATAGGAATAATTAATCTATTAAAAAGTGGAATCCAAAATTCTGGACAGCAAGCGCAGTTTGTACAAAAATTCAGTTTCCTGGTGACTCAGAAATCAAAAATTGAAACCATCAGAAAATCTGGAAACTAGACTTCCATACAGTTTCAATGCATATTTAAAGTTCAAAATCCGACAACAGTAGCTAGATCAAGCACATGGTTCTTTACAGGTTTCATGTTCAGGCAGAAATTCGACATCTTTTTGTTTTAATTTTTGAATCAGCAAAAACTAAATATTAAATTCAGTAAAAATATAATCTAGACTCCCAAACATGTTAAGCAATAATATGGGAATTTTCAGATTAAAATTTTATCATTTGACCAGCATTTTTACTGTTTAAACGTGAAGGGTACGAGAATCTGAAAATCTGAAAGTAAAAACACAGCTATAGTAAAACAGGCATAACTTTTTCTACAAAACTCGAAATTTGAAAATTCAAGATTTTATGGAAACTAGATAGATAAGGCTACAATTCATATTAAAAAAGTATTTCATTTTAAGGTCATTTACTAGTTCGAAAACAGCGGTCGATATTCAGGTCAGCAAGCATATACAGGGTTTTGGGGTATTTTCATGAAAATAAATTAATTAAACGATATGTGTATCGATTCTCTAGTCAACAAATTGTGTAATCAATATGATGGGTATCAAAACATGATAAATAAATTAGAAGATGCTCATACATCAATTTATCATCAATCATTCATCAATCGATCAAACAACATACAGCCTAATAATTGTCTCTACAATAATTAATTTGTGTGACGATTATATGAACAACCCTATTATTAATTCTATATGCACTCATAAAAGATCCAAACTTTCGAGTCGAAAGTGGCACGATGTCAAGAATATTGGGATTAGCTCGTGTAAATCCTCAATAGACCCAACGAAGAGATGAATAATGTATAATACGATAACAAAGAGATCTACTTACAAGAGTTTCAACAAAACTTGAAATTGATACAATTAATAATTTAAGAGGACGGTGACTTGCCTGTTAGACGGTGAAAATGAATACCAAGAATAACGGGATAAGAATCCCGAAGCAAAGAACCCAAGAACACACAATAACACGTGCAATACACGTGTAAATAAAGAGACAAAATAGCAACAGCACACAAAGAGACTATAGCAACAAGAGAGCACGGCAATGGCAGAGGGGTGGCATCGCTGGCGACCACGAACGGCACGACGGCGAGGAGGGCGAACGGCGGCGCTGCTGGCGTCGCTGGTCGGCGATCGAACAGAGAGAGAAAGCTCGGGGTATAGGTTTGGGTCTGCTGTTTGTCAACGAACGGGGAAGAGGACAGGGGGGTTTCGGCATGCATCAGGGGGCGCGAAGGAGGAGGAGGCGGCGCTCGACGGGAGGTCGGGGCTCGCCGTAGGATGGAGCAAGGTGGGGGGGTCACCGGAGTACAGGGATGGTCGGGGTTGGGTGGAGAAGAACAGTAGATGGGTTAGGAAATTTTGGCCGGAAAATTGGAGAGAGAGAGGGAAGGTAGGAGAGAGGAGAGAGAATAAGCGACTAGGATTTTGATGGTGTGCAATTTTTAGGATTTGTACTAGGGTTGTATTTATATGGTATAATTAGGATACTAGATTAGTGATTTAGGGTCCAATAAAAGCGGATTTGGGTCATAAACAAATGAAATTGGGTTTTCGGGTTCAATTAAGAGATTGATCAAAATCAATAGGGTTCAACTAAAAATACCCACAATTAAATAAAAGATGGTAGAATCAACAAAAATGGCCCGATAAAAAAGAGCGAAGAGTTTCATGAACAAATTCTATCAAAAATAAGATAATCCAGAAAGAAAAATTGGGTATTTAAAATATTCATATATATATATATATATATATATATATATATATATATATATATATATATATATATATATATATACATTGAATCAAACAGTGAGCGTACATATAAAATGGAGCATGTTCGGGCTCATACATATAAAATGGAGCATGTTCGGGCTCAAAACAAAATAATAATAATAATAATAATAATAATAATAATAATAATAATAATAATAATAATAATAATAATGAGCGAAGAGTTTCATGAACAAATTCTATCAAAAATAAGATAATCCAGAAAGAAAATTTGGGTATTTAAAATATTCATATATATATATATATACATTGAATCAAACAGTGAGCGTACATATAATAATAATAATAATAATAATAATAATAATAATAATAATAAAAGTAATAATAAGAATACTGATAATAATAATAATAATAATAATAATAATAATAATAATAATAATAATAATAATAATAATAATAATAATAATAATAATAATAAAAGTAATAATAAGAATACTAATAATAATAATAACAATAATAATACTAATAACACTAACAAATAATGATATGCATCAAAATAGGATCTGAGTTTAACAATTTTATTAAAATCCAAAAATTAATAATATGAATAGTCGATCAATTAGGGATAGAAAACATTATTTAAAATAAATAAAATTTTCGATTAGAAAAGATTTTGATAAAAGATCCAAGTCGAATTTACCACAAAGTAAATTTACAAAAATCAAATTTTAGAAAATACACGGAAAATACTAATTATCGGGAATGGGGGTTACACTTGTCATTGGATAGATAGTAATTAGATGATCCAAAAGAGAATCACCTCACTTGGGGCTTTACCGTATCTCCATAGTGGACTAGTTATTGCAACGCGAATTTTAGAAGTTTGTGATTGTTACCGCTGATTTCGGTGTGGGGGTAAACAGATAGAATTTGTGAGTCCGAGAAAAACCTGAACAGTTGACTCGGCCTTCTTGCTCCTGCCGCAACCTGCAAGGAAGTGCGAGACACCGGGGTTGATTCCGGTGACGCACCCTCCGACGCTCTTGTCAGTAATCAGAAAAAGATTAAGAAAGAGCTTAAGTGGTGAAAAAGTGATTAACCTGGTTATGGTGGTAGAGGGGTTGTATTTATAGTCGCCTGTGGAGCCGTTAGGGGCCTGATTTCCTGCTTAACAGCAAGGAGGAAAATCCTCCCATTCTGTTTCGGGAAATTAGCCCATGATTCCCGGTGGGAGCAAATCAGGACTGTTGATTTGGCTAAATCAGGGATCCTGATTTGCCCCTTGTTGATTTGGGTTCGCCTTGGGTCGGGACCCGAACCCAACAGGTGTGGATCCGTTCGCGGGTTGTTGGATCTGTGAGAAGAAGATTCAGTATCCGCCTTGGATCCACTTGAATGTGAAATTACCATTTTACCCCCGAGCATCAAGATTCGTGCCCAATCTGGACGGCTCCGATTTAACCCTATTTTTAGCCATATCACGAGCCCCCCACTCCTAAAGACTGAGTGTGATCAGACTTTGAGGAGTAGTTTAACTGTTTTAGTGGCTGGTGGAGTTGTATCGGTGTCCGAATGGAGGATTTTAAATCTCGAAGGGGGTATTGAGGTGACTTTTTGATGCCATGTGTTATTCTCCGGTCACATCAGGTATTTGAGGGTTTTTATCTATTTTTTCGGACTATTTATTTAATTTTGCGACGTGTTCACTAATCGTTCGGGGGCCTTTAACAGTACATTCCAGGCAGTAATTGTTCGTTCAGGGGTTCGAAAATGGGCCCCCAAATTTCCAATTATTTTCCAGAATTTTTAGTTAATTTTTCCCGAATTTTTAGCAATTTTTTCGCAATTTTTAAATAAATAAAATGATTTAAATAAATAAAAAATGATTTAAATACCGATTGATGACGTGGCTCGATCTGAACCGTTGATCATGGACGAGCACGATTTCCGGAAAGATCTGACGGCTGTTACCGCTCGGCAGCGTTTTTCTCCGTTTATGAGCTCGGAAAGGCGCTTGCTCGGCTGCCGACCGGAGGCAGGGGGGTTCGGTAGGCCGAGCGACGTGGCGCTATCTGAGCTGTCGGATGTTGGTGCGTATCTCGAGACCGGCGCGGTTCCCAAGAAAACGCTATCTTGTCTTTTAGCGCACGTGGCGCAATCTGGGCCGTTCATCATTGGGAGCGCGAATTTCGGAGAGATCCAACGGTCTAAGTAGCTCGGTGTCTTTTTTTCTCCGTTTACTAGCTCGGGAAGGCACTTGCTCGGAAGCCGACCGAGGAAGTGTGGCTTCGGTCGTCCGAGCGACGTGGCGCTATCTGAGCTGTTGGATGTTGGCACGCATCTCGAGACGGGCGCAGCTCCCAAGAAAACACTATCTTGTCGTTTAGTGCTCTCGGCGAGATCTGGGCCGTCTGATCGAGATCAGGCGCGAAAGTTGAGGGGAAAGTGAGTTTTCCCCGTTTACACGCTCGGGAAGGCACTTGCTCGGTGGCCGACCGAGGGCCTGTGGTTTTGGCAATCCGAGATGACTCTGTTCCCAAGGGTATTAATGGTGCTTCGGGACTTGCGCGGCGTTCCGCCTCCCCAAGGTCATTAAGGGTAACTCCCTCAATTAATGCGCGGCGTTTCAACTTCTGAGGGTCATAATGGCTGGTTCTTAGAGGCAGGCTATAAGTACTCCACTCCCTTTGTCATTTCAGTCGCAGCAATGTTGAGTTTTAGACCTCGGTGGTGTCTGCCTTGGGTAGCTTCTCTCTTGAGGTCCGGAGGGGTGGTTGCTCTTCTGCCTGGTTTTCCCTCTGTTCCTGACGGCCCCAAAGTGGATGTCAGGAGCGGGGGGGGGGGGAACGAGGCAGTAGTGGTGACGACCGTAGTCTGGACCCGAGGGATGAGTTACTTCAGAAGGACGGGTGGTCGTTCTTCCACCAAGATCTTCGGCCTTCTTTGGTTGCTCCGAAGTGGGTGTCAAGGTAGGCGGAGATCCTGGTGGAAGAGGTGATGATCCATGTCCGAATCCTTGTTCCGGACCATCTGAGCTCGTTGCTTGCAACTGTGAAGGCATTGTTGCCAGAGTCCTCTGACAAGCCGGGCCTTCCAGTTGCAACCAACTAGCTCGGAATGGTGCGCTTCTCCACCATGAGTCGTGGCTCGGGCTTCCGGACCGTCCGAGCTCGTTGTTGGCAACTGTGAAGGCGCTGTTGTCAGAGTCCTCTGACGAGCCGAGCCTTCCAGTTGCCACCAACTAGCTCGGAATGGTGCGCTTCTCCTGATCTCTGAGTGTTGATGGGCCCCCTCCCATCTCTGTCTTCCTTCCGGGCTGATGGCTTCTGATGGATGTCAGCCCGGAGGAGTTAGAGATGGGGGGAGTGCCGATCTGTTTTTGACCGGGGCCCATGGGTCGGCGGAATACCGACTGAGACACGGGACCTAGGGGGTGCTCGCCGAGGGCGGTGCCTTAAAACATTGAATCGAAATTTTTCCTGGTTCCTCTAGACATAGGTGGAGCGTCCGAGGGTTCAATCGTCCGGGCGACGTGGCGCACCCTGAGCCGTTGGATGATGGCGCGCATCTCAAGACGGGCACATTTCTCCAGAAAACACTATCTTGTCGTTTAGTGCTCTCGGCGAGATCTGGGCCGTCTAATCGGGATCAGGCACGGAAGTTGAGGAGAAAGTGTGTTTTCTCCGTTTGCAGGCTCGGGAAGGCACTTGCTCGGTGGCCGACCGAGGGCCCTGTTGCAGACACGTTCGGATTGCTTGTAGCTCGGATTCAGATCCCCTGGAGCCGAGCTGGTTGACTTGGTGATGGAGACAGTGGTGATGGGCCTTCGCGATGTTTCGAGAGCAGCCCAAAAGTCGCAAACTTTCGTTTGGAAGTCCAAGGGACGTTCCATTTTTACTATAAATCTTCACCCCTCCCCCCTTAGACCAAGTCTCACTTTTCACTTTTACTCTCTCTCTTCAGTTTTTACTTTGCTTCGAAGTCTTTAGTTCTCTGGTGGCGTTGCTAGCTGTCGCGGTAGCGTTCCTTATTTCCGGCGAACTTTCCGACCGCACCTGTCACTTCAAGGTCAGTCTCTTTCCCTACTCTTTTAGGAAAAATGGTTAAGATTTCGGATGAGACCCCCGCCTCGGAGCAAGCCGTTGGCCGAGGGGATAAAGGGAAGGGAGTTGTTGAGCCGAGTGAGCAGGACGTCGTTCGTCCGGACAAAGAGGGCGAAGTGGCCGAGCTACCCGAGGAAGTCGTGGCGGAGTCCCGAAAGGGTAAAGGCGTGGTCACGATAGTGGAAACGCCGAAAAGAGCGGGGGCGTTCGGTCGGCAGCCTATCGCCCTGTCGAGCGTGGGAGGCGTCCGGGACTACGCCGAGGATACCTTGGAGAGAGTCACCCAAGGTACGGCTAAGCTGGTGGAGGAGAACGAGCCTAGAGAGCTGTCCGAGGTGGACCATAGGATCTCGACTCTTACCGAGACCGATCTTCGTCTGATCCGAGAGGGTTTCCGGATCCCGCTTGAGTATGTACTGCTCCTCCCTGGGCCGGGATTCCGAGCCAACACAAAGTCCTCGTCGGACGTGTGCGTCTTTCCGGTCGACTCCCTTATTGTCGGACTCCGCTTTCCCCTCCACCCGTTCGTGGTTGAAGTCCTGGTCTGGTACAGTTTGAGTCCCGCCCAACTGATGCCGAACACATGGAGGCACATCGTGGCGTTCGTCCTCCGATGCCAAGAGGTCAGCGCCAAGCCGACTATGTTCCTCTTTCGGAGTCTCTTCCGACCTTGCCAGCCAAGGCGGGACGAGCAGAGGTTTTTTCTTTCTCCTCGGACGGGAGTTAAGTTGATCGAGAACCCGGACTCGATCAAACATTGGAAGGAGAAGTACTTCCTCGTCCGAGCCCTGACGCCATGGGTGATACCGACGGTTTGGGCGAAGGAAGGTCTGCCCAAGCGGACCAAGAGAGAGGCGCCACTGAGTGCTGAGGAGGCGGAGGTCCAGAAGAAGCTCCTCGCCCTGCCAGCGCTAAGCTGGAAAGATATTACGGAGGAGCATCTGTTCCGTGGGGGTTTCAGTCCGATCGATCCTCGTACGCTTCTGGTATTTATACTCTTTGTTTAAAGTTCATGAAAATTTTTCTAAGTTTTTTCATTCGGCTTTTGCAGAGACGATGAAGCTTGATTACAAGGCTCTGGTGGCGAAGGGCAGGTCAGAGCAGGAGAAGAAGAAGAGGCCGTCGGCAGTGCCTCAGTACAGCCGAGCTTCGAAGAAGCCCTCGGTCGTGAAGGCTGCCAACCAACCGAAGGTCGCGGTCCTCAAGGAGGGGGAGATCGAGGTCCTCGTCTCTCCGACGAAGGTCGTGGTCCCCGAGCAGGGGGGAGTCGTGGTCTCCGATCCCCCTGCCTCGGATGCACCTGCGCCGACCCCGAAGGCGGATGCTCCCGGTTCGTCTAGCAGCGTGTTCGGGGTGAAGGATGCGCTGTCCCTCCATGTTCCGCCCCTCACTGCCGATGCGGAGAAGATCTTGACCGAGCGTCATAAGCAGATCTTCGTCCCCGACTGGCAGGTGATGAACGTCGATGGCTTCTTGGGCGACGGGAACATCTGCATGGAGGCGGTGAGGCACCTGCCAACCCCGAAGGATCGAGCGACCCTGAAGGCCGGGATGGCAGGGGACGCCGTGATGCAGATTGCCCGGAATACCATGTCGGTAAGTAGGCCGAGCTCTTCTTCATCCAAATTTCTTCCTTAGAATTTCTCCAAGTTCTTGGATTCGGATTTTAACGTGTTGTTCTCTTTCAGACCCTCTGCCACTTCAATTTCCTGGTCGAGGAGTTGGCAAACAAGGAGCAGGAGAAGGAGCGGGAGAGGGCGGAGTGCGTCAAGGTCGCGAAGCAGCTTGATGCCGAGCTGCTTCTCTCGACGAAGAGGGCTGCCAAAGTGGGGGGGTTGGAGAAGCAGCTGGCCGATGCCATTCAGCTGTCGAAGGACACGGCGGCCAAGCTTCAGGCCTCGGAGAAGGAGGCGGCCGAGCTGAAGGATACGACGGCCAAGCTCGAGGCGTCGTTGAAGGAGGCAGCCGAGCTGAAGAAGGAGCTGTCCAAGGCTTGGTCGGAAGCGGAGAAGGCTCGGAAGAGGGCCGAGAAGATCAAGGCCAAACACCTCAGGAAGGTGAAGAAGGTGAAGAAGGCCGTGCAGGAGGAGGCTGCGCAGCACATGCTCCAAAACATGGTGGATGCCTATGGCCGAGCCTTGCAACATGTAGCCGCCAAGAACCCGGGCTTCGACATGTCCTCCTACAACTTTTACGACCCCGTGGAAGGGGAGGAGGGTGTCCTCGAGGGGTTGCTCGATCCTGAGGGGCAGACGGAACCCGTCGGAGACCCATGGGAGGCCGAGGCCGAGGACGAGGAGGAGGACGACTCCGAGGAGGAGAGCAGGAGCGAAGGCGGAGGCGAGGGCGATGGCGAGGACAAGGCCGGGGGGTCGACGGACCCGAACGACAAAAAGGTCGACCCCTGACTCGGTTGTCTTTTTTCTTTTTTTTGTAAGCCTAACTGCAGACTGGCCACCGCTGTTGTAGAACTTTCTCTTTGAACTTGAATGAAAAAATGTTTTGTTTGGCCAAAATTTGTCCAAGTGTCGAGCCTCGGATTTGTGTGTGACTAGTTGTAGATGTCCCATCGGATTTATCTCCACTTTTCAGGTGAAGTTTGGTCCGATTACGGAGGTTGTATACCTTCGGAAGGAGCTGGTGAAAACGAAGGGCAAGCTCTTTCAGAGCCGGTATAATCGATTTCTCCTGCTCGGCAGGCTGGAGGAGACGAAGGCAGCCCTGCGGAGGTACTGCCGCGAGCTGTGGCAACTGCGGAAGCACCCCCCAGCTTCTTGTCCTGAAGGCGAAGTCGAGAGTCTCCGTAGAGAGCTCACTGCCGCCGAGCAGAAGAATGACGACCTTTTGGCTGAGGTCCAATACTTGGAGTTAGCGGCGAAAGAACGTTCGGCGGAGGGGGAAAAGCTGACTTCCGAACTGGAGAAAGTGTCAACCGAGCGCAAGAGGCTATCGGCCGAAGTCGACAGGCTCAGAAGGATCACGATAGATAGGGGGATCGAGGTCACCCATTACCGACGGCTTGCGACCGATAGTGCCAACGCCTCGGGTTCGTTGAGGGCCCCTCGACCGAAGAAGTTGGCGAAGGACGACGTCTTGAGGGATAGAATTATCGAACTGGAGGAGGAGGTCGCGTCGCTCAAGCCCGTGCCGGAGAGAGCTAATGTTCGCAGCACGTCATGCACTCGCGAGGAGAGCGAGAGGGGGATTACGTTTTACGAACTTGCGACGCGCTCGCCTATGACCAGGCGGAGTCCGGCCGATGCTCAGAGCAGCGCGGCTGTTTCGTCGAGCGGGGCTTCGGTCGGCGCCGCTGTTAGGACCAGCAGTGAAGGGGGATCGCGCTTCGTTGGTTTAGGGTCGAGCTCGGAGGGCAGGCCTCGTCGTCCTCGCGTTTCCCTAAACCGAAGCATTCCCCTTCCGAAGAGGCCCTGATCATGTCGTTTTCCATTTTTGTTGGTTGTTGTAAGAACCTAATTATGAGGTCAGTTCGGCTGTCTGTAACACTATTATGTCTGAATGCGAATCTTTTTGGAAAATTTTCAAGTGTTAGACTTCGGCAGCGTATTGAAATTGTGTTATTCGTTTTCCCTTCCTTTCAGCTCGTGGTGACGATCCATGGCTCGGATTCCGAGCGTTCGAATGATGACTCCGAATCCGAGGCCACTTCTGGGACGGTGGTTCTGACCCCTAGGAGCGCCGATCTGAAGTTACGCCGGGCTGAGAGTGAGCGGACCCACCTTTCGTCTGTCCTCGATCTCCAGGAAGCCGAGATCCAACGCTTGGAGAATAGGATCGTCGAGCTGAGCCCCATAGGAGGGGATGAAGACTCGCAAACCGCATTCAGCAACGCTCTTCGGGTTAAATGCATTCGGCACAACCAGTCGAAGATTATAGCCGAGCGGGATGACTTGCTCTCGGAGATTCGGCACTTGCAGGCTGTGATGGCGAAGCTCCGGGGGGGCGCAGGGGAGCTGCCAGCCGAGGAGGATGAACAGTCTAGTGAGGATGTTTCTATATGAGAGACAAGTGTAGTAGGTCGGGCGTTGTGTGTTTTGTTTGCCAACACTTTGTAATGGAATGTTTTGTATTATGCGCCGACCATTAATAAAATTCCCTTACATTGCTTTGCATATTTGTCTTGTTTATAACTGTGTTGGTCGTGCCGAGGTCTTTGAGCCGAGCGCGTTATTTTCTTCGGCGAGAGTGTTGAATCGACCGTGTTCCAACGAGTACGGTATTTTGTCGTTTAGCGACTCTGACACGGTACGGTACGAATTCCTAGGCGGCTCTGTCCCCAAGAAAGTGCTTTTTTGTCGTTTAGAGCAGGTGGTAAGATCTGAGCCGTCGAACGTAGGCGCGAATCTCGAGGCGGCTCAGTTCCCAAGAAAACGTTATCTTGTCGTTTAGCGCAGGCGGCAAGATCTGAGCCTTCTGATCGAGATCGTGCACGAAAGTTGAGGGGAAAGTGTGCTTTCTCCGTTTACAAGCTCGGGAAGGCACTTACTCGGTAGCCGACCGAAGGCGTGGGCCTTCGGGCTTCGGCTAATAGTTAGGAGAGTTCGGATCATGTGCCCGAAGTGAGTTTGGGGGGACTGGGAGCCAAGTGTTGGGTTTCGGACCATTGGTATAGTTCAACGGTTGTGGGAGCAATTCCGAACAGCGATCTACCCCTGTTTCGTCCGGAGACAAGCCGAGGAAGTAAAGTCGAGCCGAGTGTTGGACTCCGAACCATCAGTATAGTTCAACGGCTGTGGGAGCAATTCCGAACGGCGATCTACCCCTGTTTCGTCCGGAGACGAGCCGAGGAAGTAAAGTCGAGCCGAGTGTTGGACTCCGAACCATCGGTATAGTTCAACGGCTGTGGGAGCAATTCCGAACGGCGATCTACCCCTGTTTCGTCCGGAGACGAGCCGAGGAGGTAAAGTCGAGCCGAGTGTTGGACTCCGAACCATCGGTGTAGTTCAACGGTTGTGGGAGCAGTTCGGAACGGCGGTCTACCTCTGGTCCGTCCGGAGACGAACCGAGGGGATGAGGCCGAGCCGAACGTGGACTCCGAACCATTGGTTGAAATCACAATATAAAAAGCAGGTGATAAGAGGGGAGAAAAACATGCGGATTCACAAACATAATAGAGCTTTCTTTATTGATATTTAACGGTGAACCGTTTTACATAGTACAATTTGTGAAAAATGGGTTACAAGTCGGAGGACTGGAATGGCTCGATACTCCATGTTACTCAGAGCGGCGCCGGAGCGCTTTCTTGGTATTTCAGGAGGTGGTCGGCATTCCAAGTCCTCGGAAGCTCTCTGCCCTCCAGGTCTTCAAGGCGATATGTTCCTGGCCGAACAACTTTCGTGATCCTGTACGGCCCTTCCCAGTTCGGGGCTAGCTTGTTCTTCTGACTGGGGAGGGATATAGCTAGCTTTCTCAAGACCAAATCTCCCTGTTTAAGGTTGGCGGGCTGGACCTTCCTGTTGTACGCCAATTCAACTCTTCTTCGGTAGATCTGCTGCCGAATCGATGCCCTTTCCCTCAGCTCGTCTATCAAGTCCAATTCTGCTCTGAGGTCTCTGGCATTCTGTGCTTCATCATAGGCTGTGAGCCGAGGGAAAGGTATTCCGACCTCAAGAGGTATCACGGCCTCGGACCCATAGGTGAGGTTGAAGGGGGACTCGCCTGTGGGGGTCCGTTTGCTCGTGCTGTAGTTCCATAGGACGTTGGGGAGTTGGTCGACCCATAAGCCCTTGGAACTTTTGTCGAGCCTTTTCTTGATACCTGCGAGGATCTGTCGGTTGGCATTTTCTGCCTGTCCGTTCGACTGAGGATGGGAGACGGACGAGAAGCGCTGCTGAATGGCCAGGTCGTCGCATAGAGCTCGGAATGCTACGCCTGTGAACTGAATCCCGTTGTCTGTTATGAGCACACGGGGGACTCCGAACCTGCATATGATGCTCTTCCAGAAGAACTGTACCACTTTGTTCTCAGTTATAGTGGCGAGGGGCTCGGCCTCGACCCACTTCGAGAAGTAGTCGATGGCTACGACCAAGAACCTGAACTGACCCGGAGCTGGAGGGAAGGGCCCTAGTAAGTCCATGCCCCACATTGCGAAGGGGATGGGACTTGATAGGGAGGCGAGGTTGGCCTGAGGGAGGCGTCGGATGTTAGAGTGTCTCTGACAGGAACTGCATTGCCGAACGTGTCGCTCAGCGTCTTGAAGGAGGGTCGGCCAGAAATACCCATAATTCAAAGCTTTTCGGGCCAAGGACCTAAATCCTGAGTGCGCCCCTCCGATGCCTTCGTGGAGCTCTTGCAGGGCATATTCGGCCTGATCCGGGGAGAGGCACCTTAGGTACGGTCGGCCGTCTATCTGAGAGAAAGAGCGTTTGTACAGGATACCCTCGATCAGGACAAACTGCTCGGCCCGGGTCCTGACTCGGCGAGCCTCTTTGGGATCCGAGGACAGAACTCCATCCCTTAAGAATTCTATCAATGGCTTCATCCAATTGTCTTGTAGCATGACTGGTAACGACTCCGCCGAGGCGGGCGTCTCATCTTCGATGCTCGGCTTAGAGAGGACTTCGATCAGCACGGTCTGTTCGAGACCTTGAAGTGAGGACGAAGCCAATTTGGAGAGGGCATCAGCCTGTGAGTTTTCTTCCCGAGGGACTCGTTCGATGGTGGCCTCTTCGAACCGGCTCAGGAGGTCCCGGACCTTGGCAAGGTACTTCGCCATTCGCTCGTCTCGGGCCTCATATTCGCTCGAGACCTGGTTCACGACTAGTTGGGAGTCACTGTGAATCCGGAGGCGTTGGGCTCCAGCACTTCGGGCGAGTCCGAGCCCGGCGATGAGTGCTTCGTACTCCGCCTCGTTGTTCGAGGCTTTGAAGTTCATGCAGGATTGCGTACTGGAGGACGAAGTTGTCAGGGCCGTTCAGTATGATTCCGGCGCCGCTTCCTTCATTACAAGAGGATCCGTCCACGAAGACTATCCAAATGGGGGGCCCATTCGGGACGTGGCCGACCTCGGGGATAGTGGACTCTACGATGAAGTCGGCGAGAGCCTGTGCCTTAATTGCCGTCCGAGGCTGATAAGAGATGTCATGCTGACTTAGCTCGATGGACCACTTCATCAGCCGGCCTGAGGTCTCAGGCTTGTGGAGGATCTGCTTGAGGGGTTGGTCGGTGAGGACAACGACTGAGTGGGATTGAAAGTATGGCCGAAGCTTTCTCGCTGCCATGACCAGAGCGTAGGCTATCTTCTCTATCCTCGGATAGCGGAGCTCGGCGTCCCGAAGCACCTTGCTCACGTAGTAGATAGGCCTCTGGGCCCGGTCCTCCTCTCTCACTAAGACAGTACTTAGGGTCTGCTCGGAGGCAGCCAAGTAGACGAAGAGAGTCTCGCCCGGGACCGGTTTGCTGAGCAGGGGGGGTTCACCAAATAGGCCTTCAGCTGGTCGAATGATTCCTGTTGTGGTTGGCCCCATTCAAAACCTTTGGCCCCCCTGAGTGCTTTGAAGAAGGGAAGTCACTTTTCCCCCGACTTCGACAGGAACCAGCCGATAGCAGCGAGCCGGCCGGTGAGCTTTTGCACCTCCTTGATGTTCCGAGGCGGAGCCATGTCTAATATGGCCTTAATCTTCTCGGGATTAGCTTCGATTCCTCGCTGGCTTACCATGAAGCCGAGGAATTTTCCCGAGGAGACCCCGAACGCACACTTGTTCGGGTTCAGCCGCATGCTGTGCTTTCTCAACACGCCGAAGGCCTCCTGGAGGTCGGCTACATGATCGGTGCCGCGGATGCTCTTGACGAGCATGTCGTCAACGTACACCTCCATGTTTCGGCCGATCTGGCTCTGGAAGACCTTGTTGACGAGGCGCTGGTAGGTGGCGCCCGCGTTCTTCAGGCCGAACGGCATTACCCGGTAGCAGTAGAGGCCTTGGTCGGTGACGAAGGAGGTCTTCGGAATGTCCGAAGGGAACATTCGGATTTGATTGTACCCCGAGAAGGCATCCATGAAGCTGAGAAGCTCATGGCCCGAGGTGGCGTCGATAAGGGTGTCGATGTTCGGGAGCGGGAAGGGATCCTTCGGACACGCCTTGTTCAGGTCGGTGAAGTCAATGCATATCCTCCACGAGCCATTGGACTTCTTGACCATTACAACGTTCGACAGCCACTCAGAGTAATTTACCTCCTGTATGAACTTGGCTTTTAGAAGTTTATCAACCTCCTCCTTGATGGCCTGCTGTCGCTCGGGAGCGAACTTTCGCCTCTTCTGCTGGACCGGTTTGCACCCCGGTTCGACACTTAGGCGATGGACAAGGAGCTCCTCGGAAATGCCGGGCATGTCCGCAGCTGACCATGCAAACAGGTCACGGTTGTCCCGGATGCATTTAATCAGGTCCGAACACAGTGCGGTCGGCAAGGATTTGCTGATGAGGAATTTCCGGCTCGGATCCTCGTCCGAGAAGAGCACTTCTTCTAATTCGTCCGCCAGCTCGTCTAGCGGGCCTTCGGCTCGGGGATTTCCAGTGTCTCGAGCGAGAGCACTGGTCCCCCGGTGGAAGTCATGTAGCACTTCCGGACTGTTTCCTGGTTTCTCCTGACTTCCCCTACTCCAGACCGAGTGGGGAACTTCATTTTCAAATGGTATGCCGAGGGGACAGCTTCCAGGGCGGCTAGGCCGGGACGGCCTAGGATGACATTATATGCTGCCGGGACGTCGACGACCATGAAGTCCATCGGCTCGGTCCGGGTAGTAGGGGTGCTTCCCGCAGTAACGTCTAGGGTTATCACCCCCTCGACAGTCACCGGGACCCCCGTGAACCCGTGGAGAGTGTAACCGGCCGGCTTGAGACGGTCTCGGGACAGCTGCAGGCCTCAGAAGGCCGAGAGGAAGAGGATATTGACCGAACTCCCGTTGTCCACCAAAATCCTCTGCACTTTGAAGTTGGCCATGCGGAGGTCGATGACGAGGGCATCACAGTGTGGGGTTCGGACCCCTTCGAGGTCGGCATCGGAGAAAGATACGGGGACGCCGAGACCTTTGGGAGGAGGAGCACTGTGAACCGAGTTGACCTCTCGGATGAAGGCCTTCCGGGAGGTATTAGAGGAGCCCCCCATGGGGCCTCCATGGATCAGGTGCAGAATTCTTTCCTCCTCGAACTCGGGTGTTTCCTCGCGCCGCTCGGAGTGCTTGTTAGCCCCCCGAGCCGGAGGAGAACTGCGATCCGCCCGATCGTTCACCTTCACGAACTTGGCCAATTGGCCCCTCCGGATGAGGGCTTCAATCTCATCTCTCAGAACCCAGCAATCATTCGTGTCGTGGCCGTGGTCTCGGTGGTAACGACACCACTTATCTTTGTTCCTCCTCTTCGCTGGGGTGTGCATCCTCGGAGCCGAAGGAATGACTCCCTCCTTCTCCACCTCCATTAGGATAGTAGAGACATTAGTGGTGAGGGGAGTGAATTTTTCGAACCTGGGGGGAGGGCGGCGCTGGCCGCCAATGTCCTTTTGAGCTTTCTTGGACCCCTCTTCCCCCGTCGCCTTCCTCTTCGCCCCTGCGGAGGGCCCCCCGAAGCTTGGAAGGGCTTCGGCCTCTTCTGCTCGGATGTACTTCTCGCACCTCAGGAGGAGGCCGGCGAAGTCATGCGAGGGCTTCTTGGCCAGGGATGATCGGAGGTTGGCGTTAAGGACGTTCGACTGGAATGCCACGGTGGCCACGGACTGGTCTAAGGAGGCGATAGACCTGACCTCTGCGGTGAATCTCTTCACATAATCCCGCAGCTTCTCTTCCCTTTCCTGCCGCAGGTTCAGTAGGGAAAGACTTGTCTTCTCGGCTCGCCGGCTACTCACGAAGTGAGTTATGAATAGCGTCTCGAACTGCTCGAATGAGAAGATGGATGAGGGGGCGAGCCTGGAATACCATTCCCGAGCCGACCCCCTGAGGGTGGCAGGGAAGGTCCTGCAGAGCACTGCGTCGGAAGCTTGATGGATCAGCATCAGGGTCTTGAAGCTTTCGACGTGATCGACCGGGTCGGATTCCCCTGAGTATGTTTCAAACTGTGGTGGTTTGAAACTCCTCGGTATGTGGGCCTCCATGATCGACCATGAGAAGGGGGGTCGGCTGGGACGGAAGGTTCCTGCTCGGGACTCTTCCTCCCTGTCCATGCGGCCGATACGCCTTTCCACCTCATGGAGACGGCGGATGAGGGCGTCGTCCCTCCGCTGGTAATTGTACGACCCCCCAGACTCCTCTTCATAGGAAGGGGAGCGTGGACTGCGGCGCCGGTAGTCCTGGGACCGGCGAGGGCTTTGTTGCCGCTGCTGGCAGCTGGGAGCCGGGGAAGGGCTCCGGGTTCGGCGACGAGGACTGGGATCCCTGGGTGGCGTCGGAGCCCTCTGAGCATTCTGGACGTTCTGCCGAAGATTGAGAGCCTGCAGAACGATCTCCTGAAACTGGAGGAATTCGGCTCGACTGATAGGCACATCTCGGTCCCTCGGATGACGCCGATCCCCGGGGGAACGGGACCTCCTCCTTCGGCGCTCGGGGGACGCCGCTCGGCCTCTGCGGTCCGGAGACCTTCTGCCGTCCCGGCGACGTGGGGACCGCTCACCTTGACGCTGGCGGGAGGCTCCCTCTCGGGCCCGCCTCTCGTCGAGATGGGTGCGGAGGTCGTCGTCCTTCTGGCGGTTCAGAAGTGTGATGCGGAGGTCGGGATGATGAGAAGCCATCGAGTCCGAGGACCCATTATGGACCGAGACATAGCCCGGATTGAGGGGCTGCTTCTCCTTCCGACCGTTATGACCGGACGGACCATTGTTGGGCTGCTGCTTGGGAGGAGGAGGTGGGACCTGCTGGGTCGGCGGAGGGAGGTCGGTCTGAGGAATAGGATTAACTGGGACTTCATTCGCCGGGTCGGCGAGGTTGCCCACACGGTTCGACCCTCTGGATCTGACCTTCTTCGGAGGCATGACTGCAGAGGACGACGGAGAATGGGCTGAGGCTGTTCGTGTGGTTTTCCCACAGACGGCGCCAATCTGTTACCGCTGATTTCGGTGTGGGGGTAAACAGATAGAATTTGTGAGTCCGAGAAAAACCTGAACAGTTGACTCGGCCTTCTTGCTCCTGTCGCAACCTGCAAGGAAGTACGAGACACCGGGGTTGATTCCGGCGACGCACCCTCCGACGCTCTTGTCAGTAATCAGAAAAAGATTAAGAAAGAGCTTAAGTGGTGAAAAAGTGATTAACCTGGTTATGGTGGTAGAGGTGTTGTATTTATAGTCGCCTGTGGAGCCGTTAGGGGCCTGATTTCCTGCTTAACAGCAAGGAGGAAAATCCTCCCATTCTGTTTCGGGAAATTAGCCCATGATTCCCGGTGGGAGCAAATCAGGACTGTTGATTTGGCTAAATCAGGGATCCTGATTTGCCCCTTGTTGATTTGGGTTCGCCTTGGGTCGGGACCCGAACCCAACAGGTGTGGATCCGTTCGCGGGTTGTTGGATCTGTGAGAAGAAGATTCAGTATCCGCCTTGGATCCACTTGAATGTGAAATTACCATTTTACCCCCGAGCATCAAGATTCGTGCCCAATCTGGACGGCTCCGATTTAACCCCATTTTTAGCCATATCAGTGATTTATATCATATTCGTGATAAAAAATTTACTATTAGTTTTGATAATGCGTCTAACAACAATGCTTCGATTAGTACATTAGAAACACAATCAGCTCCTCCATGTAATGAAATTTTTCATGTTAGATGTGCGTGTCATATTTTGAATTTATGTTTACAAGATGCATTGAAAGTAGCTGATTCATATATAGTTGTAATTAAAAATTGTGTACATTTTATTGTTTTGAGTGGTCTTATACTTCAAGAATTTTAAAGGATGGTGTAAAGCTAGGAGAATACATTTTAAAAAAATTCTAAAGATGTTAAACACCGATGGAACTGTACTTTCGATTTACTAAATGTTGTTACTCAATACAAAGATATTATAAACGATTTTTGTCTTGCAAAAAATATGAAAAATTTTCAAATGACTCCCCAATCATGGTATTTTGCCGAATCTTTATTACGATTTTTGGAAACTTTTAAAACTTCAACTTTGAAGTTTTGTATATCTTATGATTCTACTTCTAGCAGTATTCTTATTTCAATCAATACTATGATGCAAACTTTTTCAAGAAATAATTCCGAATGAATTAGTCATATTTTTGTTCCCGCGTATAATTTTTTTTGAAGCATTTTAATCCTCCTCCTATGTTTTATTGTATTGCTACTGTTATGGATCCTCGTATCAAATTAGCGGGTGCGAAAAGTTTGATTGAAATATTTTTTTACTTTACTTGGAGATGATTCTGAATATGATTGTAATGAATTTTTAGCTAGCTTTGAATCGACATTGAATAACTTGTATGATTGCATCTAGTATTACAACTAGTATAGTTACTTCTTCTTCTACTTCTAGAGGTAAGGGTAAGAGTACATTAGAAGATGTCACTGCTAATTCACTTGCTCGTATTCAATCAAAAAAACCTAGGACTAATGCACATAATGAATTAAATTGATATAATCAACAAGATAGTGAAAGTTCTAATACTAAGAAAGAAGTACTACAATAGTGGAAAGAATATGAAAATCTTTTTTCTATTCTTTCATATATGGCTAGAGATCTACTAACTCTTCATGTCTCCACAATTGCTTCCGAAAGTACTTTTTCTACAAGTGGCAGAGTTCTAACAGATTACAGGAATCGTTTGAAGCTGAATTCGTTGGAGAAGCTCGTGTGCATTGAAGATTGGATAAATGCTGAAGATAGGACTCGAGGAAAATTGGCATCTACATCAACAAGTGGAAGCAACTCCTCTGAAGTCCAACAACAAAATGAGGAAATTTAGGGCGATGAAATCCTTGGTTTAGGTTAAGTAGAGGTGCACGATAGTAGTCCAATGCCCTATCTTCACTCTAAATCTAGGCTATCTCGAACTCTAGATTACTCCGAAACATGTAATTGAAGGAATTTGTATATTTTTTTAACAGTATTTGTATGTAAAAACGTTGTAAAAATTTCATAGAAGTTGAAATGAATAATATATACAATTTTTTTTTAATTCTTAATCTCTTATACTTGTTGTACAATTTTTATTTATTTATTTTTTTCGGTTAATAGGGGGGAAATAAACTTGTATTTGTATGTAAAAAACTTGTAAAAAATTTATAGTAATTGAAATGAATAATCAATAATATATGCATTTTTTCACTCTTATACAGTTATCCTTGTTGTATTTTTTTTTCTTTAGTGAAGTTAAAATAAAAATTAAAAAATCAAACGGGCCAACTTGCGATCCGGCCCGATCCAAAACGGGTTCAACCCCAACGGATTCACGGGCCGACTGGGTCGAAGTTTCCAATAATGAACCCAGTCCGGACTGGCCCTGTTAAAGCTCCAACCCGATCCGAACCCGTCCAAGTATGGCTTCAACTTGGGTGGGTCCGACCCGACCCTGCCCGGTCAACCCGAATGCCAACCCTGGACCATGACCTTTTGGGAAGGGGAATCAGCGAGGGTAGTCAAAATATCTTGAATTTCTTTAGTTTCTTCTTCTATTTTGGCAACATTTGAGTTATGTATTTACAAGCAGACCTTATTTTCGTTTGTGGTGGGACGAAATAGTGCCAACAGTGTAACTGTTCCTGATACGCACAGCCAGGTTTATTATATTTGTCGGCTTTGAGTGGGATAGTTATGTTGATTATTTAGTTTGAGTCATCACCAAATTTAAAATGTAGTAATTTTTTTGTTCCCGACTGTTTTACACCCGGAGCAAGACAGAGTGCTTACTATTCGAGAGAGTGCAAGGGTGCAAGGCTTTCCTGATCATTATCAATTTTGCCGAACAGTAAAGAAAAGGTATTGTGGAAACAATTTGGTCTTGCAGCTCTTTGTTTGTTGAATCCTTCAGTTCTATTTTTTTAGCTTTTGCCACTGCAATGTGTGGCATTCAGCTAGGTACTATAATGAGATATATAGCGGAAATGAGACTTCTCAAACGTGTATATTAATCATATCCATTTACTTGCGTAAGTGTATCTTGCCTTTGTCAGTTTTATTTGCATTAAAATATTTTGTGATATCTGATCAAAAAAAAAATATTTTGTGATATTCAGTTTGCTGGATCTGTTTAGTGTGACTATAAACGGGGAGTAGTTAGATTTTTTATTTTCACTTTTATTTTCATTTTTATTATTATTTTTTTCTTTAACTTTATTTTTTTTAGCCCTAACGCAGGGAACCACATCCTCGCCCCTTTGCATCACTCTCTTTTAGAGCCTACTTGATTTTGGGATATTGTTGTTGGCTGTAGCTACTGTGGTTACCCTTGACTACTCTTAGTGAGGACCAATGGTTAGTGGGAAAAAGTTAAAGTAATTAAATTATTTTGGCTTATTTGATCTTTTCATCATTATAAATCACTTGTCTCTTCTCCCTAGTAGTCCTCTTCATCACTAATAATGTTCACGATCTCTAGCTACGCTAAATGACCGTCGAAGAGGCCGGGTGACTGTTAGAATCATGACTATGGTTGTCTTCTCTCTTAATTTTTGTTTCATTTTTTATTTTTATGATCTTATAGAAATTATGTCTTTGTTACATCTTATTCATTATTGTTTAGTAAAGTCCACTTTCATTTTCTTTTTCATGTTACTTTCCCTTAGTTTTTTTTTTTTTTTTTTGAGATCGGGAATAGAGTCTTAAGACTCCAGCCCAAAAAATAAATTAATAACAAGACGTTCTTACAACCACATCAAGTTCTATATGGAGTAAAACTGAAACAACTCAAAAAGGCACAACGACTAAACTAAAATACAAAGACGAGAGTAGAAAGACCAATAGCTGCCCCAAATGAAACTGGAAAAAGATAACAGCCAAACTAGATTCAGCCGTCAACCTACGAAACAAAACAAACAAAGGGGAAGCAACCACAAATCCAGAAGACAACGGCCCAAGATCGCCTGAGGACCCTGAACTCGATGAACTAGCGCCGGCCAGCAGAACAGCAACCAGCAGTCACAGCGAAGCCCACCGGAAGAAAATAGCCAGAACCGATCACCAGGCAGTCAAAAGAAAACCACATGAGCTAAGCAACAATAGGAGAAGTCAGAGGGAGTCTGCAATCGAAGTAGAAGAGGAACCGGGAGCACAACAACACCACCACTGGCTGAAAGAGGCAACATCACCACCACACAGAGGGTAAGACCATCTAAGAATACGATGGCCTCTCCCCCACCTACAGGATCACCAGGAGAGTGGCACAACAAAGTAATGCCTCACAAAACCTCAACCAAACAATACAATAAAGGAATCTGGGGCATGCGAACCTCACTAAACAATAACTCAAAGTGAGCACAGAGTATCAAAACCAGAGGGTAAAGAGACCAACAAATACACAATAGAGCAGCAGTGAGAGAGAAAGAACATAATAATGGAAATCAAGACAGGCACAACAACAGGCTTAATGAGCCACCTGCACCATCAAAAACAATCACAGATCGTAATGCCAGCTCAGAAGATGCTAGCCACCACCTCGTGAACAAGATAGACAAAGAAGAACACCGCCAGGAGACTGGCCTAACACAAATAATCTCGCAAATTGTCACCAATCCAAACAAGTAATCTAACTCTGGGGTATACTAACCACATAAAACATGCACTAAAGGTGAACACAGAGTAGCAACACATAGGGTATAAGGCTAATAAACTCAAAACAGTGCAGCAGATGGAGAGAAAATAACATAAACAGAGAAATCAAAACATGTTGCACCAAAAGGAAGAGCATAAACTAACAGCTCCAAAAAAGCACACCACTGAGAACTAAAGCATCAGAAACCGATCCCAACCCCTAAAAAATATCCACAGAGAAACAAAATAACTGAGGCGTATCGCATCTCTTCTCAAGCCTGAAAAAAGACAAGAAGAAAAGACTATTAATAGATGTAGAGAATTGGATAAATACAGAAAGAAAGATTAGAATAAATTAGAGTGGTACTACGAAGAAAGTAAAAACTGAGCCGCCTCACCAAGACGATGAAGACTCATCGCTTTAACTTTAAGATGAGGCAACAATGAGGTCCAGTCTCTCGAAAAGAAAATAAAGTCATCAATAATAGAGTCAATGGGTTTGGAATTAAGAGAGAAAATACGAGAATTTTTCTCCTTCCAAATAACCCAAATATTAATCATAATAGATAGAAACCAAGCTTTGCGAAATTTTTTACTAATCAAGTGATCGTTGCAGCTGGAGATTAAGGTGGGGGGGGGGGGGGGGGGGGGGGTAACTTGCCAAGCGACAAGCGATTGCACAAATAGACCATAGTTTGGTAGTGAAATTACAATGAAGAAAAAAATGATCCACATCCTCTGAACAAATAGAACACAAGGGACATAATTGGCCAATGGCGATGTTTCTTTTATTGAGAACCTCCACAGTGAGCAGCTTGTTATTAAGAGTGAGCCAAGTAAGTATCCTTAACCTTGAGCAGTGCACAACTGCCCCAGATATGATAAGCGATGGACGATCTAACACCTCCAAATTTGAGGAATTTATAGAAAGGTTTGACGGAAAAGGAACCAGAGCTGGTCCAACGCCACCTGACTACTTCCGAGGGCTGCCAAGGGTAGTTGATCAAACTCTCAAAAAGCTTGGAAAGCTCTGTCTCAAGGGAAGGAGGGAGAGTGGTGGTAAAGGAGATTTGCCACTCTCTGGAGTTGTTATGGACCGAGCAATAATCGGCCACTGTGGCCAAAGGATTGGACGCTAACTGAAATAGAGTAGGATAAGCGGATGCTAGCTTAATATTACCGATCCATAAATCCAACCTGAACTTGGTTTGGGATCCAGCTGCACAAGCATGGGTAATGCCACAAAGGAAAGGTGCAGCTACTTTCCAAACTCCTTTCCAGAACGGGAAAGCTCCGGAGGATAAAGAAGGGTTAAAATCCAGAATCCATTGTCGATGGAAGCAATTAAGAGAGATAAGACGGGCACAAGGTAAGTGGTCCTCGTTGATCAGTCTCCATAACCATTTGCCTAAAAGGGCTAAATTCTGGTGCCTGAGATCAAGGATACCCAGACCACCAGCCACCTTGGACAAGAACGCTAATTTCCAATTACAAAGATGTGTTCCTGGCCTATATAAATCAGTACCCAACTAGAAGAAGTTCCTTCTGATCTGGTCGATTCTATTGATCACCCAAGAAGGAACATAGAAGAAAGACATCATATATAGAGGGACAGAAGAGAGGACCGAGTTAACCAGAATCAGCCGACCCCCCCGAGAGAGATGTTTAGCTGACCAGACGTTGAGTCTAGACTCCACTTTCTCAATCATAGGAATCCAATCCTCTTTATGTAATTTACCCCATCGCAGGGGAATACCCAGATATTTGACAGGGAAAGAGGTCGATGCATAATTGAAGAACTGCGCAATCTCGAATTGGCAATTGGAAGAGCCTCCAAGCCAAAGGACCGGAGTTTTTTGGAAGTTAATAGCTAATCCGGAGGCGTTTTCAAATAAATAAAAAAGAAGTTTAAGGTTGCGAAGGGTGCTACCACTGGGTTTGGCAAAAATAAAAGTGTCATCTGCAAACTGCAGGTTGAGCACACCCCGGAAGTTATGTGAACCGCCAAGCCCTTCTATGACGTTAGCGTCCCAAGCATTCCGGAGCAATCTACTAAATACATCCGCAACAAGAGTGAACAGAAGGGAAGAAATAGGGTCTCCTTGACGGAGACCACATTTATATTTGAATTTTTTGCCTTCCGATTCATTAATAAGGATCGACGAAGTGTCAGCGAAGAGACTGGACTTAATCCACGCAATCCACTTTGGGCCAAAACCACGATGAAGAAGGATATCTAAAAGGAAATCCCAGCTAACTTTATCATAAGCTTTCTCAAAGTTTAATTTAATCATGATGCCCTCAGAGTTGGATCTGTGGCATTCGGAAATAATTTCTTGAGCAGAACAAACACTGTCTAGGATAAAACGATCCTTGATAAATCCTGATTGGGCCTGATCGATGAGGGGGGAAATCACAGCACTGAGACGGGTAGTGAGAACTTTCATGATGATCTTGAAAGACGAATTGAGAAGGCTAATAGGTCTATAATTATTGACAGAGTTAGCCCCCACAATCTTGGGAATAAGAACGATGTGTGCATAGTTAATGCGGTCAAAAGAGAAGGATCCCTGATGAAGATCACCGAACATCTCAAAGAGGTCATCTTTAAGATACTCCCAAAAGTTTTGGAAGAAGAAAGAAGGGAAACCGTCTGGGTCAGGGGCCGAATCGCTTCTCAAGGAGAAAACTGCTGATTTAATTTCTTCTATGATGAAAGGGACTTCCAAACTAGACAGATTATGAAATTCTGGACCATAAATCCAGATGAAGAGAACGGGGCTTTGAGAATCCCAAAAGATTTTTATAAAACCGTAGGTACTTTCCCTTAGTTATTTGATTGAAATTATGTTCCAGTAGATTTATGAGTTGAGTCCGGTCTGAGTAAAAATCAATTCTCTATCGGAGTGAGCGTTTTGAAAAAGCATTTGATTGAGTTCAAATAAATCTATAATGATAATAAATAAATCACGCACTTCATTAATTAATTTCTACCTATCATGTGGTTTCTTTTTTTTGTTAAATCTTTCTAGGGGAGGAGTAAGTTTCTTATTCAGACTTGTTGATAGCAGATTATAGTGTGAAATTCAATCATGCAAATAGAGGATTTCCCACTTTACAATTTTTGGTGTACTGCTAATTGTTTATAATTATGCTATTTGTTTTTGGCACCTCTCGCCATAAGCAATATTCCTGAGACACCCTGGTCTGCATTTCCTCTCTTTGTGCATATCTTCCACAGTTGTCGATTTTATCATTCATTTCTCATCTTATGTATAAACTAGAAATCAGTTAAAAATCCGAGCAATGCTCCCAGATTTTGAAGTCTGAGACATGAAAACACACGTTCACTGTTGTCACTGTATTAAGTTTGCATATTCTAATCCATTCCTATTATTTGTGTGTAATGGACTCCAATGCACGTACGGCCAAATTGGCAATGATGTGGCCGTTCTAGTTGGTAATGCTCTAGGTTATGCATTGGGGTTGGCAATGCTGAAACAAAGTAGAGACAGCCCTCTTATGACCCTCCCACCCAAGTTCTCTCTTAACCACAAACTTGACCCTTCTACATCTTCATCTGGAGTTCAATAATGAGTACCCTTCTCTTGTCTCTATAATTTCTCCTCATTCTAATAACCTTTCATAACTCCATGGCAATTGCTAATAACATCTCAAAGACCGCTATAACCCTTGTGCACCCTATATTGTTTATGCAAAATTCTTTTTCCATAAGGGCTTCTTGCTTTGATTTTCTTTCCATTCCCTTCATCTTGATCCTAAATATTTATAAATCTCATCGTTAACTCCAGTAGCTGTAAATCACCTTAGGTGGGTGAATAGAGTGATTGTGCGGAATTAAATAAAAAAAATTAAAATGAATAGCAAAGTAAATAAGAAGAGATAAGAAAATCAAACACATATAGCACGAATGACACAGCGATATAACGTGGTTCGATCCCCAGGTCTACGTCCACACCACCTACTTGTAGCAATTCTCCGCCACAAGCGTTCCACTATACTCAAACCCATATACAGTGATTCTCGAATTCAGGCCGAGAGACCTATTACACTCACAGGACTTCTAATACAAGTCCCGTCAATCTTACCGAAGTGGAAGAAAAGAAAAAAACTCAAGATCCTTAATCATCATGACTGAAGAATACAAATGGTTATCACACACACTCGGATTGATTGTTGAAAGATTAGTTCCGAAGATTTTTCTCAGAAGTAACAGGTGAGGAATACTTAGTGGGTTCGTCCAATTATATAGACGGTGAAGTGTATTTATCAAAATTAAAAACGATACATTCCAAAAGAGTGAACAGCGCAAAGTACGGTCGACCGCAATTTAGGTGCAGTCGACAGTTCATCTTTCTGACGAAAAGTCGAGAGATGAATGGTCGACTGCTTCATTATGTTGCTGTGAAGTGCAGTCGACATTGATGCGGTCGACCGACATGAAGTGCGGTCGACCATTTTCGTGCTTTTTATAACGAATCCACTTTATATTCTTACCATATACTAATCAATCATCAATCAATCAAATACAGATAAAATTTTACAAATATGGAATAGCAACAACTGGTCTTGATAACTTTCTGAGGCACTGATATGGCTAAAAATAGGAGTTTAATCGAGACCGTCCAAATGGGGCACGAATCCTGAGGACCGGGGGTAAGACAGTAATTTCGCCTACCGACGAGTCCGAAGCGGGTACTGGGGCCTCCTTCTCACAGACCCAATAACCCGCGAACGGATCCACCTCAACTGGGCGCGGGTCTCAACCCGCGACGAACCCGGTCCGCCATGATAGAATTAGGGTTTTTGATTAATATTAATCAACGGCCCTGATTCATATCTATCCTTTCACTGGGGATTAGGGATTACATTCCTTATCTATACACAGGGAATTACATGCCTAATCTGTTCCCTAAAGACGCCTATAAATACCCCCACCCATCTCCATTAAGAGGTAATCAATCTTTTGCTAGTTAAACGCTCTTTCATAATCATTTCTGGTTACTGACTTGAGCGTCGGAGGGTGCGTTGCCGGGATCAACCCCGGTGTCTCGCACTTCCTTCCAGGTGAACGGTGGGAGTCAACGGTCAAGCTCCGGCGGAACAGGTTAGTTGTTTGCTATTCAGGTTTTCCAAGAACTCACAAATTCTATCTGTTTGCCCCCACACCGAATTTAGCGGCAACAGATTGGCGCCGTCTGTGGAAAACTAACGAATAGAGACCTGTCCTCTTCCCCGAATACAGATCTTCTCCAGCCATGCCACCTCGGAAAGTCAGGTCAAGGGGGTCCAACCGAGGACCCAATCCTGATCAGCAGCAAGAAGTCCCCAACAATCCTGCTCAACAACAAGGGCAGCTTCCCCCTACGGCGGATGACCCGCTCCAACGAGACCTTCCTCCTCCTAATCAAACACCCCCGAAGGGTCCTAACCCCTCAAAAACAGCCTCTTCACCAGGAGCACGTCTCCATCCACAACGCCTCTACGGACTCTATGGCTTCGCATCATCCCTGAGCCTCTGGTCGCCACAATACTGCCCTCAACCGCCAGAGAGATGACGATCTCCGCCGCCACCTGGATGAAAAGCGGGCCCGAGAGGGAGCCTCCCGCCAACACCATCTGGGCGAGCGGTCTCCTCGCCACCGGTACCACAGGTCCCCCGTCCGCAGGGGGAGGAAAGAGTCCCCCGAGCATTACCGAAGAAGGCACTCCCCAGCGGGTCGGCAACAGCCCAGGAACAATGAGGCACCAATCACCCGTGCCGAGTTCCAGCAGTTCCAAGCGACCGTCCTACAGGCTCTCAACCTCCGTCAAAACCCTAATGAGCCGAAGGCCCCGTCCCCTCCTCCGGTCCGAAGCCCTCGCCGATCTCCTCATCCGGTCCGAAGCCCTCGCCGACGGTCCCCATCTCCTCGTCCTGCTCCAAGCAACTCCCGGCGTACCCCAAGTCCTTGTCGCTCCCGAAGTTACCATCGCCGTAGCCCCCGCTCTCCCTCATACGAAGACGAGTCTAGGGGCTCAGCTGATTACCGCCGGAGGGATGACACCATGTACCGTCGTCTTCATGAAGTAGAGAGGCGCCTGGGTCAGATAGACCGAGAAGAGGAGCTTAGGGGGAGGACCCTACGTCCTAGCCGACCCCCTTTCTCCCGAACCATAGTGGATGCACCTGTGCCGTTCGGTTTCAAACCTCCCCAATTTGAGACTTACACCGGGGAGACCGATCCAGTTGATCACATCGAAAGCTTTAAGACTTTGATGCTCCTTCATCAAGCTTCCGATGCCCTCCTCTGCAAAACCTTCCCCGCAACTCTCAAGGGACCAGCTCGAGAGCGGTATTCTCGCCTTGCCCCCTCCTCAATATTCTCCTTCGAGCAGTTCGAAACCCTCTTCGTCACACATTTCGTAAGCAGCCGTAGAGCTGAGAAAACCAGCATCTCCCTATTGCACCTCCACCAAAAAAAGGGGGAGAAACTGAGAGACTATGTGAAGAGGTTCACAGCTGAAGCCAGGTCCATAGCATCCCTCGACCAGTCGGTCGCTACGGCAGCGTTTCAATCTAATGTCCTCAATTCCAACCTCCGCTCCTCCCTCGCCAAGAAGCCACCACAGAACTTTTCTGACCTCCTCCTTCGCAGTGAGAAGTATATCCGGGCCGAAGAGGCCGAGCAGCGACCCAACTGGGAGGGGTCTTCCTCCGGGTTTAAGAGAAAGGGAACAGAGGAGGAAGGAGCCAAGAAGCTCCAAAAGGACAATGCCGGCCAGCGCCGAACTCCCCCCAGGTTCGAGAAGTTCACTCCCCTCACTACTAACGTTGCAACTATTCTGATGGAAGTTGAGAAAGAAGGGGTCTTACCCCCTGCTCCCAGGATGAACACCCCCGCCAAGAGAAAAGATAAAGAAAAATGGTGCCGTTATCACCGGGACCATGGGCATGACACCAACGATTGCCGTGCTCTGAAAAACGAGATCGAAGCCCTTATCCAGAGGGGGCAGCTGACGAAGTTTGTAAGAAAAGACCGAGCTGAACTTCCTCCCTAGCCTCGGGGGGCTAACAAGCGTCCAGAACGAGAAGAGACGCCAGACTTTGAGGAAGAGCGAGTCCTCCACCTCATTCATGGGGGTCCAATGGGGGGCTCCTCATACTCCTCTAGGAAAGCATTCATAAGAGAGGTCAACTCCGTCCGAACCACCCCTCCTCCCAAAGGCCTCGGAGTGCCTGTCACATTTTCCGATGAAGACCTTGAAGGGGTTCGCACCCCACATTGTGACGCACTAGTCATCAACCTCCACATGGCGAACTTCAAAGTGGAGAGGATACTTGTGGATAATGGCAGCTCCATAAACATCCTCTTCCTCGCCGCTTTTAAAGGCCTAAAACTCTCCCGAGACAGACTCAAGCCTGCCGGCTACACGCTCCATGGGTTCACGGGAGTGCCAGTGACTATCGAAGGGGTAATTACCCTCGACGTAACCGCTGGCAAAACTCCTACTACCCGAACGGAGTCGATGGACTTCATGGTCGTAGATGTCCCAGCAGCTTACAACGTCATTTTGGGTCGGTCCGGTCTGGCCGCCCTTGAAGCCGTCCCTTCCGCCTATCATCTCAAAATGAAATTCCCCACTCGAGCCGGAGTAGGAGAAGTTAGGGGCAATCAAGAGCAGGCCCGCAAGTGTTATATGACCTCTATCCTCGGACCCGTCCTCTCCTTAGAAACACTGGAAATCCCCCAAGATGCCGCTCGGCCGACTTCCGAGTCGGTGGACGAGTTGGAAGAGGTACTCTTCTCTGAGCAGGAGCCGACCCGCAAGTTCTTTGTTAGCAAGACCCTCCCGTCCGCCCTATACTCAGATATTGTAAAATGCATCCGAACCAATCAAGACCTCTTCGCATGGTCAGCAGCAGATATGCCCGGTATCTCCGAAGAACTCTTAGTTCACCGCCTGAGCGTCGATCCGGGGTCCAAACCGGTTCAGCAGAAGAGGCGCAAGTTTCGCCCCTGAGCGTCAGCTCGCTATAAAAGAGGAGGTGGACAAACTCTTGAAAGCCCGGTTCATACAGGAGGTGAACTATCCTGAATGGTTGTCGAATGTGGTAATGGTGAAAAAGTCTAATGGGACATTGAGAATTTGTATTGATTTCACCGACCTCAACAAGGCCTGCCCCAAAGATCCCTTCCCTCTGCCGAGTATCGACACTCTGATTGACGCAACCTCGGGACATGAGCTCCTCGGCTTCATGGATGCTTTCTCGGGTTACAATCAGATAAGAATGTTCCCCCCGGATATCCCGAAGACATCTTTTGTGACCGACCAAGGCCTCTATTGCTAAAGAGTCATGCCATTCGGCCTAAAGAATGCAGGGGCGACATACCAACGCCTCGTCAACAAGGTTTTCCAGGCTCAGATCGGCCGAAACATGGAGGTGTATGTTGACGACATGCTGGTAAAGAGCATCCGAGGCATTGATCATGTGACCGACCTCCAAGAAGCATTTGACGTTCTGAGAAAGCACAATATGAGACTTAACCCGAATAAGTGTGCGTTCGGCGTCTCATCAGGGAAGTTCCTCGGCTTCATGGTTAGCCAACGAGGAATAGAAGCAAACCTGGAGAAGATCAAGGTCATACTAGACATGGCCCCTCCTAGAAATGTCAAGGAAGTTCAGAGGTTAACTGGTCGCCTAGCCGCCATAGGGCGCTTTCTATCAAAATCCGGGGAGAAGTGCCTCCCATTCTTCAAAGCCCTCAGGGGGGCTAAAGGATTTGAGTGGGGGCAGCAGCAACAAGACTCCTTCGACCAGCTTAAAGCTTACATCGTCAATCCACCTCTTCTCAGCAAACCAATACCTGGCGAACCGCTATACCTCTACCTGGCAGCCTCCGAGCAGACGCTTAGTGCGGTCTTAGTCAGAGAAGAAGATAGGGCTCAGAAGCCCATCTACTATTTCAGCAAAGTGCTCCGGGATGCCGAGCTCCGATACCCGAGGATAGAGAAAATGGCCTATGCCTTGGTGATGGCCGCGAGAAAGCTCCGCCCGTATTTTCAATCTCATTCGGTGGTCGTTCTTACCGACCAGCCGCTAAAGCAGGTCCTCCATAAGACCGAGACTTCGGGACGACTGATGAAATGGTCCATCGAGCTGAGTCAATACGATATAACTTATCAGCCTCGGACCGCAATCAAGGCTCAGGCGCTAGCCGAATTCATTGTGGAAAGTACTATCCCTCAGTCCGACCAAGCAGTGAAGGGACCACCTGTGTGGTCGGTTTATGCAGACGGATCCTCTTGCAATGAGGGAAGCGGGGCTGGGGTCATTCTGGCCGGTCCGGATGACTTCATCCTCCAGTACTCCCTCCGTATAAACTTCCAAGCCTCGAACAACGAAGCCGAATACGAGGCGCTGATAGCCGGTCTTGGAATGGCCCGAAATGCTAGATATGAAGCCCACGATGACAGGATGGCTAAGTACTTGGCCAAAGTTAAAGGCCTTATGGCACTGTTCGAAGAGGCCCTCATCCAAAGGATCCCCCGAGAAGAAAATACTCAGGCCGACGCCCTATCTAAATTAGCATCCTCTTCCCTTTAAGGGCTCGAACAGACTGTGTTGATAGAAGTCCTCCTGAAGCCGAGCATAGAGGACGAAACGCCCGACTCCGTTGAAGCATTGCCTCTCCTCCTCGAAGACAACTGGATGAGACCACTCATCGAATTCTTAAGGGACGGACTCCTCCCCGAGGATCCGAAGGAAGCAAGGAAAGTTAGAACCCGTGCCGAGCGTTACACGCTGATCGAAGGCGTCCTGTATAAACGCTCCTTCACCCAGGTGGACGGTCGGCCCTACCTGAGGTGCCTCTCCCCCGGGCAAGCCGACTACGCCCTGCAAGAACTTCATGAAGGCATTGGCGGGGCCCATTCTGGCTCCAGAGCCCTGGCGCGCAAAGTACTGAACTACGGATATTTCTGGCCCACTCTCCTACGGGACGCCGAACGACACGTTTGGCAATGCAGCTCCTGTCAGAAGTATTCCGACATCCGACGCCTTCCGCAAGCTCCACTTGCCTCCCTATCAAGTCCGATCCCCTTCGCAATGTGGGGGATGAATTTACTAGGGCCGTTTCCACCCGCTCCTGGACAGCTCAAGTTCCTGGTCGTTGCAGTCGACTATTTCACAAAATGGATAGAGGCCGAGCCCCTGGCCACAATCACCGAACATAAGGTCGTTCAGTTCTTCTGGAAAAGTGTGATCTGTCGATTTGGCGTTCCTAGGGTCCTGGTTACGGATAACGGAACGCAATTCACCGGGGCCGCCTTCCGAGCTTTATGTGAAGACCTCGCCATACAACACCGGTTCTCCTCCATCTCCCATCCTCAGTCGAATGGCCAGGCCGAGAATGCTAACAGACAAATCCTTTCAGGCATTAAGAAGAGGTTAGGCAAGTGTTCCAAAGGCTTGTGGGTCGATCAGCTGCCTAACGTGCTCTGGAATTACCGCACCACCAAACGGACCCCGACAGGCGAGAGTCCGTTGAATCTCACCTATGGGTCCGAGGCCCTCATCCCCCTGGAAGTTGGGATACCCTCTCCTCGTCTGATAGCTTACGAAGAAGAGCAGAACGCTAAAGAGCTCAGAGCAAGCCTAGACCTGATAGATGAAATCCGAGAGAGAGCTGCCATACGCCAGCAAACTTACCGAAGAAGGATCGAGCTAGCATACAACAAAAGAGTCCGCCCGACGGACCTAAAAGAGGGGGACCTCGTCCTCCGAAAGTTGGCCATCTCCTTCCCCGGACAGAAAAGCAAATTGGCCCCAAATTGGGAGGGACCCTACAAGATCTCAAAGATGATCCGCCCCGGTGCATACAAGCTAGAAGATCTCGAAGGCAGGGAGATTCCCAGGATTTGAAATGCCGACCATCTCTTGAAATACCAAGAGAGAGCAACGGCGCCCCTCTAAGTAACTCGAGATGTCGAACCATTCCCTTCCTGTTACTAGTAGTGATTTTTCCTTTATTTTTCATTGTAATAACGGCTAGCAACTTTAGAAGCAGCCGATCATTGGATATTAATAAATAAATTTTTTTCGTATTTTTGATACTGTTACATCTCTCTGCTTTTCACTCCTTAATCTCACGATGGTTCGGAGTCCAGCACTCGGTTCAACTCTACTTCCTCGGCTCGTCCACAGACGAGCCAGAAGTAGATCACCGTTCGAAATTGCTCCCGCAGCCGTTGAATGGTTCGGAGTCCAACACTTGGCTCGATTCTACTTCGCATGTTCGCTCCTAAGCGATCTAGAAGTACCTCGCCATTCGGAATTGCTCTCACAACCTTAAACTAATCTCACGATGGTTCGGAGTCCAGCACTCGGTTCGACTCTACTTCCTCGGCTCGCCCACAGACGAGCCAGAAGTAGATCACCGTTCGAAATTGCTCCCGCAGCCGTTGAATGGTTCGGAGTCCAACACTTGGCTCGATTCTACTTCGCATGTTCGCTCCTAAGCGATCTAGAAGTAGCTCGCCATTCGGAATTGCTCACACAACCTTAAACTAATCTCACGATGGTTCGGAGTCCAGCACTCAGTTCGACTCTACTTCCTCGGCTCGCCCACAGACGAGCCAGAAGTAGATCACCGTTCGAAATTGCTCCCGCAGCCGTTGAATGGTTCGGAGTCCAACACTTGGCTCGATTCTACTCCGCATGTTCGCTCCTACGCGATCTAGAAGTAGCTCGCCATTCGGAATCGCTCCCACAACCTTAAACTAATATCACGATGGTTCGGAGTCCAGCACTCGGCTCGACTCTTCTTCCTCGGCTCGCCCAAAGACGGGCCAGGAAGTAGATCGACCGTTTGAAATTGCTCCCGCAGCCGTTGAATGGTTCGGAGTCCAGCACTCGGTTCGGCTTTACTTCCTCGGCTCGCCCACAGACGAGCCAGAAGTGGATCGCCGTTCGGAATTGCTCCCACAACCTTAAACTAATATCACGATGGTTCGGAGTCCAGCACTCGGCTCGACTCTTCTTCCTCGGCTCGCCCAAAGACGAGCCAGGAAGTAGATTGACCTGTTCGAAATTGCTCCCGCAGCCGTTGAATGGTTCGGAGTCCAGCACTCGGTTCGGCTTTACTTCCTTGGCTCGCCCACAGACGAGCCAGAAGTGGATCGCCGTTCGAAACTGCTCCCGCAGCCCTTAAAACTAATTTAACTATGGTAGGGGTCCTATGGTTCGACTTTACCTCCCCGAACGGGCCAGGGCTAGGTGGCCACTCTGGTCTGCCCCACTATCGAGCCGAGCCGGGGTGCCGAGGTACCGACCCTCGTATATGGCGAAAAAACCTTCCGAGGTGAAACCACCGTCAGATCGTCCCAAAATGTGCGCTAAAGTGTGATTAACGGATCTGATCAAGCCACGTGTCCACAAAACGACAAGATAGCGTTTTCTTGGGAACCGCACTTACCTCGAGATTCGTGCAACCATCCGACGGTCGTGATCACCTTACTTCGCTCGGCACCAAACACAAGCAACAGGCAATCCGAATCAACTTTCTTTCGCAATCGCCTCGGCCTACGAGCCGTATGAACACTGCCAACCCATAAGAAGCAAAAACTTAAAATCTCAAAAAGTTTGGATTAAGGTTTAAGGGGACCTCCCCCTCAGGTCCGGGCTACGGACGCCAACGCTTCTGCCTGTCCTCCCTCGCTCCTGACACCCACATCGCGGTCGTCGGGAACGAGAGAAGAACAAGGCAGTAGAGTGACCACCCTTCGGAACCTCTCAAGGCAAAAACTTGTAACGAGGCTGGCATCCGCCCAAGGGCAGACGCCATCACAGCCACTTGAACTCTAGACTGATGACAAAAACTACAAAGGGGGGGTGTGGTACTTATAGCCTTCCCCCAAGTAACTGTCATTAAGACCCTCGGGAGTCCAAAATTCGCGCCTAGGGAGCCGAAGCGCCGCGCGTTGATTAAGGGGCACCGTCCTCAATGCCCTCGGGAAGGTGAAACACCCCCACAGATCCTGGAGCGCCATTAATGCGGTTAAGGGGATTGACCGCCGAACCGAGCCATGCCTGAAGGCGCCGAGCAGGATTCAGAGCCGAGGCGAAAGTGCGGGGCTCGAGGCCAAGACGCTAAACGAAGCAAACACTGGCCTCGAGACCCATCTCAAGCCTACCCTACCTAAGCGCGATTACAACGCAAAAAAAAAATTACTAAAAGAAGAGAACAGTTCGGATAAGTCAACCCCCATTTTATTAACATGACTTGGATAAATTTACAAGAAGGTTATGACAAAACACATTTCGGAAGTCCGAAGACACGACACGACTCGTTTACGGCCTCCGCGGAAGGGGGACGCTCCGGTTCAGCGACACTTTGGGTCGGCGCCTCCTGACCTCCGAGCTCATCTCTAGACCAACGAACCGAGATGCCTCCTCGCCGCTGACCCTAACAGCCTCTCCAACCGATGCACCACTTGAAGACACCGCTACCCCACTTTGGGCATCAGCTGCGGACTTACCTATGATGGGGGTTCGGCTCGCGGCTTGGTAGAACGAAATCCCTCGCTCAATCTCTTCGCGAGTGCACGAGGTGCTCCGGACGTTGGCCCTCACTAGCTGAGGCTTGAGCCGAGCGACCTCTTCCTCCAGCTCGACGATCCGTTCCTTCAGCGTGTCGTCCTTCACAATAACTTTGAACCGAGGAAGTTTCGCCGAACCGAGATACTCTACGCTGTCGGATATAACACGACGCAGGTGGGTCACTTCGATACTCTTGTCGACCATCACCCTTTGCAAATGTTCCACCTTCCTAGCAAAGTCATCCCGTTCGGCTGAAACCCGAACCAGCTCTTCTTCCTTCGCAGACAGCTCGGCCTCGACTATCCGTAGATGGTGCAGCTCGGCCAACAACTTGCTGTTCTTCCTCTCAACATCTTGAAGCATTTCCCTAGTTAGATGCATCTCGCCTTCGAGCCGACCCTTTCGGTGCTGCTGAAATAGCCCTGCGCGGCGCCGAGCCGCCACATTGGCAGAAGTCACCTCGTCAATCTGAAATAAAAGAAGGCGACGACATTGAAGGGCTAGAGGGGCGAACCAAACACTTAGATAGAAACGCAAAGATCAAAAACATCTATTTCATTCAACAAAGGCGGTGGCCAGTCCGCAAAAGGCATTACACCGTTTAAAGAACAAAACACAAAAAATTACAAACTTAGCGAGGGGATCAGGGGTCCACCTGCGTCACCACGGGTGCGTCGACAGACGGCCCCCCGACCCCCACCTCGACCTGGGCATCCGCCACAGGTGGGTCGGATTCATCCTCCTCGCCCTCGCTCTCCTCGCCTTCGCCTCCCTCCTCCTCACCGCCTGAGGGCGACCCGGGCCACAGTCGGTAGCCGACCCGCTCGAAGCCGGGAACACGGTCTTGGACATGGTCGAGCGCTCTCTGATAAGACTTCTCCATGTTCTCGGCCATATGTTTCTTCGATTCGGCCTCGCATTCGGCCTCTACCTCAGCCCGGATCTTCGCCGCCAATCCCTCCTTCTCCGCCCTCTCTTCAGCCAAGGACTTCACCGCCGCGGCCAACTCCTCAGCAGCCTTCGCGGCCTTGGCAGACTCTGCCTCAAGACGCCCCTTGGCTCTCTCCAGGTCGGCAACTAGGTCGGCCACCCGGACCTCCAAAGCTTCGGCTCGCCTCTGCTCGGCTTCGAGCTCCCGGACTGCTTTGACCTTCGCCAACCGGTCTTTGTCGCTGGCAGCCCTCAACTCCTTCTCCTGCTCGGCGAACGTCTCGAGGAGATGGCCGAAGTGACAGGTAGCCTGCGAAGACAACGGTGAGCACACTAAACAAACCGGGCGGTAAACTTGGAAAAAAACTTAGCAACGAGAAACTTACCGAGACGAGTGACCGAGCCACCTCGTAGGTGTCGTCGCCCACCGTCCCTGCCCTCAGCGCGGCTCGATCCTTCGGGGTCGCCAAGTGCTTGACAACCTGCACTGACATTTGCAAATTGCCGAGGAACCCGTCGTGGTTCTTCACTCGCCAATTCGGCACGAACAGCTGCTTGTGCTGCTCGGTCAGGATCTCCTCGGCAGCCCTGGTCAGCGGCGGTGCCTCGAGCGACAGCGCCGCGTTTACGTCAAAGGCCCCCTCAATCACGCCGGGGGCCACAGGGGCCGAGGGCTCCTCAACAACAACAACCTCCGAGGGTGCCTCAGCAGTCGGAGGGGGCAGGGTGATGGTCGAGGCGACCGTGGGCTGCGGAGTCGACGAGGCAGTCGCGGCCGCCCTCTTCCTCTTCCTACCCCCGGCCAATTTCGACCTATCGGCCATCATGGAGTTAAAATCAATCTTCATTGCTTCTGTATCGGACAAAAAAAAGAGGGGAGAGACGAGTTAGCGAGACGAACTAAAGACTTGAAAGAAAAGCAGAAACAAGTGAGATGTCAGGAGCGTACTCGGGTCGATGGGGCTAAGGCCGGACCCGAACAGCACCTCCTCCGTCAACTCCCTCCAACTCAACAGGAGAAGGGCCATGATCTTCCTCGCCACCTCCTCCTCGGCCTCAGACAGTACGGGGTCGGCTCTGGCAAATTTCGGCACCTCCACTTTCCACCGGGTCGGAATGTTCAGCATCGCCTCACCCCTTACTATAAAATTCCTCAATTTCCAACCCTTAATCGAGTCGGGGTTCTCTACGATCCTGACACCCTTCCTCGGCCCCAAATAATACCGATGCTCCGTCTTGTGCTGCCGGTTTATGCGGTACATCCCTCGGAAGACCGTCAGGTCCGGCTCTACTTCGGCTCGGTAGCACTGGAGCAAGAAGGCGTTGACGTGACGCCAGGTGTTCGGCATGAATTGGGTCAGCGTGAGGCAGAACCAGCCGAGGATCTGAAGGACGAAAGGATGCAGCGGGAAACGTAGCCCGGCATTCAAGGAGTCGAAGTCGAACATGCACATATCCGACGACGGCAGCTTGGAATTTGCTCGCATCCCGGGACCGGGGAGTATTAGTTTATACTCCGGAGGGATGGCAAAGGCCTTTCTGATCCGAAGAAGATCCTTCTCGGATAACACCGAAATGAGCTCGTCGGCTTCGGTGGGAAGGGTCAGGTTAGGTTCCTCGACGATCTTCGACTTCCCATAGATCGCCTTCTCCAAAAGGTCGCCCTCGTACTGCCTAACCCCCGAATGCCCGGACAGGACAGAGGGATATCGTCCCATCTCGGGGGCTTGCTTCGGGTTCTCCACAATCACAGCCGCTACGGGGGATTGGGTCTCCACCCTCCTCTTCTTCTTGCGCCTCGCCTCTGTAACCGATGGTTCGACGACCTGCTTCCCCTTCCTCCGAGCCTCCGCCCTTCTCCTCTCCTCCGCACCATCATCGCCCGAAGACGAGGCCCCACTCCCCGAGTCCACTCGTGACATCTCTATGAAACATAAGTAAAGTCTAGTGGACTGACCTTTGAAGTGACGTTCACGGTCGGAAATTCGTTGCCGAAAATTGCCTGGCCCACGCGACAGCTAACGACACCACCGTGAAACAGAAGTCGCCGCTAGCAGAGAACTTGAACAGCAAAAGTGAATTCTTGAGAGTAAAAAAGTGAAATGAGCTTAGGGGTGGGAGAGTGAAGATTTATAACCCCAGAAGTAGTGGGCCTCCTTGGGGAACGTGAAAGGCCCACTAAGCCAAAGCGCCAAGCGGAGAGTGGCGACGTTTCGAAAAACAAAAAGGCTCCCCAAATCGCCCAAGTCCACGATTCGGCCACCAGTCTGCCGAACCAAGCTATTGAGTGCCTTCAGAACAGCCAACTCAGCGCCTCGGCCAACAGAACCGAGCAGCCGAGCCGAGGTGTCGAGGTACCGACCCTCGTATATGGCAAAAAATCACACCGACCCATATCAGCCGTTGGATCTTGTGAAAAAGCGCGCTCGTCATGATGGACGGCCCAGATTTGGCCACGTCCACTAAACGACAAGATAGCATTTTATGGAGATCCACGCTGAGATGGACGGCCCAGATGATGCCACGTACCTCGGATTCTTCGAGCCGAAGCGCTGACCCTCTGAGCCGAGGCGCTGGCTCTCCGAGCTGAGGTACCGAGGTACCGACCCTCGTATACGGCAAAAAAGCTTGCCGAGGAGCAGGGACCGTCTGATCGCTCCGAAGCTCGCGCTCCGCTCTGGTCGAGGGCTCAGATGACGCCACGTCATAAATAAGTATTAAAAAATCGGTTTTTATTTATTTAAATCATTTTATTTATTTAAAAATTGCGAAAAATTGCTAAAAATTCGAGAAAATTAGCTAAAAATTCTAGGAAGTAATTAAAAATTTGGGGGATATTTTTGAGCCCCCGAACGAACAATTATTGCCTAGAATGTACAGCCAAGACCCCCGAACGATTAGTTAACACATCGCAAAATTAAATAGATAGCCCGAAAAAATAGATGAAAACTCAATACACCACATGGCTTCAAAAAAGAAGAAGGAGTTACCTTACCACCTATGTCGGGATTCAAAAACACTCATTCGGACTCCGATACTACTCCACTAGCCACTAAAACAGACAAACTACTCCTCAAAGACTTGTCACCCTCAGCCTTTAGGAGTGGGGGGCTCGTGATATGGCTAAAAATAGGAGTTTAATCGAGACCGTCCGAATGGGGCACGAATCCTGAGGACCGGGGGTAAGACAGTAATTTCGCCTACCGACGGGTCTGAAGCGGGTACTGGGGCCTCCTTCTTACAGACCCAATAACCGGCGAACGGATCCACCTCAACTAGGCGCGGGTCTCAACCCGCGACGAACCCGGTCCGCCAGGATAGAATTAGGGTTTCTGATTAATATTAATCAACGGCCCTGATTCATATCTATTCTTTCACTGGGGATTAGGGATTACATTCCTTATCTATACACAGGGAATTACATGCCTAATCTGTTCTCTAAAGATGCCTATAAATACCCCCCACCCATCTCCATTAAGAGGTAATCAATCTTTTGCTAGTTAAATGCTCTTTCATAATCATTTCTGGTTACTGACTTGAGCGTCGGAGGATGCGTCGCCGGGATCAACCCCGGTGTCTCGCACTTCCTTGCAGGTGAACGGCGGGAGTCAACGGTCAAGCTCCGGCGGAACAGGTTAGGTGTTTGCTATTCAGGTTTTCCAAGAACTCACAAATTCTATCGGTTTGCCCCCACACCGAATTTAGCGGCAACATATACCATGCTAGTTGACTTTGTTTTACTGATTCATGCTAGTTATTACTATTGATGCATTATACCATGCTATATTTATTTCCACTGTTATTTTAGATTTGATTATTCCATGAACTTGTATCCTACATTATAAGTGGCTCGTAACTTGCATTGATGGGTACTTGTTTTCTCTTTCCTTCTCCTGCAATTATTAATTGCAGATCAGGATGGTCAACTGCCCGACGGCATTAGCGAATGAGATATTAATGCTGAATTTCTTGCTTATTAGTATTACTATTATTGTTGCTTTGAATAATGTATTTTGAATACTTGGATGATTAGTTTATATTTGGACAATGTGACCCAGGATATTTGACTTGTCCAGACTCTGATTTATTTGAGCTTAATGTATTTTGTTTCAAGTAAATTCTGTTGGTTTATTAATTCAATTTTGCATGTGTGGTTGACTCTTTTGCTTCCGACTCTGATTATTTTGTGAGATGTTGTAAAGATTCCTGAACAGCTTATGAATGATGCAAATCATTCGCTGAGTTGAGTTGCGTATCCGTATTCCGTATTCTTTTTAGGAAGCGGGGCGTGACAGTGAACAATTACCAAATTACCCCTCCATTTGCAACGGAGGGGTATATGTCTTTTCGTGAAAAATTACCAAATCACCCCCAAAGATAACTAAGAAGAAAGCGTGAACAATCACAGCCGTTTGATGGAGGGTTTTTGGATTGGACGATCAATGTTGTGGTTCGCACGATGAGTTCGAACCATAATACAAGTAAAAACTAACTCCTCTTTCATTTAAAATATTGCTACTTACTAACTCAGCAAATACAAATCAAACATGGTGAAAACAGTGATCGAACAACCTAAGTGTTGCACTCATTGTACTCTTTAGGGTGGCCTTCCGTTGCGAACTCTTGTGTGCGAACTCTTCGTACAAATGCTTCTAAAATATAAAAACAGAAGTATACAAACAGAAGAAGCAGCAAACTTCATACAAATGCTTGTAAATTGTAGATTGTCATCACTGTCTATACCAACATGCAATAAAGTAAGGAATTAAAATTTAAAAAAGGAATAGGCAGAATCAAACACTTCCCTCAATTGATATTA